>CM057096.1:25100595-25700595 GCA_029959045.1 Taenioides sp. WSHXM2023
TGCACCTTCATTCCAAACCAAACACTGATCTGGCACTCCCCATTTGCCTCCGTGTGGGTGAAGTGTCTTGCTTAAGGACACAACAACATTAAGAACAGTTGGTTTTGTTCATTGTGCGAAGCTGTTCTTCATGTTGTACAGCTTTTAGAAGACGGTTAGTCATTTTCCTCACTCAAGCCGACGTAAATGCAGCTTTGTGTTCACTTTACATATAGAGCCAGAGCAGTGGGAACCAGCCCCTCTGTTTGACCGTCTTATCTCGACGTGGCCTCAGTAAACCGATGAAAGTGGGACATTTGGTGGGAAATACAAGCAGTAGTTCACATTCCTGACATCATAAGTGGTTAAAGAAGTAGCACACCACCGATGAATAAAGCAATGTAAAGCTTCGAGTCTCCATGGAGATGCAAAATATTACAAATTTAAAGCTTTATTATTATTAAAAGTGTTAAAAACTATTTTACCTGACATCAAAAGTGACAAATGGGTAGTAGCAGTTTGGTGGTTTCACTGTCACTTAAAAGTACACTATGTAACTTTTTAGTGCACCTGCTCGTCTCCATGGAGATGTTCTTGCTTTGGTATGTTCCATGGTGTGGAATTTGTACTTGCATTGAAAAAGAAAAACATATATTCTTTCTGGTTGCCGCTCCACAAACCTGACCTATAACTTGGTATGGTTACCGCGAGAGAGTTTAATGCCATGGAATATTTCAGGCAACATCTCAATCTCCATGGCGACAAGAAGGTGGCAAACCCTCCATCGGGAAAGTTACATAAAACGTCTTTAAGTATTTCTTTAATACACCACAAATACAACTCAAATAATGTTAAATAAACTGTACTGTTGATGTAAAATTATGCATACACAAAACACTGCAGAAAAACAATGTCCAACCATGATGTCACTATTAACTGAGACCTCCTACTAACACACAGGTTGATGGTTCAATCCCCATTACCAACATACACAGCAAAGCATTTGTGCTCTTGAGCTCTTGGCAACCTTATGAATAAATGAATGTAAGAATTTGGAAGCTGACCAAAAGCACTGTATAAAACTGACTGCAGTAATGGGTGTAATGAAAATAAAATGATTATAATAAAAAAAATAAAAATAAAATCACCAGGTTGTATAGCAGTTTGGTTTTTGGCTTTATATCAGGGAAATGAAAGCCGAGTGCAACTTGTCATCTCACAGCTTGTCGCATACCTTTTTAAGCATTTGCGTGCCATTTAAAACTATTTTGAGTTTGCCAAAAAATAAAAATAAAAAAATAAATGAAAGATCAGAAAAATGAACAATAAAAAACCCAAATCTCCCACAAATGAATGTGAAAATTTCCATTCTAAATCTCGTCAGCCATCTTTGTATCTGGACTCCAACTCATCCGAGCACCATTCTCCACATCCTCCATTTTTCCAGCACTAAAAAACCCTGTATCCAAACTGCAGGTATCCACCATATTAGAACCACCACCAAGTCTCATTTTCTGTCCCCAAATACAGAAGGTAACTCCCCTAGGAACCTCGGAACGGCTCGGATACGGTCAGATGAAGTGCACATATACGATATAATGATGCGCGTTTTTCCCTGTGTTCAATAATGCATGGAGAGGGAGCACGAGCGCGGGATGCTGAGGCCGAACACACCCCTTTTTCAGGCGCGTGCACGTGAGGACCGTCTACGAGCGAGCGACGTGCACGGGACACATCTACATTACACCAGTACAATTTTTTATTTGCAGACATCACTGGATAAAACGTTTTCTTTACGGCTATCAGAATCCAAGCCATAGTCCACAAGTCTTATTTTAAAATGTTATGGGCAGTTTCAATCCCAAATGTGCTTTTCTTTTTGGTTATATTTTCAATAACCAACCCATTACATTATTTTATTGTAGAATAACTCGCCTTGTCAGTTTTTAAACATTATAGTTATCGTTATAATTCATAGCAATAAAATGACCAGTATAGTTTTATCACGCAATTGGGCGAAATCGAACTACCGACCATAAATCATTTTACAGCATGCTTTGTCTCGCTGTGGGTATCCAAAAAGACAAAAGAAGCGCGCATAGCCAATAAACCCACCCAAAAGCCGTCTGCAAAACCTTTTACGCGCATTACGCACACTCGGGCATCGCTTACCGTCTAGCGTGTGGCTGTACGCTGCTTCCTGCACTTTCCCCCCGGCTTCGAGTGGCTTTCCTCCGCGGTTTGTGGTTCCTCCGCTGATGCTGCTGCTGCTGCTGCTGCCTGTACCGCTGATGCCCGCCCGTCTCTCGGTCTCTGCCTGCCTCTGCGCGCGCACCCACAGGCTCACACGCTCGCACGCTCGCTCCCTGCTCGTGCACGTGGTGAGTTAGGGAAAAAAAAGAAAATCAAGAAGTTGATTTGTAGACATGACAAGTGTGTGGGCTGCAGGTTTGTGCGTGCGTAAACGTGAGTTTATGGAAATGACTGGCCTTTAAAATGACAAAAGGGGTATTTTTGGCAGCAGAGCTCGTGTCACGTAATGTTTTAGTGCAATAATGTCATTTTTGCGGCTTGTGGTGTTCATGTTCATGTATTTTCTGTATTTGCTTTGTTTTACAGACAGCCATACCTCTTGTTTCCGCGTGTGGATTTATACAGTTTGTTGCCTCGGCGCGCCCTCTGCTGTTTCCTGTGAGCAAGTGAACAGGAATGGTCATTTCCTGTCCAGAAAAAAGGGGAAAAAGTGAATATCTCCGTCACAGTGTGAAAATGCATTTTGAGAAAATTGTCTTTGACGTTGCAGTTTCTCAGACACATGGATGAAAATGTAAAACCACACCACAACATTCATGATCCATGACTGATGTATTTATTTTAGCTTAAACATAAAGAAATTTAGCTTTAGAGTGATTGGTGATTGTCAGCAGTGGTGGAACGCAAAAGTAGTGAAGTACTGTATAAATTAAAGTATCATTTTTAGGTATCTGTACTTTACTTAAGTAGCTACATTTTATATGAGATACTTTTTACTTTTACTTCATTACATTTGAGAGCATGTATCTGTACTTTCTACTCCATTACATTTTTGAACTGGACTGAAAAGTAAAAGTATTCTTTTTTTATTATTATAGTTTGAGATTTGCTGAAAAGATCGAGGGGTTTATTTTTAACATGTTCATGGTTTGAGCAAACAAATATAGAATATAAAAAATAAAACATTGGGGGAAAAATCAATTCGGTTGTTTCTGTTGAACAAAATTCAGCACTAATCTGTATCTAAATCAGTGTATTTGAAGCTTTATTAGATCTGAAAATGTGTGAGACTACTTTTTACATTTTTAAACAGGTACTTTAATACTTTTACTCAAGTAGATTTTTGCATGTGATACTTTTACTTGAGCATTTCTTTGTTCCAGTATCTGTACTGTAGTATCTGTAAGTAACAAAACTGAGAACTTCATCCACCACTGGTTTTCAGAGGGGCTGATGGCACAGAATGGCAGCCTTGCTTCTATCAGCTTGCCCCAGCGGTGGCTACAGAAGTGTATAATGCACTTTAAAAATCTCTCCCATCTCTCCAGGACGTGTACATCTCAGGGAGAGAAGGTCGGATTCAAACCAGAACCTCTCGCCACAACAACAGTTTCTTCCCCTCTGCTGTTGGACTCATCAACTTTCTGGAACAACTGCCACTTTAAAGCTACACAAAGTTGATTCTTTTAAGCTTTTAGTCATGTTAGAATGTTGTTACCTTCTCAAAAACAGACCTGGAGTTGTGTTTTGTTTCATTCACAGGTTTAAGTAACACTTTATTAGTCTACATCTCCAAATGCTCTGTTCCACCTTGTGA
The DNA here is from genome assembly GCA_029959045.1 of Taenioides sp. WSHXM2023. NCBI lineage: Eukaryota > Metazoa > Chordata > Actinopteri > Gobiiformes > Gobiidae > Taenioides > Taenioides sp. WSHXM2023. Next base: position 25,104,425 of record CM057096.1, read on the forward strand.
TGTCATGTAGTGGTAGTTTTCATGTTGATGGCAACCTTTTACCTTCAGTTCAGTAGAGATTGGAAAGTCCAGGGCTGAATCATCTAAATGATTCTAGTGAAGGTGTGTGGAGTTTAAAAACACAGTGAAGCATTTCCTGTATTACCACATGACATCACAAGGTGGAATAGAGTGTTTCTGTTTGAAGAACTCAGCCTAAATACACAGGGTTTGTGTGTGAATGAAACAAACAAAACACAACTCCAGTTAAGGGTTAGGAAACATACAACTGACAAAGTGGGCCTTTGTCCGATTTAAATTAGTTTAATTTCACACATTTGTTCATTTACCATACCCTACGTAAACCCTTTGACACAACAACCCTAGGTTCTTGTTTTGTAAAATTATCGCACACACATTGTTCATTTAAATATACTTTATTTGTAAATTCACTTCAGTTACACATTCACAAACTCACCTGTATCTCCACATGATCCAAGCAAAGAGGGGCGTGTCCCATGGCGCCATTTTTAAAGCCTCTGGAGGAGGGGGTTGTGGGCTGGACCATGTGGAGGGGAGAACTGGTTTGAGTTCCTTTGTGTTTCATGGGTTTTGTGTATTTGGTTTATATATTTCAATGTTTAGTTTATTTTAAAGACTTTGATTTAAAGGAGAGTTAGGCCCATGTAAAGGAAATGGCTAGCTTTACAGTTTTAAAGTGACCTGTGACCTGTAAAGGACATGTGGTACTTTCCTGGGGGAGGTCCTGCTGGGAGAATAAAAGGTAGTTGGGTTAGTCAAATTGGGAGAGGCTTCTGTGGAGTTGGGGGCACGTGCTTGCGCGCGATGTATTTCATTTAAGTTTCTTATTTTCTGTATAATTTTGTGAACAGTTTATTTTGTATTTAAGTTATTTTGTGTTTCAACTGAAGTCTGTTTTATTTTTATTTTTTCTGGTAAGACACTTTTTTTGTCTGAAGTCTGTCTCCTATTACAGCCATCGGACCAGTTTCCCAACAATAACAATGACCGAGATCAGAAAATGGCATAATATGGGACCTTTAAACACTGTCCCTGAACTATAATCATCATCTCCCTGCACTGATAGTTTTGCACTGTTGTTCTGTTCATAATAGAGATTTTGTATTTGTGTATCAAACTATTTTTATTTTCCTTATTTTAAAGGAGGGTCCATCACCTGCTTGTTTCTATGGAGATATCATTGGTCTGCCTGGAATGTTCCACAGTGTGACATTAAACAGCTCTACTTTACATTTATTCAATGACAGGTGGTTTTATAGCTCAAAAACACCTAGAAAAAAAGGCATTCTGACTGTGAGCGCGGTCGCCTCTCCACAGATCTGACCTGTAACTTGGTCTGGTTTGGTCTCCATGAAGATAGAAAGGTTTAATGCCATACTGTGAAACATTCCAGACAAAGCAATAATGTCTCCATGGAGAAAAGCATTTGACGGACCCTCCACCAGAAAAGTTACACAATGCACCTTTAATTCATGCCTTTATTTTTATTTTACTTGATTTATATTTTTGTTCTTTAATGTTGCACCATAACACCAGAGCAAGTTCCAAGTCTGTGAATTTGTTGATTTTGTGTCTATTTTAAGCTGAGATGCCTGTGGGGGATGTGCGGTTTGGACTCTACAGGAGCATTTCCCTGAAACTGATCTGACTATCAAACATCAGAGCGCCAAAACACAGGAAGTCCTCGTCTTCCTCTTCCTGTTTGGGGAAAGATGGGAGAATGTGTACAGTTATCAAACGCCAAGACAAATGAACGCCATGAACCTGTATCAAGCCTCCAGCTCAGCTTTATTCAGAGTCTGGGTTCAGTATTATTGATTCATGGTTCAGTAAATTAAGATGTTTGATTATTGACAACATTTAGATTTAGAAAAGTCTAAACTACCAGCCATTTGGTATCACACTTGTAATTACCTGAACTATTTTCAAGTAAATTGTAATTATACTGGTGGTACGGTGGCTGAAGCAAAATTCAAGATGTACTAATGAAAAGGTTTAAGAATTGTCTTTATAACTAATTAGTAAAATTAAAGGAGCTACTTCCTGGTTTTCATCCAACAACATGCCCGATTATTATCCCGATAAATGCCCATTCAAATGTTCAGTCTATTGTTTTATTTGCAAATAGCTGCTTTTACAATTCTCTACATGATGCAAAGGGACAAGCAGACAAGCAGGTGGCACCATCAAGCCAAGTTACATGTCAGATCTATGGCGAGGCGACCTCGCTGACAGTAAGAGTGGATGTTTTTCAAAGTGTTTTTTGACATGTTACATTGTGTTTTTTGGAAGAGTTACATAGTGTGCTTTTAAGAAGAAGGTGATAGTGTTGTGTGTAAAAGTACAATACATGTGAAGTACAATAATTCAATAATAAACATTGATTTGTCCCACAATGGGGAAATTCCACTGTTGCAATGCCCTGAACCTGTATCAAGCCTCCATCTGAGCTTTATTCAGAGTCTGGGTTCAGTATTATTGGTTCATGGTTCAGTAAATTAAGATGTTTGATTATTGACAACATTAAGAAGATCATTTTGATTTGGTGTCACACTTGTAATTACCTGAACTATTTTTATTTTAAAGTAAAGTTAAAATTATAGTCTATTTAACTGACTTACACAATGATCTGACAGTATTTTGAGGTTAAGAATAAAAAAAATACTTGTGGCTTCTGTGTGGGTTGGGATGTATCACTGTTTGGCAAATCCAGAATAATATCTCTTTGTGCTTTTTATGCAGATACACAGATATGAGTCTGGTCTCACATTTGTTTTTTTAGTGACTCATGTGAAACGAAGGAGCTCACTGGTTACCTATTTATTATTAACAAACAAAATGTCCTTTCTCTCACGTCAGATGGACAGACTTTAGTGCTTCTCTCACTGAATCTGCAGAAATACGCAGTGTTTTTCAGTCCTTTGTGATATTATTTTCATTTTCATCTTTGTTTTGATACGGACACGCCATTTGCGTCTCTGATTGGCTAACCCACCTGTCAATCATGCCCATCTGAACTCATTCACCAGTGACAGACTCACATCTTTGTAAAGTGTTGAAGAAGTGCATATTCTGGATCAAAAGCAATATTTATCACATTCTGGGAGCTAAAATCTATATGAAAATCCATAAACACAAACATCACAGGTACCTGCCTTCCTTATCAGGTCTCCATGACGTTAATCCTTTATTATTAGAGCAACAACATCGTTTAAAGTTAACAAAAGGGTTTAAATGAGTTAAGATTAGGTTAAGGTAGTAGAAGTAGAAGCACGTGGTAGTAGAAATGAGTGTAAACCGATGTAATGTCCTCAACCTGCATGGAAACCTAATACGCGCGTGTGTGTTTTTATGTCGAAAGTTTGTATTCAACAAAAATCAATGTTACAGAATGTTCTTTTTGACCTGTTTCACCTGTGTGACCCTTGACCTCTCACCTTTAATTTCTTTGGGGTGCTCTGGACCAGCACCAGCAGCAGTGTTATACTATTACATGAGAATGAGTGAGGGCCGCTCCCAGGGGCTGATGGGAAACCGCATCAGCAGCGGAGTCAGGTACATGTCAGAGCCTGCGAAACAAGAACAGTGTAAAAATATGAATCTGAGTCCAATTTAATCACATGTGAACTGCCCAGACACGCGCGCTTTTGAAATACTGACATTAGTCACTATTGTATCATAAAACCATCTTATGTGTCATAGAGAAAAAAAAGTATATGTTTGAGTATTGTGTTACATGTAAAATTACAATTCAGTATTTGATTCATGTTGAGATAGCAGGATTCAGTTCAAAATGTACTTTCTGAAGACTTCCTGAAGCATTTAAAATTTTGGATAAGGCTGAAATATGAATCCATACACTAATACAAGAATCATAAGCATTTCAGAATATTTGTAAAAAGGTCTAAACTACAGAATTAACCGTTTTTCACATGTCTTTGCAATAGAAATGGTCACTTCAGTAAATGCAGTCTTGATTCAATTGTGGAACATAAACACATAAATAAACCTTGCCGTAGTTTGGCGGTCAAAACAAAATGACAGCCACACATCCATCATTCTGGCACTGGGGCAGCTGTGACTCTAAAACTACTTGACTACCAGCAGTACTGTAAACTATTAAAAATATGATTAAAATTGTACAGATAAGCGACTGAATCCATTTAAAGGTGCACTGGGTAACGTTTCAGGTGAAGGGTCTGCCACCTGCCTGTCTCGAGGGAGATGCCATAGCTATTGGCTGAAATATTCCACAATATGGCACTGAAAGTATCTGTCGCCAAGGAGACGAGCAGATGACCCCACCAGTCCAAGTTAGAAGTCTGGTATTTGGAGAGATGACCCCACTCACAGGAAGAATGCATGTTTTTAAAGGTATTTTTCCACCAATAAAACAAATCTTGAAATGAAACAGAGATAGATAACACCTCCATGAAGAAATCCAAGTAGTGGACTCCCCATCAGAAAAGTTACATAGTGCTCCTATTTAATTAAGACTCACAAAAACATGTTCGTTATTCATGAATTCATTTTTTCACAAAATATTGTTTAGATTTAAGCTACTTTACATGTACCGATGCTATCTGTATTCACTTGTTTAACTAATTAATGGTGGTGTAGCCTTATATTTTATCCTACATGCCCAGTATTGTGATAGTTTAAGTGTTTTTTTTAACAGTTATTTACTTTTGATTGCATATTTCTATCTATTTTCCGGCTGGAATTTCCCTGTTGTGGGTCTCTTATGTTATTATTGAATTATTGCACTTTGAAACAGTTACCTTTTTCTTTTGGGTGATTGATTAATGCTCTAAAAAGACAAATTAAACAAAAAAAACAAACATTCAAACTCTTTTTATTTATTTTTCAGCGTGACAAATTGACGCAAACTGACAGCAGGAGGAGCGCGTGAGATTTTTCCACAACTGGTTCCGCTTAAGTGGGCGGGGACAGTTGATTAGAGGGGCGGGGCTTGGCTTTACGCTGCGTGTGGGTTTCTGCCTCGGCGCGCACACGTGTGTATCTGTGTGTACGACGTGTGCGCGCCTCGCTCTGAGTGACTGGGACAAACTCAGCCAGGGCTCCCTGCTTCGCACCGGCCGCTCTCCAGACTCTAGGCTGGCACGTTTCTCCCCCCAAAACAACTCCAAAAGTGTCCGAAAACAAAACAAAGTGCAGCTGAGCGCGCAACGGGAGGTCGAGGAGGACACGGCGAGGACGCGACGCGCTTTTTGGATGCATCTTGGAGAATCTTTCATTGGATTTTGAACTTTTTTCAGTGCGGGAGCGAAAACTCCGATGAAACAAAAGGCATATAAGCGCTTACTGTAGTTGCATTGACCGCTGGCCGTGCGTCAACTGTACGTGCACGCTGTTTACCGTGGATAAGGACCGAACTGTCGTATTTTTTGTGGACTGACACCAAACACATGAGCGGCTCTGAGTGGACTCTGGATCCCCTGGGATTACAATAACGAGGCGATGGATAATTTCTTCACGGAGGTAAGGCGCTGCTCCATTCACAATAATACGCTTGGCTTTGCTCGTGGAGACAGTTCTAAGATGGTTCATTGAAACTTTTAAAGCTCCTATAATATACAGAATTAACTCTTGTGAACTTTAAGTCATGTTATAATGTTGTTACCCCCTCAAAAACTGGAGTTGTGTTTTGTTTCATTCACACATGTTTGAGTAATCCTGCATTATTAGTCTGACTGCACCTCCAAAGCTCAAACTGCTCTGTTCCACCTTGTGATGTCATGTAGTTTTCAATTTAATGGCTACCTTTAACCTTTTGTTTAGTTGAGATTGGCAATTCCAGGTGTGAAATGATCCATATGATTCTAGTGAAGGTGGATGGAGTTTAAAAACACAGTGGAGCACTTCTTGTATTATCGTTGGAACTTTGAGAGAAAAACTCAGCCTAAATCTGCAGGGTTTGTGTGTTAAACGTGTGTGAATGAAACAAAACACAACTCCAGATCAGAACGTAGTGTAATACAGGCCCTTTAAGTTGCATTCAGTTTTCTCATCCAGTCTGTTTATTATTAGGCTAACATTAGGGGGTGGGTGGATACAAGTGTTAGCAAATAGTCACTTGGGTTTGGTTAGTACAGTATAATTGGGGGATTATTTATTTTGAACTATAGCCAGTATGTTTCTTTGCTGCTACATCATGAGAATCACATTATTGCTCTAAAAATATGTGCATTTGTTAAAACCTAGGATGTTGCATGTACAGTATATTATCACATTTTTTGTAGGAATGAACGCTTAGACCACCAACAGGGCTGCTTTTAAAAAAAATATTGACAGTGGCTTATTTAATTTCAATGTATTTATTTTTCTGTAAAATAAAAAGTAGCCCACCCCCAAAAAACATCCGTTACATACACAAAAAATGAAATAATAATAAATAAAAAATGAATAAATATATACATAAAAATCCAAGTAATAATACCTATAGTTATAAATGAAAGAAAATAATGACTTATTTAATATCTGTTAGAATTAGAATACCTGGGTTTAGTATTGTGACCCTATTGTGCACTTTTTGGTTGGGGGTCTGTCCATGCTGGTTTCTATGGAGATGTCATTGCTCTGCCTGGAATGTTCCACAGCGTGACATTAAACAGCTCTAACTTTTACATTTATTCAATTACAGGTGGTTTTATAGCTCAAAAACACCTAGAAAACAGGCATTCTGACTGACTCAGCGGTGTTGCCTCTCCACAGATCTGACCTGTAACTTATTCTGGTTTGGTCTTCATGAAGGTAGAAAGGTTTAATGCCATACTGTGAAACATTCCAGACAAAACAATAACACCTCCATGAAGAAAGGCATTTGACTGACCTTCCGCCAGAAAATGTTACACAGTGCACTTTTAATATGGCAAAATTGCATGTTTAAAATGTGTGATATTAATACATTTGATCAAATATAGCTCATTTTGCGTATTACATTATCAAAATACAAACAAACTCTTCATTATTTATTTATTTTAGTCGTTGCATCCTTTTTTAGAACAGCTATTTTCTTATATTGGCACCATATATCTCCTCACCTGACACATTGTAAGCAGCGTTAATAGCGCAATAAGAACCAAAAAAAGAGGTGGTCCCCATGGATCTGAGGTATTTCCGCACTTCTCCTCTGCTCCACTGAAGAAAACTCAGCCCTGTGGTGTTGTAATGTAAAACTATTCTTAGCCCGGCTCTGAGTCTGGACCCTGTCAACTCTGGAACTTGTTGAATGGGCAAAGATAAAGTGGAGTTTGGTGCACTTCCGGTTCTCACTGATGTATAATGTGTAAGAAGATATGCTGTGGTCACACGTTTAGTCCTGGTTTAGTTCTGGTTTTGTCCTGGTTTAGTCCTTCTAATTAGTCCTGGTTTAGTCCTCCAAATAGTCCTGGTTTAGTCCTCTTGGAACTAGCTGAATGGTCAAAGATAAAGTGGAGTTTGGTGCACTTCCGGTTCTCACTGATTTATAATTGTAAGAAGATAGGCTGGGGTCACATTTGGTCCTGGTTTAGTCCTGGTTTAGTGCTGATTTGGGCCTGGTTTAGTCCTAGATTTGTTCTGGTTTGGTCCTGGTTTGGTCTTGGGTTTGTTCTGCTTTAGTCATGGTTTAGTCCTGGTTTGGTCCTGGTTTGGTCCTGGGTTTGTTCTGTTTTAGTCATGGTTTAGTCCTGGTTTGGTCCTGGGTTTGTTCTGCTTTAGTGTTAGTTTAGTCCTGGTTTGGTCCTGGTTTAGTCCTCCTGATAGTCCTGGTTTAGTCCTGTTTTGTCACACCCAAAACAGGACTAAACTTTGAATGTTTATAGGTTTAGGATTCAACATATATAAACAAACTATGATTTATGTATGAATTATTTTTGAATTTGGGTGTATACAAAAACGTCAGATAAAGATACAGTATGTAACTTTCCAGCGTTAGCATGTCACCTGCATGTTTCTGTGGAAATGGAAAATCAAAACCATACTTCATAACATACATACATACTGTGACTTTAAACTATTATTGTCTACGGTGCATAATTTTCTGTTTGCAGACCTAAAAGCCTCAAGGTCAAGTTCTGTTGTTGTTTATACCTAATGATACTGGGGTGTTATTACATTGTTATAGCCAATTATTATTACATTTCTAATCCTAGTCAATAAATCAGTACCATGTTTTGTGTTATCGTATTGCCTGTAGTTTCCATATTGAACTGAAACTGTGCTAAAATTGCAATATTATGATTCTTTGACGAGATGACTACTGTACTACAACTGCCAGTCCCAAATACTACAAAAAGCATCACTAAATAGCATAAAAAGTGATTGGAAAACTAGAGAGCCAAGTACAAATGTGATTTTGAGTGAAAAAAACAAAACAAAACATGTGTACAAGACTTTGAGAGGGTTTTCGAAATGTGAACTTTTCCCCAGATTGTCCAAAATTTGGTTAGTGAGACTTAAAGTTAAACCAGACATGACCAAAGTACAGCCCCTGGGCCACTTTTGGGTGAAATGGGGTTAAGAAGATGGTCTCTGGTTACATTTATTTGTTTGACAGATATCTATCTTGACAATTTTTCATCTGTTTTGGTAAATACCGCCCATTTCTTTGTTAGCCCAACTTTTGTCTATTTCTTTATAATAGGGTAGGCTATTTATTTCAAAGTCTAGTTTAGTTTTTAAAGTGTTTTTATTACACAGAATGGGTTCTTGTGAGCCTTTAAACCATGTTAGAACGTTGTTACCTCATCAAAACATACCTGGAGTTGTGTTTTGTTTCATTCACACATGTTTGAGTAATCCATCTCCAAAGCTCAAAATGCTCTGTTCCACCTTGTGATGTCATGAAGAGGTATAGTTTTAACAGCTCCTTTTACCCTTAGTTCTGTAGTTTGGCAATTCCAGAGCTGAAGTTATCCAAATGATTCTAGTGAAGGTGTATGGAATTTAAAAACACAGTGGAGCACTTCCTGTATTACCGCATGATATCACAAGTCCAATATCCAAGGTTTGTGTGTTTAAACATGTGTGAATGAAACAAAACACAACTCCAGGTCTGTTTGTGATGAGGAAAAAACATTGATAAAAAAATAGAGAAATATGAGCCCTTTAAAATAGATCTTGTATTGCACTGCTAGCCTTATTCTCAATATTGCAAGAGCTTCTGTTACAGCATATGTAATTAATACTGTGCTGACTTTTAAGATCTAAATTTACAATGCCACCTTAAATGTCCTGGAGCCCTCAAACCACCTTAAACGGCCCATATTACACTATTTCCTCTGTTCTAATGTTGTTTCCTCATCACAAACAGACCTGGAGTTGTGTTTTGTTTCATTCACACATGTTTAACACACAAACCCTGCAGATTTAGGCTGAGCTCGTCTCTCAAAGGGAAAACACTCTCTCTGGAATTGCCAATCCCTTCAGAACTAAAGGTAAAAGTTAGCTGCTAGCTTGAAAACTCCCACTTCATGACATCACAAGGTGGAACAGATCTTTTTCTATGTTTTATTATCTTCTATTTCGTTATTGACACAGTGCTGACAAACCAGGAGCTCAAACCACATTTTAAAATAATTCTAAACCGGTTTTTCCTCTCCTCTGTAACGGTCGCCGGGTTTATGACTTTCTGTTTGAAAAAAAAGGCTTCCTGCGTCCTGATTGGTCGACTCAAAAATCCAGGAAGAGGTCAAAGTTCAACATGGAGGAGCTTGTTGAACTCTTTTTCTTTTGCTGAGTCGGTCTCATGACGAATACATCTGGAGAGAGAAGGAAGGAGAGAGGGAGGGAGAGTAAGTGAGAAGGAGGGATAGAAAAATAGATAGATAGAGAGAGAGGAGAGACAAATCAAGGGAGAGCTAAAAGGAGAGGGAAGAGTGATAGAGAGAACAAGAAAAACAAGAACAAAAAGAAAAACTAGAAAAAAAATGGGGATAGAGAGAGTAGGAAGGATAGAGCAGGGGGCAGAGAGTGAGAATTAGGGGTAGAGAGACCTAAAGAGCAAGAGAAAAGGTAATAGAGAGTGAGAGACAAAGAGAAGAAGGCATGGAGAGAAAGGAGGGAAAGAGAAGGAGGGAAAGAGAGAGGAGGCAAAGAGAGAGCCAGTGAGAGACTGAGAAAGAGAGAAGAGGGGGTTAGAGAGAAAGGGAGAGAACGGTTAGAGAGAGAGTGAGAGAAAGAGAGAGAGAAAGAGATGAGGGAAAGAGAGAGAAAGAAGGAGGATGAAGAGAGGAAAGAAGGGATATAGAGAGAAGGCAAAGAGAGAGAGAGAGAGAGAGAGCAAGTGAGCCAATAAAAAGGAGAAAGAGAAGGATAGAGAGAAGGGACAAACAGAGAGAGAAAACGAGGGAAAGAGAAAGACTGAAACAAGGAATATTGAATAGATAGAGGATACACAATGAGAGAAAGAGAAAATTAGGGAAAAAGAGAGACAAACCAAGAAAGAATGAGTGATAGAGAGAGGGAACAAAGAGAAAAGGAGAGAGAGAAGTACTGGATGGAGTGAGTGGCACAGTGGGATCAGATATCAGCGGGGCATGTTCGAGTATATCACAATTTGGAACAAAGAGCTCAGTCTTAAAGGAAAAGGCCACTGGACCAGGAAGTAGATCTGGAGCTGTACTTTTGGGAATGTCAGGAACTTTCACTAGGGGCGCAAATAACAATAGAAAATATTCTCTCAAATATTCTCTACTTCATGATTTACACAGAAGCTGCTTTACATTGTACATATGATAAATGCTGTAGTTTGTGTAATTTACTGCAGTAGGGAAAATATGTAAAACAGGCTAATTCTCCAGCTAGATACTCCTGATTCAAGGTATTCCCCAAAGAAATGTGTTCTCTGCATTTGACCCATCCTTCTTTGCATTTGTCCTCTATATTTATCTCTATATGTATTATTACATGCATTTGTGCTCTGCATTTGACCCATCTTCCCATGCATTTGTCCACTGCATTTGACCCATCCTTCCATGCATCTCTCCTTTGCATCTGATCCATCCTTCTTTGCATTTGTCCTCTGTATTTGTCCTCTACATTTGACCCATCCTTCCACGCATTTGCCCTCTGAATTTGACCAGTCCCTCCATGAAATTGTCCTATGCATATTATTGATCTTTCCACGCATTTGCATTCTGCATTTGACCCCTACTTTCATGTATGTCTCCTGCATTTGACCCATCATTCCACACATTTACTCTCTGAATTTAAAGCATTCCTCCGTGAAATTGTCCTCTGCATTTGATCGAGCTTTCCAATGTATTTGTCCTCCAAATTTGACACAGCCTTCCATGCATTTGCCCTCTGAATTTGATCGACCCTTCCACACATTTTTCCTCTGCATTTGACCCATCCTTCCACACATTTTTCTATTAATAATGCTGCTGTCTTTGTTATAAAAACACACATGTATTTTAGAGTTACGATAATTCACATTAATCATAGCAGCCCTACTTGGAACCTTCTTACTTGGAGACAAAAGTGATTTCTTAATGAACATACCATAAACATGACCTGCCCAACCACAACTACAACCACAACTACAACTATTACAACTACTTCTGTCATTTTCACGAGTCAGCCTTTCCAGAGAGAGCCAGCGGGCATTTCTGTTGGCACCGCTCCCTCACCCTGTCCGCTCTGAGCGATTTTCTGTGTGAGATTTTCAGAGCCGTTACCTGGCGTCATGACAACAAAGGTGTGTCCTGTACAGGTCCGGGCCGCTATTAGTCAGTGTTAGAGTTACAATAGCTGCGGTATGGTTTACAACATGAGGCAACTGGGTTATGGTGAAGTTTATGTTGAAAAGATCACCACATCTCACCTGATCATGAGTCAGGAAATGCAGACAGACCTGCCAAAATAAAACAAGCTGTAAGAGATGAGTGAGAAATTCAGTAGAAATTTGGAAATAAGAAAATGACATGGTTAGCAGGAGTTGTATTGAGGAGTTCTCCTACTATACTGACTATAGAGCTGTGAAATTAATCGTAATGTAAATGAAACTGGAATTTGAATGGACGCAATCAGCTAATTACAAAGACTGCAGTTTTTGAAGTACCAATTTCCTCCACAAACAACACAATATCTTGTCTTATTCTACATAAAATTGCTAGCCCTATAGTTTAGCTCTGTACAAAGATGTTCTGAAATGTGATTCTTGTATTCGTTTGTCAGTTCATATTTCTATCTTTTTGTCAAATCTTCTGGGCGTGTATAAAAATGAAACTTGAGAAATGATAAAAGAAATTAGAAAATTAACTTGACAAAAATGAACTTTGAATATAACAGTAAACAACCCCTAATAAATCTCAAATCTGTTGCAATAAATGTGATAAAAATTACACTTAGATATTTTTTTCCTAATCATTCAGACTTACTTCACACTTTTTCTATCTCCATGGAGACCAACAAGTAGCTCCAGCAGGATAAATTCTTACTGGTCAGATCTGTGGAAAGGCAGGTCACAGTAGGAGTGCACCTTTTTCGAGAGAATTATTTTTGAGAAATAAAAACACGTGTATGTATATAAATGCTTAAAAGATAGACTGAATGCTTTACTGTGGAACATTCTAGGCGAGGCAAGAACATCTCCATGAAGACAACTGGCAGATCTACCATGGAGAAAAGCTGTGTAACGTCAAATACAGGAATACATTTTTTTTTTTTACTTTTATTTTTTTTTTTTTAACATATATTGCGTATATAATCACAGTCAAGACTAGCAATAGTGTTTTTTTCTGTCCTAAATCATGCAGCCCAGTTTGATGAAAGTAACTTCGGCTAAAAGTTCATATTTAACCCCACCATGGAGCAGGAAGCTAGAAAAGTGCTTGCATCTGTAAAAACAACCGGCTGCAGGATGTTTGTGGTGGAGATTACCCCTCTCTACCTGTTGTTAGTACACAGATCTTATCTTTAACCGACTTTAACTGAAAATCCACTTGGCCGGCCATGTTTCCTGGTAGTTTGATTGCGATGGTTGATGGTTCTATCGCCTCAGCCAGCCTCAGGAAGACGTGGGGTGAGGTTTGAAAGCGCACAGACAGATGGAGCAGATGTATTGTTTCAAACAGTAGTCCAGGCTGGGGTGATGAGAGCATGTCCTTTAGCACTGAAGTTACAGTGCTGTAATTACACAGCCGAGTCACAGCAGTCTGGGCCCGGCTTTGCTAAATATAGATCTGGGGTCACACCATGCACCAGTCTGACTTTGACCTAGGACTGTGAGGTTACTTCAACTGAAAGTAGCAAGTGCGTCATTATTTAAAGAGCCTACATTGCACTATTTCTGATCTGCAGTATGTTATAATGTTAATTCCTCATCACAAACATACCTGGAGTTGTGTTTTGTTTCAGTTCATTCACACACGCTTAACACACAAACTGCATATTTAGGCTGACCTTCAGTAGGATCATTTGGGTCATTTCAGACCTAGAATTGCCAATCTGTACTGAAAAAAAGGTAAAAGGAGCTGTTAACTTGAAAACTATACAGCTTCATGACATCACAAGGTGGGACGGAGAATTTTGAGCTTTGAAGATGAACAAACATTTTTTTTTTTAATTTTAGCAGCTGCAAAACAAATATTCATTGTAGATATTTGTGTACAGTAGCAAAAGTGGTTAACAAAACACTGATTACACCCACCTTGTATACACCACTCATTGTATGTACAGTGATAACAACAGGGATGGCATCTGTCTTAAAAAATACTAAAGGGCCATTCAATTCGTTTTGCTATGAGACTGCCATACCGAAACATTTTTCAATGTGTTCACAGCAGTGTTGTCACAATACTAAAATTTCAATCTCGATTTTGATATGATGTATTATAGCCGCGATACTCAATACCGATTAGATAGAATTAGATAGAAATCAATAGTAAGTCATTTTCAAGATTAAATCACAGTACTTTCTTTTATATTCCCATGTGGTTTCATATGTGTGTAATCCTCAGTGGTCCTGTAGGTTCCATAGTGGTCCATGGGTGTTTACTAGTCTATGTGCTCTTATACTTGTTCTGATACAGATCAAGCTGTTCAGGTTCATTTCTGTCCTGTGAATGTGGCTTTTTTAGTATCGATACCTGCTCAAATGTGTATGTAGTTTCTATACTACATACAATTTCTGATTTTTGATACTTTTGACAACCCTACTACTTCACAGTTGAGGTCCATCCAAAAACGATTTACTTTTATAACCATTTAACGGCTCCCTTAACTTTACTCAGACTCCCCCGTTGCAATCATTAAACAGTAACAGCTCCATTAGGGAATTTAATACCTTCGCAGCAACAAAACAATCCAAAAGTCCGACTCCATTGAACGCCTCATGAGCCTTCAGTTCTTTCACCGTGCCGGGCCTGTTTTCCCTCTATAATGTGGTGGTTTGGAGAGATCTTGGTGTAATCTGACACCGATGGAGCCGGCACACAGAACCAAGAGGAATTCCAAAGCTCAGACACTGGTAGTTTTGAGCTGTTGTCGTCACGATGTAGGCTAACGGTGAGCTGATATGCTCAGGTTCTATGTGGGTTTGGAAGGGACGTTTGGGTTGGTTTGTACAGAAGAAGGCTTGGAACTGAAGTAAGAAAAAGAAGTGAATATGACTATGAAACTAGGGCTAATTGTTGTTTCAAATGGTCAAAGATCAGCTTGGGGCTTTTTAATGGAGAAGTCTACAGCCAATTCTCTCTCAGTAAAAGTCTGTGGTTTGGAGCAGAGTTCAGACCAGTTCAGTCTTTGGAGGAACGGAGCTCAACAGTGACCGCCCGCTCTGGTCCTGGACGTAAATATCCCATTCATTTTTCCCATAGACTTTTCGAAAAAATTCAAATATTAAGAGTTCAAGACATCGTGGAGACCAACCAGCTAAGTGATTATCTATAACCCGGATGTTTAAGTCCAGAAAGCACATTTAAAGGTCTTGTGGAGGGTCCATCACGTCCTTGTCTCCATAGAGATGTGCCTGGAATGTTCCACACTATGACCATAAACTTCTCCATGGAGACTTGCAAGCAGAATTACAGGTTACATTTGAGGAGAGGCAACCCCAGTCACAGTAAGAATTAAATCAATGAAAAGTCAAGTGTTCAACTGTTTGCAATGGTGATATTTTTCCAATCAAAACAGCTTTTCACTAAGCTCCACTTCGACGCTAGTAGTTATTATCAGTAGTTTAATTTGTTCATAAACCAGGTATCTATTATATTTGATAGTGGTCCGTGCATATTTTAACACGTAAAACATGAAATACCAAAGTGTAAAGCTGTCCAGGCGTTAAACACTAATCCTACTGCTATGGTGCTTTTTAACGTTCATTCATTAAAAACTGTTGTCATAGCAGAACGCATTTGACGCGTAATCCAAGCATTCTTTGAAACTTTGAAATACTTAAAGGGCCCATATTAAGCTATTTTCGTATCTGTAATAATGTAGACAGACTAATATAGAATTACTCAAATGTGTGAGAATGAAACAAAACACAACTTCAGGTACATATTTGATGAGAAAACAACATCATAACATGTCTTAAAGCTTACAAGAGTCAATTTTGCGTAAAATAGGATCTTTAAATTAAACAAAGGTGGTTGGGTAGAGTTTTAAAGACCTCCCACAGTAGCAGCCGTAACACGGTGTTTACAAGAGATCAGCGCCATTAAATTCTAAGCATATAATTACATCAATATTTACAATGTTTAAAGGTGCGCCGTTTTCTGTCTGCACGTAGAATTAAATGAATAAAAGAGAGTGATGCACCGTACAACACAGCAGGTCTACTGGAGCAGAGACAAGTTTGAATACACAGTGTAGATGTGGGAAAGGTCGTGTTTATTTTGTCGTGACACCGAGTTCGCACATGCTCAGTACATCACCATATATCAGACTGTGTACACATGCTACAGTATTACTATGTTTTACTGTGTTTCTCAAATCCTGGTTTACTATGTTGAGAGTATCTTTGTTAAAGGGACTATACCTGATTTTTTTCATGTAATAAAGTTGAAAGTCTTATGTTATGCAAAATTGACTCCTGTGAGGTTTAAGTAATGTTAGAATGTTGTTACCTCCTCAAAAACAAACCTGGAGTTGTGTTTTGTTTCATTCACACATAACCCTTTAAAAAGTAAAAAAGTACAATTTCACTTTATTACACTTAGCAAAAGACAATTCTATTCTGTCAGCTGGACCTAAGTACAGTTACTTTGAGTATTTGTAATTAGCTACTTTCCAGCTCTGAATTCTAACAGAACAAAACTAAGGTGCATTTCAACTTGGGAATGTATTAGTCAAGCTAGGCTAACCTTCAGTATGCAATAGGGCAATAGGAAACTGTGTGCAACATGTTGTGGATAAGATCTTTGTTGCTAAGCATTTCCAAACCCAGGCTAATCCACCCGGCTCCACCACTGAGCTTAAATGTAGTCCATGTTCCATAGCAAAGTTTACCGAGATTATTTTGATAAAAGCAAACTAACTAAACCAAAAAACACAAAAAATCTCCATAATTATATAAAAAAAAAACTATAAAAATACATGCAATGATGATACAATGAACTATCTTTAGTTTTATCATAGCAACAAGGTCCCAAGTTGAATTTCTGTGTGTGGGTGGATTTACTGACCGAGATTGCCGGGTCTCCACAAGGGTCACCCATTGCCCCTGAAATGTTGTCCCATTAGAAACAAGAAATACGGGTAAAATGTAGAGGACATCTTTCCTTACATAAACAATAAGATCTACAGAGTGCATGTTAGTTTTCTCCAAGGATCCATACAAAAAGATTGAAGTAGAACTCTTCCAATCTTCACTTGCTGGTTAATGTTTCATGTGTGGTCATTTGTAATAGTCCCCAGTTGCCCTCATCAGATCTTTCTGGCCTAATGACCCATAAGCCCTTACTTTTTGCTTTTGTCTCTTATCACGTTTTACTGGAGTTTCTTTGAAGAGGTAAATGCAGATAAACTCATAGATTAGCCCCTGTTAGCTTGTTTTGGAACTCTGTCAAGACCTCCAGTGAACCCAGAGTCGAGCCTGGAGAGTCTGGAGCAGAACTAGCCAAGAATTTGGGAATCATTTTGCGAACAAACAAAATGGCTGACTTTTATTACCGTTTCAAAGTGTGTTATAAAAACTGATCCACTGGAAATGTCTAAGAATGTTGAGGCAAGAGACAGGAAGCTGAAACACAGACAAGTGTTTTGTACTGTGTAAAAAAGGAGATAATTAAATGCACACAACAACAACATAATGTAAATATTATAATACAGTAGAAATAGAATCAAAATGTGCAGCCAAAAACAGTTCGATATCTCAACAGTTGCATAGGATTGCACACTCGTTGGGGTTCAGAGTGATGACAAATACAGGCTGTTGTCATAACAATTAACTGAATATTTGAGCATTCAAAGGATCAGAACATGTCTGGTGAAAGTGAAAACACTTTAAAAAAAACAGAAGAGCACATCTGATGCATTTTGAGTAAGTATCCAAGCCAAAAGATGCACAAAATAAAAGAAAACACAACTCTAGCTATATGATTTTGATGAGGAAACAATTTGGCCTACAATGTGGTTAAAAATGCACTATGTAACTTTTCTGATGGAGAGTTTGACATCTTCTTATCTCTGTGGATATTGCTTTGCCAGGAATGTTCCACAATATGGCATTAAACTTCACTCTATGGAGGCAAGTACGGTAAGAAGATTTTCAGGATCTTTTTCAGCAGTAACAGTTAATAAAGAAATAAAATCGTCATGGTGACAAGCAGGTAGCCGACCCTGCACCAGGAACGTTACATCATTAAGTTTTCGAGTTAACAGCTCCTTTTACCTTTTGTTCAGTTGAGATTGGAAATTCCAGGGCTGAAATTATCCAAATGATTCTAGTGAAGGTGTATGGAATGGAGCACTTCCTGTATTACCACATGACATCACAAGGTGGAACAGAGTGTTTTCCGTTCGACAGGAACTCAGCCTAAATATGCAGGTTTTGAGTATTAAACATGTGTGAATGAAACAAAAACACAACTCCAGGTATGTTTGTAATGAGGAAACAACATTAGAACATAGATCAGCAAAAAACATAATATGGGCCCTTTAATCATAAATATTCAACAACAAAAAATATAGAACTTTTAACAAATACCAAATGAAGCCAATAAATTCCACTGAAAGCCAAAACTATGTTAAGTATAGTTCATTAAACCCTTACGCTGTATACCTCGCAAAAACCTGTTCAGACACTTTCCATACTTCTCTTTCTGTTATTATCCCCCTCATTACATAACACAAACTCAGTCGAAGCGTAGTAAAAGTACTTATATCACTGTCTGCCTCCTAAAAAGTAATGGCCACATACTTTAGTACAGTTTACGTGGACGTTTTCAGACTAGACATGTCCTGTTTTGGCCTGGAGGTAAACTGGGCGCAGTAATGGCCTCCTTCCTGCAGGTGTCTATATAACTGTGATGGTTTTGTGAGCCAGGTGTCATTGTTACTGTCAATTTAAGTGTATGTGAGTACAGCGGAAAAAAACATATAGAATGTGTAGGAATTTTACGACCTTAAAATAGCAATATTACAGTACAGACATTTTTTAGTGCACGTTTTAATGCTGTTCTCTCGTCATAAACGTACCTGGAGTTGTGTTTTGTTTAATTCACTTGTTTGTCAGTAATAGTATATAATTCTATCTATCTTCTGCTGGAAATCCAAGAAGCGAGATCTTAATTTCTAGTTTATATCCAAGGGTTTTCTGTCTGCTTATGGAAATACATTAGACTTGGTTGTAATTATAAACGTGATCAGCTGGAGACCATGTCTGGACAGGATTTCCAACGATTAGCCGGCCCCCTTTCCAGACATTAAACCCCACCCTAACTGACAGTTTTAAACATCTCTCTAATGCCATTCCCCCTGCAGCCCACCTCTCAACACTCTCTCACAGAAGTTTAGTCACACGGGTCATGCGTCAAAGATCTGAAATGTGTGAGGGTTGGAGGGGACTACACAGTTAGCTAGACTCATCTTGTTTTGTTTGTAGATTCATGTAAAAATGGAGCTGTTACAAAACTTCTCTTGTCATAGTTTGTGAATTTTGGTCACTGACAATGAAAGTAAAATGTCTCTGGATATTAATACAGCTGATTTAAAAAATATATAATTTTTTTCTTTCTTAATTTACTAGAAAATATTTGGGAAGAATTAAAGGTGGTGGACGGTCCATCACCTGCTTGTTTCTATGGATATGTCATTGCTCTGCTTGAAATGTTCCACAGTATGACATTAAACAGCTCTACCTTACATTTATTCAATTACAGGTGGTTTTATAGCTCAAAAATACCTAGAAAAACAGGCATTCTGACTGTGAGCGGGGTTGCTTCTCCACAGATCAGACCTTTAACTTGGTCTGGTTTGGTCTCCATGAAGATAGAAAGGTTTAATGCCATACTGTGAAACATTCCAGACAAAGCAATAACATCTCCATGAAGAAAAGCATTTGACAGACCCTCCACCAGAAAAGTTACACAATGCACGTTTAAGATTTTATTTAGGCTGCTCTTGACTTGGAAAGATTTTACTAGTCATGGAGATGTTATAGTGGAATGTCCCATAGTGTAGCATTAAAACAATGTATCTCCATGAGAACTAGCATATGACAACACCAGGCCAAGTTACAGGTCAGATCTGTGGAGAGGAAAGACTGCTATCTACAACAATGCATGTTTTCAAGGCATTTCAGTTATAGCAATTAACAGTAATGGAGTAAAAGCAAGATGGGTTAATGGTTTACTGTGG
This sequence comes from Taenioides sp. WSHXM2023, assembly GCA_029959045.1. NCBI lineage: Eukaryota > Metazoa > Chordata > Actinopteri > Gobiiformes > Gobiidae > Taenioides > Taenioides sp. WSHXM2023. The sequence goes on from CM057096.1 coordinate 25,124,255, forward strand.
AACATTCCTGGCAAAGCAATAACATCTCCATGGAGACAATCAGATGGGTTAGTAAAATTCACATATATTCATAGATTATATGTTTAAAATGTATAAATTCACTGAAGATTTGAACATTTACCCAGTTTTTATTATGAAACTACTTTCCGACTCAACAACTAATACTACCTCAAACAAAACAACTGAATCACAGCATCAGGTTATGACCCCGTCGCCAGCGGTAACTGATGCTGGTCGTCTCCATGGTGATGGATTTAGCGACCAACATTGTGTCCAGGTGCTAACCCCGTCTTCTTCTTGTTTCTTAATTCTGTGTGGGAATTACAGGTCTAAATGAGCTCGTTCTGGGATGGCTGCTCTTAACAGATCCCTGACTCCTGGTTCTTTGTGGGAGGGGTCTCGTGTGTGGACTGCTCGTCTCCAGGTCCGGGTCTGGATTAGTGGGTTAAACCTTTACCGGCAGTGACAGTGTGTTTGTGGTCAGATGTATAATCTCTTTATGTTTAGCTGAGGAGGAAAAAACACAACGTCAAATTGTCCAAAGGATTAAAAGAACAGCCATGTTTGCTTATTTACCGTGTGTCCAATTCCATTTACAGTAAAGATTATGAAGAGTTTGCTAATTTAAATATAGAGTCCTTCCCAAACCTGGTGGCAATTTAAAACCTGTTAAAAATGTAATAAAAACTAAAAAGTCCTCTATCATCAAGGGCACATACACCCTAAACTTTACTTAAAAACGTGAAATTGAAATTATTTGCAAAATTTGTTTCATAAAATTAATCTACAATCTTAATTTGGTTCACTAAACAACATTAAAAAAGTGTTAAAATGACATAAATGACTTGTGTCATCTTTGCCCATCTCAAACTTCTATGCTAATTGAATACATATAGATTCATGAACTTAATTAAATCCTTAAAGGTCTACTGTGTAACTTTTCTGATGCAGAGTTGGCTACTGGCTTGTCTCTATGAAGATATTATAACTTTGCCTGGAATGTTCCACAGTATGGCATTATCTATACTGACTTATATCGCTATGGAGACAAGCAGCTGACACCTCCAAGCCACTAAACCACTGGACAGGGTTTGCAGGTTTTATAAATAATAAGACAGGATATTTTGTTGACTTATAATGATTTTTGTTTTTGTTTTTTTTGCAATTTGATCATTCTGACCTTAATCAAATTCACTGAGAATGAATCCAGTGTTTTCTAGAGTTTCACAAGACCTTCAGCAGATACCCAATATACGTTTCTGTTATCTTTCTCTGCGTGGTGTCCTTGACTGGTCCCTCTCTCCTCTGATATTAATAACCTTGTATTATATTTGACATCAGGTCTAGTCCAAACACAGACATGAGGCTATAACCCAAACATTGACTCTGTGGTTTAATTCACTTTGCAAACAAAATAATTCTGCAAAAGCTGACCATAGACTGATGTACCTGATGTCGTATATTATTATTGAATTACTGCTATAACTATGAGTGGACATATGGTAGCTGGGGTCATGGAGAGTTGAGCCTCTTTTGAGAATGTCCAAGCTTATTTTTATTGTCATGTTTTACTATAACACCCACAGTAGACTACTATGTACCTCTGTTATAGCCAACTTGTAGTTTGCAGCAGAAAAAATGCTTTAAAATTACATGCCAACAGCTGTCTCATTTTGACATTTTGACCCTAAGAACTTCTTTTACAATATCTGTACTGAGGTAAGACAGAATTAAAGGGTCCATATTACGCTGTTTTCTGATCTACTGTGTGTGTGTCTGTGTATATACAGTATATACAAGCATAATCTATATAAATTGCTTCATAAAGTAATTAGTAGTTAGTACTCTGAGCATTATTTTTTATTTTTTAAATTTTTACTTGAGTAAAAATTTCCCAGCAGTACTTGTTCTTGTAATTGTGTACATTTTAGCCATGTAACTATACTTTTATTTGGGTACTAACTGCAAGATTGGTCGTAATCAAAACGAAATGGCAATTTGAATGGGCGTAGTTTTTTAACTGCTATAATTTCCTTCACAAACAAATACAAAACACAATATAATGACTTATTCTTCATTTAAACTGCTAACCCTATAGTTTCGATCTGTACAAACATGTTCTGAAATGTGATTTTTGTATTTGCGTGCCAGTTTGTATATCAGTCTTTTTGTCAATTCTCCTGAATGCGAAATGTGAACTTTGAATCCCATAATTAAAACATAATCACAATCGCAATACTGGTCTGAAAAAAAAGAAAAAACTCCAAAATTTCTCTTTCCACCACTGCTAAAATTCCAAGTTAGTGCTCTGTAATCCAGCTTGGTAAAACTCCCTCACATGCTACCAACACGTCACTGTGCCCTTTAACTTTTCTCCATGTTTTCGTCCCTGAAGCCAGTCTTGACTTATGGTTTTAATTAGCTCACTTTCTCAGGCCGATTCTGACCTTTCCTTCTTGAAAACCCCGGCGCCTCTGGTTCGATCTCATTGAAATGGCCGTAAGAAGGATGTCTTTATTCACATTGTACCCTTTCCCACAGCTGGACAACACATGGCACCAGCATGCACCCACATATCCTGCTAACGCTAATGCTAACTGCTCCGCTCTCCCTTTCTCACACTTGTATAAACAATAGCCAAAAAACGTGCGCTCACATTCTCCAACGAAACTAGGTCAGGTGCCTCGAACAAACACCCCGTACCCTACTTTTCAACGTTTGGATGAGATTTTGAAGTGCAGGAAGTAGTAAGAAGTACTAATAGGCAGTGTTGGGAAGTAACTAAGAATACGTATTTAAAGGTGCATTGTGTAACTTTTCTGGTGGAGGGTCCGTCAAATGCTTGTCTCCATGGAGATGCTATTGCTTTGTCTGGAATGTTTCACAGTATGGTATTAAGCCTGTCTGTTTTCCTGGAGACCAAACCAGACCAAGTTACGGGTCAGATCTGAGGACAGGCAACCCCGCTCACAGTCAGAATGTCTGTTTTTCTATGTATTTTTGAGTAATAAAACCACCTGTAATTTAATAAATGTAAGGTAGAGCTGTTTAATGTCATACTGTGGAACATTTCAAGCAAAGAAATGACATATCCATAGAAACAAGCAGGTGACAGACGCTCCACTAGAAAAGTTACACAATGCACCTTTAAGTAACTGTATTCTAATAGAGTTACTGTGTTACTGTGTTTGTCTTTATTGCTTAAAAAAACATGAGCAGGGTCGCCTCTCCACTGATCTGACGTGTAACTTGGCTTGGCAGTGTCACTTTTTTTGTATCCATGGAGATAGATATAGTATGTTTAATGCAATACTGTGGAGCATTCTGGACAAAGCAACAACATCTCCATGAAGACGAGGCGGTAATGGACATTCCACCAGAAAACCACAGTGCACATTTAAAGCAGGTATTCAGTACTCTGTAACCGAATACATTTTCAAAGTATTCTTCCCTTCGGTGCAAATAGTGAAGTGGGACATCTGAAGTGTGTAAACAGGCTGTTGTTTGGAGTCAAACGCTGAGTTCAGCCTGGTCATGTGAGATCGATTTACTTGGAAATGCGCTTCAGTCCCAGGCAGAGAAAGGATCACTGTGAGCCAAGAGAAAACCACAGAGGTCCTCTCGCGATTTAATATGAAGGAATCTGATGCAAAGTCTAAAAATGGCACGAGGAGCAGGAGGTATAGAAAATGGTGGAATGCATGACTACGACTTAAACAAAGATGCTGCTTCATAGTTACAGCCCTTTTGGTATGAAGTAAGTGTATTTAAAGAGCCCATGTTATGCTTATTACTGATCTATGTTGTAATGCTATTTCCTCATCACAAACATGCCTGCGGTTGTGTTTTTTTTCATTCACGCTCTGTTCCACCTTGTGATGTCATGACGTAATATATGAAGCGCTCCACTGTGTTTTTATACTCCATACACCTTCACTAGAATCATTTGGATGATTTCAGCACTGGAATTGCCGATCTCTACTGAACAAAAGGTCGAAGGTAGCTGTTAACTTGAAAACTACCACTCCATGACATCACAAGGTGGAACAGAGCATTTAAGCTTTGGAGATGTAAGCAGACTAATAATGAAGGATTACTCAAACATGTGTGAATGAAACAAAACACAACTCCAGCTATGTTTTTGATAAGGTATTATAACATGGCCTAAAGCTCACAAGAGTCAGTTTTACGTAACAAAGGACCTTTAAGACATTGTTTATTTTAATAACAAGAGTTCAAAATGGCCTATTATTAAACGGCTTGGATTTTGTGACAGTGTGTATCTTATCCTCTTTATTTCTTTATTCCAAAATCTCCAAATTACTATAAAAATGTGTATTGTGACATCAGAACTTGTCCTGCGTCACTTACAGTTGTTGAGTACAAATCATAGACTGTATATTTAAATGGACATAGCTAACCCGCTAGCAGCCACGTTCTAAATAGGAAGTGTTCATGGGCGCGCTTCCGGCTCTATCGACTCTGGCTCCATTTGACTTTACATGGGAAAATTGTCACCTCTCTGTAACTTCTGGGAGCCTTTTCATTTTAGTCTTAAATGTTCGTATTGGTGTTTTTATTTCACTATTTTGTACATAAATAAATTCTTTTCCTAATATGGAACTGGCTCCAAATTCATTCCTATAATCGCTAGCCTCTGTGAGCTTCATTTGACTGGAGCCAGGCGCTATGGGTGATGTCTATTCTTTATACAGTCTATGGTACAAATCCATTGATTTTCAAATGTTACCAGAAAAAAAAAGAGTTTAATATCACTGTCAGATAGGCAACTTTATTTCCACTGGGTACATTCATTATATATGTATAATTTCCTTTGGGATACGCATCGGTCTATTAAGATCCACCGCCATATGTTTTCCTCATTTGAAACACCTAACACCCCATTATACTTTGCTGGATTTCAGGGTCTGATACTGTATGCTGTTCCTCATATATAGGCCTGTATGTAAGCTGAGTTTTACTGCCTTCCTTTGAGCTCAATGAAAAATAGATTGAACCAATGGGAAAGCTAATAAAATCAAAGCAGACCTGGTTTAATAAAACGGGAGAACACATTTTGGTGACATTGTCCAGGCCACTGCTTTAAGACAGAACTCAATGCTCCCTTATTTAATCATAACTACTATTTCCTGGGATCTGGAGTAGCAAAATATATACATTCATTTCCACAATTCTAATTTTTGCTCATAAACGTGCTTGAGTAAATCATTATATTCATTCCATCTTCTTTAAAAACACTGTGTTTTACCAGCTGAGGTCACAAAGTGGTGCCCTCCTCCAGGAAGTGCTCCCTTGTGTTTAAGTCAAATGTTTAAACGCCTTGAACAATACATAATTTTGCCATTAAAGCAACACTGTGTAACTTTATGGAGATGTCACGTTACCTACACGATTCCATAGAAATAGAAAGTCAAAACCATACTTCAGAACATTCTCTGTTGAGATACGTACATATGTTGTTTTATGCCATACTATGGAATTTAACAGCCGTACTATTTCCATGGCGACAACAAGCAGGCGGAGGCCCTTCTCCACGCCAAATACGAGTCAGGTTTGTGGAGATGCAAGCTTGCTCACATTGAACACGTTTTTCTATGTTTTTCAGTGCAATAAAAACATCCAAAATGAAAAAATATATATATATATATCTATATTTGGCTACATTTTGGCTTAAATGTTACATGGTGGGGCTTTTAAAACTGGTAGATCTAAGGTATCAAATAAACTACTTAAGTCATTTCAGGTAATATTTCGCAGTGTAAAGAAATAACAATGTTGTAGTACTTTTTTTTGTTAATAATTGTTAGCTGCCTATTGTGTATTTGTCAAGTCAAGACGTTTTCTGAATTCAAGTCATGTCGACACACCAGATCTTCCTTTGTTTTTTTCCGTGTTGCTCCTGTTTTCCTGCGCCAGTGTGAAATAGGTGAAACTTTAGATCTTCTGAATTACACTGTTGTGACCCGTGTCCATGATAAACGCTCCGTCTCCTGCTGCTTTGACCTCCAACTACAACCTCCAACAGGCTCCATAAAAGTCCCATTACCGCACCCGGGTTTAGCACGGCCCAAACCGCGGCCAGCTCTCGGGTTTCTCATGCCAGCCGCTAACCGTGCTGGCTGTGGGTTCGCACTTGGAGACGTTGATTTGTGATGCCCTTATAAAAGATAATGAAAGGGTAGTGTGCAAGAGGCAAAACATACCAACTTTTACTGACATTTAGTCTGTTTTATCCTCTGAGCTCTTTCATTGGTAATAGTTAGATTAATAGGAGTGGAAAGTTCGAACGCTTTAAAGTTGTTTCCAATGAATGTAGCAGTTAGTTTAATCAGTAGTCGCCTAAACAAAGACTATACAGAGTTCTATCAGAGTTAATGTTGTTTTTTCAGTTAAAAGGAATGCTAAAATGAGGTTATTAGCAACAACTGTTTACAGGTTTCACTAGATAGACTCGGGGGAAATGTTTTTGGTTGGTTATTGTTATCTCGTTAATGGCTAAAACTAAAAATTGTAAAAGAAAAACAAGTTTATAGGCGACATAACACGAGGCGCCGTATTTTTTTCGTTTAATAGACCAGTTGATTGATTGTAGGCTATATTTAGATTTTGGCATTAGCAGCTTTCCCTCAATCCGCCATTGTCCTGCTGGTCAAGATTTCAACATTTTATTGTCATAGAACAAAGTTACGTTTAGAGCATCAAACACTGCGTAGTTTTTATTTAAAGTGTAGTGTTGTTGTGTCCTTTGGCAAGACAATAACTCTGCTTTTCCTCAGCTGTGTTCCTTATTGCTTTGAGTACCCATTAGAAAAGCATTTATAATTTTGAAATTTAAATGATTATTAGCCTAAGCTTGGTGATACAGTAATCATAAAGTTTCAATGCAACATAAGTGGAGCTTTCTTTCACTGCTAAAATAAGCGTTCTAAATCCATCCGAATTCCAACTCTCCCTCAAAGTGGCCACAAAATAGACAAAACAGGGATCTACTTTTGTGCTTAAAATCCAATCAGTCTCAACACAGTGAAAATCCGCCCACTAAAAGGCTCATATTACGCTATTTTCTGATCTATTTTATAATCTTGTATCCTCATCAGGAAACAGACCTGGAGTTTTGCTTTGTTTCATTCACACGTTTAACACACAAACCCTGCAGATTTAGGCAGAAGAAAACGCTCTGTTCCACCGTGTGATATCATATGGCAATACAGGAAGTGCTCCAGTGTGTTTTTGAACGCCATACACCTTCTTTTATTTATTTCATTTATGTATTTTACAAAACATATAACATTTAGAATAGTTTATACAATTCAATGGAAATCTTGTAAAAAGGGAGCGCCCCAGAAGCTACCTTAACTCATAAAAGGGGCCCCAGATATATACAGAACAAAATATATAGTGACAAGTTATAATTTCATATTATCCCATACCATCACTCTATACTGTCATAGAGCTTCACCAGAATTATTTGGATAATTTCAGCCCTGGAAATGCCAACCTCTACTGAACGAAATGTAAAAGGTAGCTGTAACTGGAAAACTACAGCTTCATGACATCACAAGGTGGAAAAGAGCATTTTGAGCTTTGGAGATGCAGATGGACTAATAATAAAGTATTACTCAAACATGTGTGAATGAAACAAAACACAACTCCAGGTTTGTTTTGACAAGGTAACAGCGTTATAACATGGGTAAAATCTCACAAGAGTAAATTTTACGTAATATAGAACCTTTAAGCCAAAACAAACTGGCCTCTTTTTGAAAACCGTGAACCAAAACCATGTGTCATTTTTGCGGATGTTGCATGTTTTGGTGCAGAACAAGTGAGCTGCCCCATAAGCAGACGGGAGATTACAGCCTGCGTTTGTGGCGTACCCCTGCTTTGTTCAACCCTAAACCAGCCCAAAACAATCAGCACATGAGTTATTTCTGTTGCTTTTATAGGCCTTCACTTCTGCCTGCTGCTTAGGTCATGATTTGAAGTTTTGATGTCTCCCAGCGCCAAATTGTGGGTTGGTAGATTTTTGAGTCATCACAAAATTACTAGTTCTAATTGTGGTGAGGAGGAGGTGAGGGGGAGGCCCAGATGTAACGCTGAATTGAAATGTTCAAAATGGCAGGACTTTAAAGGGTCCATATTACACTATTCTCTGCTTTATGTTATAATGTTGTTTCCTCATCACAAACATACCTGGAGTTTTGTTTCATTCACACATGTTTAACACAAACCCTGCATATTTAGGCTGAGTTTTTAGTGAGGGAACAATATTATAAGATGGTGGAAAGCTAAAACAGATCGATTTTGCATAATTCCCCTCTTTAAGGCTCAGGGGTTGAGTTATAGGTCATATGCATGGTAAAAAGTTAGTCCAATCTCGAAAGTCAGTATTTCAAGTGACATTTTTGCATGTGTCATTGCTTTTTGTTGAATAAAGTGTTAAGATTATACAAAATTATTCAATATTTTACTATTTATTGCTATTGTGTAATACTGGAATTTTGGCACTTGTTTTGAATCTTATAACCATACTAGTGCTTGTTGAAAGTCCTTAAAACCTGCTAGACTATATGATATAACTTCATTTTGGAATGTCTAATTGTGGTTATAATAGGGTGACCAGATTTTCAAAATTGGAATAAATACAATTGTGAAAAGAGTGCGTAACATTGTCCATTTTTAACTCACTGGTGGGTCTGTGTATCATCTGAAGGACTTCTGTCAATGTGTTTTTTTGTTTTATGGTCATTTTCAAGCATGTTTTTTTGTATTTTAACTAAACAAATGGCAATATATTCCCCTCTTTACTGTTGGTGAGTATCATTGGTCAAACATAGAGACACTCTGGACATTTCGCATATAAAACTGAGACAAATCACTGGTTTTGGATAAATCTGCTTGGATAGGAAAGAGGGCTCAAAACTGGGACTGTCCCGAGTAAATAGGGAAGTCTGATCACCCTGGATTATAAAGGAGCCTGATTCGCGTACAAGTACATTACAATTTATACAAACAGCTAAACTAATATTTTACAAAAATCGGATGCATTTTAGAACATTTTTGAGTAGATCTAAACTAGAGATTGACTGATATGGGTTATGGTGCTGATGCCAGTTGTTTGGAATCCAGAGCAACCAATGTCCAGTTAGCTCTGCCGATATTTTTGCACCGATATTTTTCAAAATTATTTCCCCCAAATGATGTAATTGAGCTTTATTATAAACTCAGCCCACAGCTCTTTTTTTTTTTTTACTGAAAACCTTTAAGAGAGTTGTGCAGTCATATTTTTACAGTTATCTCTTTGCATTAAAGTGTTCACATAATACCTGCATTAAAATGTATTTTGTAAAGTATTCCGATACACAATCCAATCAGAGTACTGTATTCTGAATACTTTGAATACTTTTACACTGAGTTGCATTATATTATACTGAAAAAAACCCAAACATATAATTACAAACAACTTGATTTTTGTTGCAGACGTTTTTTGTTGAGATGTTATTGCTTTGTCTGGAATGTTTCAAAGTAACATTTTTATCTTCATGGAGACCAATCCAGACCAAGTTACAGGTGAGATCTGTGGAGAGGCGACCCCACTCACAGTCAGAATGCCTGTTTTTCCAGGTATTTTTGTGCAATAAAACCACCTGTAATTGAATAAATATAAGGTAAACTGTTTAATGTCATACTGTGGGACATTCCAGGCAGAGCAATGATATCGCCATAGAAACAGGCAGGTGACAGACCCATAGTGAGTTACATAGTGAACCTTTGTAGCTAACTCTGTCTGTTTCTAATGTAAACTACAGGATTGTTGGCAGGTTTGATGATTAGCCCGTGGAGACAGATAATTCTCTGAAATGCTACCAATAAATTGTCATTATAGAATTCCTAATTGCGACGATTCACTTTGCAATTTCGATTTGATGATAATTAATCTCGAAGCCCTAATCTGTACACAGTTTATTTGGTTGATCCTTGAAACAAAGGAAGTGATCCAAAAAGTAAGATGGCCACATTAGCGTTCACATTTTTTCCACATGTTCTGTCTCAAGCGTCTCTTTAAATTAGCCGTCTGCTACCTGATCTCTCAAATTAAGCACATGCCTTGTATAAACACTTCCAATGCTCTGCTAGCATTTATTTTCAATAGCTACATCATGCTAATAGCTAATCACTACCTTGTGTCTACTGTAAACATATGCTTACTGATACATGCGTGGACTTCGCATTGGCACGGACTTCAATCTGAGTCGTTTTGCCTTGATCTGCAGGCTTTGTTATGAACTACTGGACAAAAATACTCCAGTCTGGGAAGCAGGAAAGGAAAAGCAAGTTTGAATTTCAACAGTTCAAAGCAGTTTGTTTTGATGATTGCGCTTTTGTTCACGTCTTTTGCATAGACAGGATAAGACTGTTTATGTACATGAAGGAAAGGGGGTCAGAAAGCTCTCAGATCCTTCGTAGGCTCCATTCTCAAACAGGAAGTCGGGCTGAGCGGTTGTCGTGCCAACCTGCAGGGGCCACTGTTTGGTATGCAGTGTGAAACGAACGGGAAATTTGAGACTTGTTTATTTTTGCGAGAGTAGAAGTAAAAAATATTAGATTGAAATACAAAATTGCTTGATGTTTTAAACAATTTCAGCTTTATCTGTTAGTAATTAGGCCAATATAAGTTTGTAGTTCTTCTATCAATACAATGGTTGGAAGTTCAATTCCTGTTCCAGTTGGTGCATAGACTACTGTAATCCAGTCAGTGCATCGATACTGTAGTTGTGTCCTTGGGCAAGACATTTCACTTGGTTGTAGGTTCATTAACTTGCACTGTCCTGCCAAAAAAAATAAAAAAATAAAATAATAATAGTAATATCAAAAGGCCTATTGGAGTGCTAGTTTATTGATACGACACAATGCACACATTAGCAAGCACTGCCAACAAAAAGTTTTAAGATTGTCTGAAAAGTCCAGAAAAAAATAGAAAATGGATTTAAACAGCACATTTTCAGGACACACTTTCTGGTCAGATTGTGTTAAAATAAAGCACAAATTAAAGTCTATCAAAGCCTCAGACAGAGCATGCCTACTGTTAGCATCACACCCCCAGGGACTATTGATGACAGCAGCTGCAAAGTATCAATAGTTTACCAATAGAAATGGAATAGGCTGATGAAAGTTTTCAATATCGTCTTACTGCAGCTGGAAAGAGTACATTAGCAGTTTGATGTAGCCTGCTTTTCCCACACTAGCATCCTAACCAGTCCCGTTAAAACTCCCCATCCCCTATTCCCAAAGTGTCCCTCAAATTCCTTCAAAATTCTCAGACTTGGGAAAATTCCTGAGACATTTATCAACAGCACATCATATGATCATCAATGCCATATGATTTCAGCCAAATAACTTAATATAATAATGACACCAGATTGGAACTTTTTATGAATACTAACCCTTTGTCTTACCGCCGTTTGAAAAGTTGAAAGCTCCATTAGAAAGATTGGGGTCAAAGCTATAGGAGCACACCTGTTTTCTCCATCATCCTATACAGGACCTTGTTTGAAAATGTCCGTCACATATGTTTCGCTTTAGCAGCTCCTTCATGCCACTGGGGTAATGGGTTGTGGTGCCTGCTCTAGTGCCATGGTTTATCTGTTTACATACCGGCTTGTGTTGTTAGCTTCATAGTTACAGGTGTTTGGAGTGGCTAAGAAAGAATGGAATTTCCACTATTTTGTATATATTGTTGACTCTATATAGTAGGAAAACTTTTCTAGGTGTAGATGAATGATTGAATAGAAGAGCAGACAGTTGGGCAGCACTGTCTAAAATGGTTATGTTTTCGTTAAAGGGCCCATATTACAGTATTTTCTGATCTATGTTATAATGTTTCCTCATCAAAACATACAACAGGAAGTGCTCCATTGTGTGTTTAAGCTCTATACACCTTCACTAGCCGATGTAATAGCTGTTATGTTTAGTGATGTTGAAATTCTTTGTAAATTTTCAGCTGATTATCAAACTTGGGTCTGGCTCTATTGACCACATAGGTTCACTGCCCAAGATATTTCATTTCAATTTCAATTTGAATATAAAAAGCATCTTTTACGTATATTTAACCAGGATAGTCCAGCTGAGATTCTGAATTTATTACATTTGTGGGAACCATGTAGACACAGGGAGAACATGCAAACTCCACACTGAAAGCCCCCTATCCAACCCTTTACAGGAATAGAATTTCAATATATTGTGTATTGTGTAAAATATATGTTAAAACATAGCTTGATTGTACAATGCATTTATCAGGACCACCCATATTCCAACATGGAGCATAAAGCAGGAATAAGATCTGACAACATTCAAAAATATCTGCATTTCCCGTCAGCAGTCATGAATCACCGTTTGACCAGGAGGACCATGGGAAACGGGCTGTTGTATTGTTTTGTACAGAGCAGATCATGTGAACGGCGGCCGGTAAAACTCAACCTGTGAAGTATTTACCAACGTCAATGGTCTCTTTGTCCGACCAAACACTGGATAATCAGTCACATGTCGGGGTCATCCAAATCACCATGAATCATTTGGGAATTACACTAGAGATGAGACTGAGAGAGATTTTGCTACTTATTTAGAATTCATGATTACAATTTATATTTTTGCTCTTTGTTATTATATTATATTGTGATGTGTGAGCTACTGTGTCCAAATAATGTCCCTTGTGGATCAATAAAGTTTGTCTAAGTCTAAGAGATGCACCGATACCGATACTGGTATAGAATATCGAAGCTGATACTGAAAAATTAGCTGTATCAGAATATTGTTTAAGCTGATACCCTGGTTGGGCCTTTAATTAGACCTAACAAGACTATATATACAGGCTGATTTTGGCCTAGAATTCATACAAATCAGTTCTGTAGGTATTTGATGGATAAATAACAGTTGTAACACAATTGGATCTCTTGTGTAATAATAAATAATAATAATAAAAAAATGTTTTTTGAGAAAATAAGTGCCATTTTCCATCCCTTGGGGGCCCAGGGCAAGAAGGCTTACAACCCTCTAATATAAATTAATAGGAAGAGGCTTCAATTCCTAAGACCCTGGGGCCTGGAACAACAGACCCCTTTGTGCCCCCCGTCAACTCCCCTGCCTACACATAGTATCGATTACTAGCTGGTATTGCCAAAGTATCAGTATCGCTATCAGAATTGAAAAAGCTAGATTTGAAGTAAGACCCGGGCAGGTAGCAGCAGTGTCGGGGGCAAATGTGAGCTGTCACCAGGGGGTAACTGGAGCAGGTTTGTTTTGACCAGTGAAAGACTTGGATGTTTATCTACTATTTAATCATATTGGTGAGTATCCATGGATTTCAGAATGATAAAAATGTAGGACTGTTGCTATAGTGATTAACAATTTAAACCAAAGTAGTATATCTTTTGAATGGGAAAACCCCCCCCACAAGAATCTGCAATGAATAGACAATGTTTTACTTCACCATTAACCAATAACTGAAAAACACTTGTGCAAGTGCAGACTGACATTGTGTGTGAGTGTGTATGTGGGTGATAGGGTTGTCAAAAGTATCGAAAATCAGATACTAATCGATATGAAAACTAGTATCGAAACTAGACACTCATTTTTGAGCTGCATCAGAACAAGTATAAGAGCACATAGACTACTGGTCCACTATGGAACATGCTTTCTAGTAATATGAGATATATTGACCGTCTATGCAACGTTTTTTTTTTTTTTTTTTTTTTTTTGTGTGTGAATATTTTGTTAAAATATTCTGACTCATCTGGGAATTGTCCTGCGGTGGCCTATGTCACAATACAAAATGCTCAAATATCTGATAAGAGTCCATCCAGTTACCAAGAAAAATGATTCTACTCCAAGTCAACATCAAAACATCCACCATATCTGTTTCTTCCAAAATTGTGCAATAGTACTAGACCATTATTGCTAGATAGTGGGTCTGCCAAGAATGTATCAGTGGAATGTTTTTTATGCAGTAGATAAAACTAGTATCGAAACTAGATACTCATTTGAGCAGGTATCAATACTAAAAATGAACCTGAATAGTTTTAGAATGATCTTGAGCCCATGGCCCACTATGGAACCTACCTGGACCACTGAGGGATTACACGGATATAAAGTACTGTTATTTAATGTTGAAAATCACATTCTATTGTCTAAGGAAAAAAGTGTTTATTTAATATTTAGTATCGAGTCTATTCCTTAGTATCGAAATCGCGTATCGTGACAACACTAAAGAGTACTGCTGACAGTATTTAGAAGTTACTAGTTGGAATGCCCCACTGCAGATGAGAAAGTAAACATGAGACTTGTGTTAATGACAGAGTACAGGCTAAGGGAAAGCTGAGATTAGAGCTAGTGTCACTACAACTATTCATCTGTTAATTCTAATGTTAACATGCTTCTTACATCTATGAATTCTCTGCAGAAAATAGGAGTTTTATTTTCTTTGCAAATCTAATGCAACTTAAAAGTCCTATTTTACCCTGTTTTCGGATCAAAGTTGTAATGTTGTTTCTTCATCGCAAACAAACCTGGATATACCCTGCATATTTAGAATGAGTTCTTTTCTCAGATTGAAAATACTGGACGTACAGGAAGTGCTCCACTGTGTTTTTAAACTGCATACACCTTCACTAGAATCATTTTGATCATTTCAGCCCTGGAATGGCCAAACTCTACTGAACTAAAGGTAAAAAGTAGCTGTTTAACTGTAAACTTTTACTTAACTGTAAAACTACCGCTTCATGACATCACAAGGTGGAACAGAGCAGTTTGAGTTTTAGAGGTGTAGACAGACTAATAATAAAGGACTCCTCAAACATGTGTGAATGAAACAAAACACAACTCCAGGTCTGTTTTTGAGGAGGTAACAACATTCAAACATGACTTCAAGCGTTTTGTGTGACCTTTTAAGATGAAAAACAGTTTGCATTGTAAACCGAACAGAGGATTTTTGTGGTGTAACATTGCTTGCATTGTGCAGCATTGTGTAGCATTGTGGCTCTTCTTCTCCATGTAATTAGATAAAACCAGTGCATTCCTCTTATAAATTAGCTCAATTGCTGCTTAAATTTAATGATAAACAAAGCACTTTTGTTGGTGTATTATTTAGGTTTCTCAGTACATTGAATTAAATAAAGTTGTTTAAATGAGGCTTAAAACAGTAGCTGGCTCTATATTAAGATTTTAAGATTCACTGTGTAACATTTCTAATGGAGGGTCTGCCACTTGTTTGTCTCCATTGAAATGCTATTGCTTTCCCTGGAATGTTCCACAGTATCACATTAAACTTATGTCTAGTATTTATTAAATTGGAATCTCACAGACACCTGCTTTCAGTGTGATATTCTGAGCAATAAAAACACCTGTTATAGAAAAATGCTAGAGAAATATGTTTAATGCCGTACTGTGGAACATTCCAGTCAACGCAATAACATCTCCATGGAGACAAGCGGGTGGCAGCTCTCTCACTAAAAAGTTACACAGTGCACCAAGTTGTTATGGAAGATATGCAAAAAAAAATTCAGTGAAATGATCAAAACAAGACTAACGGAAGCTGCGTGGGCTTTCAAAATGCAGAGGAGTATTTTCTGGCTTCCCCTTAACGTTAGACTTGTCAAAAGTATCGAAAATCAGATACTAATCGATACTAAAACTAAGGCCACATGGAAATATAAAAGAAAGTACTGTTATTTAATGTTGAAAATCGCATTCTATTGTCTAAAGAAAGTGGTTTTTTTTATTATCATCGTGGTATCGGAATCAGTATTGCAGTATTACTCATGGGTGAGGCTTTGTAAAGTCACTGTAGTATTTTTGAGCCAGGGCCCATAAAAGCTGTTAGACATTCTTCACCGTTTAAACCCCAGCACATGTATACAGCTCCTCCCCTGTGGACCTCTGCACTGTTGGTTTGTGTGTTTTCCAGTGCTGCGCCTCTTCCTCCTACTGTCCCCACGTCCAAGTCTGCTCCCCTGGAGTGTGATACTGAACCGAGAGAAGAGAGGGAGAGAGGGATGGAGAAAGAGAAGGGAGTGAACAGAGGGGAGGAAGAGAGCGAGAGAGAGAGAGAGAGAGAGAGAGGGGAGGGTAGAGAGAGTAAAAGAGAGAGAGAGATGGAGAGAGGGAAGGAGAGACGGAGAGGCAGAGAGAGACAAAGACTGAGAGAGATAGAGAGGGGAGGCAGAGAGAGACAGACAGAGGGGGGAGACAGAGAGAGAAAGAGACTAAGATAGAGATTGAGAGACACACTGAGAGAGAGGGACAGAGAAAGGGTGAGAGGCAGAGAGAGAGAGATGGAGAGAGGGAAGGAGAGATGGAGAGGCAGAGAGAGAAAAAGACTTAGAGAGAGATAGAGCGAGGGGGAGAGTGAGACAGAGAGAGGGACAGAGAGAGAAAGAGACTGAGATAGAGATTGAGAGAGACAGACAGCGAGAGAGGGACAGAGAGAGAAAGGGTGAGAGGCAGACAGATAGAGATGGAGAAAGATACGGAGAGAGATGAGGAGAGAGAGAGGAAGGGCAGAAAGACAGAGATATAGAGAGTGAGAGAGAGAGGTTAAGCACAGGACACGCCCTCCATCTGCTGCACAGTTCTACATCCCATAATTATCCATAAACAGCTGAGGACGAGGTTCTGTCACTGCAGATACAGGCAGCGTGGGAAAGACTTTGTCAAATACTTAACATGGCTTCTGTGCACTCCACATACACACTAGTATATACGGAAATACACTCAGTTATTACTTTTCGGCAAAACTAGCAGAGAAGACTAAAACAGGAATTTCTAAACTAATAAAAAAACAAGAGAACTTTGAAAAACAATGCATGCACTTTTGGACAAGTAGCCTATCCAGTTCTAACCAAGTTTTGTATCCAGTTTTTATCATTTTCAACCCATGGAAGACAGAGTTAATGAATCTTAAGCGGTCTGCTACCAACAAACTCATTCTTCACTTTGCAAAGGAATTCCTAGCATTCTGTTTGGAGTAACCTGGATGCGTTTATAATGGGTTTATACTATGATATGTGCAGTAACCCACCAACCTTTGTACGCACTGAATTGTCTACATATACTTGATTCTCCTAACAGCTCTGGTGCTGTATTTGCGTGTCCTGCCCCTTTAAGAGCAGCTCCTGTCTGTCACTCCTCACATTATTGGAGTCTGTGTTAGTTCCTGATCACTCACCGCACCTCAGACACGTTCAGATGAGCAGCTGTGAACCGTCCGCTCGACCCCCGACACCAGAGAGGATGCTGGGACGTGACCTATGACCTTTGCTTATTAGTACTTTATCAATAATGCACCACTAACAGGTGTTCTGCGTGACGTAAGAGTTTGGGAGAGTGAACAGGAGCGTATTATCTTCTATTATTAATAGACTTTTGCTCCGTACAGTATGGTGTCTTATTATTGTGAACCAAGCATGAAATATGAAAAAATAAAGTCATATTAAAGTATATAAAAAGTTCAAGTAAAATTGGACAATACTTCTTTTAAAGGCCCTGACAGATATGGAAGTTTTTAGCTACCTTAAAGATGCATTTTGTTACTTTTCTGGTAGAGGGCCCATCAGATGCTTTTCTCCATGGAGAAAATTGCTTTGTCAGAGGCTTTAATACCATACTGTGAAACATTCCAATCTTCATGGAGCTCAAACCAGACCAAGTTACAGGTCAAATCTTTGGAGAGGCAACCCCGCTCACAATCAGAATGCCTGTTTTTCAGGATATTTTTGAACTTTAAAACCGGTAGAGCAATAATATATCCATAGGCACAAGCAGGTGACGGACCCCCAACCAAAAAATTATATAGTGCCCACTTTAACATTACTTTTTCAAGATTTTATTGGTGAAATGATCTGAATGACTTTTTGAATCTCTGTGTGTAGGGATGGTAACTTTTCATAACAGAACCAGACTCTTATTGCTGCTGAGGGGTTACTTTGATGACACATGGTCGAAACTTTACTCCTTTCATAAGATAAAAGTAGTAGTATTCATAAATTCTATGTAACTTTTTGGTGGGGGGTCTGTCACCTGCATCTTTTAATGGATATGTCATTGTTTGCCTGGAATGTTCCACAGTATGACATTAAACAGCTCTACCTTACATTTATTCAATTACAGGTGGTTTTATAGCTCCAAAACAGCTAGAAAAACAGACATTCTGACTGTGAGCGGGGTTGTCTCTCCATAGATCTGACCTGTAACTTGGTCTGGTTTGGTCTCCATGAAGATATAAAGGTTTAAACATTTCAGACAAACGGATGACATTCCCATGGAGAAAAGCATTTAACGGATCCTCCACCGCAAAAGTTACACAGTGCACCAATTTCAAGTTTAACCATATTTAAGTTTTTGCAGTATAGTCTGTCATTGCCTGAACTGAACTGACAGTTTATATAGATGTGGTCAGAGCCTGCGAACAGAAGACGTCATTTATAGTGAGGCTGTTCTCAGGACACTGCGGTCACTCCAGGACCCATCAGCTTCATGGAGCCATGCCAAGTCCCTCTCAGGCTGAAATTAAATAAAGCTTAATGTCTGGGAATGTGGTACAGTGGAGTTTTTTAAAATAATAATAATAATACATCAGTTTTATATAGCACTTTTCTCTGTAACGCAAGGACGCTTCACAATAAAGTAACACTAAAACAAGGACAGGACAGACAAAGGGGTAATGAGGAGCAGTCATGTGTGGGAGCTGTAGGCTGTGAGGAAAAGGTGTGTTTGGAGCAGTTTTTTGAAGTTGTGTAGAGAGTTCCTGATGTGAAGGTGGAGAGAGTTCCAGAGGGCGTGGGCGGCCATGGCAAAGGCTCGGTCCCCCAAGGTCCGGTGCTTTCATTTGACTGTGGGAGTGAGATTAGAATCGGCTGATCGGAGACAGCGGGAGGGACGGTGGGGCTGGACGAGGTCTGAGAGGCCTGGAGGAGCCTGGTTATGGAGAGCTTTGTAGGTGATCAGGAGGATCTTGAAGTTGACGCGCTGTTGGATGGGGAGCCAGTGGAGTTGTTGCAGAACGGGGGGTGATATGGTCTCGTGAGCGGGTTTGGGTGAGGAGGCGAGAGGCAGAGTTTTGAACATAATGAAGTTTTTGAAGGTCAGTGGAGGGAAGTCCGTAGAGGAGGCTATTGCAGTAATCGAGTCTGGAGGTGAGGAAGGTGGATGAGCGTCTCGGCAGCAGAGGGGGGAGAAGGAGGGCGTAGGCGGGCGATGTTACAAAGGTGGAAGAAGCCAGTCTTGGTGATGTGACGGATGTGTGGTCTGAAGGAGAGGGTGGGGTCAAAGATGTCCAAGGTATCTGATCTGAAAATAATCTTAAAAGTATTGCGTTCAGTCTTGTCTGTAAGTAAAGCAATTTATAGTAGTAGTTGTAGCAGTAGCAGTAGCAGCAGTAGAAGTAGCAGCAGTAGTAGTAGTAGCAGCAGCAGCAGCAGTAGTTGTAGTAGTAATTGTAGTAGTATTAGTAGTAGTAGTGGTCTGCAAGGAAGAATAATATAGTCATAGGTATCATAGTAGTAAAGTCAAGAGTAGCGGTGGTTATGGTAGTAGTTATAGAAATAATAGTAGTATTTGTAGAAGTAGTCTACAAGTACAAATAGTTGTAGTAGTAGTGGTAGTACCTACAAGAAAAAAAATAGCACTCATAATTAAGATAAGATAAGATAAGATAAGATAAGATAAGATAAGATAATCCTTTATTTGTCCCACAATGGGGAAATTGCAGTGTCACAACGCAAGTTACAGAAACAGTAGGAAAATAAGAGCATGCATCAAAATCAAGATAAATAATAATAATAAGTATTTACAATCAACTAAAAAACACAACACTGTAAGCTAAGCTAAAAGGCACAGGAACATTGCACAATAAGTGTTTTTGATTCTGAGATGATTGTGTACAGTGCAGTGATGGACAGTGGTGGGTAAATAAATAATAGCAGGTAAAGTGACTTTAAATAATATTGCACATTGTTATTATTACTATGGAGATTACACATGGTTGCTATGGAGATGACACATGACTAGCATTGTTCATTATACAGTCTGACAGCAGCAGGAAGGAAAGACCTGCGAAATCTCTCCTTTACACAGCGAGGGTGAATCAGTCTGTCACTGATGCTGCTCTCCAGAGCAGACAGGGCGTCCTGCAGGGGGTGACACTCATGGTCCAGCATAGACATGAGTTTAGCCAGGACCCTCTTGTCCCCCACCTGCTGCACCGAGTCCAGAGGACAGCCCAGGACTGAGCTGGACTTCTTGATGATCTTGTCCAGTTTCTTCTTCTCCCTCTCTGTGACGCTGCTGCTCCAGCAGACCACACCATACAGGATGGCTGATGCCACCACAGAGTCATAGAAGGACCTCAGGAGTGGCCCTCTCACTCCAAAGGACCGCAGTCTCCTCAGGAGATAGAGCCGACTCTGGCCCTTCCTGTACAGTGCATCTGTGTTATGAGTCCAGTCCAGTTTATTGTTCAGATGCACACCCAGGTACTTGTAAGAGTCCACTCTCTCAATGTCTCTTCCCTGGATGTTCACTGGTGAGGGGGCAGTAGAGTGGCGTCTGCGGAAGTCCACCACCATCTCCTTGGTCTTCCCCGCGTTGATGAGAAGATGGTTCCGGTGACACCAGTCCACAAAGTCCTGCGTTAGTCCTCTGTACTCCGCGTCGTCATCGTCCGTGATGAGACCGATGATGGCGGAGTCATCGGAGAACTTCTGCAGGACGCAGCTGTCCGTGTTGTGTCTGAAGTCTGCAGTGTAGAGTGTGAAGAGGAAGGGCGCGAGGACAGTGCCCTGGGGTGCCCCCACACTGCAGGTCAGTAGGTCAGACACACAGTCCCGGGCTCTCACAAACTGGGGCCGGTTTGTGAGGTAGTCCAGGATCCACTCAGCCAGGTCACAGTCCACTCCTGCCCACTCCAGCTTGTCCCTCAGGAGCAGCGGCTGGATGGTGTTGAAAGCACTGGAGAAGTCAAAGAACAAGATTCTCACAGTGCTGCCGGGCCTCTCCAGATGGGACAGTGAGCGGTGCATCAGAGAGATGATGGCGTCCTCCACTCCGATGCCAGGCCGATACGCGAACTGCAGCGGGTCCATCGCTGAGCTCACCGTAGAGCGGAGGTGACCCAGGACGAGCCTCTCCAGAGTCTTCATCAGATGAGACGTGAGAGCCACTGGCCTGAAGCTGTTGAGGTCCTTGGCGTGCGGTGTCTTGGGCACAGGTACCACACAGGAGGTCTTCCAGAGCTGTGGCACCACCTTCAGCTTCAGGCTCAGGTTGAAGACATGCTCCATAACTTCACACAGCTCATCTGCACAGGACTTAAGGAGCCTGGGGCTGATCCCGTCTGGTCCAGCAGCCTTCCTACTCCTTATCCGGCTCAGTTCTCTCCTAACCTGAGCTGTTGTGACAGACAAAGAGCAGGGGTGTGTGCTGGAGGTCTGGCTGAGTTGTTGATGTGGATTCGGGGGCTGGGGGGCTGAGGCAGAGGTGTGAAGTGGTGGCAGTCTGGGCCTTTGTGCAGGAGACAAGGTGAGCCCATGCAGCGGTGCGGGGGGAGGAGTGGGTGATTGATCAAACCTCAGGAAGTGAGAATTCAGATCGTTCACCCACTGTTGGTCTCCCTTTGTCTGGACGGGCGGAGGGCTGAAGCCAGAGACACTCTTCATACTTCTCCACACCTCCCTGACATTCCGCTGCTGCAGCTGCTGTTCCATCTTCCTCCTGAAGTTGGCCTTAGCCTGTCTGATCTTCTTCCTCAGCTTCCTCTGTACAGTCCTCAGCTCCTCTTTGTTCCCAGACCTGAAAGCTCTCTTCTTCTCCTTCAGCAGAGCTTTGATGTCCGAGTTAATCCACGGCTTGTTGTTTGGAAAACACCGCACCGTCCGAGAGGGTACAGTGTTTTCAAAACAGAAGTTAATATAGTCCGTAATACAGTCCGTGATAGCATTGATGTCCTCCCCATGAGGCTGGCAGAGCTCTGTCCACACAGTGGTGCTAAAGCAGTCCCTCAGAGCCTCCTCGCTCTCTGCTGTCCACCTCTTCACCACTCGGGGTTCCACAGGCTGCCTGCGCACAAGTGGTTCGTACACAGGCCTCAAATGGATGATGTTGTGGTCTGCTCTTCCCAGGGGGGGGAGGGGTGATGAGATGTAGGCCTCCTTGACGTTGGCAAAGAATAAGTCCAAAGTTTTATTGTCTCTTGTGGGGCAGGTCACATACTGGGTGTATGTTGGCAGGACAGATGAGGGAGATGCATGGTTGAAGTCCCCGGTGGTGAGGAAGAGGGCCTGTGGATGCTGAGTCTGAAGAGAGCTGATGCAGGAGAGCAGAGTGTCACAAGCATTCTCCGCGTTAGCACTGGGAGGAATATACACAGCCAGTGTGATGACGTGTGAAAACTCCCGGGGCAGGTAGAATGGCCTCATGCTAACAGCAAACAGTTCAATGTCTTTATTACACATCTGCTCCTTCACTGTACAGTGACTAGATTTGCACCATTTCTCGTTCACAAACAGCGCTAGTCCTCCTCCCTTCTTCTTCCCGCTCTCCTCCGTCCTGTCCGCACGCAGCAGGTGAAAGTTGTCCACGGTGACGGTAGAGTCCGGGATTAGCGGTGATAGCCACGTCTCCGTAAAAACAATGATGCTCGCGTCCCTGTACTCCCGCTGGAATCTAACGAGCGCCGCCAGCTCGTCCGTCTTGTTGACGAGGGAGCGCACGTTCCCCGTAACAACGGATTGCAGTAGATTGTGCCATAAAGAAGCTTTGATTTGGAAGTAGCAGGTAATGACTTGGAACTTTTACTTCTAATTTAGTAATACTTGAAGTTTAAGTGATTAAGTAATAAAAGCGCATGTCTTGTGCACAATAGCCCTCTTCATTTTTCATGTTCTGCAAAGTTTGGTTTTAATATTGATGTAACATTTAAATGTGGGGGCTGTTGTCTTGGTAACTGCATACATTCGTAACCCAAATAAACCACTTTTGTGCAGTCCAAGCAGTTTTTTTTAAATAATTACACATCCTCTTCTCTCTTTTTGAATTATAAAGTCTGTTTTGTCTGTCACTTTGCATTAGTACTAAAATACAGGGATTGGGACATTGGCTTTCACATAAGAAAGTGCATCTCTAACTGTTGGGAGTTGAGGTTTTGCAAAAGCAGTTATTACATTGGCCAAGTTATCCATCTTATTAAGCTTTTAATTCATACTGGAAGACTAAAATGCTATGATTCATCTAGTCACCTTTCAGATGTGGTGGAAGAAGTACTTGATTTTGTTACTTAAGTAAAAGTACAAATACTAGAGCAAAAAAACACTCAAGTAATAGTATCACATGAAAAATCGAGTAAAAAGTAAAAGTATTAAAGAACCTGTTTTGAAATGTATTTAAAGAGTAAAAAGTAAAAGTATTTTGCGCAGATTTTGAGATCCAATATGAAGTGATTTTAAATGTAGTGATTTTGATAAGTGTCCAATTTAAAATGTACTTAAAGGTGCACTATATAACTCTGCTGGTGGAGGGTCCATCAAATACTTTTCTCCATGGGGATGTCATTGCTCTGCTTCCAATGTTCCACAGTATGACATTAAACAGCTCTACCTTACATTTATTCAATTACAGGTTGTTTTTTTAGCTCAGAAATACTCAGACAAAAGGCATTTTGACTGTGATCTCCATGAAGATAGAAGGGTTTAATGCCATACTGTGAAACATTTCAGACAAAGCAATAATATCTCCATGGAGAAAAGCATTTGATGGCCCCTCCACCAGATAAGTTACACAATGCACCTTTAAGTAAAGTACAGATACCTAAAATTTATACTTAAGCGCAGTACTTTACTACTTTTACTGTATTAGGTTCCACCACTGTTCAGCTGACAACGTTTGAATGCTGTTTATGTGAATGCTGGCTATTTGAAACACTTTGAAATTTTACTTTTTGCTGTGAATTTTTGGAAATTTAAGTTATACATTGCCTGACCCCTGATGTCCTTATCGGTGGAAAAATACTTGTGGTTTAAAGGGCCTGTACTTGATTTTTTCCTCCACGTATTTCAGCAAAATGTGTCTTTCCCCAGCACAGAGATTGTATATTATACTGTATAAGCAGCTCTTCAGATCAAAATAAGCACGCTGTGTCCTGGCTGCATCTAATTATAAAGTGTTTTAATGATCTGAGAATCATGAAGTGCGCTGTTAGCATGCTAGTTGTATTTAGCATAACCATGACAGTTCTGGCCTCTGAAAGTTGAGCTTATAAACACAATAGGTACATGGTAGTGCGTTTGACTCGACGTTTCTGCTCAGTTGAGATCACAGACTTTTGCTCAGGTCACTTTGCATCTCTGGAAGTGCATTCAAATTAGATCACAACGATAACGTGACAACGATTTAGGAACCATATAGAGTCACAAATGTATATAATGAGGTTTTTTTTTAATAAGGAGGTGTAAAACAAGTTTGGAAACACATTTTTGTCCATTTTGGTTCAACACAAACAGTTTTTACGATATTCTGTTAAATAATTAGTTAAAGGGCCTATATAATTTTCTGATCTATGTTATAATGTTGTTTACTCATCAAAAACAGACTTGGCGTTGTGTTTTGTTTCATGCAGGCAGAGGTCAGGCTGAGTTCTTCTCTCAAACTGAAAACACTGAAAACTATTCCACCTTATGATGTCATGTGGTAATACAGGAAGGGCTTCACTGTGTTTTTAAACTCCATACACCTTCACTAGAGTCATTTGGATGAATTTAAGGTAGCCGTTAACTTGAAAACTACCACTTGAGGTGTAGACAGGCTAATAAACCAGGATTACTCACATGTGTGAATGAAACAACAATCTAACGCGACTTAAAACTCACAAGAGGCAATTCTGTCTAATATAGGGCCTTTAATGTCGCTTGCTGGTGTAAAATTCACTTATGCACTGATACTTTCTAATGCTTTAGCCCTAACTTTATGCATACAAGTGAAAAAAGTGAAAAGGCTGGTGGTACATCTCCACACTTAGTCATTTGAAGAGGAAACACTGAAATGATACGTTTGAGTAAAAAGTCCTTGTGAAGTGAATGAAGATGATCATTTGTGGAACATCACACGGAGGTAGCAGCACTTTCATTATGTGTGCCCAGCCCGCTCTCTTTCTATTGCTCCAGTCAAATTCAAACATAAACACGTAGGGCATGCTGGGTTACACTGTAAAAAATAACTCGCAATATCACAATCACCGACTGCAGATCTGTACAGACATTCAGCATTGTAATTGTTTGATACAACTGAACAAACAGCAGATTTGATTGTATAACTTTCTATATTTTACATTCATTATTTTTTCTTCTTCTATAAATACTAAAATTGCTACTACATGTTTATTTTGTGCAATGGTAAATTAGCCTGGGTATTTTAGGTCCTCAGAAGGCAGTATATAATCATAAAGATGTGTTTAATTTGTGAAAAATATTCAAAATATTAATTCAAAAGGTCTTAAATGTCCCATATTACGCAAAATTGACTCTTATGAGCTTTAAGCCATGTTAGAATGCTGTTACCTCCTCAAAAACAGACCCGAAGTTGTGGTTTGTGTTTCATTCATACATGTTTGAGTAACGCTTTATTATTAGTCTGTCTACATCTCCAAAGCTCAAAATGCTCTGTTCCACCTCGTGATGTCATGAAAAGGTAGTTTTCAAGTTAATCACTACCTTTTACCTTAAGTTTAGTAGAGACTGGAAATTCCAGGGCTGAAATCGTCCAAATAATTGTAGTGAAGGTGTGTGGAGTTTAAAAACACAGTGGAGCACTTCCTGTATCACCACATGACATCACAAGGTGGAACAGAGCACAGTCTAAATATGCAGGCCTAGATGCATTAAGATTGTCCTTCAGATTTTACTACAGAAAATTAGAAACACTTTTTTTTCACGCAAACAGCTTGGTACAAAAACTTTGTGAGGACCTTCCCCATTCAAAAGATGTAATATATTGATTTGAATTGCTTAATCGCCATGACCACGGAGGAAGGTTGCTATCTTGAAACCTGATTTGATTTTAGAGTGCAGCTCATATAAACAGTCCCCACTAGCGTAATCATTAACCTCCCTTCTCCTTATCCGAGTCTGAAGATTACTTACAAATTAACTGCGTCTCGTGCGCGGACATGATGACACCTGTTTGGTCGTCACGGCGCCCAAAGCAGAAGTCATAAAAGCTCGAGCTTGTTTTGGACGCCTGCGCTCCAGACCTGCGCAGCTGTGATTAAAAACACACGCCGTCCCATGTTTCCATACACACTCATACAGCGGCCACCTGCCTCGTGTTTGTATACGGCGATAAAGTAGGCCATCGCGTTAAACAGTAAAGAAAGAAAGTGAACACCTGCACCGAACAAAAAAAAAATACAATAGAGCCCAAATAATGAGTTTACAGATTCATTTTTCTCATAGACTTTTCAAAACACACACAAACATAATATTAAAAGCTCTAACTAATGACCACGAACCTGTTATTACCTGTTATTAGACCTGTTATTATTGTTAAAGGGCCCATATTGCACTATTTTCTGCTCTAGTGTATGTTATGTTGTGGTATGGTATGTTGTGTTTCGTTTCATTCACACAAAACACGCAAATCCTGCATATTTAGGCTGAGTTCTTCTCTCAAACAGAAAACAGCCCTGAAATGTCCCATCTCTACTGCTGTTAACTTGAAAACTACCACTTCATGACATCACAAGGTGGAACCAGCTTTGGAGTAATATAAAAGAGTCACTCAAACATCTGTGCATGAATCAAAACACAACTCAACTTCTTTTTATATTTTTGAGGCGGTAACAACGTTATAACATGGCTCATAGGAGTCAATTTTGCGTAGGACCTTTATTTAAAATCTGTTTTTCATTTTGCAGAATTTTATTTTTATTTTGTAAGATTGAAAACAACTGTTACGGAAATTAGTTAGCCTCCACTGTGCCTTTGTTTGAATTTTTTTTGAAAAGTCTATGGGAAAAATTAATGGAACTTCAGACCTCAATTCTTTTAGACAGCATGAACATTTTCACTACTCACAACATTTGTATTATTTTACAACAATGTTTACAGTGTTTTATGCTTATCTGTGGTCTTTATTTTTGGATTTTACTTGTCAAGGTTGCCACAGCTAACATGTCTGCAGTGACTATCATCATATCTTTGAATGTATATTGTGCCAGATGCCCTCCCTGACTCACTTCTCTCTATTATCTAAGCTAGAGACCTGCACAACTGGCTTTGTTTTTGCAGTTAAAACATTTTGAGTAGTTAGGTAATAATACAGTTGGCAAACACATAGACTCATACCCAAGAACACCTGCCTTTTAATCAAATGTGTGTTCATTTTTTGCACCTGTCTCTCTTTTCTTCTTTTGATGGAACCAAAATATTATGCTGATCACGTAGATAATCTATGCTGCCACCTGGATTGTCCCAAAAACATGGAAATATCTCTCCAAGATGTGGTCAGATCGTTTACACTTAAAACAGAACATAACATAAAAGCCGTGTTCAGAGACATGTCCTCTTTCTTGTCCAGCTTGAGCTAACTGAAGCGCAGCGAGTGATTCCTGATCCTCTTTTTGATATGTCCACATGAAAAACACCACCTCTGTGCAGCGTGCATGTGGGCCTTATACAAACAGTCTGTTCCACTCGACTGCCGCAGGGTCCTGGGAACGCTCATCCAGCCACTGAGCAGGAAAATGGAGAATATCTGGATCTGGCGTTTAGTTTGGATAAGAAAATGTTTTTGTAATGAACTTTGCAGTGTTTTAGGGAAAGGAGCAAGGATCAAAGTGGATATGTCATTTTAAAGGGCGCTTGTTATGCTAGTATCTGATCTATGTTATAATGTTTTTCCTCATCAAAAACAGACCTGGAGTTTTGTTTTGTTTCATTTACACATTTAACACACAAATCCTGCATATTTAGGCTGAGTTCTTCTGTGTTTTTAAAGCCATACACCTTCACTAGAATCATTTGGATACATCCAGTTCTGCAAGGTAAAAGGAGCTGTTAACGTGAAAACTACCATTTCATGACATCACAAGGTGGAACAGATCATTTTGAGCTTTGGAGATGTAGACAGACTAGTAATGCAGGATTGTTTTTGAGGTGATAACATTATAACATGTTTTAAAGCTCACAAGAGTCCATTTTTGCGTAATATAGGACCTTTAAAGGGTTGTTTGGTGAACTGAACTGCATAGTTTTTTCATGGATATGTTGAGGATCGATTCCATCTCATATGACATACTTTCACTGTGTCCTTGAGCAAGACCCTAGGTGTATAGGGGTAATATCTATGAGTATGAAGTTAAAAATAAGAAGCATCGTTTTACATGCATTTCTACAGTGCTCCAGTTATCCTAACAACAACAACGACAACAACAACAATGCATTTCTTTCTAATAACTAATAGCTATTGTGTTTAGCCCTATTTAGATGGCTTCACTCCAAACCACGTGCCTTCTGCAAATCCTGTATTTACCTATAAATACTGTCCCATTGTGGGTATTTAGAGAGATATCATGAGGTATTGATAGCTTTGCACGTATAATTCCGTTGTACAATGGTGGTGAAACTATTATTATAACACTGTATTCACCCACAGACCCATGCTTCCTTCCTCTCTTCCTCCCCTTTCACCCGGCGGTCAGGTCCCAGTCCCAGGCCTGAGGTCCGAACCACTGACCCCTGAACCGCTCGTGCTCTCCCCGTCTCAGCTCCACATGGAGAGGCTAACGCTGTCTGTGTGGGAGGGGCTAGAGGGGATCTGAAGGGGGGGCTGAAGGAGGGGTCCGCGGGGAGCAGCAGCTGTCTCTTAAACAGATTCCACTTCCTCCCAGTAACAAGCCTGGGTCTGTGTCCATGCCTGTGTCCAAAGTATTGACGAACACTGCTGGCTTTGAGGCACGCCTGGTATGTGGCTACTCCGAACAACTGCTCCCTCTCTCTCTCTTCTCTTTCTCTCTCTTTCTTTGACATGGACATTAGCTGGTTTTATGCAGCGTTATGTTCACAGACAATTGGCCTGGATTGTCACACTGATGATGTTTAGGGGCCCACTGTTGCCTGTCGGTAAATTTGCCATTCATTCAGTCTGATTGGTCGGTTTTAAAGGTCCTATATTACAGAAAATTGACTCTTGTGAGCTTTAAGTCATGTTATAATAATGTTGTTACCTCTTCAAAAACATACCCAGAGTTGTGTTTTGTTTCATTCTTATGATGATATAAAAGAAAGTATTATGATTTAAAGTTGAAAATGGCATTCTATTGTCTAAATAAATAGTGTTTTTATTATCATCCTGATATTGTAATCGGTATTGAGTATCATGTGTATTCATTAGTATCGAAATCAGATTTGAAATTTCAGTATCCTGACAACACTAGCGATTAACTTTCCACAAATTACAGTTTTATAAGAAAGCTAAAAAGTTTCAAGATGGTCATTACAGGCGCCTGAAATGGTGACTATTTTATTTTAGTATTCCTGAGTCATCCCCGCTCTTTCCTTATGCTCCCACTTCTTGATGGTTTAGTGAGCTTGAACTTGTTTTGGTGGTATCTCTGGTTGGTTGGACAGCTGCTGGTTGATCCTCTGCTCTAGAAGTTTCTCAGGGAGCCCACACAGCCCTCCTCTGCTCTTGGGGTGACCTCCTCTCTATATCCCTCTTTCATGTGCTGTGGTTCAATCCACCAGGCTTTCTTCACTTGTCCTGGGCTGGTCCTTTGAAGATATTTTGAGACGTCTTGGGTTTTAATAGTTGCTTGAGGTTTTTTCTAATAATGACTGACGCTTTGAGTCATAGTGAAGCGATCTGGTTGGAAGACTCGTAGACTTTCCTGGTATATTTGGAATGATCTCTGGATTTTTTTTTTAATATAAATGGAAATCGGGCTGGTCCCCTCTCCTTCTGTTACATCTTGAACCCAGCCAAACTTGATCGTCCAATCGGATTAGTTTTTTTTCAGTGACGCATGTGTAACAACCCTGTGCACATTGACCTGCCTTGTATGAATGCATCAACATGAACTGTGAATATAGACAATGTATGGATGTGGTGACTGATATTTAATGGGACTGTAATAAATATCATAAATAAATAAACTAAACTAAAACTAAAGTAAACAAAGGAGCTCACTGGTCAGCCGCCATGATGTTTTTCAGTCCTTTGTGGTATGTTTTTTCCTTTCTTTTTCCCTCGTGAGCGCCCATATTTGTTTTGATACTGATGGACCATGCATGTCTCTGATTGGCTACTTCACCTGTCAATCACGCCCATCTGAACTCTGCTCTCAGTCACGTCTTTGTAAAGTATTGAAGAAGTGTGTATTCTAGATCCCAGGCAGCTAGTGGACATTTATGTTGCTGCATATAGGGTTGTGATGTTGTTATTGTGTTGATATTTATATAAAAGTATTTTCTGTACTTTATCAGGTACTGCTACAAATATGACCACTACATGTCGCTTCTGTTGTTACTTCTTAATAGCAGTAGAACCATATATGATAATATTGGTAATCTTGATAAAAAAGGAAGACATGAATCATTTATGGTACATTTTGTATAGCCAAAATAGAAATGATAAATGTTTCTAGAAAAATACCAAAAAACATCAAACAAAAATTATGTGATAACTTCTTAACACCGGCCTAACCCCTGTAATAGGAGTCATAACCATGTTTATTCTACTATAAATTCCAGTCAGTGTTTTTAATAAGAAAAGTCCAGTGTTTTAATGGTGACCTGGTCCGATGGTCAGACCCAGACATGGCCCTAATCGTGACCTTTGACCCCGAGCGTTGGTGGAATGCGCCTGTAAACAGCACACGCCTCTCTTTGTGCCACTGTCACAATGGAAGTGCTTCCTTTGTTGGGGTCCTTTATGAACCATCAAAGCCCCAGACATGAGACAAACAGCAGGTACAGGGTCCACACACTCTGGGTTGACAAAGTTATAGAAACTGCTCCAGCATTCTGTTCAATATATTTTTGTGGATCTGTTCAGTATATTTTTGTGGATCTATCAAATAATATCAGGTCAGGTTTTGAATGCTCAGTGGCGTAGGGGTTAGGCTACAGCACTCATTGCTCATTGATTGCCTGTTCCGAATGTCACTCCCCTCTTCACATCATTTCACAATATATCGTTTGATCCAATAAAGAATAAAAAATCGGTACCTAGTTACAAATCAATTCTAAAACTAGAATCAAAATAGGACTCATATGAACAATGCTGAAAAGAACATATCATATCATAAAATCTAATCATTTCTGAATAATTTTAAAATGGCCTTGGTCTATATCTACACATGGCGATTCTAAATAAACAATTATTTTAGTTAGGGGTCTACAACCTGCTGGTCTTTAGTTTTCTGGAATGTTGCCTGAAATGTTCCATTATATGGCATTAATCTTATAAAACTCTATGGAGACAAGCAGGTTGCGACTCTACAGTAGGCCAAGGTACAAGTCAGATCTGTGGACGGGTTCTTCCACTCACATACTCACATATTTTGAACAGTAATACCACCACTAATGATGCAAAATAGATATGGCTGATACTGTGGAACATCAAGGAAATGCAATAACATCTCCATGGAGACAAGCAGGTTACACAGAGCATCTTTAACCAGTTTGAAACATCCCTTTTTGGGTTTGGTGCACTTTGCCCATCTTTGTACAATAATACCTGATGCTAAAATAGGTGAAAAGGACAGCACATACTTGAACATCTCGTTGAATGTGAATGTGGCTGGATCAGATGTTAACATGGGGCGCTTTGGCCAGAGGCAACAGTGCACGGGGAGGATAGAATGAACCTAAGAGGGGGTTTTAACCAGGAGGTGCAGACTCAGCATTAGACGGATCCCAGGGAGCAGACTGTTGATCTAAACCTGGTCTGAAGCACTTCCAAACATGTCTCCGGAGGCCGTCCATCTGAAACGCACAGGAAACTCACGCCAAAAAATCCCCCGCCTCCTTCCTTCCTCCATGCCCCCGATTCGTTTTGTAAATATGAAACAGACAATTGGGCTTTCATTATGTTTGTGCAATACATTTTCATAAGCTTGGGTTTGTTTTATTATGTTTGGGAACAGTTCAAATTTAGGACACTTTTTGATTTCTTCTCAGAAAAAGTCAAGATTTCAAACATCTCATGCATCATTTTGTGTAATACAGCATTTGATTATAGAAAGTGTCATAGGAGTTTTGAACCATAGTGATTGGGTCCCTACAGGTCCAATTGATACTTTGGAGTGACATCATGCTGGGGGTGTTCAACAATACAGGTTGAAGCTCATGGCGAAATCTTTAGCGGTTACCATGGTGACACTATGCACACATCAGCACTGCCAAAAATGTTTTAAAATAGTCTGAAAACTAAAAAAACAAAAAACAAAATAGATTTAAGCAACACATTTCCAGGAGCCTGTGATCAGTACGAAAAAAACTGTAGGCTAACGCTAGGTAGCTTGTGACGACGTTAGAGAGGGACTTGTTTAACAGCACAAATCAGCTCCCCTGTTGTACTTCCAGCCACTTATTTCTGGTCGTCTTGTGTTAAAACAACTCAAATTAAATTCTAACTTGAGTAACAGAGCTATAGATAGTGCAGTGCCTCCAGTTAGCATCACCCCCCTTAGAGACTGTTGATGACATCAGCTGCAAACTATCAGTAGCAACCTTTCAAACTCAATTCAGATACTAAGGGAAAGTGATGCTGTGATAGCTATAAAAACATAAACCACAACATAAAAACACTTCTAAACACCATAAAATTCCCAATATTCAGCACACTGTTGCCATGGCCACTGGCAATAACGGCATCCTGCAATGTGATCTCATGGGGAACTATCAGTACCCACTTAGCCCTTTCACACATTGTAAATAGTTAGCCACTTCAAAAGCTAACCTCAATTTTGAAGCCATTAGTTGAATATTTTGGCTTGAGGGCAGAACATCAAGATGAGCCCGATTCTATTCAAAGAGATGTGGTATTTGCAGTGGTGGAAGAAGTACTCCATTTTGTTACTTAAGGAAAAGTATCTGTTTAAAAATGTACTTTTCAGCAGGTCTCAAACAATAATAGAAAATACTTTACTTTACTTTTACTTTACTTTTACAGTCCAGTTCAAAAATGTAGTGGAGTAGAAAGTACAGATACCTGCTCTCAAATGTAGTGAAGTAAAAGTAAAAAGTATCCACTGTAAAATGTACTTAAATAAAGT
The DNA here is from genome assembly GCA_029959045.1 of Taenioides sp. WSHXM2023. Classification (NCBI taxonomy): domain Eukaryota; kingdom Metazoa; phylum Chordata; class Actinopteri; order Gobiiformes; family Gobiidae; genus Taenioides; species Taenioides sp. WSHXM2023. Next base: position 25,157,586 of record CM057096.1, read on the forward strand.
TCAGATACCTAAAATGCATACTTAAAAGTGCATTATGTAACTTTTCTGATAGAGGACCCACCAGTTGCTTGTTTCCATGGAAAAGTTATTCCTTTGCCAGTTATGTTCCAAAGTATGGCATTAAATTTATCAATCTCCGTAGAGACAAGCACAAGACGCCACCAGGCCAATTTCCAGGTGAGATCTGTGAAGAGGCGACCCCACTCACAGTCAGGATGTGTGTTTTAAAGGCATTTTTGAGCTATAAAAACACACATAATTGAATAAATGCATCTTATATACGTTTAATGCCATACTGTGGAACATTACAGGGAAAGCAACAGCATCTCCATGGTGGCGGACCTCCAACTTTTACTTAGTTACGTTCCACCACTATTTATAACCACATGGCTGGCTAGACTTGTTAGGCGATAAAGTCTCAGATTGTCTTCCAAAATTTCCAAATAGCATTAGGAAATCATAAAAAAAAATATTTGTAGGATCATTTTCAGCTGTCACACTGGTTGTCCTTGATGGTCCTTATTTATGACGGTCATCTGGATTTGAGTTATGGATTTGAGTCTGAACTTTTCAAAGCCTCCAGTGTTGAAACATTTGTGGGGCCCCGCGAGTGGATTCTGGGCTAATCGCAAAGCCACATGCGCTGTCGTTTATTAGCTCGACAGGCTAATGCTACTTCCAAAGCCGTGATCTTTGACACTCAGGCCATCATTTTGACCAAGTGTGATGTTTACTAGCGTCACGTTTTACTTTTATTGCTGAAAAATTGTTTGTTGTTTTTTTTAATTAGCCTTTCGTAAATTCCAAAAGATACAGGCTAAATAGGCTATATCGGTGACGAGGGTGTTTGGCTAATGGTATGCTAATTGACCCAAGTCTTTACCGGAATTCAGCTGATACATTCCCAACGGCATTCAGAATTCCCTGATGGGTGTGAAGCTAACTGAAAGCACTACTCTGTCTGAAGCTCTGTTACCCAAGTTGACTTAATCTGAGCTTTATTTGAATAAATCTGACCAGAAAGAGCGGATTTATCTGGAACTACAACAGGTGAAATGATTTGCGTGCTTAAAAAGTCTCTCACACATCAAATTACAGTCACACGCTAGCTAGCATTAGCCAAATCAAACCCGTAAACAGGACCGTGAACGTTTGTTTTGATCACAGGCTCCTAAAAATGTGTTGTTTGAGTCCATTTTGTATTTTTTCTTGAGTTTTCAGATAAGCTAAAAACTTTTCTGGCTGTGTTTGCTAATGTGTGCATTGTGTCACCATGGTAACTGCCGAACATTCCATCAAATACAGATACATGTAGAACACCTCACTGCAAAGTATCGATAGGCAAGCGAGTGTAAAACTTTTTTGTGTACCTATACTGGGATGCAGCCTTCAAATTTAGCTAATAAAAACAAGACAACAATTAGGTACTTTATTTATTTTCTAAAATTTGCACTCAATAAATAGCTAGCATACTAACAATTTTGCTAATCAATGTTTTCTAATGAGTCAATTTCTTTGCTACAGTAACCACTGTGTTTTTTTTGTTTTGTTTTTTTTACTTGGCTTTAATATTTTGACACTTAAAGGTGCTCTGTCACCTGCTTGTTTCTATGGAGATGTCATTGAATAAGATAAGATAAGATAAGATAAGACTTTATTGATCTCACAGAGGAGAAATTCACTTGTGACAGAAGCTCACAGTCAGGGGACAGTATAGTGCAAAAAGTTGTGAAAAATTGTGCAAACACTCAGAACAATAAGTAAATAAAAAATAAAATCACAATAAATATTAACATATTTACAACATCAGGTAGCTCTTATGTACAGGGAGTGAAAGAAATGTAAATATATAATAAAACATATCTCTTATATAATATATATATATGTAAAAGAATACAAATATACAAATATATAAATATATAATCTGAGGACAGTGGAGGCGGTTACTGATGAGGTGACATGGTTACAGGTTATTGCACTGGTTATTGCACTGGTTATTGCACAGGTTATTGTAAGTGTTAAACAGTGGAGTTGTACAGTCTGACAGCAGTGGGGATGAAGGACCTGCGGTAGCGTTCCTTCTTACACTGAGGGTGCCTCAGTCGGCCACTGAAGGTGCTGCTCAGTTCCTCTACAGTCTGGTGCAGAGGGTGAGAGGTGTCGGCCATGATGGATGTGAGTTTGGCCAGCACCCATGTTCTACATGTTCTACAGTATGACATTAAACAGCTCTACTTTACATTTATTCAATTACAGGTGGTTTTATAGCTCAAAAATATGCAGAAAAACAGGCATTCTGACTGTGAGTGGGGTTGCCTCTCCACAGACCTGACCTGTAACCTGTAACTGTGTTCATGAAGCTAGAACGGTTTAATGCCATACTGTGAAACATTCCAGACAAAGCATCTCCATGGAGAAAAGCATTTGACGGACCCTTCATCAGAAAAGTTACACGTGTTAATAGTGTACTTTCCAAATCCCCAAATGTTTACAACAAAAATATCTGAAATCAAAAATAAGTGTCTGAAATTTGAAGTGCCCAGCTGTTAGCCTGAGGGAGCGGCCATAGCAACTGGACACTGCGCAGGCCGGCGGGAGGCAAGTGGGTAGTTAAGAGCATCCATAAACACAGAGTTTACAGGTCCACGGGGTAACCAAACCCACACGCTGCCCCGCTCTAAGCAAATAAAAAAGGTCATGACTGTGCTGTCTCCATGGCAACGGCGTTTAGAGGCGGCTGTGGTGTCATCTGAGGGCTTTATCTCCCGCAAAACACAAAACATGGCATCAAGATCTGGTTGGAGAGACTGAAGGAGCATTTATTTTATTTTTGGGGACAAATTAGGCTATTTACTTCTGATTTCGATTTGTTTAGAGATTAGATACAGTTCAGAAGCACACGAAATTAAATATTCAAAGTATTTCTAATATTCTATAGTATATTTCTTTTGAATAGCTAATTATCTTAAAGGTTTACTATGTAACTTTTTGGTTGGGGGTCCATCACCTGCTTGTTTCTATGATTTTGTCATTGCTCTGTCTGGAATTTTCCACAGTGTGACATTAAACAGCTCTACTTTACATTTATTCAATTGCACGTGGTTTTATAGCTTAGAAATAGCATACCAACAGGCATTCTGACTGTGAGCGGGGTTGCCTCTCCACAGATCTGATCTGTAACTTGGTCTGGTTTGGTCTCCGTGAAGATAAAAAGGTTTAATACCACACTGTGAAATACAAAGACAATAACATCTCCATGGAGAAAAGGATTTGACGGACCCGCCACCAGAAAAATGACACAATGCACCTTTAATTTTGGATTGCATGTTTTCAGTGTTGTTCTTTAACTTTCCGTTGCAACAGAGGAATTTCCCCATTGTGGGACAAGTAAAGGTTCTAATACAAGTATCCCATATGTTTCAGAATATGTTTGTACGTCTATACAGGGTTAGCAGATTTTGTTTTTGTGTATTAGAACATTATAACGCCTATATTGTGCCCATTCTATTTGTGATTTTGACTGGGTTGTGATTAAACTTGCACCTGTTATTAAAAACACTTTTTATGAGCTGTTTCTACTTGTTTATCTTTTTATAAGAATGATCGCATTTGACTTGAAGATTAGGCTTGCTTCATTACTATGCTTGAATACCTCAGACCTAACCGTGCATTTCTGTGTGCTGCCTGCAGGGGGAGCGGGTGTGGCTGCGGGAGGATGAGCAGAACCTGCCCAGCACCGTGTCGTCCTGCGCTGGTGGAGTCGTCGTCTTCTCCACCGACTATGGACAGGTACCGTGGCAACGCAATACACAATACAACACACAGTAACATTTGAATACATCAGGGTGTTCAGACTTTTTTTTTCATTAAAGGCCACGTATCAAAACGCAGATGATGATGGGGACATAGACCGAACTACCAGATCTTTATTCATGTTTAGATTCTCAGTAAGACACACGTAAACCTAGGTAATAGGGTTATAGTTTGGACATGTCTGGCATACATTGTTCTCCATTAATGTTAACAACCGTGGAAAATATAACACAACTCCAGAAGTAGTTTGGACTTTGGTATCAGTTCCATGATATTGGTTAAGCAGATATCCTGATTGGGCCTTTAATTGGAGGTAACAAGACATACTGGCTGGTTTTGGCCTGAAACTTCTCATAATGTTTGACTTTAATTCGTACAAAGCTGTTCAATAGTTATTTGAAGGATAAATAACAGTTACAGAACACTATTGGATCGCTTGTGTAATAAGTTAACTGTGTTTTAAGAAAATAAGTGACTTTTTTTTAAAGTCAAGGTATCAATATCGGTATCGGCCTGAAAATGCTGCATCGGTGCGTCCCTAATTTGCCGTACCAATACAAAGACATAACCCGAGCCAGTTTGAGTAAATGAGTGAAAATGCGCTGGTAATTTTTTTGAGATCGTCGTAATTAGTAAAATGCTGAGTGGAGTTAGTGTCAGAGGTGAAACGCGAATGTTGGTGGGTTTACTGTCACTGCAGGAGCTTGTTGAGAATGTCCCACAGTAGGGCATTAAACAGTATCTCCCTTCCATTTGTTCCATTAAATGTGTTTTATAGCTCAAAAATACCTTAATAAACATGAATTCTTACCACGTGCAGGCTCGCCTCTTCATAGATCTGACTCTTAACCTGTCAACATTGTGATAACCAAGTTTATTTCCGTACTGTGGAATAATCGAGGCAAAGCGGTAACAGATCCATGGAGACCAGCAGGTTACATAACGTACCTTTAAGCTTCTAAAAACTAAAATTGTTTACTTAATTAAACTTATAATATGTTATTCATTTTGTTTTAAATTCTTTGTAGATATATTAGATACTTGAAATGCAAAATATATTACCCTGCTACAAAAAACCCTGAATAATGGTTCATAATCGTGGTTCAAAATCAGGTCCAGGCCCTCGAAGGCAAACTTGCTAATTTAAAACATCAAAACATTCAGAGTTACAATCACAAATAACAATACTATCAATCTCTATCATATGCTAATAGAAATGCAGTGATTTTGAAAATATCCTCACCACTAGATTTCTATCTCCTGGTTTACGTGCTGGCCCTGAACGCCCCCTCTGTGCGCTAAGGGTCCCTCAGGTCTCAGAGTGAGGAGATAAGTATGTCTTAATCCTGCTGTAATCTCTGGACAATACCCCGTCTCCGCATGAGATACAAGACTGAGCGGTCCACTCCTCTCTGACCACAGGAAGTCTTTGTCAGATCTGAAACTACTCCAAACCTCTCTCGTCTCACTACACAAGCTGAGAAGACATGAAATACTGTAGTGTCAGGAGTATTGGTGGTAGCAAAACAACTACTTTACTATAGACTATATGTTATTGACTCACATTTTCCAACTTGAAGGTCCAATGCTTAAAGGTGCATTGCGCAACTTTTCTGGTGGATGGTCCGTCACCTGCTTGTGTCCATGGAGATGTCATTGCTTTGCTCGGAATGTTCCGTGGTATGACTTTAAACACATCTATCTAGCATTTATTCACTATGGTTGTTTCGGTTGCTCAAAAATACAATATTTCTCTCTGTGAATAGGGTTTCCTCTCCACAGATCTGACCCGTAATCTAGCCTATAGTTGTCTTCCTTGAGATAGGCAGAGTAATCTCTACCGTGGAACATTCTAGAGACAACCAGGTGACGGACCCTCCACCAGAAAAGTTGCGCAATGCACATTTAACTGACTGTTTTTTCTTCAAACTTTGTAATGTGGTTTCCTGGTCAAAAACATACCTGGGTTTATATTTTGTTTCATTCACATATGTTTGAGTAATCCAGCATATTTATGTAATCTTCCACTTGAGAGCCCAAAACATCCAGTCCCACTGCATGATGTCATCAAGTGGTTGGTAAGGAGTGCTCCTCTATAATGTTTCCCCATTAAAAACGTAGTCAGAGATATGTTTTGTTTCATTCTCACATGTTTAACACACAAGCCCTGCAAGATGAGAAAACACTCTGTCCCACCTTGTGACGCAGTGTGGTAATACTTGAATACTTGTTTTTAAACTCCATACACCTTCATTAGAATAATTTGGACAATTTCAGCCCAGGAATTGTCTATCTCTACTGAACAAAAGGTAAGAAAAGATAATAAAATAATATGCTTACTCAAACATATGTGAATGAAGCGAACCACAACTCTAGGTATGTTTTTGAGAAGGTAACAACATTCTAACATGGCTTAAAGCTCACAAGAGTCAAATTAGCATAATTTAAAACCTTTTATGTGACAACTAAGATACCATTCAGTGTTCGGATGGTCCAGTGAAGTCGACCGCCGTGTGCCGTGGGTAGCAGATTTCCCCTTCTCCTGTTTCTATCTTCTGAGCTCCACAGACGGCCGCACAAAGGGGGAGGATGAATGGGACTTCACTGAGCACCTGCTGGCTCAAATGGAAGGCCTGATAAAGAGGAGCACCCAAGGGCGACGGAGTTTAGGCTCCATTTACCTGCTGATGTCACCAGGTGGACAGTTTCGCGCCCGCAGACATGAGGAGTGTGATGGGTTCATAATAGGGCAGTTCTCCTGTCAGTCTGTCTGTTTGAGGGAATTTGACAGACTTTACGCTGTGGAGGGGAAGAGGACTTTAACGTATCTATTTGTGTAGCGTTGTCACGATACTAAAATTTCAAACTTTATTGTATCATTTCTGTATTATGACTTTTTTTAGCATTAATACTGCTCTGATTTTCGATACTTTTGACAACCCGATATTGGTGTAATTTCAATATGTGATAATAACAGTTTGGTTTGGAATGTTGTGGCTTAAACAGATACTTTTAATGACTTTAAATGGTGTGAGATTAAAAAAAAAAATTTATTGATTGGTAAAGTTGTGGTTGGCAATCTAGACTCTAGATTGTAGTGAGGAAAAGGAGATGGAAAGACTGAGGAGTCTGGTGATTCTGCTGTGGTGGAGATGAGGCAGTGAAGGGAGGATAGAGTGCATTTATATGAATTAAGAAGTGATCAGTTCAGACAGAGAGTACAATAGGCAATACCAGTGAATTTTGTTTGGAAGTTGATCCAATACCGATACCAAGTTTGTATTGCATGAAAACTCCACGGCATGATGATCTTGGTTCCACCCCAGCTTGAACTGATGTAAAAATGATTATAAACAAAAATGGCGCAAAAATATTATTAAAGTAAATACACAAATAGGCTATCGGCAATTTACTGGTGTAATGGCTTCTTGGTTAAAGTTAACTTAACCTCAGTCATCCAGCTACGTTCCATTGGTCCATTCTGTGTGCTCTTACACTTGTTCTGATACAGCTCAAGATCATTATAAAGCTTCATCTCCGTCTTGTGAATGTGACTTGTGATTAGTATCGATACTAGTTTCGATACTAGTTTTAGACTCTGGCTGTGGCTATAGAGGAGGAGACGGAGAGGCTGAAGATTCTGCTGCTGTAGTGAAAATGGAGCTGGGGAGAGAAGTATTTGGTTCAGGCCGAGTAGTAAGTAGTAATACAAGTGAGTTTTGTTTCGTAGTTTTGTAATACCATGGCAAGTATTACAATATTGATCCAAAACCAAGTGACTTTGGTATTAAAATGCATAGAAACTTCTCAACGTCATAATCTTTGCTTCACCTCTTCCTGAAATGGTCTAAAGATGAAATATATTTCCTTATAAACAAAAACTGAGGCAATGTATTATTAAAATAAACACACAAATAGGCTATCGGCAATCTAATGTAATCTTCCTGGTTAAAGTTAACTTATAAACTATTGAAATCTAAGACCTTGCTAATCCTTTCATTACTTTGAACAATAGTCTTTTACAGAGCTCTACACGTGAGCCACTTTGTGCGTAGCCTACAGTGTGTTCAAGTTAACCGGACCTGTCTCCATCTGTTCCTGTGTCACAGTGAATTATACTAGTCTGATCTCGATTCACTTTTGTCATCTGTTTAAGTACAAGAACAACACACACACACGCACCCCCTGTCCCCGCCCCCCTCCTCTCCTCCCTCACTGTCCCGGGCCACTGTCACCGCTTTGTCCCGCACAGATTTACTCGTGTTCGCATCTGTCGCTATACGGGCTTAGCGCTGCGGGCTTTTGTGTTGTAAAAGGATAGACCCTCCTCAGCTCCCCAAAGACACTGCATCAATTAGGGCGATAATGAGGTCAAAGCTACTAAGGCATGCTGGGAGGAGATTACAGCGGGATACTTATATTAGGAATGCTTAAATCAGCGTAAATATGGATATGGCTATGGTTACAGTTGGCAACAGAGCATGGCTAAGCACACGTCTCTTTGTTTACGGTAAATATATTGAGGAAACAAGTTTGACCAGTTTCTGTTTACGTGATTTGTAATGTGAGACGGAAAATAGGTCAGATCTAACTGTACTCCTAATTAGCGTAGCCTGGACTTAATGAAGTTGTGTGTTTCATTGCCTTGTATTCTATTATTCATTCACTCCTGGTAGAAAAAAAGCTTTGTTATCTAATCTCAGCTGCCCTGTGACTGTTTTACAAAAGTGTCTTGCCTAAGGACACAACGGTAAGCAATGCAATGCTGACAGTGACCTGAAAATATCCAATTCTTAGCAACAAAACATGTTTATAGAGCTTTCACTGTCAGTTTTGCAGTTTCAGGCCTTAGTTGTTGTCCAAATGTGTAATGCTGTCAGAGAATAGTTAGGGAACATAAAAAATACTTGTATAGACCTGATTATGAAGTAAAAAGCATCACATTTACCTTTTACTGGTACATGCACTGAGGAGTGAAGAAGTTTAAATTAGGTCAACATTTAAGTCGGTTTGCGTCGTTATGAATGAAGGGAATTTGATCGGCGATTGTGTTGATCAGAAACAGTCCAGTGAAAATGTAATCACTTTGTTTTTGATAGGAAATTGCTTTACAACATGTTCACAAACACATGACATTAAAGGTGCACTGTGCAACCTTTCTGGTAAGGGGTCTGCCACCTGCTTGTCTCCATGGAGATGTTATTGCTTTGTTTGGAAAACTCCATTATGGCATTATAGTGTATGTATCTGTCTTATCTATTCAACTGCAGATGTTTTACTTCTATAAAAACATACATCATAACTTGCAGGGTTACCTCTCCATACCTGGTAGTGTCTCCTACTTTTCTCCATGGAGATAGATAAATTTAGTGCTTTAATAGTTTGAAACATTCCAAGCTAAGCAATAGGATATCCATGGAGACAGTCAGGTAGCATGCCCTCTACCAGGAAAGTTACATAGTGCACCTTTAAATGAAAGTATTGACAACCTCACAGTACCAGACTTTTTGTTTCCCATCAAAGAGCCTGAAGCCTGAGACAAATCTCTTCCACCTGAAATGCTTTAAACAATGTAAAGATGAGGTGTTCTGTCCTCAGACTGACAGAGGCTCTCATGAATCGTAGATGAGGGATGTTCAGACTTATTTCTCCCTGAGTTTTGTCTGCAGGCCGTCCCCCCTCCTGCTGAGAGATGCTAATGTGACAATCTGCTCCCAGTTAACCCTGCGACTATTCCCCCCAGGCCGCACTGCATCCTGGGAAGTGTCTGTTTGCCCACAGCCCTCTGCATTCTTCAGGACATGTTGTAGTCTTGCTGTGTTTATTTTAAAGTGATATGAAACAGTTATGGCAATGCTGGCCTCACTTATCCCAGGCTACTTGTCTGTTCAAAGGGACTTTCCTGCTAATGTAAGCAGTAATAAGTTTGTATTAGGTAAATTGGAGATATAAAGCCTTGACATGAATTCTTGTTGGTGACAATACTTTTAATCATTTATTTCTGTCACTAATATTTGGTTTTTAAAATATATTCCCACCTGTCACTTGTGGCGACCTGAAATTGTATACAGTTTAGTGGTGTCATGATACTAAAATTCCATACTTGCTACTAAAGATACTAAAAGGAAAAGACTTAATACACAGTACCATTAATTTCCATGCTACAATGATGATAAAAACACTCTTATTTGTCATTTTCAACACAAAGTATTATCAGCACTATGTAATATTATTATGTGCTCTTACACTTGTTCTATATAGATCAGGATCACAACAATTCAAGAAAGGTCAAACTGTCCTTTTTATAATATAATCAAGTTCAACAAAACTAACTCGCTTATATTTTCATATTCTTGGATGTCTCAAAATTTACATCAATTCTTCTCTTTGTGTTTTTTTAAAATGTGCATTGTGTAACTTTTCTGGTGGAGAGTCCATCACCTGCTTGTTTCTATGGAGATGTCATTGCTCTGCCTGGAATGTTCCACAGTATGACATTAAACAGTTCTACTTTACATTTATTCAATTACAGGTGAAAATACCTAGAAAAACAGACATTCTGACTGTGAGCGGGGTCGCCTCGCCACAGATCTGACCTGTAACTTGGTCTGGTTCGGCCTCCATGAAGATAGAAAGGTTTAATACCATACTGTGATACATTCCAGACAAAGCAATAACATCTCCATGGAGAAAAGCATTTGACGGAACCTCCACCAGAAAAGTTACACAATGCACCTTTAAGTACGAAGAACGTTGGATACAGATTTTAGCATTGTTTAGTATCTAGTTATACATTTTTTTCACAATCATGTAAGCCTATGTAGTAGTTTTAACACCTGCCATCTGCCCAAATCAACATTTTGTCCATTCCCTAAAAGGACATTTTAAGTATTGTTGTAACACGGTCTTAAAGTCTCCTATGACTTCCTGTGGACAGTGTAATGTAAAGTCATCTCTGCTCCACCTGCCATCTGTCTGAAACGCGAGAGCTCAGGAGTTTTATCACCGCACCAAAGAAAGTGAACAGCCGACAATGTACTTCCTCCAGTATGTCAACGTTTATTAGGACAAAGACCCCAGAACATGTGTTTTTGTATTTACACCACTCACTCCACTCAGTCATGGCACATTCAGTTTTAAATGTGTTTAATGTTCTCACGTATTTGAAGAGTTATTTTCAGGATTCAGGTGTTACTTATCCTTGAGCAAAAAGGCAATGTTATGGATTAGGTTTAGATGGATTGAATCATCTATGTCGTAGAGTAGTTTTTTTTGCTTATTTACTGAAAATGCTTAACAAAAACTCAATGTTCTTAGAAAGTTCTTAAGAATGTAGTCAGGTCAGTGGTCTACAAATAAGAGCCGTGTCACTATGTCATTGCTCTGCCTGGAATGTTCCACAGTATGACATTAAACAGCTCTACTTTACATTTATTCAACTACAGGTGGTTTTATAGCTCAAAAATACCTAGAAAAGTATTAGTCTACATCTCCATGGAGAAAAGCATTTGACGCACCCTCCATCAGAAAAGTTACACAATGCACCTTTAAATGGTCCTGGTCAAGGTACAGGGCTGTGCCACTTCTTGAACTCCTGCCCATTTTAATCATGTGTGTTCCCCTGTGTGTGTTTAGGTGTACACGTACAAGCAGAATGCCCTGACCCGTCAGAAGGTGCAGCCGATGCACGTGAGCTCAGTGCGCTCTGTGGAGGACATGTCTGCTCTGGACGACCTGCACGATGGAGCCATCATGTACAACCTGTACCTGCGCTACCAGCAGCGCCTCATCTACGTGAGTCTCTCTATACACATCTGCACTTTTACTCTTGGCTTTTTATGTGATATGAGCAGGGAGATTTTGAAAAGATGATCCAGACTTTTATTTTTAGTTTATTTTACAGAAATTTGCTTCACATTATTCTGGTTCTTCATTTGAATATGGCCCTGGCATAAATTGTCTGAGATTGGTCTTCTGGACTTGGTGGAGCAGAAACACTGTCTTGCTTTAGGGGGCTACCAAAACCATATATTCCTTTACATAGTTCATACCATATGTAACCTCAATAACAAAAACTTCTGTGACACAGGACATGGTGTTGTAGTTGGGTATAAGATGTGTGGTCTAAATCAGATCTGTGTAACACAAGTGTCTCATGTGCAGCTGGACTGTGCTAATTTTACAGGTTGTTTTTAGTTAAACCCTGTCAATGAATTTAGAAATCATGAGGTAATATATTTCCAACTGTTGATCATTCTTGATTCAACTGTTTTGTTTATGAAATGTGCTACATAAATAAAGTGGACTGGATTGGATTCTTGCTTCTTGCTATTATATTTTGTTACCAGTTAGTTTTTCTTTTGTCCACGTACCCTATTTCGTATAATTGTCCCAAACTTTCTAAATTGGAGGCAGTGTCTGACAGTAAATTAAGTGAAATCTATTGGAAATATTGCACTATTTATTCTTTGTCTGATTTTTCAAAAACAAACAGCAAGACAAACACATTCCTTCCTAGATAGTTTAGGAAGCGCACCACTGTGTTCCCAGTTCATATTGTCGTGCCCTTTGACCTTTCAGCCATTTTGAAAGCCTTGAATCTGAGAGGTGGCTTCACAGTCGGCTGCTTCTAATAAACTCCCTACCCACAATGCTTTGGACAGATACCTGCAGGGAAGTCCCATTTAATCTGCACATTCCACAACATCAGGAAGGACACGACCCGCTCCTCTCCACTTCGAGATCTGAACTTTAGATGACATTTTTGGACGTCACATACATCTCCCATTGACTTTGAATGATAATGTTGCTCTGGATAATGAATTCTGGATAGGTTCATTCCTGTAAACCACTGAATAAATCGCATTCTCACAACATTATATTTAAAATTTTAGGAATCTGAAATCATTTCGGTTGAATCCCTAATTCATCAAGGAATGGTCCAAAATTACTTCAGGATAGCAGTCGAAACGTCTCAATTTAAAACAGTCTTCCGATGGGGTGTTCTACATGTATCTATATGGTGGAATGTACATCAGTTACCATGGTGACACAATGCACACATTAGCAAACACTGTCAAAAAGTTTTAGGTAGTCTGAAAACACAAGAAAAATACAAAATGGATTTAAACAACACATTTTCATGAGCCTGTGATCAAAACTGAAAAAACTAATGCTAGCTAGCTTGTGACTGTAATTTTATATGTGGTCAAACTGTGTTAAAACATAGCACAAACTAAAATCTAACTTGAGTAACAGACAGAGCAGTGCCTACAGTTAGCATCACACCCCCAGGGAATGTTGATGACATCAGCTGCAAAGTATCAATACTGTGTCCAACTATTTTTGCGATGTTTTGGTTGTTTTTGTTTTCAGACACTTGACTTAGGTCCAAAATTTGAGTATCTGTGTAAAACATTTATGCTGTTGGATTTTCCCAGAGCGTCACTTTTCCTCCTCTCAAATTATCGCTTAATTAACCTTCAATTATGTGAAATGGCTGAATATTTACATGGCCGGTCAACGTGTCAAGGTTTTAACTGTTTCCATGTGTGTAACAAGAGCTAAATCATTTCACTTCACAGCCTCTTGTGGCTCTAAGTATCTAGAAATGTACTGACGCCATGTTGTGCAAAAATGTTTCTTAAAGGTGCACTTTGTAACTTTTCTAGTGGAGGGTTTCGCCACCTGCTTGTCGCCATGAAAAGGTGTTTTATAGCTCAAAAATACCTTAAGAAATATGAATTCTTACCATGCACAGACTTGCTTCTCCGTAGATCTGACCATTAACCTACATTGTGATTATCAAGTTTATTTACATAATGTGGAATAATCAAGGCAAAACAGCAACATCTCCATGGAAACAAGCAGGTGGCAGACCCTCCACCAGAAAAGTTTTAATTAAATTTAAGTAATTTCAGAAGTTTGGATGTATAGGCTAGATTGTGTACATTTTTGAAATCCTTTTCGTTCATTCAGGTCAAGTTTTGAAGACACAAACAATTGGTCAAGCATAAAGATGCACTGTGTAACTTTTCTAGTTGTCTCCATGAAGAATAGATGTTAGATGTTGTTGCTTGCCAGGAATATTCCACAGTATGGCATTAATCTTATCTGGCCTATTTGGGCTATTCGAGTTCAGGGCTGTAAAGAAGCAATACCAAAATGTGCACAGGTATTTTATAAGCAATAAAACTAGTAATAAAACAAGAATAAATGCAAGATAAATAAGTCTTATTACATAGTCCATTGTGGAACATTCAAGGCAAAGCAATAACAGCTGCTGGTGGTGAACCTTCAACCGAAAAGTTACGTAGTGAACCTTTAAATGGGAGATTACTACACATATGTTTATCCATCTCTCAGGCTGCTGCCCATGTATCTGTCTTGAAAATTGTTATTTAGTTAATACATTCTCTTACAATTGTTTGAACTCAGCCACCTCATACAAATACCAGTTGTTTAGACTCCAAAATCAGTGAGCCAACCACAGGAAGCCGCTAGTTGTTTGTATGTTGGCTTTGACGCTCTTTCTGAACACTGTGGTTTCAATGGCTGGACCTGATGCAGTCTGGGCACAGGTTTGAGCATTAGGAAGACGTCCAAAACCAAAAAAAAAAAAAACATGAGAAAGACATTTATTCAGCACTGAGACTACTTTGGTTCAGATTGATTTAAGACTTAAGCCAGCCTCCGGACTTCATAGACCCCAGTTGAAAAGGCATTATGTTGTTTGCCAAAAGAGCTCAATGATAGCCAGCGTTCCTTGGTTTGCTTGTAGACAAACAATACTAGAGTGTCCACATTTTAAAAAAGAAGTTACATTTTAAATCATTATAAATATACTGAGAACAGAAATGAATTTGTGTGATGTTATTTTAGTTGGCAGACGGTTAGTTTGGCTTTAGATAGCTTACAGCCTCATGACTCAGACTTCGAGCTTCTGTTTTTCCATGCTTGTTTCACTGTCTTTGTCCAAGGAAAAAAAGTCAAAGGATTCTATTTTCGTGAGTGACTGACCTAATTTGGAATGTGTTTTGTTGTAAGCACTACAAGGATAGTGATTTGACCTTTCATTCTGTACGATTAGGGAAAATAACATGAGAAAACTAGTTCAGTATCATAAGAGCTATTAATCAGGACTAAGCCAAACCAGAACTTGAACCAAGCCTAACTCTGGATCAAACCATGACTGAAAGAGGACAAAACTAGCCGTCTATAGCTTGTGAAAAACAATGGTGGAGTTCTTGCTACCTGCTCGTCTCCATGGAGATGTATTGCTCTGTTTGGAATGTTTCGCAGTAAGCCTTTTAAAGTTTCTATCTAGTGTTTACTTAAATATGTGTGTTTTTTGGGGGTTAAAAAATCACCTGAACATTCATTATCCATTCTGTAAGTGAGCTCGCCTCTACACAGATCTGACCTGGGTAACTTGTGTTGAGGGTGCCATCTTGTCTCTTTAGATACTTTTAATGCCATACTTTGAAACACATTGCTAGTGCACCATCTACCTGTAAAGTTACGCGGTACACCTTTAAGATTTGTACCAACCTTAACCACCCAATTACTAGGCTGTTCCACTTCCATTTTCCTTTTTTTTTTTTTGCTAACATCGCACTTATTCCTATGTCCTGCTTCCACACAATGGCTAATTTTCACACAAAGCCCTTGCAACTCTATTGACCCAGGTCCAAAACAAAGAAAGTGGGACACACATTCCCGTCTGGTCTGTGTTCTTATATAGACTAATGAGCACATCTAACCCAGCACTTTTCTACTGCACAACACAGAGTTGAAGGCATAAGGGGGGCTTTGTTTCTCTGCCTCTGCCTCAGACCTAAAGCTTTAATCACATGTGAATGCTCCCGTGCGTATGGTCCGCATTATCCAATCAATCCATCACCAACCTGACCTCCACCAGTCCCTCCTACCGCCCCCGGAGCCAGTGGCCCAGACCCGGCCAGAGGAGTGGAATTTTTGGGTCACGGTATAAACTAGCCAGAGGGTAGGTTGAGAGACATGTAAACGGATTGTAGAAGGTCAACTAAAAATGAGTGAAAATTTGTAACAAAATTCTAACTTTACAAGCTAGGTACTCAGGACAATAGCTCAACATCTGAAAATGGGTCCCTGGGTTCTGTATTATGGTCACCCACTCCTGACAGGTTCTACCAGTGCTTTTGAAGGATGGGTCAAAGGTAAGGTAAGATTCACTTATTGTCCTCTGCATTTGACCCATCCTTCAATACTGTTGGGGAATACATCTCCATGACCTTGAGGTAGTCTTGCTCAGAACTACCTTAGCTGGAAGATTGTTGGGTTGGGAGAGACAAGAGTGCCTGGAGCAGACCCCAGCTCGTGGAGAAACACACATAGTCAACACAGAAAGGCACGGGCGACCTGGAAATTGAACCTGGAACCTTCATGCTGAGAGGTATGAGTGCTAGTCACTCAGCCACAATGTTCAGCGGACAGCCTTCCCAGCGGTGTACCTAAAAGTTAACCTAAAATGGTGAATTGTCAAATGTTTAAACTTTTGTATAAAGACCTTGGTAGGTAGAGAAGTTTGTGATGCACTAGGTGGTTAGAGACAGGGCCTGTAGACACTGGTGAAGAGGAGGAGATGGAGAGGATTGATGGTTCTACTGCTGTGGTGGAGATGGGATAAAGGAAGGTTACAGCATGTAGCCCAGACTGTAGAAAAGAGTTGAGAATTAATTACAGATGTCTTGTTTATTTAAATGTAGTAGACTGTCATTGGCTGATAGAAAATACAGTCATCTTTTTAAAATTTCTATATTAATTTCAGCTTCATAAATCATATCTCTCCACACTGAGACAGATGTTTGACTGTAGCGATCCTCAACGTGAAATGCAAAAGGGAAGGAGACATATTTGGAACTGATTCATGACCAAATGCATGAAAGGTTCAATAGGTACATCATCCCTCACTGACTGTATATATAGCATTAGCGATATATTGGACACAGACATGAGTGAGTATGATTCTGTCCAGCTGTTGTGTGGAGAGGAGGTCTCACTCTGCACCGTGGAGCTCTGCGCATTCCACTGTTCTTCTCCTTTTACAAGTCAAACAATAACACTTCCACTCCTCTAAACAAGGCCCTGAAACCAGCCCGGAGAGCGCATGGGGTCTGGGGACTGTCTAGGATTCACGATGATCTCGTTTGACCCAGGACTGTTAAAGGAATGCCGCTAGCTTATATGTTGGCTGCTTTTTGTGGTTTCAAGATTACCTGGCTAGATAATGCTTGGATAATATAAACATTTTTAGATAATATTGTAGTTAAAGGACACATATCAGTGTTTATCATTAACAGAGGAGACTATGGCGGCCCCCCAGTCTAATTTTTGCCCCCATAGTCTAAATGAAACTTTTGCCTATGGTATAACATTGTCCCTTAGTCAAACACGTACCTGGAGTTGTGTTTTGCTTCATTCCTACTTGTTTGCTGGATCTTGCGCTGTAAGTCCACTTTCCCTGAGCCATCACGAAACACTTGGTTTAAATTTTCTCAGGATTGTGATGTGACAGATAGAGACCCTGCACAGTTTAAATTATTACTGCATGCTTATATTAACATGTCAGGGAATGTTCCTTAACTAACATTAGTTTTTTCTCCCCACGGCAATTCCCGCTGCTACCAGTAGATGGAGCTGCTGCCAGTAGATGGAGCCCTACACCTGATTCTTACTGTATTACATACGTGAAAGACAGAACTAGTTTATTTTCAACAGTTGGCATAAGTTCAGAGTTATTCTTCAGTTTCCTAATGCATTCCTAGCATCCTAGTTGTTCATTGTAAGGAGTTGATGAGACCATCTAGAAACACCAGCCTTACTTCCTGTTTCGTGGAGGATCAAATTGTTTTATAATTAGATACAGACAGTGCACAGCGGTTTGATATTGACCCTGCTTTTACCATATTTCTGTGTAAGAGCAAAACAATTTTTACTTGATTTTGCCCCCACAATGTTTTCTTCTGTTGATTCCAGCAGAAGCCCACAAGAGTCAGTTCTAGGTCTGAACTCACTTGCCTCTCATGTTGTTGACATCTTTAACATACATATCTCCAGGCCATCTCTCCGTACATATTTACATGCTAGTTACTCCGGTGAGTGCATTCTTTGACAGTTGTTTAAGATTCTGGTCCTTTAAATAAACAGCGAGAAGCCTGTGTGACTCCAGACAGTGACGACGGACAAACTGGACCAAACGACTGCTGCTCCACTTTCCCTCTCCCAGACACCGAGGACGGACTCAGGCACAGGAATGGAAGGCATGTGCCATGGATGAAATCAGGTGTAAATATAGTGCAGTCATACAGGAAGAGGAGCAAAAGTCCCGTCCCGTGTCATTGGGCAAGACAGTCTTCACTCATGATGCCATGGCTAAATCTGACCAATTTTGGAAAATGAACATGCCATATTCATCCCAGTCATCTCTGATCAGCGAGAGCAGGCTGGTTCATGCTAAAATATAGTTTGAAAATGTGTCTGTTTTGTTATATAGTCCTGTTGGATGAATACACATAAAAATAAGTCCAGTTTTCAAATATTGGGTTCCTAGTAAATTCCTAGTAAAACATTCAGAGTATATAACTGATGTTTACCGTGGCCTGCAAGTGCAAAACAGTTTTACATTTCACAAGACGCATTAACAAAATTAGATTTAGAATACACATTCATATCTTGAAAACAAATTCCAAGTTTAATAAAACACATTTGCAAATGAGCTAACAAATTTACAAAAAAAAAAAAAAAGGCGGAAGTGACGCAGCAACTGTAATTCAATGAGAGCGTGTGTTTATAGTCAGAACCTTTTTTTTTTTATTTCTGTTGTTGTGGTGAATGAACAGTGTTTAGCCCCAATTATGGAGTCAACATTAAGCGCTTTTGTTTAGCCTGCGGACAGTCTCTGGAGATCACACGGAACCCAGACCAAGCGGAAAATATCCTGCAAGACTCTATTGACTATTTCAACAAGGGTCACTCTCACAGTGTCATATTGGATATACTGTCAACTTTGCATGGCGTACAAATGAGTTTGAGGACACTTAAAAGTAAACTGAATAATGCTGGGCTGTATCGACAAAAATATTACACCCCAGAACCACATGTAGTTACCACATGTAGTTGGCGCCCATTGAATCGGTTCTTCTGATGATCTGTCTGCATCCTTGAGGATTAAGTTCTTGTAATATATGTACGTCATCTCTCTTGACTCGAATATTATGTTTTTGCCTAAGGATGTGCCACATGGTTCGATAACCAAAGAGTTGACCAGGTCCACGGACTTTGGTTCTGATCGCATGAATTATGGTGGTTCTGGGTGTGTGATATTTCTGTCGATACAGCCCAGCATTATTCAGTTTACTTTTAAGTGTCAGTATTTCCCGCTTGGTCTGAGTTCCTTGTGATCTCCAGAGACCGTCCACAGGCTGAACAAAAGCGCCCAATATGGAGAAGGTTGACTCCATAATTGGGGCAAAACATTGTTCATTCACCACAACAACAGAAATAAAAAAGAAACGTCCTGTCCATAAACACACACTCTCATTGAATTACTGTTGACGTCCTGCTTGTCCCACATGTCACTGCGTCACTTCCGCTTTTTAGGACATTCCCTTTCCGTCAAAAACTGTCTTGTTAATTTATTTCGGAGGTTTGTATTTGTGTTTTTGCCACATGTAAATTTGTCTTGGTGCTTGTGCAAGTGTTTCATGTTTTGTAAATTTGTTTGCTTGTTTGCAAATGTGTTTTATGAACCTTGGAATTTGTTTTCAAGATGTGAATGTGTATTCTAAATGTAATGTAAAAGTGTTTTGCACAGTGTATGTTTCTGGGGGAAAAAAAAAAAAAGTACTTGCAATCTGGGTGCCTTGTATATTTTTTTGTATCCAGTTTTTCTTTTTAACTATGATTATGAATGATGTTTGTTATAATAATAACAAATTAGCAATTAAAGACTAAAATATTGGCTGTGTAGTGGTTCTCACACTTCCCACACTTATAGCAAAAACAAAAAGGCGGCTCTCACACCTAGTAACATTCCATAGCTTTGGAAATAATAAATCTGAAGAGGTCTTTAAAGACTTAAACCTAAATCATGACTAAAAATGCAGATATTAAACATAACCATTTGTCTTTAAAGCTACCATTCGTAATTAAATTTACCGACCCACCCCTGTTGTATTCTCATATCACCACTACATGCTCAGGTGTAAATATAGTGCAATGATACAGGAATAGGAGCAAAAGTATGAATGATTAATCAAAACTGAAATTTAAATTGTAGGTTGTAGGATGTAGTTTATGGGTTCTCTTAACCATTCGATAAAAGGATTAAAATAGGCTTACATGTGACTAAAATGACCATAAACATACAAACATTTGCCTGTAATTTAACCAAAGAAGAGAGGTTACACAGTGCCAACGATTAGCAATTAGGGGTGAGACGAGACACAATTTTCACAAGATGAGAAACACCACGAGATTGGGTCCACGAGAACGAGACAAGACGAGATTTTGACATAATTTGTAATAAATAAATAGTGCAATCCATTTCACAATTTTGGCTTCACTATTTGTATTTATTTAGGTAATACTTTAGCTGTCATTGTATACTGCTTTTTGGAACTACACATTCTCAAATTGTATAACTCACCAGCTATCAGCTATCTGAATACCTTACCTTACCTTCAGCTTTGTACCACACTGTGCCCTCTGCGTGAAGATTTTGTAAAAAAATTCAGATTATTGATTATTTATTTTGACATAAATAAAACAGTTCACATTTAAAGCCTGAATAAAGCATAATATTGATCCTTGTTTAACTGCTTGTCTTTATGGAAATGCTATTACTTTGCCTGGTAATGAATAAACATGCATTCTGACTGAGGGCGGGCTCACCTCTCCACAGATCTGACTTGTACCTGTCCTAAAGCAGTTACCTCTGCATCTCCAGACAACAAAATGGTGTATTCTCTTCCAGAAAATGCTTTAAGTCCTCATTGTTAACTGAAGTATAAAAATATTGCTAAACTACTTGAAATAGTAGTCAGGAAATCTGCAATTACAGATGTTTTCCCTAAATGGCTCCCCCCTAAGGAGAACTCTATAGACGTACAGTAAGCGCTGGTTGATAGACTTGGCTGGGCTGAGCATGGGCCTATTCTGTTCAATGGAGCGTGTTTGCACTGATCACTGTCAGATGTGGAGGAAATTTTATCCAGCTCACGGGGCGTCGCGCTCCACCAGAACCCCTCTGTAGTCTTCTTTGTTTGGGGAATGCGCTCTGATGATGTCACTTCCTGTCTGAAATTTGGACTTATCCAGCCGGCTTTTTCCACTTTGCCAAGTAGAGAAGTCTGCTATGGTTCGATGGTTTGAAGTTTATTTGATTTTTTGAACCACTAGATGTCAGATGTGTGAATTGTTCCCCACGTGGCCTTTGTTCAGACTCGACCATAAACTGTATAAAGAAGTGAACTAAGGGAGTGTGACCCATAGTTCCAGTCAAATAAAGCTCATCGAGGCTTGCAGTTATAGGGGTGAATTTGGAGTTTCATATTAGGAATTTATTTACAGACAAAATTGCAAAATTAAACACACCAGGATCATGTAGAGCGGGTTAATATGAATGATAGAGCCAGAAGTGCCCCCATGCTCACGTCCTATTTAGAACGCGGCGGCTAGCGGGTTAGCTATGTCCATTTATATATATAGTTATGGACTCACCTGTGGTCTCTAGTCTTCTTCGGTCAGGCCAAACACTGTCAGACAGCAGTAACATAGACAGTATCTGGTGGTGATAAGTGAGAATATAACAGAAGCGGGTCAGCCAGTGTAATTCTAGGTGGTACCTTTAACGCAAACAGAAGTAGTTCATTTTAAACATTTTTTTAACCTCAAGAGCTGCTCGTACAATACTGTATATCTACTGGAGCAAGTCACTGTTTGCTCAAATACAAAAAAATGGGAAAAATCAGTTAAAGGCCCTTTAATGGAAGTTGTAATGATCTGAGTATCTGAGTCTTACTGTTAGTTATGCACATTTCATTTTATAGAAATGTAAAAGAGAAATTTACAGCACAGTTGCAGCAAAATGATTTCTGGGTGATTTGCTGGGTTTTATTTGACACCACAACATTCTATAGGCCAGTAATATTTAATACAGATGGGGGACAGCTAAATTAATATTGTTAAAATGCAGATTTCTGTTGTAATACAAAAAGTTAATGGATCTAGTCAATAAGAGAAATGATCAGGTTCAATATTTGTGAATGCTTCATGTGAAAGTACAATGTTGTCAATAGGGAAACCTGTCTCTTCCCCCCATGACATGACATGACATGACATTTCATTTCAAACATTTTATGATTTGATTACTGTTGAGGTCCCTGTTTTTGTAAACTGTAAATCACTGTATTCATCTGTTAACGTCAATAATGCCATATCAAGTGTACTTTTTCACACTGTTGACCTACAACTAAAACACACACTATAGATGTCATACTAAAGTTGCTAAAGTTTCAAACTCTGTAATTTTTATCCAAAAACAGTAGATTATGGCTCCTGTTTGTAGCTTTAGCCTGTTGAAAGGCCTCTCTCGTGCACCACTCCCTCATCTGCTCCTGATTTGTGAGTTTGTCGCGCTAAGTGTCTCTGTCTGTGATTCTACTGTTACAAAGCCTGGCTCCTGACGCCGCTCTGCACAGTCTAAACAACACCACTGTGGATCGGGGTGAGTGACAGAGGTGATTTCGCTATCTGCTTGTTTTTTAATGGTTATGTATTCTTTATAGACATGTATGACTTCAGTTCTGAATATTGGTCTTGATGCAGTGGCTCAGTATATACATAGACCATAAACTGTATATATAAATGGACATAGCTAACCTGAAAGCCACGGTGTTCCAAATAGGAAGTGAGAACTGAAGCACTACCGGATTCACTGACTCTGGCTCCTTACACTGGAATATTATCACCCCTCTCTCTGTAACTGCTGCTGTGAGCCTCGTCATTTTGGTTTTAAAATGCTCGTATTAACCCGCTCTACATGATGCTGGTGTTTTTTATTTGACTAGTTTGTCCATTAAGAAATTCCTCTTCCTAATATGGTTCTGGCTCAGAATTCGCTTCTATAACCGCTAGCATCGTGAGCTTCATTTGACTGGAGCCAAACACTCCCTTAGTCCACTTGTTTATACAGTCCATGATATAGTCTCACTAATCCAAAGTTGACTGTTTACTCTGCCATTGTGTCCTTGGGCAAAACACTTGCCTTCAGCGCTTGTGAACACTGGCGTATAAATATTTAAATGTTTATGAGAGAAAACGAGTGAAGATTATGTTATAGTCACGATTTTAATGTTATTTTGAGGTGTAAATAGACCTACATATATAGTAGAAATCCAACTTCAGGTAGTGCACACTGCCTTTGCATCCTTGAGCAAGACACTTCACCCATCTACTGTGTGTGATTGTAATGTGTGTGAAAGGTGGTTGGAAGATGCCATAGGTGCAGATTGGCAACCATTTTGTAGCTTTTTGGAGTCTGAGTGAATAATAACTAGGCATAAAAAGGCTTAGGGGAGAAATGGAAATGTTCCTGCAGAAAAACTTGGAATTTCCCTTGGGATCACTAAACTCTCTTTAAATCTTTCTCCTTCTCTATATATATCTCTCTCTCTCTGTCTTTAAGTGTAGTTTGAGAAGCTTGTAAATTGCAATATAAATTCAAGCGATTATTATTTCACTGCGCTTTTTCAACTCAATTATTTGAACTTTCACGAAAAATTGAAAACTTGAAATTAATACGATGAATACGATGACTTAATTTCATCGTATGCGTGTGAAACCAAAATCCAATCAGCTGTCTTAATGAATTTAATAAGAATTTAATAAGACTGTTCCATCTTTGCTCTGCATGTGTACAAATCTTGCATGCATCTGTAATTGAAACAGATGGTGAAAACTTAATATAATTTGAAAAGAGCCAGCCTTAGATGGCGCTCATATTTCCTGAGTCTCCTGAATGCCCCACTGACTCACTGACCCACTTCCCTGCCATGCAAACCTGGCAGACGGGCAGTTGGATATTTACATGACAAATATTGCCTGTGTTTTACTGCACTGTAAAACATGACTGCGTATCACACACAAACACACAAACACACACACACACACACACACACACACACACACACACACACACACACACAGGGTAAACTGAGCAGGTGGAAGAAGTACTCAGTTTTGTTACTTAAGTAAAAGTACAGATACTGAAGCAAATAAGTACTCAAGTAAAAGTAAACGTATCACATGAAAAAATCTACTTGAGTAAAAATATTAAAGTACCTGTTTGAAAATGTACTTAAAGAGTAAAAAGTAAAAGTATTTCACACACTTTTTGAGATCTAATAAAGCTTCAAATATAGGGATTTTAATAAAGATGTGTGCTGAATTTTGTTTGTTTTCTTTCTACATTCCTAGCTATTTTTATTTGTATATTTTTTATTTTTATATTTTCAGTAGGTCTCAAACAATAATATAAAAATACTTTTACTTTTCAGCTCTGTTCAAAAATGTAGTGAAGTAGTAAGTCCAGATACCTGCTCTCAAATGTAGTGAAGTAAAAGTAAAAAGTATCCACTTTTAAATGTACTTAAGTGAAGTACAGATACCTACATTTTTTACTTTACTACTTTTACTTTGTTACATTCCACCACTGGGTATTAACTGTTTACAGTGGGAGGGGGTCTGGTGAGGCGTTCACGTGCAGCTCGTTCAGGAGATGTTTGAGGGTTTTATGTGAGAACTTGTTTGGAGATTGTGGTTTGAAAGTCTGGGCCAGTGACTAAAACGGTAGAATCATGGGAGCTGTTCTGAATTTAAGTTTTTACACTGGCTTTTAACTCCAGTTGATTTTTCTCTAGTTTTAACTCAGTTCTTAACCTTGTTTTATTGTGTTTACTTGTGTTTATCTCATATTTTTACTTGTGTATTCTCATATTCTGTTTTATCTACATTGTTAAACACTTTGGGGCAGTACTGTCTGTTTTAAAATGTGCTGTATAAAACAAAAACTTGACCTTGAGCTTGACCTTACCGGATACATTTTTGAATAAAGTGGGAATGTTCCACAGTATGGCATTAAAGCCCTTGTAGCCGATTTTTTTTTCCCAGCAAAATTTGTCTTGCCCCAATACAGATATACTGTATTAGCTCTTGAGGTCAGAATAAATCCACTGTGTACTGTTGTCTGATCATACTGAGGAAGTGCACATTAGCATGCTAGCTTATAAGCACATGACTAATTGGGATGTTTGGAATGAATAAGGTAAGTGAGGAATAACTTTGGACCACCTCAAATTGTTTTTTAAGATAGAGGTACTTTAAACTTATCTTCTATCTTGAAAAAAGTGCATTCATACTATGTGGGCTTGCCCCTCCGCAGATCTGAATTGTTATAATCGTCAAAGTTCCAATGACCTCAACTGAAAATAAAGACCATATGGAACTAATTCACTTTTAATATTTACTGCTATTTCCTAACACGACATTATATCACTGGGATTATAGCTGACATATGGATGATCTCGCTAACATATGAATGCTACTTGGAATTTTTTGGAATGTTTTGATAGTAATACAAAAATATTATTTGAGGAATTTCTGTCATAAATTTGAAAACATTGACCCTATAATGACCTGACAAGAAATCACATCACATGACCAAAACCAAGAATACTTCTAGTTAAGACCGTAAATCACTACCATTTGGAATCAATTAAAACGAGTCCCGCCCCCACGGCTCTTAACCGATGTGTGATTGGTTATAAGTTGAGAGGAAAGTGCTGTGATTGGCTGGTCTCAGGTGTTTGAATTTCTTTTGGTGTGGTAGTCAGACATAGTTCAGTGCTGAGGTAAGGAACTTGAGATTTACATTGTGAAGGTGGTGTGTTCAAACGCCTTAAACCTGCCACTGGTTTCATGTGCGAATGAGGAATATTCGCCCACCCACAACTATTTACATGAACCGTATGTAAGATTTAGATTGTACATTTCAGAAACTTGACCTCACTGTATCCCCAGATATGAGCTAATAAGACTTAAATCAAATATGCTGATTTTCCTTAATTACAACAACACTGGATGTCCAAGTTGCTTATGTTGCCATTTTGTGTTTTGGTTCTCAAGACGATAATCCAATCAGAAGGCAGAATGAGACTCACATGAGCCTCATTGGACTTTCAGTGTCAAAATCGAGTTGGTTTAAAGCTAAAATGCCTCTCTCTGATCTGAATGGTCATAATCTAGTCATGAATGAGAAAAACTTGTAGGCCTTTATCTATGTGCAGGTTTAGGCACTGGCAACCCAGGTTCAGTTGTGATTATAATACCTTAAAGCTTAAAACACTTTAAAGCCAGACTATATGCAACTTTTCTATGTTATTTATTTTCTTGCCTGTTATATACCGCAATATGATATTAAACTATTACATCTCCATGGAGATGAGCAGGTGACTTATAGGAAGAACGCACGTTTTTCAATGTAATTTTTTAGCACTTTAAGTTGAATAAATGCAACCCATCTGGAGTGACCAAGATGGATGCAACTGCAACTATTACCACATGACATCACAAGGTGGAGCAGAGTGTTTTCTGTTGTGGTATGGTTGTGATGAGGAAATATAATAACATAGATCAGAAAATAGCCCTGGAATTGCCAATCTCTACTGAAGTAAAGGTAAAAAGGCAGCCGTTGACTTGAAATCTACAGGTTCATGACATCACAAGGTGGAACAATATTTTGAGCTTTGGAGATGTAGACAGACTAATAAAAATGTGTGAATGAAACAAAACACTGCTCCAGGTCTGTTTTTGATGAGGTAAAAACATTGTAACATGACTTAAAGCTCACAAGAGTCCATTTGGCGTAATATAGGACCTTTAAACATACAGTATATTCCCCGTCTATATTTAGTTGTTGCTGTCTTATAATTACCCATTAGCTCTTTGCCATCAGGACTCATTTTAATTGGCAATGGCCCATGCTGGTTATATGCATTTAAGTGTTAGCAAGTGTCTTCAGGGCTGGTGTTGATAAACAGTGGCCTCTTATGGCTCTGATGTGGTTAATGCTAATGCCATCTCACCACACAAAGTTCTGTCAGTCCCAGTTTGTCCTCGGGGAACGTTCGGGCGTAATTGGAGATTTGAGTTACTGGGAAATTCCCGGCAGACACTTGAAATGCTCATAGTTGTGTTAACCCATAATCAAGTCTAATCATATTCTGTCAGAACTTTTTTTTAATATAGTTTTTTGAAATTTTGTTTAAAGATTGTGTAGAAAAGTGAAGATGGGGAAAAAGTCTGAAATAGTTTCCTGGTACCTTTTTTTTTTTTTTTTTTTTGCTGTAATCTTGGTGTTTATAATAATTTAGAGTTGTTTACTGGTTATCTTTAATTAGCTTCCAGTACTAAGGAATTTGTCAACAAACTTAGTCGCTAAAATGGATTTTAGATTGAAGTCACGTGCCGTTTTTTTTTTTTTACCCAGCTATTGTTACTGATGTAGTTAAGTAGTTAGTCATATAAAATCGTTGTGTTCTTTGGCAAGACAAACTCTTGTACTCTTAGACTTACTCCAGAAAAAAGGAAAAAATGGCTGGAAAACACTTTGAAATTCTCCCAGATATTTACAAATGAGCAACTTGATAATAAATAAAGCATAAATCACACTTATTTAGAACCAACTTTTCAAGCAATTTCTGAGTTGTTTACACTTATGAAAATTATACACCGATACCCTTTTGTCACTGAAAATAATAATAATAATAATAAAGTATTACTTATTTGTAAATGTAAGCTCTAATTTCAATTTCACCCAATCCTAAAATTTCAAACTCAATTTTGAAACTAAGGAATAGACTCCATACTCATTCCGATACCACAATGATGATTAAAAAACCTTCTTTATTTAGATAATAGAATGTGATTTTCAACATTAAATCATAGTATTTTCTTTTATATTACCTTGCATTCATCCTGGTGGTTTCCATAGTTTTAGTATTGATACCTCAAATGAGTATCTAGTTTTGATATTAGTTTTAGTATTGATTAGTATCTGATTTTCGATCTTTTGACACCCCTACTTTAAATACCTACCACGTCTCTCTATATTCACACAGTCTCCTCTCCTCTCCACAGACGTACATTGGCTCCATCCTGGCTGCGGTGAACCCGTACCAGAGCCTGCCGGGCCTGTACGACCGCTCCGCCGTGGACCGCTACAGCGCCCATCACCTGGGAGACATCAGCCCCCACATCTACGCCATCGCCAACGAGTGCTACCGAGCGCTGTGGAGGAGGCCCCTCAATCAGTGTGTGCTCATCAGGTCAGAGTCTATAATATTTAAATATAAAATTTTACCAGTAATTAAACAAATATCATAGTTCTTCAGTGTGGAGAAGGTTTCAGCTGTGGTGTTTTGGCTCCCATCCAGAAGCCGTTTTCAATTTGATGTTACTGAGATACTAGAATTTACCTTTTTGTGAGTTACTAAGTCTAGCCTCAAAGGAAGGAGTTTTAGAGTTAACTTTTAGAGCTTTCTACCATGTTCCCTCATCAAAAACATTCCTGAAGACTTTTTATATGTCATCCATGAATGTTTGAGTAATATTGTGATCTCGCCCAGGCCCTATTTGAACCCCCTTACAGTTAGCTTTAAGAGCCTATCCAAAGCTCAGCCCATAAGATGACAATTCTCCATAAATACACAAAAACATGATACAAAACTATAGACAGCAACTTGATGCCTGATGCGATGTGCAGTGGTTTCATTAGCGGGATACAGGCTGATTGTGTTGTGATAGCGCTATGAAGGGGGGGTGACTTAGCGCGAAGAGGAAAGGAAACTTATAAAACATGTTAATACATTGTTTTACGGCAAATATAGCATTTTCAAAACAACAAACGCCAACAGGGCGATCTAAATATGTTATGTGTTGGCAGTTAACAGCATTGCTATTTTCATTCATATCAAAGTTTGGTTTTTGAATTTTATTTATCTACTCAAAATACTCACCTTAGATCTACAGATTAACTCACTGGCAGAGTCATTGATTCCTACAGAAACACTTACAGTTTTGTTCTAATTTGAGTCAGCAGCTATAGCCCACGTCACCATAATCACTCTCATACAGCGTCCTGATTGTTTCTTCATGTTTATTACCTTATTACTCCGCTTAGACCTGCTTCGGTGGCATATTCCAGCACTTTCTTCTTCTCTTGCGGTTGGGACCATTTCTCTTAAATTAACCAAACAGCAGAACAGTTTGGGAGCTGGGCACTGTGGTTGGGCCTAGCACGGGCAGGTATTGGCATTAATGAGCAGATGTACCATGTTAGAGCTGGCTCCTGGTCTCCGTTCCCTCACTCCCTTCCTCCCTCGCTCCGGATCTGGTTACCCACAATGCCTCGGTGCGACGGGAGGGCTTCCTGTGTGTCGCGTTGTAGATTTACGGTTCTTGGACATGGCGTTGGCACGGTCACTAGGGCTCTCTTGTGTGAGGGGCTGTGCTTTACAAGGGGCCACTTTGAAAATGCTGTAAAGTTTAAGCAGAAAATGATGGTGAGAAGTTTGTGACAGAGAAGAAGAGCTTTGGGAAGAAAAAATGACCTGTTTAAATTATGTATGTACCAGAATATACCATAAGGGCAGCGTCATTAATCACATTTAAATCAAACCAGGATCCAGTCATTTCTAGTCATTAATTATCAACTACAAAATCAACTTTTCAGAGCTTTCAACCATGTTAGAACTGTTTCCCTTGTCATTTACCCTCTCCAAGTTATATTTTGAGTGATTCATGTATGTTTGAGTAATCTTTATTCTCCTGTTTTCAAGTGATTAGTGATTCAGCACTGTCCGGTAGTCATTTTAGTATAAGTAAATAAAAAAATGTTTTTGATGTGCATTTATCGACAGGAGGTGCTGACAGCTACACAACGTTTTGCAGTTTTCTAATGCAGAAGTCAGCGGACTTGTTTCTTTTCTTATGTTGTTTTGGATCAGTATTGCCATTTCAAATGTCCAAATGATATCATAATGTCATAGATTATAACTATATAGTAGACTCAAGCACAGTAGTGGTTTGGAGCGGAGTTCAGACTTTGGAAGAAGAAATTTGATATTTTTTTGTGTTTAAATGGACCTGATTAAAGTACACATACATAAACAAGTCATACTTGTGTATGCTTTTGTCACTTCCCCTTTTTAGTTGATCGTTTTAGTCGACCAAGGAATTCTTTAGTCAACTACAGCTCTAACACATAGTAAGTTTATATGACAATGAAAGCTTTGTCTTTTCAACAACAGAAGTTAAGTTTGTATTTATGTCCACTGTCTCCTCTCCTCTCCATCCTGCTGTACAGAGGCTGTGTGTTCACTGCACAACACAGAGAGCACAGACACAGACCATAGACACAGAGACAGACACAGAGACAGACCATAGACACAGACACAGACCATAGACACAGACAGACACAGACACAGAGACACAGTGGGGCTGTATTTACTCCTAACTACATTTAACCTAAATTAAATTTGTACTCAACCACATTAGATTAACAAAGCCAAGTTGGCACAAAGTGTAAAAAGGTTTTCATTTTATATTTCAGCTTGAACTTTGCTACACCAGCTTCACTGCCAAAGAGAAAGAGAAAATGGCATTACATTACAACTTTATCACCTACTGGCTACATAAAAACTAATATCGATATTCATTTGAGCAGAAATGATACTAAAAAGAGTCCCATTCACAGCACAGAGATGAGTTTTAGAATGATGTTGAGCTGTACCAGAACAAGTATAAGAGCACGTAGACTAGTATACACCCATGGACCACTCTGAAATGCATTTTTCCTTTTCCATTGACAGATAATTTTCTTTTAAAATATACTGACTTGTAGTCTTGACTTCATGGCAACCTAAACTTTAACTACTTGTCAAAAATCCAGACTCACGTTCTGAAATCCAATTATGTCATTTTCACCCATATAGGGAGTCCCTTTTTCAGTAACTGTAAGACTTTTCTACTTCACTGTTTCGTTCACATCTTATGTTTTCCAGACCCTTTTCTATGTCTCTGTTTTTTTGTTGGTGGCATTTCTCAACAGTGTCTCTCGGATCAGTCCCTCACATTAGTGGTTAATACACTCCCTGCGTTTATGGGCCACAGACCACAGAGAACAATGGAGAAAGTGCCCAGGCCTGGAGCTCAACATGCACCACATCAGACTCTCAGTGAGGCCACGGTTCTCTGGACAGTGGATTGATTGTGCAAAATGTTATTGTTTCTTGAATTGTTTTTTTCTGGGTTAATTCTATTAACTAAAAACGTACACAACTGGTGGGTTTCAGACTGGCTGAAAATGCTTCATGAAATTACCAAATGTGTGAATTACTTAAAATTATGATTTAGAATTTCATCATGTGAGTAGTTTTTAAGATATTTCTACTAAACCACCTTTTGGGGTAAACTGATCTTAAGTAAGGGCTGAGCTTTGGCCCTGGAGAGATCACTAAATTACTCAAACGTGCATGGTTGACATCTAAAACCTCTTCAAGCATGTTTTTGGTGAACGAACAACGTTATAACATGGTAAAGAGCTAAAATAATAATAATAATAATAATAATAATAATAAGGTACACTTTATAATAAGGTATACCTAAAAATAATTAGTAAATGTTTATTAACCATTAACTAATCATTAAATACCTGGACATTAGCAAGTGTTTAATAATAAGTTACAAACATAAAAAGGGCAAAAAGTGTTATTACTAATTAATAAAATATCCATAAATGTTAAATTAAGAACATAATAATAATAATAAATAATAATAATAATACAATAAATAATATATCTACAAATAATTTTACAAATGTTTATTAATCATTTACTAGTAATGACATACTTGTATTTTTAGTAAATGATTAGATAATGGTTAATAAACATTTACAAATGATTTGCAGGTATGTCTTATTATAAAGAGTTAAAATAATAAACTTGTTTTTGCATAATACCTCCTCTTTAGTATCAACATCCTTTTATTTCTCGTCCTTAACCTCAAAAACTTTCACCTGACGTTACCTTGAAAAACTACAGACTTGATTATTTTGCCTCTCCAAAACAATTATCCTTTTCCAATTACATTTCAAAGTCCTGGCGTGTTACCTTGTACTGTGTGCGTGACCTCTGACCTCTGACACTCGAGGTTGTGGGTTGAACGCCGGACCCCTCCTCATTGGTTAATTACTGCGGCATGTGGGGTCAAGGCCTGTGAAAACATACCTGCCAGATTTACTCCGGGGATTTCGAGCGGCCTTTTTTTTTTTGTTCAACAACTAAGAGCAGCAAAGCATGATGGGAAAAGATACAGAGGTGTTTGTTTAAAGTTGGACATTCTTGTGTGTCTTAGCGGGCGGGTTAGGCTGGTGTATACGGGATCTGTCTAATCCAAAGGGGAGGGACTAAGTCAATATTGTGTATAAGTACTTCAAAATGTATTTAGTCAGGGTTCTCGTTTAATGGCGCCATTTTGAGGACTTTTGTATTCAACTATTTGGTTAATATAATGTTTTGTTTTGAATTGTTAGTTGCCGTGGTCACTGTGAAACCCATGGATAAAAAGTAGTGAATTCCCTCACTACTACTACTACTGGTACTACTACAACTGCTGCTACTACTACTACTACTACTGCTACTACTACTACTACTACTACTACTCCTACTACTACTACTGCTGCTGCTGCTGCTGCTGCTGCTGCTGCTGCTGCTGCTGGTACTACTGCAACTACTACTACTACTACTACTACTACAGCAACTACTACTACTACTACTACTACTACCACTACTACTACTACTACTACTACTACTACTACTACTACTACTACTACTACAACTACTACTACTGCTGCTGCTGCTGCTGCTGCTGCTGCTGGTACTACTGCAACTACTACTACTACTACAGCAACTACTACTACTACTACTATTACTACTACTACTGCTACTGCTGCTACTAGTACTCCCAGACTACTGTAATTACTATATATTTTACATTTGCTTTGTATACTGGATGTGTCTAATCCAAAGAGGAGGTACTAAGTCAATATTGTGTAGTATTTCAAAATGTATTTAGTTATGGTTCCTGTTTAATGGCGCCATTTTGAGGACTTTTGTATTCAAGTATTTGATTAATATGATATTTTGTTTTGAAATGTTAAAGGGCCCATGTTAGAATGTTGTTCCTCATTAAAACAGACCTGGAGTTGTGTTTTGTTTCAGTCACATGTTTAACACACGCACCATGCAGCATCTGATAATGTTTTGGTGTTTGTGTCTTCTTTGCTCTAATTCTACTCTGGTTAACACATACAATTTGTGGCTTACCCCAAAATGTTTAACCACACAAACAATGCTTAAAATGCCAGATTTCTGTTCCCCATTTTCACATCCTCCTCCCCTCAGCAGCTTCTCACGTTTTAGCGCATTTTACTGTAATTTCATCTACTTTACATTGTCGAAAACCCAAATCAGCTTATGTGAGGTCATTGAGTTTTTGCATACAATATCCAGTGACATTTTTGAGCAGCTTGTCCTGCACGGTTGGGTCGGATTTCCTCGAGTTCATTCAGTCTTGGTTTCTGTGTAAAGTTGGACATCGGGACAGAGAGACGGGTTTTTAAAGCTCCGGTATTACACAAAATGGATTCTTGTGAGCGTTAAGTCACGTTATAATATTTTTACATCATGAAAAACGTACCTGGAGTTGTGTTTTGTTTCATTCGCACATGTTTGAGTATCTCCAAAGCTCAAAATACTGTGTTCCAACTTGTGATACATGATGTTAACAGCGCTCTTTTACCTTTTGTGTAGTAGAGATTGAAGAACTCGGCCTAAATCTGCAGGGTTTGTGTGTTAAACATGTGTGAATGAAACAAAACACAACTCCAGGTGTGTTTGTGATGAGGAAACAATATTAGAACAGATCAGAAAATAGTGTAATATGGGCCCTTTAAAAGAGCGAGATTTAAAGGGGTTGGTCACAGTTGGCAGCTCGTGAGTGGGGTTTTTGTGTTGATGTAGTTTGGCCTTTTCGGGGTTTTTATGTATTCTACTTGTTTCATGAAGTACAGTTATTCTTGATTGGAGCTGAATGGACAACAGAGACATTCAACCAAAGACATTTAAAGTGGGGAAGGTCCGATGTGGAATTTTTGAGCCGGTATTGCTCTCCGATATTTAATAATAATCACAAATTAAGTGTGCATTGTGTAACCTTTTAATTTCTATGGATATGTCATTGCTCTGCTTAGAATGTTCCACAGTATGTACTCTATAATAACTCTCTTATATTTATTACATTTTATAGTTTTATAGCTCAAAAATACACAGATCTGGCCTGTAATTT
Source organism: Taenioides sp. WSHXM2023 (assembly GCA_029959045.1). Lineage (NCBI taxonomy): Eukaryota > Metazoa > Chordata > Actinopteri > Gobiiformes > Gobiidae > Taenioides > Taenioides sp. WSHXM2023. Next base: position 25,191,903 of record CM057096.1, read on the forward strand.
GGTCCGTTTTGGTCTTCATGGTAATAGAAAGATTTAATGCCATGCTGTGAAACATTTCAGCATAACTATGGAGAAAAGCATTTGGCGGAAAAGTTACACAATGCACCTTTAACATTTTGCATTCTGTAAAAATAATAAAATGTATTTATCTGTGTTATAAATAATGTGTCCTTCAGCTTGACTTTACATTGAAAAATCTACATGTTCCTGGTGTTTTCACTATTTTGTCCGTAAATAAATTCCTAATCATAATATGGCTGGCTACAAACTTCGCTTCTATAACTGCTAACCTCAGTGAGCTTCATTTGACTGGAGCCACACGCCATGGGTGACGTCACACTCCCTTAGTCCACTTTGTTATGCTTTCTATGGATTTCAGAGTATCTTAAAACTTTTTCATCTGTGTTTGCAAATGTGTGCGTTGTGTCACCATTGTAACCGCCTAACATTCCACCAATAGAGATGCATGTAGAGCACCCCCAGCGCGATCAATACGTAGCCATAACTGTAGCCATTATGTGACTAGTGCAGAGTAAATTGTGTTGTACTGTATGTTTTGGTACAGCGTTTATCAAGTTTGTCTAGTCATTTGTCATTTGTCGAGTCTTTATTATTACAAGGTCTTCTACAAAAAACAACTACACAAATCTGTTTCTCACAACAATCACAGGCTTATCTTCTCTCCTGCACACAGTCATTATCTTTAGAAGTACCACAGATTACATCAACCTCAAACTGTCCAGAATCTACAATTATATCGGCAGGGCTACATCCAGAGCGGCTATATTCAGATAAAGTTTAGTATTTGTAACTTTTCAGGACTCCATGGAGATTTTATTGTCTGTTATTTGTCTGGAATGTTTCACAGTATGGTATTTTCTATTTTCATGGAGACCAGACCAAGTTACAGGTCAGATCTGTGGAGAGGCAACCCCGGTCACAGTCAGAATTTATGTTTTTTTTTAGCGTTTTTGAGCTATAAAACCACCTGTAATTGAATAAATGTAAGGTAGAGTTGTTTAATGTCATACTGTGGAACATTCCAGGCAAGGGAACACACTTACATTTTGACTAAGTCAAATAAACAAGTTAAAAATCCAGTATCATTTGCTGTAACTACTGAGCCAGATTTTCATTCATAATAATATAACCGCCTTTATATCTAAGGGTCTACGTGCATTTGAAAGGTGCACTGCTCCCTCTTGTGGTCGAGTAGAGGAATAACAGTCAGACTGCATAAATGTAATATGTTTAACTTTGGCTAAATGTTGCAAGTTTATTTGTGAAATTGGCACAACATAAGCTAAAAACTGCATGCTAATGAGTTGTTTAAGTTTATTTGTTAACAAAATGCTGGGAAAAAAAAAAAAAAAAAGTTTGCTTTAGTTTTGTTCAAGTCCTGGTTTACTCTGGTTCATGCCTTTCCTATTAGTAATTATTTATCCTGACATTTTTACTCTATCTGGACTTTTGCAAAAAAAATAAAATAAAATAAAAAATTAAATGCTTTTACTTTATATATTTTACAGTATTTGTCAAACTGATTTAAATACAATTCCAAATATTGCACATAAAAACACACCAGTTCCCTTATCTCTGATCTGTACCATTTTGTTCTTCTCTGTACTTTTTACCACAGCGGTGAGAGTGGAGCGGGGAAAACTGAGAGCACTAAACTGATCCTGGGCTTCCTGTCGGCCATGAGCCAGCACTCCCAGGAGCTGTCATCCAAAGACCGGACATCCCACGTGGAGGAGGCCCTTCTGGAGAGCAGGTATGTCCCATCACATCACAGGAGACAGGTTTTTGGTTTAATTTCTGTTTATTTTATCGTTTATCATTTGTCCTTGTCAGTCCGATCATGGAGGCCTTCGGAAACGCCAAAACCGTGTACAATAACAACTCCAGTCGCTTTGGGAAGTTTGTCCAACTGCACTTCAGCCAAAAAGGCAACATCCAGGGAGGACGCATCGTAGACTGTATCCTTTACTCGAGTTTTTCACATCAGGTTTATTACAGAACCTGAAATCTAATGTGTTATAGAGATATAGATAGATAAGATCATCCTTTACTGTTTCCCATGGGAGAAATTTGTCTTGGGACAGGGGGTCACTTTCTTTCACACAAATTAAACACAACACTGTAACATAAGCCCAAACAAACATCCGCCACTGAACATAAATAAATAAGAGACCAAATATTACCAAGAATGAAACACCGTCACTCTATACAGGCAAACTCTACAGTCTTATATTGTGTTAATAACTGCACATTCCCTAAGCCTATTGCAGATATACAGACTATACTGATCTTCCAAAAAATTTATTGACTTAAAAGTTTCAAAAAAGTTAAGTTTTTGGGAACACAATTTGAAATGTAAAGATGTGTATTTTGCTTAAATTAAAATGATTGTATAGTGTCAAATAGTATAGTAATATTTGCTATTGCAGTTTTTACCATAGATACTACAGTTTTATAGTCTGCATAAAATGTTAAATATGATTCTCAATTAAAACTGCATATTTGCCATATTTTGTTATTGTTAAAGGCCTTGACTGACCGTCTTCTGACCACAGACCTCTTAGAAAAAGTGAGTATTTATCTGATTCCTTTATTCAACTATTTCAGCTCCTCTTTACTGCAGCATAAAACTGTACTGACTTTAATTTAATGTGATTTTGTTTGTGTTCAGAACCGAGTTGTGCGTCAGAACCCTGGGGAGAGGAACTACCACATCTTCTATGCTCTGTTGGCTGGTACCAACACACAGCAGAAAGGTCTCAACATTTACAACAGAAAATACTACTACTACTACTACTACTACTACTACTTGCCTTGAACAGGAAACAAATACAAAAGCATTAATATAGAACTAAATTAAATACAGTAAAAACACACAAGCGGGACAGTGCAGCTATGGTCTGGCTTTAGATTTTTGTGTGTGGGAAGTGTATTTATATTTATATATATATTTTTAGAATCTAATAATGTGATGTGTTGTGTTGCAGAAGCCTTTGGTTTGTCCTCTCCTGAAAGTTACCACTATCTCCGTCAGTCGGGCTGCATCCACGACCAGACAATCAACGACAAATGCACTTTTAACGACGTTATGGTAATTTTCAGATTTCACTCCTTCAGCTTCTTCTACTCCACTGTGAGGTTCAGTTTATCCCAGCAGCGGGCAGGTCATGTGAGCACTGAGGTCTGTGTGGAAGCCAAAGGCAAAGTGCCCAAACAAACCCAAACAAATATGGTGACACCGACAGACACTTCTACACAGTCTATTTCAGTGAAAATAGACTGAAGTATTGTTTGTGAAAAACATGTATTTGTGAAGAGAGAAGAGGTCTGTGCTTTTCCCAAAAGGCGCTTCAACCAGTCAGATTCAAATAGTCGTCATGACGCTTCGAGTTTTCCCAGTTGCTTTCAGTGAGAGTCGTCCCAGACTGAGAATGTGTAGCTCACTTCAGAGTGACACACATCTGGTATGGACCAGGTTACCAAAAGCCAAATCTTTTAACTTAGCATATTATTTATTTTCTGTTTTCCCAGAATGCAATGCGCACGATGCAGTTCACAGAGGAGAACATAGCAGAGGTTTTGCGTCTTCTGTCGGGGATCCTCAACGCAGGAAATATCGAGTTTGAAACAGCAGGGGGCGCTCAGGTTGCGACCAAATCAGGTACAAAGATACTAGTAAATAAGATATGACTTTTAATCATGAGGCCATGATATTTAAACTTGTTTTTGAGCAGCTCTGAGTCGGACGGCGGAGCTGTTGGGGCTGAACTCAGAGCAGCTGTCTGAGGTCCTCACTCACCGCTCCATGATCCTCAGAGGAGAGGAGATCTGCACCCCTCTCACTGTGGAGCAGGTACGATACAGGCTTTGACTATTTTTACTTTGAAAAGCTAACAAATAAAACATCTTGTATGTGGTAATCTACTACTGTATAAATAAATATGCACCATCAAATATCTTTACATTATTAATAGCTCAAACATATTGTGGGTAAAGACATTTCAGCAGTTCCAATGACAGTGTGTGGTGTGATCTAAATGTCCCTGTGTTGTGTACAGGCGGTGGACTCTCGGGACTCCATGGCGATGGCACTTTACTCTCAGTGTTTTAACTGGATCATCCACAAACTCAATTCTCGTATCCAGGGCAGGAACGACTTCAGGTCCATCAGCATCCTCGACATCTTCGGCTTTGAGAACTTTGAGGTACGTCCTAAGAGCTTGAAGAACCCATATTTAACTATTTTCTGATCTTTCTTATAATGTTTCCTCATCAAAAACATTCTCAGATTTGTTTTGTTCCATTCACACATGTTTAACACACAAACCCTGCACATTTAGACGGATTTCTTCTCTAAAACTGGAAACACTATTCCACCTTGTGATGTCATGTGGCTAAACTGGAAGTGCTCCACTGTGTTTTTCAAACTCCATACACCTTCACTAGAGTCATTTTGATATTTTCACCTCTGGAATTTCCAGTCTCTACTGAACAAAAGGTAAAAGGTAGCTGTTAAAACTACCACTTCATGACATCACAAGGTGTAAACAGACTAATAATAAAAGATTACTCAAACATGTGTGAATGAAACAAAACACTCCAGGTATGTTTTTGATGAGGTAACAGCATTATTTAACATGACTTAAAGCTCACAAGAGTCAATTTTGTATAATATAATAAGACCTTTAAACTATAACTCAAAATGATTATGTGAAAATATACGTTGTTTTCATATGTGACCTGTTTTGTGCTTTTGCAGGTGAACCGCTTTGAGCAGTTCAACATAAACTATGCAAACGAGAAGCTGCAGGAATATTTCAACAAACACATCTTCTCCCTGGAGCAACTTGAATACAACAAGTACGAGAACATACTTATTTACAGTGATGTGTGTAGAATCCCTCAGTCGTCCAGGTAGAATCCATGGCAAAAGGAGAAATTTTATTTGTCAGATGGACAGAGTTTATTTGGTCGAATACGTTTCGCAGCTCATCCAAGCTGCTTCTTCAGTCACTCATATTTACAGTGATGAACTTTTAACTTAGCCTTCTAGCAGAATCGCCTATTTTCGGTAAAGTACAAGAAGAAACTGCCTTTTTTCAGTAGGATTACTTGTTTTGCTGTAAAGATCTTTTTGACTGGCTTGAGGACAGAGCCAATGACACCTAGAGATGCGACAGTACAGACTCCGGAGAGTAGAATGAGACAGAAAGCTTAATTTGGCTGAAAAAAAAAAAAAAAAAAAAAACATATATAGGCCAGGAATATGTAAAAAAAATATATATATAACACTTTACACTTTTGAATAAATATGGTTAGATATATTTTTATTTGCCTTTTTGGGACAATGAAACAATGTTCTCACATCCCAAATGAGGCGGCACTGAGACGCTGTACTGCAAGCGGACACTAGAGGGCAGCAGTTATAGGCTATAAACAGGCTGGAGTGATGGGGTCTTCACATAAATGAGTCAGTGTGCACTGTTCTTTATCACCCATGTTTTCTACAAATATCCTTTACTACTACTACAACTATTTAGGAATTTTGGGCAACTTAGATAAAAATCAACAGCTTTACAAAATGTCACAGATATATTTTAATAGATGTGTTCATTTATTTATTTTTTACAATACTGAACAGTAACAGAGGAAAATCCTGCACGCCGTCTTGCTTGCAAATTGTGAATTTTATTAGGACATCAATACACAATACTGAACAGTAAAAATAGCTCAACTATGCTTTTTGTGTCTTTCTCCACTGTGCAGGGAGGGACTGGTGTGGGTGGACATTGACTGGATGGACAATGGAGAGTGCTTAGATCTGATTGAGAAGGTACAGTACAATCACTGTTACACTTACGATACTCTAAAATGTAAAGATCAATACACAGATCTGTTGTTTTAAAATCTTTTGTTCTTATCGCCATAGAAACTGGGTCTGTTGGCTCTTATGAACGAGGAGAGTCACTTCCCCAAAGCCACTGATGGCACCCTGCTGGAGAAACTGCACTGCCAGCACTCGGTATGTGGACTATTCATAAAACATAACTAAGATTTTACATTTTATATTATTTAGGCTTGACTTTTTGTAAAGAAATGTTAATACGATCTTTTTTTGTTCTAGAAAAACCCATTCTATGTGAAGCCTCGAGTTGCTGTCCACTTTTTTGGGGTGAGACACTACGCCGGAGAGGTAAATACTGCGGATTTTAAATGACATATTTTTATAAGATTTATCCTTGTATATTGATGATTTCGTGGTGTGTTCAGGTGGTGTACGACGTCAGAGGCATGTTGGAGAAAAACAGAGACACGTTCAGAGACGACATCCTCAACCTCCTCAGAGAGAGCAGGTTAGGGACTAAAGCGCTCATAAAAACACATCATATTACAGCTCAAATGAAAAGGGAGTCATGTATTATGCGAGATCTTGATCAGGCCGTGGAAATACTGAATGTCCAGACAGCTTATAATGGGACTTAAAGGAACTGTATGTAGTCTGCAGTCTTACAGTCAAGTCACAACTGAATCTGTGACTCAAAATCTCTTTAACCTGCAGACAGAGGACACATACACATTTTTGTCCTATATATGTCTCTGTATGTCTCATGTGAAAGCTCAGAACCTCCAGAATTCCCTCACTGAGCTGCAGAGGCCGCACTAGCACAGATTCATGACTGGCTGAAGGTGCTGGGGTTTAGACAGTGAGATCAGAGAGAGGCGTTTTAGGTTTAAACCAATTGGATTTCTGCATTTGTGCATTGAAACTCAACTCATATGAGGCTAATTCTTCTTTCTAATTCGAATTCTAATAATTGTCTTGAACCAAAAAAACAAACTATGACATAAACAACTTGGCTATCATGTCCAGTGTTTTTGTAACTAAAAATAAATCAACGTTCTTGTACAATTATTGGTTTGAACATGTTTACCTTGTATCTGGGGACACAGATGATCATGTTATTGAAAATAGAATTAAACGTTCTGCATACCGTTCCTTTATGGTAATATATTACATATATTTAAATCACTGTTTCTGATTCTGATATAGTCCCAGTGACATAAACAGACACAAGGACAGTTCTCTGTCAACTGACCTGACCTGACTGTTTGGCTGTCCTGAATGAACCTGTCCCATCTAAACTTTTATATCTCTGTGTGTGTGTTTATCTGTGTGTATGTGTGTGTATTTTCCTGTGTGTGTTTGTATCTCAGGCTGGACTTTGTGTACGACCTGTTTGAACATGTGCTGAGTCGGAATAAACAGGACACTCTGAAGAGCAGCACTAAACACCGCCGCCCCACCGTCAGCTCCCAGTTTAAGGTCAGTCCCTCACAGATCTATACTTTACCAACTGATCTATACCATACGCACTGTTACATAGACTTATATTATACGTATGTGCCTTCCATCCATACTGGCACCCCACATCCATGCTAGTGTCTGTAACTCATGGACAAGTTGGTAGAGGGATTTCTCTGTGAATTTCTGTGTCAGTTCCCTTGCACTGTTTTCTGCTTCCATGTGGTGATTCTTAGTTTTCTGCTTCCATGTGGTGATTCTTAATAAACATCATTATAAACACAAAAACATAAGTAATCGAAGTCTCTGCATTTCTGTGCTGCAGGACTCTCTCCACTCTCTGATGGCCACTCTGAGCACGTCTAACCCATACTTCATCAGATGCATCAAACCAAACAACCAGAAGGTGAGGCATGCAGATATGGTTATGGATATATATATATATATATATATATATATATATATATATATATATATATATATATATATATATATATATATATATATATATATATATATATATATATATGGTGGTGGACATTGCAATACCAAGTGATGGTAATATCAGGAAAAGGAACACAGATGAACTGGAGTGGGTAGTGTTCTGTTTTAGTTTTTGTTTTTCGAGTGATGCAGAAAAGAGGGAGCCACTGTCTGTGTGAATGTTCATGTATGTTAGCTGAAAAAGGAACACGAGAAACTAGAGAAATACCAGGGGCTCAGGGAAGAGCTGGAGAAGGCCTGGAAGGTGAAGGCATCAGTGGTGCCCGTGGTGATCGGAGCACTTGGGGCTGTAACCCCCAAACTGGAAGAGTGGCTCAAGCAGATCCCAGGAAAAACGTCAGACATCTCAGTCCAGAAAAGTGCAGTACTAGGAACAGCAAAGATACTGCCCAGAACTCTCAAGCTCCCAGGACTCTGGTAGAGGGCCCGAGCTGATGAGGGTGAGAGAGACCAACCACCGTGGAAGGTGAGGAACACATTTTTATATATATATATATATATATATATATATATATATATATAGATAGATAGATAGATAGATAGATAGATAGATAGATAGATAGATAGATAGATAGATAGATAGATAGATAGATAGATAGATATAGATATAGATATAGATATATAGACGTAGACTGAGGATACTGGACCTACTTATTGTTAAAGGTTCACTATGAAACTTTTGTGGGGGATTTGCCATGTACTTGTGTCCATGGAGATGTTATTGTTGCATTTATTCAAGTTTTTATTGCTTAAAAATGCCTTAACCGTCATGCATTCTTACTGTGACTGTGGATGCCGCTCCACAGATCTGATCTGTAACTTGACCTGGTGATGTCACCTGCTTGTCTCCATGGAGACAGATCACTTAAATGTCATATGGAAACAAGTAGGTGGTGGACCCTTCACCAGAAAAATGACATAGTTCACCTTTTAAATGATCCTCTGATCCATTACCATTGCAACCAATTCAGTCATTATAACTGTGACTATGTTGATACTTTGCAGCTGATTTCATCATCATTTTCTGGGCTTTTATGTTAATTGTAGGCACTGCTCTGTCTGAAGCTCTGTTACTCAACTCAAACTTTAATCTGAGCTTTATTTTAAGACAATCTGACCAGAAAGAACTGACTTAATTGAAACTCCACAGGTGAGCTGATACTGTTAAACAAGGCTCTCACCATAGAACTCTAATCAAATCTGAAGCTGAACCCAAGATGGTGTTGTATTGTTTTCAGTGGCCTGTGCTCATTGGCGCATGGGCCCAAAAATAATTTTCTTTTCTGCATTACTTCCTCAATACGGGCGAGCTCCTCCCACCCATGTAACGTCGGTAATCTGCACGGTGTGGAGCGTTTGGACCAATCAGAGCGAGAGCTGCTAGAGCGGAGCGAGGATTATAAGCGAGTTTATGTTGTGAAAATAGACAAGAATCCCTACAAAATCTGACCTTTGTGAACGCTCTCGACGCCCTGTCAGAACACAGGCAGTTTGAATTCCCAAAATACATTGCGCTCTATGGGAGAATTCTTTCTGGGCCCAAGCTCCCGGGCGCTGCAGTACCTGGAGCAGCCACTAGTCAGTCTCGAGCCGGGACAGAGGGGGACGGGCTTATCCAGGTTTTATTATAGATCCATGTCTCTCACACACAACATTACAGTCACAAGCCAGTTAGCATTAGCCAGCAGTTTTTCAGTTAGTCCCTCTCACCTTTTGGTTGAAAATCAAACACCTAAACAGGATTAATTTTGTATTTTAAAACCTTATTGTATTTTAAAGCTTATTTGGCAGTGTTTGCTAATGTGTGCATTGTGTATCCATGGTAACTCCTCAACATTAGACCAACAGAGATACATACAGAACACCTCCAGGGTGATGTCACTGCAAAGTGTCAATATTGCCAGAATGAAGCAGCCTGTGCTCAGACCTGACTCAGTCCAGTTCTCTGTTGTGTTCTTACTCACTATTACTCCCTCCCTCCTCTTCCTCCTCTTCCTCCTCCTCTTCATCGTCTCACTGTCTCAGGATCACTCATTACAATCATAAATCCTACGTGTGAATGTTTGATAGCCTCAGACAGCAGTGAGGGGGGCCAGTCTGCACCGCTGACCCCTGACCCCGGTTACCTAGCAACAGTGGGGAATGCAGGTTAATGTACACAAATGGCGCACGGGCCGGAGGAGCGGAGGGCTCTATTGTCCCACTCCAAGCATGTGTTACACATTTACATCATTTAGCATAATATTAATGAGTGATTATGCAGATATGGTAATTAATCATTTTGTTGTTTCATATTCATAAACAGTTTACAATAGCTGTTCACAATCTGACATTCCCATTAGCGTAGCAGCTGGAGGTCTGAACGAAGCTAGAAGTTAGAAAATGTTAAACTTAAAACGTATTTAAAAGTCCTGTATTACAGAAAATTGACTCTCGCTTTAAGGCATGTTATAATGTTGTTACTTCATCAAAAACAGACCTGCAGCTGTGTTTTGTTTCATTCACACGTTTGAGTAATCCTGCATTATTAGTCTGTTTATATCTTAAAAGCTCTGTGCCAACTTGTGATGTCATGAAGCGGTAGTTTTCAAGTTAACAGCTCCTTTTACCTTTTGTTCAGCACAGATTGGAAATTCTAGGGCTGAAATAATCCAAATGAGTCTAGCAATGGAGTTTAAAAACACAGTGGAGCACTTGTATTACCACATGACATCACAAGTTGGAACAGAGGGTTTTCTGTTTGAGAGAAAAACACAACCTAAACTTGCAGGGTCTGTGTGTTGAACATGTGTGAATGAAACAAAACACAACTCCAGGTTTGTTTTTGACGAGGAAACAACATTATAACATACTGTAGATTAGATAAGAGCTTCAGACAGAGTAGTGCTTTCAGTTAGCTTCAGACCCATGGAGATGTTGATGACCTCAGTTGCAAAGTATCAATAATCTGTTTTTTTGTCTACGAAATAATGCATTTTGTTTGGAATTTTTATTTTAAAATGAACGTCATTCCGTCCGACACGCATCAGTTTTCCGTTTTTGGCCAAAAGATGTAAATTTGCATATTTTTCCAGCATAAATTTAAGATAAAAGATTAAATTAACTGTTGCTTGAGTCAAGGTTGAATTGGCCTGGCTAGTACTGGGACCAGATTAATTATGAATCTTTTGTCAGGTATAAATTCCTGCATTCCAAGGTTCACTGAAGCATGCCACAATATTATTTGCCCTTTAGTTATGCCAAATATTTCGGAATAGTAATTTCTGCATGGACACGCCCCCGCCCATCGCCATGACAACAGAATGTCAGACGCGCGCTTTTGTTGCATGAGACGGCTCCCCTCGTGTCTGTCTGAAAACTAACCAACGTGATTTGTACCAGTCCAGTCTTCTAATCACTCATCAATCAGCGGTCAGAACGAAAAATAACAGCCAAAGGAATACACTGTAACATACTGTAATATACACCATTTCAACTATTCATTTTGTGCAGTTCAAGGTGTACATTTTTGGGTGATTTTTCTGATATGCACTGTGACAAGATTATATTTGCGATTTGTGTTTTAATAATTAGATTCAGTTCGAAGTTCACATTTTAAAAGTGTCCAGGAGAAATGACAAAAAGACTGAAATAATAATACAAGAATCACATTTCTGAACATGTTTTTACAAATCTAAACTACAGGGTTAGCCGTTTTTATGCTGATAAAGACAAGATATTTTGTTGTTTATGCAGGAAATAATACTTAAATAATTGCATCTGCATAGTTTTGTGCTAATGCAAAATTACTGGAAGCACCTGAACATTCTGCTTCAGGCCACAATTTCAAATGCAATTCAGATTTTTTTCCTAAAATTATGCGGACCAGATTTTTTCAAAGATGACAAAGTAAAATTTATCAGCTCATCCACCGCATACAACACTATTTTCTGATCTATGTTACAGTGCTGTTTACTCATAAAACATTCCTGGAGTTGTGTTTTGTTTCATTCACACACATTTAACACACAAACCCTTGAGTTCTTCTCAAACTGAAAACACTCTTTTCCACCTTGTGATGTCATATGGTAATACAGGAAGTGCTCCACGGTGTTTTTAAACTACATACACTTTCACCAGAATCATTTGGATCAGCCCTGGAATTGCCAATCTCTACTGAACTTGAAAACTACCTCTTCATGACATCACAAGGTGGAGCAGAGCATTTTCAGCTTTAAAGATGTAGACAGAGTAGTAATAAAGCAAAAGTATAAAACAAAACACAACTCCAGGTATGTTTTTGAGGAGATGACAACATTTTTTGTATTATTTTATTCATAGTTTCTGTGATACAATAATCTTAGTCAACCATACAGAACATCAACATAATAATAAACACAAATAAAAAACAATAACGATATTTAACAAAAAATTAAACCATATTGACAAAAAAATAAAGCAAAATGTAACAAAATAAAAACAGGACAAACAGGTAATCCATAAAAGACAAAACAGACAAAACACACATACAGGGCGGACAAGACACAGACAGGACAGACAAAACAGACAGGACATGTGTAACAGACAAGACACACAAAAATAGACAGGACATAACAGAACAAGTGGACACAACTGGACAAGACAAGACAAGACAAGCACCTGAAGCCCTCGTCCCAACCACAGGTCCCACACCTAAAGCTCAAAGCCACAGCCCCACAACTTCTTGACGTGAACAAACATGTGTCTAAATACACAATAAGTTATAATGTTTCTCGAATTCAGAAGGACGACATTATAACATGACTTAAAACTCACAAGAATCCATTTTGTGTTAATGTAGGACTTTTAAACTCCAAGCAGGAACTAGAATCTCACTGAAACTACTTTGTATAAACCACGTGCTCGGGCAGCTGCAGTTCTTTATGTTGGGCCTGATCCCATGTTAAACAAGGCCAGATGATGATAGGGCTTCAATGGAGCTTAAAGTAGAGAAGTAAACGCGGGGCCCCAGGGAAAAGTGGGGGTCAGGTCCCTAAAGAGGCCCCCAGAGGCGTCCTGTCATCTGCCCGCTTCACTTACAGCGACAGAAGGAGGAGAGAGAGTCAATATTAAAGACACAAGTGGATTCAAATCAAGAGAAGGCACACTTTCATTTTAGGAGCCATCTGTCCAGGGAGGGTCTGAAATGTGCCCTGGGACGCTAATGGAAGTTTATTATGAGATTTGGACATTGTTAGACCGGACAAAGAACGTAATGTTGTCTCCCAGTATACACAAGCAACACAACAGATCAATCTAAAATATTTTGCTGAACAGGGACTGGTTCAAACTATTGTGTCAGTTAGCTGATAGAGAACATGAAAAGTTCAAGCGTTTAACGTTTAACAAACTGTGTAGACTAGTGATGTAACAATAATTAAATTTTTATTTTATTCATGTATTTATTTATTTTAATTGACAGGAGTCATACATAGTCACAGGCAGAGCATGCAGCTGATGTGACACATGTACTGTAGGGTGTATAGTGCTAATTCTCAACTCCCTGGTTGGGCTTTTCCTACACTAGACGGTTCAAAACAGTTTAAAAGTGTCCTTAAACACGTTTTTACAACAGTGCAGTTTCACATTTGATACATTCCCACTTTCAAACACACATTCACATACACACACAATACAATATTTACAGGTGCGTACAGTTTTGGTTTGTTTTTAATCAGGACTGGAGCTTCGAGGTGAATATATTATGCTCTGTGATGCACATTCAAAGCTCATAACCATAGGTGAGGTTTGATCGCGGATACAGTCGGCCGAAATGAGTTTCCTCTGCAGAGTGGCTGGGCATCTGTTCCGGATGCCTCCTGGACGCCTCCCTCGGGAGGTGTTCCGGGCATGTCCCACTGGGAGGAGGCCCCAGGGAAGACCCAGGACACGCTGGAGGGACTATGTCTCTCGGTTGGCCTGGGAACGCCTCGGGGTTAAGGTTAGCTGGAGGAAGTGTCCGGGGTGAAGGAAGTCTGGGAGTCCTTGCTTAGACTGTTGCCCCCACGACTTGGCCCCAAATAAGCAGAAGAAAACAGATGGATGGATGGATGGATGGATATGCACATTCAGGTGGTAGTGAGTTCCACAGTTTACAGCGCTGATATGAGGAGGCTCACTGTAATATTGCATTGTCAAAGTCTCACATTAATATTGTGGGCTGTCAAAATATATCGAATTAGCTGAAATGCAACAGTTTGATGCAGCAACAGCTAAAAAAAGGAAACTACCACCATCTACACATGTTTGCACAGCTAACTGTTGTAGATTACTTCAGATTTTTATTTTGCTCATTTTGTGTATCTAAAAAATACACTACTAAAAATAATACTACAATGTCAAACACCAAACACCATGGCTAACTCGAATATTGGAGGTTAGATTCCTGTTTCCATAAGTGCACTGTGCCCATGAGCAGTACACTTAACCCATCTTTGGCTCCTTAGAATAGCTCCTTGGTGCTTTTAGTGCCTGTTAAAGAAGGGAGATCTTTTGTCATAAGCATTACAGTATTTATTACACTATTCAAAGTCAGTTCAGTTCTTTTGACATGTACAGACAAACCCACACAGAAGAGGAACTTGAAGGTGTGCAAGAATATTAGCATAGTATTAGCATACGTATTGTTCTAAGCTGTGAAATAACACTGTCCTCTTGATGCTATACAAATACATATATTAGTATACATAGGGTTAATGCAAAAATGTTGGGTTAGGGTTAGGGCGCGTTTCCATTGACTGCTTGTGTATTGTATCTGCTATAGGGTTGTTAAAAGCATCGAATAAAAAATATGTAATACAAAAGAAAGTACTATGGTTTAATCTTGAAAATCACAGTCTATTGTTTAAAGAAAGTGTGTTTTTATTATAACTGTTGTATAGGAATCTATATTGAGTATCAAGTCTATTCCTTAGTATCAAAATCAAGTGTGAAACTGTCGTATCGTGACACTAGAGTCTGCTGTATAATGTTAAATGGACTTATTGTGTAGCTTTATTTTCTGTTGTTCTGATTGGTGATGTAACAGAGGAGTGAGTGGGATCATGGGGCTACTGTTCAGTGGAAATGTCAATATATTGAACAGAGTGGACAGACTGGTGCTGGTCCAAGTCACAAAGAATAAACAAACATAAACAAACATTGAGTAAAACTAACAAAACCTACACAAACTAAATCAATTTCAAAACATACTGAAATACCTGACTAAAGCTTTTCAGTTTTAAAATTGTTTACATTGTATTTTTGACAGATTTCATCAGAGTTCAGACATTTTTTTTTACACAAGTTATGGTGGAGCAATGCTAGTTTTTATTATTATTATTTTTTTACTTTCCACTTTAAAGGTGCATTGTGTAACTTTTCTGGTGCGTTTGTCATCTGCTTGTCTCTATGGGAGTGTCCGCAATGTTCCACAGCATTAAGCTTCAGAAACAGAATCGGCTTTATTGCTTTTGTAAATGAACGGCATTCACAAACTAGGAACTTGCTTTGGTGTTATGGTGCAGCATAAAACAATGACTAAACATATCTGTCTCCATGGAAACAAACAGCACCAACTTACAGACCAAGTTACAGGTAAGATCTATGAAGAGGTGAACAAACTGACATTAAGAATGCATATTTTTCAAGGTAATTACGAGCAACAAAAACATGAAATCAGTTGTATTGTGGTATATTTCAGGTAAATAAACCACATCTCCATGGTAACCCACACCAGAAAAGTTACGCTGTCATATACCCACAATCCTATTAGGTTCAGTCCACTCCAGTTGTTTTTTTTTTTAACCACTAATTGTGTAGTTAGACTTTGACCTTTCCCATTCAAACTTTCGTGTACATTAAGAAAAAGTTATTCTAACATTAACAACTAACAAGAATGATTTTTCAAGGTAACTTATTAGCAGTCAAAACTGCTATGTTAATCAGTTTAATGCATAACTGTGGAACATTTCAGGTAAAAAAAAAAAAAGCTAAGTTCAGTCCACTCTAGTTGGATTTTTCTAACCACTAATGGACCTTTTCCTTTCAAAGTTTCATTTACATTCAATTCAGAAAAATATATTCTAACATTAAAACTAAAATGATTTCATAGTGGATAAATTCACCAAAAAGTTGGAGTAAAAAAAGCTAAAATGTAATGTAATGTTGTCCGTTATTCCTGAACAAAGCTCAGTGGACCCGTATAGTTTTCACAACCGAACCAGAGCATTCTCTGTCAGTTTGAATGTAAACAGCCCTGGAGCCGCCCCAAAAAAAGTGACCACCACACAAATTAGCCCCGGCAGGAGTCACGTCGCCATGGCAACCCCTCCCCTTTAGCCCCGCCCCCTCTCCCTCCTCTCAGACGGAGCCTTTGTTTGGACGCTCACAGGCACAGCGCTCACTTTGGGGGGAGTGTACAGATGCATGCACTGCACTCTCACTGCTGGAACTAAATCTGGAATTTTAGATTTGGGAATTTTGAAATTTTGTGGAAAAGGGAAAAAAAAGCGTGGAATTGTTAAGAAGAAGGCTGGATAGATGGAGAAATAAGAGGTGAGGTGGTTGGTATTGTCTCTTGCACTATGTTAGTTATAGGCAAGTATATATCAGTGGGATGAAGCGTTCAGGTGTCAGCTTGTTGCATCTGATTTTAAGCTGGCAATATGGTTTATTTTTTAGATTAAATTAATTTGAAATTAAAAATATTATTACTTTTTTTTAGCATATATATTTTTGTGTAAATTTGGAAACGAAAATTGCATTATTATGAATTTTATTACATTTTGAGCCAGTGCAATTTGAGTTTTTAGCATATATGTTATTGCATTTGACCGGGTTTTTTCATGTCATACTGTGCAACTGGTCACTACAAATTTAACTTAAAAGTGCACTGTGGAACTTTTCTGGTTGTGGGTCCAATACCTGCTGTCTCTAGGATGGACATGCCATTGCTTTGCCTGGAAAGTTCCACAGTGTTGTATTAAACTTATCTTTCTTACTTTTATTCAAGTATGCATGTTTCTGCTGCTAAAACATGTATGCTTATTGTGAATGGGGTCACTTCTCCACTGATCTGACCTGTACCTTGGCTTGGTGGTGGTGTAAGTATAATGTAATGCTGCGGAACATTCCTAGCAAAGCACTAACATCTGCAAGCAGGTGGCTGACCCTCCACAGGAAAAATTACACAGTGCGTCTTTAATTTAATGTTGTGAGATCAGTGCATGTAGTGAGTGTTTGATATTGTTGTTGTGAGGGCTTTATAGTAAACTGTGTGTGTTTTTCATTGTATTGAATTTTCAGTTTAGTTTTAGTTTTGCATTTTGAAATTTTTTTTGGGGCTCTTTGCAGTATAGTGTAAATTGACAGTTAAATTGCTTTTATAAAACACGGCATGATCAGCATATGTTACAGGTGGTAAGTGTTGGCACACGCTCAGTCTGGACGAGCAGACGGAGCAGTCACACTGGCTTTTGTTATGTAAGGAGCTGCTAATGAGGATGGGAAGAGAATACTTAGAAGAACAAAGTATCTGTTAAAAAACACAGATGTATACAGTTACCTGGAAGTACTCAAAGATCACAACCTCCATGAGATTTAGTGTGAGTGTGTTTATTCATCTGCCTCCTGGTAACGGATAATGGCTGATGCATTGCATATTGGTCCCAACATATCTGTTCAGCTCATGTGCCATTTTGCTCTATAAATGAATGTAATATGATGATTTACTGGTCAATATTGGCCCCTAAACACCTCGTAATACTGAACTTGTATTTTTTCAAAGCTCTTCTGTAGATACTTTATACGATAAACAACTGTTATAAAACACATTTATGTAGTCGTTTACCATACGCCGTTTGTTTTTAAGTCATATTTTCAGTCTCTGCCTTGGTATCTGTTGATATCAGATAACGGGATATACTTAAAGCCAAAGTATCTACATCGGTATCGGAACAGAAAAAGCTGGATCGGTGCTTACCTAATTTTTTACCATACCCTAACAACTAACATGCTAATAACGATCCAATAATACGTAACAGTCGTACAGATTGTATCTCAAATAGTGGGGAATGAATGGAGTTGTTAAGGCTTTGAAATACGAGTGTGGAAATGTGATTGCTTTTTCTATCATTTATCATTTGTTCATCTCCCTGTTACAAATGACCCATTTAACACCTCAGTCGGTCTAAAATTAAATCCATTACTGCTGTCATTGATCTCAATTAGTCTGCTGTGACGTGACAACATAATTACATTTATACACAAACTGCTTTCTATTGTGTTTTGAAATGTTTTACTTTAATAGTCGTGTGATTGATTTTGATCTGAACAGGGCATGATCAGTTCGTCTTTTGCATCTCTAACAACGGGACAGTTTGACATATGGAAGAGCATGGCAGTAATTACAGTGAATATGTATGGGGCAGATGCATGTGATATAGGCTAATGGTATGGAGACAGAAAATGTGTGACAGCCAAATCACAATATGGTTGGTTTTAGTAATCATTTTAGTAATTCAGATGTGTCAGTAGTTATCTATAACATTATGCATGTAGTGCATTGGAAGAAACATGTTAATGAAAGTGGCAATTATAAGCAGCAATTAACTGATTTAAGATAAAATGTCATGTGAAAAATGCAAACTGTTTTATTTTGTCTTAATATTTCTAGTAAGTAAATAAAGTAAATTGTCCCATTTTTAAAGAAAATATTTGATGCATCTTTTTGGGGGTATCGCTATATTGATTCCAAGTTGCCATGGTGATTTGGCAAGACGCCACTTGTGCTTCCAGTCACAGCTAGCCATATATTGTTGCAGGAATATTTCGACTAATGGGAAGTGGATGTCTTGCCTAAGGACATAACATCAGAACACGTTTGAGTGAGTCTTATTATTATATTCTAATGTTGTTTCCTCATCACAAACATTCCTGGAGTTGTGTTTTGTTTCATTCACACACGTTTAACACACAAACCCTGCATAATCAAGCTGTTTTTCTCTCAAACGCAAAACATTGTTCTACCTTATAATGTCATGTGGTAATACAGGAGTGCTCCACTGTGTTTTTAAACTCCATACACCTTCATTAGAGTCACTTGGATAAGTTCAACTCTGGAATTACCAATCTTTACTGAACAAAAGGTAAAAGGTATGTGTGAATGAAACAAAACACAACTCCAGGTCTGTTTTTAAGGAGGTAACAGCATTCTAACATGACTTAAAGCTCACAGGAGTCAGTTTAGCATAATATAGGACCTTTAATGGTAATATAATGATCTTGTCTTCACTCCTCCTCTTTGATTCACTCTTTGTCTTTAGTTCTGTGGAATTCTCCTTCAGATTGAGGGTCAGAGCAGCTCCCGGCCGCCTAGGGATTTAGTGGGATTTATGTTCTCTTCTCGGAGGGCAGACATTGTTTAAAACTTAAAAAGGAGGAGTTACAAAAGAGAGACTGCAGCTAATTCTCCATTCAATGACTTCAGGAGGCTAGACCTGCTCACACCACCGTACACGGGTTTTACACTTTTACTATAACGGGATAAAACGCCAAGAATTATGGGGAGGTAGAAGTAAAAAGATAATTTTCAAAACTTTGGTGGTTTGCAAAGAGTTAGAACTTCCGAGTGATTTGATTTATTGAGGTGATGAGAGATAAGAGAAAGTTGAGGTGTCTAGTGATAAGGCGTGACTTGTACTTCCTGATTACTGAGGTCTTTCGCATTCTAAGTACTTATATAAATGCATTTATAGGTTTGCAATACCATAACTTGTATACCGCAATGAGTACAGTATTGTTAAAATGTCCTATCTGTGAGTGATTTAATATAGTTGTAGACTCTTGCTTGTTTATCTCCTCAGTCCAGCAGCAGACCTTTCTCACCCCAACACCACGAGGAGCACTATAGGAGCAGTAACAATAGCCCCGGGGTCAGGCTCGGTGTATTTCTCAGGACCACTTCCTCCTATAGTCCCAGACCAGGGGCATTCAGGGGTACAAAAGGGGGCGTGGCTCTGTTTGAGGGGCGGGGCAGATGGGGGGATAATGCAAACACACAAAGTCAACTGGACACTTCGGACAATACGGAGGAAACTAATCGTGTTGGAAATCCCACGCGGCCAGGGTCAGGAAAACCTACGACTGCTACCACATGTTTATGGACTAATGCATGTAATGTAAAGAAGACATACAAGATCAACTTATATGAGCTTTTAACCATCCTAAAACACTCTTTTCATCAGTTTACTCAAAGTTGTATTTTGACTGATTCATACATGTTTGAGTAATCCTGTACATTCCTGCATTTGAGATTTGAGGGCTCTGAAATTTCTGTTCCATGTTCTTAGTTATGATTATTTGGAAAAAATGAATACACTGTGTCATACGTATGGGTTCAGTAATGAAAAAAAGTTTAAATAATTAGCTACTTGTGGTATATATGTAAAATCCCTCAGTCGTCCAGGTAGAATCCATGGCAAAAAAAGGAGAAAATTTAATTTGTCAACTGGACATAGTTTATTTGGTTGAATACGTTTCGCAGCTCATCCAAGCTGCTTCCTCAGTTCTGGTCAGATGCTGGCGGACACTGCTTTATATCTGCTCCGAGCCACAAACAAAGCAATGTGGTCTACTCCATTCAGTGTAGTGAAGACTGCAGTGAGCGCTACATTGGAGAAACAAAACAGCCACTTCACAAAAGGATGTATCAACACAGACGGGAAAACCAGGGTGGGCCGCAATCTGCCGTACATCTCCACCTAAAAGCCACAGGCCACTCCTTTGAGGACAGCGAGGTCCAGATCTTGGCCAGAGAAAAGAACTGGTTTGAGAGGGGAGTTAAAGAAGCTATTTTTGTCAAGAAAGAGAATCCTTCCTTGAACAGAAATGGGGGTCTCAGACATCATCTGTCTCCCATCTATAACTCTATCCTCAAACCTAAATCAAAACAAACTGGGAAAACAATGGGACTAGCCAGGTCAGGTCCAGAGGTGTGAAAACACCATCATGGCCCTGAATGGATATGCTAACTACTCCCCCACTCCCACTCCATATTGAATAGACTCACATGACTAACAGAAACTGTTAACAACTCCATATTGAATCACCTGACCAACTGAAACTGTATTTAAATATGTGTTGTCTCAGAGTAATTTTCATTGTAATTAAGCTCCTCCCTTCAAGCAGATATAAAGCAGTGTCCGCCAGCATCTGACCAGAACTGAGGAAGCAGCTTGGATGAGCTGCGAAACGTATTCAACCAAATAAACTATGTCCAGTTGACAAATTAAATTTTCTCCTTTTTTTGCCATACTTGTGGTATAGTTTGATATATATACTAGTGTAGGTAGGTCAGTTTGTATGTTTATAAATGTGTATACTGATCTAAATCAGAATGCCTGTGCAGACTCATGGTTAAATAGAGAAAGTCGAGGCATTTTTATTTGTAGAGAAGTGCCTACAAACTGAAAATGCAAAACAATATGTCCATCCATCCATCCATTTTCTTCCGCTTATCCGGGGCCAGGTCGCGGGGGCAACAGTCTAAGCAGGGACTCCGAGACTTCCTTCACCCCGGACACTTCTTCCAGCTCCTCCGGGGGGACTCCAAGGCGTTCCCAGGCCAGCTGAGAGACATAGTCCCTCCAGTGTGTCCTGGGTCTTCCCTGGGGCCTCCTCCTGGTGGGACATGCCCAGAACACCTCCCAAGGGAGGCGTCCAGGAGGCATCCAGAACAGATGCCCGAGCCACCTCAGCTGGCTCCTTTTGACATGGAGGAGCAGCAGCTCTACTCCAAGCTCCTCCCGTGTGACTGAGTTCCTCACCCTATCCGTCCTCCCGTGGACCCATGCAGGGAGATCTGGGCGGCAGTCAAAGGCAGGGGCCTCGATGACTGGATCTCCGGACAATGTGCATAGAGAAATTCCAAGGGTACAAAAAAGTGCAAAGTAATCCAGTGTAGGTAGTGGGGTGAAGATATTTGAATTGATCTATAGCACAGTTTTTAAGATGCTTAAAGTTGCTTTACAATTCCATGTATTATTCACTCCCTCCCCACTCAGTGGTGTTATCCGACTATAGAAGCCACTGCCCTGAGGTAGACTGATGGAAGTGAGGTTGCCAATCCACGCCATCTGCCCCTCTGACCTCCACATCACTCACCCACCACATTTATACAAGGCTAGGGGGTAAAGTGTCTTGCATAAGGACACAATAACAGTAAACTGCCCTCGTTGTGGTACCTGGTATTCTCGAAAGTCTCCCATGCAAATACAAACCAGGCCCAACCCTGCTTAGCTTTCAAGAGCTGATGAAACTGGACATTGACAAGACGGCTTTGGCCACATCCAGGCGGTTCACTGTAAAACTGTCTAAATGCAGTGCAGTGTGATTCTGAGACCCTTACTAAAGCTATGAAATATTTAGCCATTCATCTTCTAATTCATATTGCAAAATAAGCTGCAGCCTATTGCACCATTACCTTTGTTCATTGTTAACTTAAGCCAAGTAATTCCACAGGACAATCTTGTCACAGGGCAGACAGAAAACCAAAAAAAAAACTCTTTAGGATTTCATGTTATTTAGCATGTTTTTCCATATTGAATTCACATTGGCACCCTTGAGCATGAATAGCACCCAAACCATAGCTTGAAATCCACACAAAAAGCTGCAAAAATGCCTACAAAATAATGAATAAACCTGCCAAATCTTGCAAAGAAACTCGGACCAATGGGAGCAGAGCTATTGACACAGAGAAGAGGAAGCGCTGGAGTGAAGAAGTGCCTGAGGCGAAGGGCAGTGGCTACACGGCTAGTCTTTGTGCGTGCGTATGCTAATGTCAGATATGCTAATGCCCCGGTGTCTGCAAAAGGCATCCATTCAGAGCCCCTTCTTCTTCAGAGCAGATACAAACTAGATAAAGCAGGCATTTGGGACATTTTTCATTCAAACGCCCACCAAGGTTACGGGGTTAGGGGCGCGCGCCAAGGGGACCCTCAAAGCCCTTCTGTATTTGGTGATAAGGCTGTGGCTGGTTCCAGAGACGTTAGGATTGGACAGTGGCTGGTGACGTCGTGTTGGTCGGAGCGTTGTAATGTTTTGGAAGCTGTGGAATGCAGTTTAAAGGAGTTAAAGGGACTGAAGTGACGTGGAGAGGGGAGTGGGAGACGTCATGGGGCAAACCAGGACACTAAATCACACTTATCTGTCATGTAACTAGACCACAAGATTGTATGGGGAGATTTTCAAAGTGTGGAATTTTTGGGAAAAGTTGGGCAGAAGTATCGACATTTGTATGCAAGATGCTCACTAATTCTTTTCACAAAATTGTATGTTTTACTTTGATAAATGTTGTGCAGAAATGGGCTAATGTTGCTTGGAATCTTCCTCAGTATGGCTTTTATTAATGGTACATTTCGTCACTTTTCTGGTGGTGGGTCGTCACCATCTTGTGCAATAAAACATCCTTAATAAAATATAGCAGGCACAGCAATAATATTTCCAGAGAGACAATCTTACGGTGTACCCTCCATGAGAAAAGTTGCATAGTGCACCTTTAATTTACAAGGGTTTTATTACCAAAAAAAAAAAAAACCTAGTTATTGTGCTTGGGATTGCTTTTCCACAAATCTGACCCGTAGACTTGGCCTGGTGACATCACCTGCTTGTCTTCATGGAGATTTATGAGTTTAGTTGAGTTTAAGTAAATACTGTGACGCAATTTACTTAAACTATATATATATATATATATATATATAGTTTATATATATAGTTTATATATATATACATATATATATATATATATATATATATATATATATATATATATATATATATATATATATATATATATATATATATAAAACATAGTACAAAACATCCCACAGGACTAGCAACAGGGTAGGGGAGGGGTGTGGAGGTAGCCCAACGTAGGCAAGCAGCCATCCGGATCCTGCAGCCACTGGGGCGCTGGATTTGTTTGTCCACTGGTCTCAAGGTCTTCTCATCTCTCTATGCCGAGCAGCCAAAATTCTCCTAGATGTTGTCCCTATTGCGAATAAGAGCCAAAGTTCCATCAAGTCTGCGGTCAATGACTGCTAACCTCTCCGAGATGTTTTCCAAAGTGCGGTGCGAGGCCGTAAAACCTTCCATAATACAGCTCAAAATCACAGTTTGAGTATTGGCAGCCTTGCCCGTCGTTTCAATCAATCCGGGCAACCGAGTGGGGCTTTGAACAGCTGCCCCGGTACTCCGATTTTCCTTAAAAGACAGGGCCACACCTAATCCAATCAGCAAAAGTCCTGTAATCATGGTTCCGAATAGGTATAAATCTTCTATGTCCTCTACGGAAAGCGCTGACAGACACACAACTTGCCACTTGTCCCAACCGTCCATCGTGTATCCGGCAGCGTAGGTTCCCGCAGGGCACGCAGGTTCACCCGATCCTGCTTGTCTTGTTGAAAAAATAGTGTCAATTGCGTTCAGAGACCAATTTATCAAATCCATAGTTAATTTGGTTTTGGAGAGCAGAGCGGAGAGAGTCACACAAGGAAAAAAGAGAGACAAGACACTAGACCAGACAGAGACAAAGCAGCACAGGGAAAGATAAGGGCAGGAGGGAGAGACAATGCGTCCGCCCTCGCCGAGAGCCAAAGAGAAATTAGTATTATCACATTTATTGGCTCATCCATAATTTTGACACCTTATGTGACATACCTCGAGAGTTGCTTTATTTAGAAATTAAAGTCCTTGTCATTCATGCACACGTTTACAATGAAGCCTATATAAGCACTCATAACACTTTGAAATCCTAATATAGATTCCACCAAACAGTATTCAGCCTGAACACGAACAATATGAGCTGAAAATCAATTACAATATCCCTCTGTTGTTAAATTTGTGACAGCAACACCACCACATCACAGGTCAAGTCAATACAACTCTAACAGCTTTATTGATTAGTCCCGGACAGCTTCATTCTGCTCACAGCTCAAGGCCAGTCCAGCTTGTCCATTGGCGTGTGTTCATTTCCTTTGGGACATGGACTTTATTGGTGGTTTTCAGATTCTAGAATATGATGGTGCCAAACTTCCAGATGGGGGAAGAGCCAGTTTTCCCTATCGATTACACTTTACTTTGCTATGAAATATCGGAAAGGTAAATTCTCAAATATGGAACCTGATCATTTCTAGAGCGTGATTTATTACAACAGAAATCTGCAGTTGAACAGTATTAATTTTAGCTGCCCCCATCTGTATTCAACAATGTAATGCCTATAGAATGTTGCGATGTCGTCTGAAACTCAGCAATTATTAACAGTGTTTTGTCTTCTTTTCTGGGACAGATGCCGGACCAGTTTGACCAGGCCCTGGTGCTGAACCAGCTCCGGTACTCAGGCATGCTGGAGACCGTGAAGATCAGACGCACTGGGTTCCCTGTACGAAGGCCCTTCACTGAGTTCTGTGCCAGGTGTGTATGGAGGAGGAGTATGCAAATATTAATGTAATGATCAGTGTGTTTAATATGGGGAAAAAATATTATATATTCTTTAGTTTGAACTGCAATTAACAAATATCCTATCAAGCATTTTGATAACTATTGTATATAAAACATAATTCGAATTTAATATGTTGATATGTATTTTTCTTTTAATGTTTTATTACGTTTCTAAAAGTGATTCTTTAACAACTTTTATAAATTTGGTTTTATGTTTAGTATTTGTACATTCTTTTATCGGAAAGGTTTTAGCTTTTTGCATTTCATTTGTTTTTTATTTTGCATAGCTTTACAGTTAATACACATTACAAGGTATACAACAGCCTCACAGTCAGAAGGTCTTGGGGCCTTTGTATGTGAAATTTGCATGTGTATGTGTAAAAAATAATAGCAAAAATAAGGTTGTTTCATTGAGCTTGGTGATGTTCAGTAGTTGGACCTCTGTCTTGTTGCACAGGTACAAGGTGCTGCTGCAGAGCTCATGGGGGCAGGAGGACCATAAGGCCTGCTGTGTGCACCTGCTGCACCTGTACGACAGCAGCGGGGCAGAGTGGCAGCTCGGAAAAACGAAGGTAAAGATTCACAAACAAAAACTCCCACAAACAGTGAGCTCAAGACATAATCAAGACGGTGCGAGATAAAGTATACTGGATGTAACTAGTGTTGTCACGATACTGAAATGACTAAAACTTGATTTCGATACTAAGGAATAGACTTGATACTCAATACCAATTCTGATACCATAATGATAACAAAACACACTCTTTCTTTAGACAATAGAATGTGATTTTCAAGATAGTAGTACTTTCTTTTCTATTCCCATGTGCTCTTACATCTGTGTAATTCCTCAGTGGTCCAGGTAGGTTCCATAGTGGTCCATGAGCGTATACTAGTCTATGTGTCTATGTGCTCTTATACTTGTTCTGATATAGATTTATTTCTGTCCTGCGAATGTGCTTTTTTGGTATCGATACCTGATCAAATGAGTATGTAGTTTCGATACTAGTTTTATTATCGATTAGTATCTGATTTTCCGTGATCTACAACAATTCAAAATACATTTCAAGCGTCATATTTTTCTCACAAGCAGCTTAAAGGCAATGTGTTACCAGTACTAGAGAATATTTTGTATACTAGCTTCAGATTCTTAACTATACATTGCTTTATTTGCCATTCTCGCTGTGAGTCTTAACCACTCCACCATGTCACTTTGAAAGATAAATGTCCTTAATCTAAAAAGAAATACAGTTTCTATTCAGCTATTCTGCTGAGCCTTCATTGGTCCCCTCTGGCCTTCATATAGTGTAGCTCCTCTCCTCTTCACTCTAGTGCATGTGAGCGCTGTGCAGAGAGACACTCAGAGATAATACAGGCCCAAAGCACCTACAGCAAAACACTTATTAAATCTGCTTCCACTGGGCCTCTGTGATAGACAATATTAGACTATAACATCTGTATATGCAGCTGCGGGCGTGTGCATACATTATACAAGAGGCTTTCAAACACTAGACCCTATAGTGGGTTATGATACAGGCGCTATATTCTGCTATTTTTAGTACATGTATTTCACTTTTGGGCCCAGTTTGTGCAATTATGAAAGTGAATGATTATGAATGTGAAGGTTCATTTCTAAACTTGATTTGTTTTGTCAGGATAAAGTAGAAAGAGTAGAAACAATCATTTATTATTGTGTGAGAACCAACTTCGAATTGTAAGGATTTATATAAGGATTTATGTGAGACAAGAGGAAAAATTGGGAGTGAGTTAGCTGAAGATTTGATACTTTTTTTGGTATTTATGTGTAAAAATGCAGATTAAACTCATGAAGTTTACCAAATTCACTGAGCTTCTATGATAAATAATATTGGACCATCACATCTGTATATGCAGCTGTGACCGTATGCATACATTATACAAGAGGATTTTAAACGATACAAGCGCTATATTTTACTATTTTTAGTTCATGTTTATAGCACATTAAAATTCCTTGTATTCGACCTTTCTTTCTGGTTGAATTGATGCCTCCAAGCTGCCAAGATCTTCACTGGTTTGGGACCTTCTGCTGCTCCATCTGTTAGTTTGTGGTGCACTGCGTAAGCTATAGTCATATATTTACCCATAATGCCTAGAGGTTTTTGTGTTCAGCTGGTGTCATCTGGTATTATACATGTTTTACAGCGTCATCAAGAGTAGACTCTATTCAGAATCAGAATGTCTTAACTGTCATTGCAAAACTACACAACAAAACATTTATCTATTAACTATTTCAATAAAGAAGATTTTAATAATAATTTTATTTATTTAAGTGATGGAAAAGCAGGCCAAAAGCAATTATTGAAACCATTTTGTTGACATATGCTTTTTTTTTTTTTTTTAATAATGCTTATTTTTTGTAGCAATGAGTTATTATCCAGGTACACAGTCCAATTTTACAAAGCTTATTATTTAGAGAATCAGTAACAATAATGTTTTTTTTCCCCTTCCTTTCCTTTTATTTGTCATTTTTTGTTGTTAGCTTACTACATTGGGGCATTTTCAAAACATCATTGCTTCTTCATTCTGTAACTTAGTAATCATTTTGTCCACCCTTTGCTTTGTTGGATTCTTGGATATCCAGTTAATAGACAGTCAGTGCCGTAATCACAGTAAAAAAGAACAGTTGGGTTTGAAAATACAAAACTAAACTCCCTCAAAACCCACCAAAATGCAGGAAATAACACGTATTTTGTATCACATTTCAGTTGAAAGTTTTAGGTCCTCTCTGATTCATTGAGAAGCTGTTTCAAATCGATTCCTCGTCCCTTTGAGCTTTGGTCCACTTTTGTCCCTGTGACAGATTTACACAGTGTGGTCCCCGTCCCCTCACACGGCACATGTCCCTCTATTGTCCCTTTACAGCCTCCAGTGTAACTTTGTGGAAGTGATGTAAGTGCACCAGGGGCCCGTGTTGTCACTTTGAACAGTGTGCAGAGGCTCAGGGGCCATTATTGGTTTAATTAGCATAGCCGCGATCTATAGGATTAGCAACACGGGGCTTTGAGATGCTAATGCTACATGAGGTGGTCTTTATGTGCAGCGGTGATCCAAGCTACAGTCAGGAAAGTGTGGTGAGGTTTAGAAAGCCGTTGTATGTTTGAACTTTAGTGAGTCAGAGGATACTTACGAGATTTTTAGCTGCTGAGTACACACACAAAAAAGAGAAAAGAAAAAAAAGGAAATATGTGGACAAAGCTTTTACACAAGAAAAATCAGTATTAAAAATGTACTATGTAACTTTTCTGGTGAGGGGTCTGTTTGTCTGGTGATATTATTGCTTTGCTCGGAATGTTCCTTAGTATGGCATTAAACTAGTCTATTTTGCGTTTTTTACACGTGTTTTTACTGATCAAAATCCTTGAAAAACATGCATTCTTATTGTGAGCGCAGTCGCCTTTCCACAGATCTGACCTGTTGCTTTCTGATGCTGCATGGAGGGTTTCGGAAGTTCCACACTTTTTCCGGAAATGTAAATTGGTAAAACTTGTTAAAAATTACATCTTGGTTAAATTTGAGCACATTTTTGTTGTAGGTTTTTCTGCGCGAGTCACTGGAGCATCGTCTGGAGAAACAGAGAGAGGTGGAAGTGCTCAAAGCGGCTATGATCATCCAGGCTCATATCATGGGGTATATGGCCAGGTATGTTCTTTCATACAACACAACTCAATACATTGTCATAAAAAAAACAGTAAAGTTGCTCAATAAAGGACTTTCACTTTTGACTTTTTACTCCTTTTTTAAACTTCGTCTCAGTACATTTTTAATAGTCATTTTCACCGTTTGCTTGCGTTTCAGTTTGAGGAGCACCTGTTCAGTATTTTTTATTAAGAGAACCCTCTGAAGCTCTCACTTTCCTGTGTTTTTTAAAACATGTGAGTTATGTTAGTGGAGTTGTGATTTATGGATGATTTTTACACTTTAGCGCCATCCTGTGGTAAAGTTGCTTCACATGTTGTACAATAGGAACTTGAAGTAACTTTTAAGGCTCCACTCACACTTGCGTCTTGGGTTTCCATCTTGGGGACTTTAACTGCACAAATCAGTGCCAGTATTTCCTAAAATAACTTGGATTTATATATACGTGAGATTTTAGTTCCCACAATGCAATAAATACACAACTACAACATCAAAATTGGGATTAAATGTGGAACTAAACTCTGACTAAACTCAGACTAAACCAGGATTAGAACGGGACTAAACCAAGTCTACATCAGGACTAAACTGGACCCAAACCAGGACTAAAGACTGAACATGAGACCCACTTTCCCGTTGGTGTTTTCACAGGAAGCAGTACAGGCGTCTGCTGCAGTGCATTGTGGTTATTCAGAAGAACTACCGTGCGTTCTACTGGAGGAGGCGCTACCTGCTGCTGCGATGGGCCGCCTTGACCTTCCAGAGGAGGGTCAGAGGTCAAAGGGCACGGCGAGAGTTTGCCCTGCTCAGGGAGGAGAGGATGAGGAGGCTAGAGGAGGAAGAGCGGAGGAGGGAAGAGGAAGAGGAGATAGAGAGGTGAGGGGAGAGAGAGTGCACCCATACAATAATAACTTAAAGGGCCCATATTACACTGTTTTCTGATCTAAGTTATAATGTTGTTTCCTCATCACAAACACACCTGGAGTTGTGTTTTGTTCTTCTCTCAAACAGAAAACACTCTGTTCCACCTTGTGATGTCATGTGGTAATACAGGAAGTGCTCCACTGTGTTTTTAAACTCCATACATTTTTACTAGAATCATTTGGATAATTTCAACCATGGAATTGCCAGTCTGTACTAAACAAAAGGCAAAATGTAGCTGTTAACATGAAAACTACCGCTTTGTGACATCACAAGGTGGAACAGAGCATTTTGATTTGTGAATGAAACAAAACACAACTCCAGGTATTTTTTTCATGAGATAACAGCACCATTATAACTGGCTTAAAGCTCACAAGAGTGAATACATCTTGCATAACATAGGACCTTTAACTTTAAGGAAATTATTATTAAAATGATTTGACTCATACAGACTCATCAGGCTTCTTTATTTGCTGAGAGACAGTACCTAAAATACGACCTAATCTCATATATAATGATCATATACAGTATAACAGATGTTGTTTGTTTAAATTGAGTTAGATATTGGTTTGTGCCCGGAACTGTCCATGGTGCTGATGAGGTAAAGCTGATCTGATCTGTGTGTTTACAGAGAGAGACTGAGGCTGGAGACTGAGAGGACGCTCCGAGAGGTACACTCATTGGATTACAATGTCTTTACTCATGGGCCTGTCTAATGTCATGTCATAATTCACCATCGTAAACCAATGTCACTGGTCTCGGCAAAGTGAAAGCTTGCTATTGCAGTAATATGTTTAGGTGTTTTTTTGTTTTTTTAGTAATGACTTGATGCTTCTCTTCTGCAAAAAAAAAGACTATGTATGTCTAAGTATGTCTGAGTCCAGTTTGTTTGCGATTATGGAATATGAAGGTTAATTTCTAAAGTTGGTCGGGATAAAATGGAAAGGGTAGAAACAGACATTTACTATTGTGTGAGAGCCAAATTAGAAAGATAGATTACAAAAAAGTGAAAGTCCAATGTTGAAACACGTCGTATTTTGGAGTAAAAATGACTATTGCACATTAATAGAAGCAATTAGCTGTTTACAATATCAATAATTTATTTGATTGATGACAAAGACTTAATTCGTAATAGTTCATAAAGAATTCAATTTTACTTAATTAATACAAAGCAGTTTTAAGCCTCCCAGATGCATTGGTGACTTGGAACATTGAACATTTTACACAAATCAATCTACTTTATATCATATTTTAGTGATGAAATTTTTATCAAATTCTCAAATGAAATTAATCGGATTCTCGCTGTGCCGGAAGTACCACCTGAAAGAAAGTGTGGTTTAGAAGTATTACTTGGAGGCAATAAAGTATTCATTTCTAGACCTGCTTTTACATTCTAAATATTTTTTTCTTTAGGCTGAAGAAGCTGCTCGACTTGAGGAACTCCGCCTCCTGTCGCTCACAGCGTCTCAGTCTGAACCCCAAACTCCAGAGACAGATACCCCCACAGACCTACCCACTGACCCCCTACCTGCCCCAGTACCTATCCCAGCAGAGGAGCCCGGGGTGGAGGAGCGTGTGAGCAGCGAGGCCTCTCAGGTGGTGATCTCTTTATAATTCAAATATTATACAGATTTTGCACATTGAACAAAACAGAACAGAATGCATTTACTGAAGACATTAACCCCGAGCTTCTCCGTCAAACCTCGTGTTGTTTTCAAGAACTGCAGCACACACACACAATTTTTGACCTGAAAGCTGCAAATATACCTGATTTCCACCAAAAAAAGTACAAGGAATAGTAGACAATGTTATAAAACAGTAGGCATACAGTTAAGTAGCAAAAAAAAAGTTGATTGAGTGTTTAGATCCACTTGAACTCTGATAAATCTAATTGCATTGCTTCATAGCTTGTCTCCACTCTTTACTTCCGTTCAATTTTAAAGCTGCACTGTGTAACTTTTCTGGTTCATTATCTCCATGAAGACAAGCAGATGACACCACCAGGTAAAGTTATATATCAGGTCTGTGGAGAGGCAAGCCCACTCACAATAAATAATGACAGAGAAATAAAGACGTGCAAGTGAATAAATGCAAGATAAGTTTAATGCAGTACTGAGGAATATTCCAGGTAAAGCAGTAAACAAGCAGATGAACCCTGAACCAGAAAAGTGACATTTAATTAGTTTTTATCAGCAAAAATAAGACACTGACAAAAACTGTGCTGAAAACATGTGAGTCGACAAAGCTAACCCGCCTTTTTCATCCAGGTGGAGGAGATCTTGCGTCTGGAGCGTGAGATTCAGAGTCTCCAGAGACAGAAGGAGCGTCAGGAGTTGTCCCTGACCGAGGCGTCTCTGCTCCGGCTCCAGAGGCTCAGGGACCTGGAGCTGCAGAGGCTGGAGGACGAGGCCTGTAAAGCCGCTCAGCACTTCCTCGATTCGCTCAACTTCCACGAGATCGATGAGTGTGTGAGGAACATCGAGAGTTCCCTGCAGACAGAGGAGAAGGACGGGGACCAGCACAGGAGAGGTGAGATGGGGCAAAAATACACAAAATATTTTATCACAGTTATGGTTCTAACTGGAGAAAATATTAAAACGTTTGTAATTAAATGTGTCAAAGTAACATTTAATAATAAATCTTGTCACAAGGTTTTAAAGTAGAGAATATGTTATCAAGTTAATATTCCGTAGCCAAGGAAAAAATGGGACTAAATATAAAAAATGGACTTAACCTGCACTACACCAGGACTTCAGGTCTAATCAGCAAAATCTGGACTAAACCAAGACTAGAAATGAATCAAACTAGGACTAATCCAGATCCCGGATTTAGGATCTAGAATTTGACTAGTCTAACACTAAGCCAATGAAAATTAGCTAGAAAAGTTCACATATTTACCAAAGTTTAAGAAACTCAAATCCTTAAACTTGTTAAATGTCAATAGCTATTTCTGTTATATTATGTTTTTTATCATAATTAATTTAAGATCCAATATATCACCACAGGCTGTAAATAATAATTAGATGATTTAATGGTATGATTTGCACATTGATATTCCCCTTTTTTTTATTCATACTTTATTGTTGAATTCTTTAATCATAAAACTTCCTGTATTGCCACAGGACATCACAGGAGTGTTTTCTGTTTGAGAGAAGAACTAAATATGCAGGCGTTGTGTGTTAAACATGTGTGAATGATACAAAACACAACTCTCTACTAACACTCCTCCTGTGTTACATTACCAGATGAAGAGGAGGTAGACGAGGGCTTTGGAGCTGACGATGATGCGTTCAAAGACTCTCCTAACCCCAGTGAACACGGGCACTCGGACGGCCAGCGCACCAGCGGCATCCGCACCAGTGACGACTCTTCGGAGGAGGACCCTTACGCTAACGACGGCGTGCTCCCGATCACCAGCGCGCCCCTGCCCTCCTCTGAAGCCCCCTCCGACGAGATGGTGGAGCTGATCCCCCCGGACGAGGACTCGGACTATGACCAGGACGACTACGATGAGGGAGCCATAGTGTCCAGTGGGAGTGTGGCGCTGTCTAATTCTCGGAGCGGGCAGTGGTCACCTGACTACAGAGGCTCAGTTGGGACATACAACAGCTCTGGGGCGTATCGCTTTGGATCAGAAGGCGCACAGTCTTCGGTAAGTGAAGTGTAAGAGTCTATGTTAGTTGGCACAGTGGTTAGATTTTCTACCATACGGCAAAAAAGTTACAGGTTTAATACCCAAAACATAGTGGTGGAAGAAGTACTCGATTTTGTTACTTAATTAAAAGTACAGATACCGTTGCAAAATAAAAAAGTATCAAATGTAAAAATCTACTTAAATAAAAGTATTAAAGTACCAGTGTAATAATGTACTTAAAGAGAAAAAAGTAAAAGTATTTAGCACATTTTGAGATCTGACGCCTGCTCTCAAATGTATTAAAATAACAGTAAAAGTATCCACAGACACCTAAAATGTATACTTATGTACAGTTCTTAACTATTTTTACTTCATTACATTCCAACACTGCCAAAATGAGTTTGCATCGTCTCCTTGAGTCTTTGTGTGAGTTTGATTTCCTCTGGCTTCTCTAATTGCTATAATAGGGTCCTCTTTTGGGGACTTTAATGACAGTGGGACTTTACTGGACAGATTTTTATGGACGTCACCTATAGTGAAATGTTCCAATCCTATTTCATAACATACAAATTGTAAAAATTAGAATAATGTTGTACTTTTTTAAACTTAAATAAACAGTAAATATATTTTGTACTGGTAGGTCTTTCTATTTTTTTTTTTTTTTTTTTGAGAAATCCCAGTCATTTTGTTGAGTGTTTTTCTTTTGTTCTTCAGTTCGAGGACAGTGAGGACGATGAGAACAGACTGGACACAGACGATGAGCTCTCATACAGAAGAGACTCTGTGTACAGCTGTGTCACTCTGCCATACTTCCACAGCTTCCTCTTCATCAAAGGTACGGCCTGATGACATGTAATAGAGTCATATTAAACATATTTATCTTAATCTTAACTGGTGTTTTGTATATACTTTTATTTATATATTATGTATATGTTTTGGTAAAAATTGTTTGTATTGCATCATATCAAATGTTTTTGGATTTTTACCATGTTTTCTTTCATGCTGTTCATTTTGTATACAAAATACCATTGCATTACTTTATAGAGCCCATCTATATTGTTGTATGAATATTCAGCTTTCACTTGCAAGTATTTTTTCTCCTGGTATCCACACTTCAAACTCTGTCCCTGCCGTCAGATGTTTGTAATCAGAAACATCAGGCTGTCATCAGGGCAGTCTTGTGTGTTTCTGACTGCAAATCTACCTCGTTTGCACTAAAATTACCAAAAGGACAAAGGACATTAGTGTTTAGTTCTACTTTAACTACGATTAATCGTACTGCATCCACTTGCATTTACTCTTTATTTCCATTCAATTTTAATCCGTTTTAATCAGCAAATGCAAGACACTGACAGCAACTAAACATTGTGGTCATT
This sequence comes from Taenioides sp. WSHXM2023, assembly GCA_029959045.1. Taxonomy (NCBI): domain Eukaryota; kingdom Metazoa; phylum Chordata; class Actinopteri; order Gobiiformes; family Gobiidae; genus Taenioides; species Taenioides sp. WSHXM2023. Next base: position 25,226,824 of record CM057096.1, read on the forward strand.
CCATTGTGTCCACTTTTTTCACTCACCAGATCTACGAGTATATAAAGAAGCTCCCTTATATGTACATTATTGTTCTGCAGGTGGTCTGATGAACACATGGAAACGTCGCTGGTGTGTTCTGAAGGATGAGACGTTCTTGTGGTTCCGGTCCAAACAGGAGGCTCTCAAACAGGGCTGGCTCCATAAGAAGGGAGGGGGCTCCTCCACTCTGTCCAGACGAAACTGGAAACGCCGCTGGTTTGTCCTGAGACACAGTAAACTCATGTACTTCGAGAACGACGGAGAGGACAAGATGAAGGGCGTGCTGGACGTTAGGGAGGCCAAGTAAGGAATCTTAAAGGGCTCATATTACACTCTTGTGAGCTTTTAGCCATGTTATAATGTTGTTCCCTCATCAAAAACAGACCTGGAGTTGTGTTTTGTTTCATTCACACATGTTTGAGTAACCTCTTATTATTATTAATATTTATCTGTAGAACACAGATTAGAAAATAGTGTGAAAACAGAATAACAGAATGTATTATTGCTGTATTATTTTATTTTCTTATGCAAAAAAAAGAAATTTGGTATCTCACCCTCACCATATTTTTATTTATTTTTTGCTGGAAAATTATTTGCATCTCAAGCCAGAACCAAACACAAGCAGATTCACTTATTTATTGACATGTGAAGCCGCGAAGAAGCTCAATGTTCACCTATCATTTAAACACAAAATGACATATATCTTACCTCACATTAAGAGTTTAGTGCTTTTCTCACTGATTCTGCAGAAATCTGTGATGTTTTGGTACAGACAGACCCTTCGCATACTTATTTATTCATTCTTTTTCTTTCAGGGAGATTATTGACAACACTGGGAAGGAGAATGGCATTAACATCGTCACAGCGGAGAGGACGTACCAGCTGATAGCAGAGTCCGCTGAAGACGCCAGGTAACTCAAACAAACTCTACTTTGTTATAGTGTTGTCATGATACTAAAATTTCAAACACATTTTCAATACTGAGAATAAGAAATAAACTCGATACTCTATATTGATTTCGATACCGCAATGATTTACCTCAATGTTTTACTTCAGTATATGCTCAAATTAGTATATGCTTTTGATATTTGTTTTAGAATGGATTAGTATCTGTTTTTTTGTTTTTTTTTTACTTTTCACAACCCTACTTTGTTATGTTAAATGTACCACTGTGTATGAAGTTTATTTTTTATTAGAAATGTTTAAAATTGTAACTTTACTTTTGTGTTCACAGCCAGTGGTTCAGCGTTCTGACCCAGGTGCACGGCTCCACCGAGCAGGAGATCAGAGAGATGCACGATGAACAGGCCAACCCCCAGAACGCTGTGGTCAGAGGATTTTTTTGTTTTTGTTGCAGAATTTAACATATTCGGATTAACTCACTCTTTCACTCGCCCTTTCCGTGTTCTTCTCTCCCCAGGGCACATTGGACGTCGGGATGATCGACTCCGTGTGCGCCTCCGATAATCCAGAGAGGTGAGACAGGGAATTTCATTTTTTTTTCTGTTCATGAAATAAAAATTGTTGAAATGTCTAAATATGTCTTCTTTTTCTCGTGTTTTAGGCCCAACTCCTTTGTCATAATCACTGCTAACCGTGTGCTTCACTGTAACGCGGACACGCCCGAGGAGATGCACCACTGGATCACCCTGCTGCAGAGGTCAAAGGGTGACACACGGGTGCAGGGCCAGGAGTTCGTCATCAGAGGTAACACAGAAAGGATATACAGTATAAGCTAAGAAAATTAAAAATCACAATGTTTTGTTTGTTCTGAGATATTTGACCAGTTCAGGTTTATTTATTTGACCAAAGGTGATTGGACTGAGATACAGTAATTCTGATGAGTTGCAATATTTTATTCATCTGATATCAGCATTTTAAATCCATTGTTGGAAACTTTCCCATTGTTTCAAGATTTTGGTTGCATAAGAAGCAATAGATTGAAAGAATTTAGAATTTGACAAAACAAGACGAAACTTCTTTATGCTCTACAAATGCCTAAAATGTAAATTAATATATATTTCTTAGTTAATGCTCCAAATTTACTTCCAATAAAGATATTCCTTTAACAAAATTTGACAAAATGGTACAACTGTACTTGTCTATTGTCTATTTGAGTCCTTTCGCACATTTGACCCATATTTGATTCAACAAACCAAATTAAAATGTAAAATTCTTTCAGGCTGGCTGCACAAAGAGATGAAGAACAGCACCAAGGCCTCACTTAAACTGAAGAAGCGCTGGTTCCTGCTCACCCATAATTCTCTGGACTACTACAAGAGTTCAGAGAGGAACGCCATGAAACTGGGAACACTGGTCCTCAACAGCCTGTGCTCTGTGGTCCAACCTGATGAGAAGGTCTTCAAGGAGACCGGTGTGTAGTGTTCATTCATTCATTATTCGTTCACTCCACTATTGTAGCCACAGCTGACCTGAGGCAGACTGACAGAAGCCAGGCTGCCAGGCTGCCAGTCTGCGCCACTGGCCCCTCCAACCACCACCAACACTCACACACACCACTTGCATATGCTTTTCATACTTTAACTTTCACAGGCAAAGTGGGTAAAGTGCCTTCCCTAAGGATACAACAACTGGCGCCCCCCTGTGGCACCTCAAATTCCCAACAGTCTCCCATCCAAGTACTAACCAGGCCCAGCCTTGCTTAGTTTCTGAGATCTTTGACAGTACTATAATTTCAAACTTGATTTTGATACAAAATACAACATAACCCATCCATGGGTGCCATAGTAAATAGCAGACAAAAGCACAATATGTCTTCTTTAATGTTTAAATTGTCTCCTAGGTTACTGGAACGTGATCGTGTACGGCCGTAAGCACTCGTATCGTCTCTACACAAAGCTGTTAAATGAAGCCACGCGTTGGGCCAACTCTATTCAAAATGTGATAGACTCTAAAGCTCCCATCGACACGCCCACACAGCAGCTCATCCAGGATATCAAGGTACAGCAATCTAACCACAGCCTCATGAAAATACATCTAACAGTATTCATATAATGTCATCATCCTTCTGTTTTGTTGTAGGAGAACTGTCTAAACTCTGAGCTGGTGGAGCAGATCTACAAGAGGAACCCCATCCTGCGCTACAGCCACCACCCTCTGCACACGCCCCTGCTCCCACTGCCCTACGGAGACATACACATCACAGGTACACAGCAGAGCAGGGGTCAAGTCTTCTGCGTAGTGTGCAGTAGTTTGCAAAACGTATTGAAAAAGTACACTCTGCTAAAAGAAGATATTATTCACACAGATAAAATGACTGAAATATTAATCTGATTTGAGTAGTTTTTACTTGTTTACAATTTCTTCACATATTATGCAAAATCAGCTTTAAAGGGCCCATATTACACTGTTTGCTGATCTATGTTATAATGTTTCCTCATCAAAAACTGGAGTTGTGTTTTGTTTCATTCACACACACATTTAACACACAAACCCTGTAGATTTAGGCTGAGTTCGTCTCTCAAACAGAAAACATTATACCAAGGCTAAAAGCTCACAACAGTGAATTTTGTGTGTGTTTGTGTTTTGTGTAATATAGCACTTTTAAACTACATTCTAATTATACAACAAATTATTAACATTATTTTTACAAGAACACAAAACATCAACATCACCTGGTCCATCTCCTAACCCTCTCTTCTTCTCCCCACAGGCTCTCGTAGTGGCTCCTACTCCACCCTGCAGGACGAGGCTCTGAAGGTGTTCTCCTCCCTGCAGCAGCTAGAGGGCGCTGTGTCCGACCCGGTGCCCTTGATCCAGGCTGTACTCCGGACAGGGCAGGAGCTGAGGAGTCTGAGGGACGAGCTCTACTGTCAGATCATCAAACAGACGCTCCGCCCACCACAGCCCGCAAGTCCCGCCCACCTGAGCACCTGGAAGCTCCTGGCCTGCATGTCCTGCACCTTTGTCCCATCCAGGAGCATCCTGCGCTACCTCAAGTTCCATCTCAAGAGGTACACACTGGACTCCAAGTAGTAGTAGGAGTAGTAGTTATTAGTTGACTTACATGACTAATTTAATTAGCACTACTTGTGTCATTCATTTTTAACACAATACTGCTTAAAGGACATATTTATTATGGAAAATTGGCTTTTGTTTTAGCTTTTTACAAATGTTGCTTCACCAAATACCTACCTGGAGGTGTGTGTTGCTTAATTCAAGCTTTTTCAGTTCCGATATCAATACTTTGGCTTTAAGCATTTGTCCACACCCGCTATTAACCAATACCAGGGTAAGGACGGAAAATGGCACTTTTTTTACACACTTTTAGCTAACGTATAGTTAATTAAATTAAATTCAATATTGAAATTCAAAACAATGCAAAAATATGTATGTATAATATATATTTTGAACTAAATAATCTATTTAATATTAATGGCTGCATAAAATAAGCAAACTAATGTCAGTGATGTAATACAACTTCTTTTGTAATGTTTTCTATTGTTAAATGACACTAATGACACTTTCAACTGATTGTGGATCATATTTTAAGTACCAAACTTTTGTAAATCAAGCAGTCCTAATATCTGTTAAGGCAAAAGGCTGAATTGTTGTAAAAGCATTAAAAAAGAAAAACTATCTAAGGCACTAAAAATCCATTATTAAGTGTGGGACATACCAACGCGTTTCAACCTTTTTGTGGTGTTCATCAGAACGAGCAGTCTCCACAAACTTATCATCCTGTTTGTCTCCAGGACCAGAGAGCTATTCCCAGGCTCAGAGATGGAGAAGTACAGTGCTTTTGCTCTGGAGGCTCTGAGGAGGACGAGGAGCAGAGAGAACGTACCGTCTCAGGAGGAGATCTGCTCCATTGTGGCCAGACAGGAGATGACCACCACAGTGCACTGTCACGGAGGAGGCTCCTGCAAGATCACCATCAACTCCCACACCACAGCTGGAGAGGTGAGGGCGCAGGGGAACGTTCTTCTCCTCTCTGTACCCTTTTACTGACTACTAGGTACATCAATATTCCTCTTAATAAGGAAAAGAAAAAAATACTAATAAAAAATCAAAATATAAAGTACCTAGTTTTATAGTAAATTATACAAATGACTATTTTGTGTTCTATAAAAATCAATTATCCAGTTATATAAACAACTTTTATTTTTAATCTAAAAATAATAATCATCTCAAAAGGCAGGCATATTGGCATTAATAAAAATGCTAAATAAAACTAGTTTTATAAACATCTACTCACATAGGATTTTGACAGCACTTTAACTTTATGGTAATCAATAGACATCTACTATGTACTGGGATGGGAGCCCGCTGGGCCACAGTGGGGCAGCAGTGGCTCTAGTGGAGACTGTTGTTGCCCTGTGAGTGTTGGTGGTGGTCAGAGGGGCAGATGAGGCACATTGTCACCACTGAGTGTGGAGTAATAATGCACTGTAATGATTCATACTGAACAAAACCGAGTTTGAAAACTCTAAATGACCAAAAACGTTGTGTGTGTTTGTGGTGATAATATAGAAACAGGTTCTAAATGTGTTTATCTCTTGTCATCATATAAGCAAGTGTAACCAGTATTTCCAAAACATAAATCTTAGATAGATAATACTTTATTAAATTAAACCTTGTGTGTTTTGAGGTGGTGGAGAAGCTTCTTCGCGGTCTGGCCATGGAGGAGAGCAGGAACATGTTTGCTCTGTTTGAACACTGCAGCTCCAGCGGGACAGAGAAGGCCATCGAGAGCCGCACCGTGGTCGCCGACGTCATCGCCAAGTTTGAAAAGTAACGTTCACCACATCTGACAATCTGACATTTTTGAACTGTTTATTTTATGTGTGGTTACTGATGATGTCTTTGATTCTTTGTAGATTATCGGCAGGTGCAGACCAGAGCAGCGCTGGGTGGAAGTTCTACTTTAAACTTTACTGTTTCCTGGACACTGACAATGTTCCCAAAGACAGCGTGGAGTTTGCCTTCATGTTTGAACAGGTCAGTAATGATTACAGATTTTAATATCTGGTTTAGATGGGGAGCCAAACATTTTTCTGAGGTGGTTCTTCTTGGTAGTGTACGGTTTTAAACTTGGTATAGTCCGGGACTTAGTTTAGACCTGGTTTGTACCTGGTTTAGTTTTTATTTATACAGAGTTTAATAATTGAGGAAATCTTAATATTTTCAGAAGTAGTAGAGAAATAATTACTGTTGAGATTACCTTAATAATGCTAAATTATTATAGTAATTTGAAAATAATTGAACAAAAAATGCCTCAGATTGTGATCATATTTAATTACATTTCATAGCCCTTTTTATTTTTATTGTGCAGTATTTAAGCAAAGCATGAATTAGTAAAATCAGGGTTCAAATTTCAAGAATCAAGAAATGTATTTGCCATTTCTAGCAAAAGACTGAACTGAAATATCTTCAGCCCATCATGTTGATCAGATATCCTGTCTTGTACATTTCAGGCCCATGAGGCAGTGATCCGAGGCCAGTACCCGGCCCCAGAGGAGACCCTTCAGTTCCTGGCTGCATTACGCCTCCAGTACCTCCAGGGTGACTCCTCCTCCCAGACCTCCACCCCCGAGTTCTGCCAGGTCTTCCCCATGTCCCGGCTCCGTGCCCGGGTACACAACTCCGCCAAGTCCTTCGCCCCTGGGACCTCCGGAACACTGGAGCGCTCCGGGGCATCGGAGAGAAAGAGGTCCAGCTTTTTGGACGGGACCCTGAGGAGGAGTTTCAGGAGCGGGTCAGTGAGTAAGCAGAGGGTGGAGGAGGAGAGCAGTCTCGAGGCCTGGATGAGAGACGAAGAGGCCACACTCAGAGCTAGCGTCATTGATAAGTGGAAGAAACTGCAGGGGATGAACCAGGAGCAGGCCATGTTAAAGTATATGTCACTGGTGAAGGAATGGCCTGGCTATGGATCCACGCTTTTCAATGTGGAGGTGAGGAAAAACTACCAGCAATTTATTAAGAAATTTTACTATGTGATTTAAAGAGTCCATATTACTCTATTTTCTGATCTATGTTCTAATGTTGTTTCCTCATCACAAACACACCTGGAGTTGTGTTTTGTTTCATTCACACATGTTTAACACACAAACCCTGCAGATTTAGGCTGAGTTCTTCTCTCAAATATAAAAACACTCTCTTCCACCTTGTGATGTCATGTGGTAATACAGGAAGTGCTCTACCATGTGTGTTTAAACTCCACACACCTTCACTAGAATCATTTGGACAATTTCAGCCCTGGAGTTGCCAATCTCTACTGAACTAAAGATGAAAGGTAGGTGTTAATTTGAGAATTATCACAACATGACATCACAAGGTGGAACAGAGCATTTTGAGCTTTGATGTAAACAGACTAATAATAAAGGATTATTCAAACATGTGTGAATGAAGCAAAACACAAATCCAGGTCTATTTTTGATGAAGTAACAGGATTATAACATGTCTTAAAGCTCACAAGAGTCACTAGGAGCTTTAACTGTAGGATATCAAACGTACTGAAATGGGCTAAAATCTTAATTTGTCTTGAAAACAAAATGAACATCACATTCTGAAGTCTCTGCCAGCAAAACATCTCTCCCTAATCATCCACTACAGTTTTTATGTTTTATCAGTAGCTGAATTATATTAAGGTTATGCCATTTCGAAATCCAAATTGACATAAATTGCTGGCATTGTTGTGTTTTAGTCTCGTGACGGAGCGTTCCCCTGTGACCTGTGGCTGGGCGTGAGCAGAGAGGCCATCTCTGTGTACAAACGAGGAGAGCCCTGGCCCCTGCAGGTCTTTCCCTATGAGCAGATCCTGTCCTTCGGAGCTCCTCTGCCAAACTCGTACAAGATCACAGTGGAGGGGAGAGAGCTGGTCTTCGAGACGCAAATGGTAAATCTTTTTTCAGTAATTATTACCAAACTAAAAACTCATTTAACACTTTTCATATGCATGTAAATAGGGTTGCCATGTGCTTAAACCTGTATATAGAGGAGACATACAAGCTTTCTCATTCTCAATATACGGACAGGCCTCATGTGAAGCTCAGAACCTCCAGAATTCCCTCACTGAGCTGCAGAGGCTTTCTGCTTTCTGATTGGATAATTCTCTTGAGAAGCAAAACACCAAATTATAACGTAACAGCATCGTGTCCAATGTTTTTGTAATTAAGAATAAATCAGCAGTACAGTTGTTAGCAGTGAAATCTATATTTGATTTGAACATGTTAACTTCATATCTGAGGACACAGTCAGGCCATATGGAATTTACCATCAGTCGTACATACAGTTCCTTTAATATGGCCACGTACTTCTACTTCTACTTCTACTTTGATTGACAGGAATGTGTATGCAATGCTAAAACGGCATGTACTTTACTTTACTTTACATTTGACTTTAACGGCCCTCTCCTCTGTGCTCAGGTGATGGACATAGCCAAACTGATGAAGGCCTACATCAGCATGATCGTCAAGAAACGCTACAGCAACTGTCAGTCTGTGAGCAGCCACGGGAGCCAGAACAGCGCCTGGTGAAGTCTGCTACACCCTCTATAGACTCTATATGTACCACCCCGTATCCACCCTCTGCTTCTATAGACTCCGTAAAATGAACCATCTCCACTCTCTGATCTTATAGACTGTATATGAACCAGAGCAGAGCCAGGTGAAGTCTACTCCACCTACTTCTCTTATAGATTCTGTATGAACCACTGAACGCGTGAACAAATGAATGAATGAATGCTGGACCAGAACCACAAGCTCTTAAGAACCAACCACAAACCACCACTAAAGCTGGACTACAAATGTATACTCAAATACGCAGTACTTTCAAAGGTAGACTGACTGTACAAACAAGTAGGATTGGTTTGTTGGTTAAGCACTTATTTCAGGTTAATTCAAAAAGTGCTTTAACCTGAAAAACTCAAAATACAAAAAAATACAAACGCCACATAGTTGACAACAGAACCAGCTTTCAAAATGTGACGTATGCCCTGTTCAAATTTGTTATTCACTATTACATAACTATATCTTGGTATATTTTTATGTATAGCCCTAAATACACCTAAGTTAATGTCAGTTCCGTCAGTTAAATTGTGTTTTCGGATAACATGCTAAGAGAAATACCTATGTTAAAGCCAAATATAGCCTACTACAAGCTAATTAAATATTATATGGTTAAACAATGTATTTCCTATATAATTTAACTGTTACGTTTCCATTGATATAGCCATTCGCATCTATGGTGGCTCTGTAGTGACAAAATCTAGTCGACAATATATATGAAATAAAGATAGAATTTAACCAGATATGAACAGGGCCAAGTCACGACATGACATGATGAAACCAAAGAGACCTCCATTTTGAAGTTTTTACGTGTGGATTTAAAAAAAAAAAAAGCATTTTAATGTGTTTGGAGTCGATCAGACGTTATAAAATTTGATTGTAGGTGTGATTTTTGAATGTAAAAAAAACAAAAAACAAAACAAAAAAAAAAGACAGTGAAATGGAGACTTAAAAATGTTATGAAAAAATCTCTGGGATGACCTGTCCATTGTAAATAATACGCATGTTTGTCCCGTATGTTTTGGTTGATTTTGTTTTATTAATAGTGTAGATACAAAGTGCCTAGTTCAAATCCAGGCACAGACTTTTTAACTGATTCCAAAGGTGCTCTTTCTTTTAAACTGCTTTGTGTAAGTTGTTGACAATATAAATATACAAAAATATACAGATTGTAACTCTAGGGTTGTCCAAAGTATCGAAAATCAGATATGAGTTCCTACTAAACAACTAATATCGAAACTAGAATCATTTTTGAGCAGTTTTCGTGTCATTTTGAGCTTTATCAGAACAAATATAAGACCTCATGCAAAGGTAAAGAAAGTACTATCATTTTGTATATGAAAATTACATTCTATTACTGAAAAAGGAGCATTTTTTCCATTTCTTTTGTTTCATCGTAATCTCTATTGAGTCGAGTCTATTCCTTGGCATCGAAATTGAGTTTGAAATTTTAGTATCATGAAAACACTAATTGGAACTATTCCATATTGTAAATTTTTGTTATTACCACTTGGAAAATCAGACAAGAGCAATGTCACATGCTTCTATACATAAAAACTGCTGGGCTATTTGTGGACACTAATACTTTTTTATTATTTTGTTTTATTGTTTTAATCACACCCATTGATTTGTGGCCCCAAGAATATTCTCATAACCAAAAGTTTTACTGGTTTTCAAGCAAATTACTTTTTTCCAGTTATGAAGGCCCCATTTTGAGGACTTTGGACTATTCCAGAGATGTAATGATGTGTCATGTTTTGAATGGCTTTGTCACATTTTTTCTGAAACCCATGGATATAGATCTAGTTTTGTCTTAAAAAAATAAAATGTGGTTGACAAATATTGATATAAATTGGACTAACCCTGCTATCTGTCACTACAAAGAAATGTTAACTTAAGCTTTATTTTATATTTCTGTTTTATTAACTAGTCTCCTGTCTGTTTTTCCAAATTCTAAGTATCCTACATATACTAAAGTGTATAAATTCACTCTTTTTTTAAAGGTGCATCATGTAACTTTTTGGTTGGGGGTCCGTCATCTACTTGTTTCTATGGATATGTCATTGCTCTGCCTGGAATGTTCCACAGTATGACATTATAAAAACAGGCATTCTGACTGTGAGCGGGGTCGCCTCTCCACAGATCTGACCTGTAACTTGGTCTGGTTTGGTCTCCATGAAAATAGAAAGTTTTAATGCCGTACTGTGAAACATTCCAGACAAAGCAATAACATCTCCATGAAGAAAAGCGTTTGGCAGACCCTCCACCAGAAAAGTTACACAATGCACCTTTAACCTGGAAAAATATGAGTTGAATGAAAATCTGTTCAAACACACACTAGAGCTGCAAAATTAATTTGACCATAATTTCCTCCACAAACAACAAAATCTCCAGTCTTATTCTGCATAAAAACTGCTAACCCTGTAGTTTAGATCTGTAAAACCTGTTCTGAAATGCGATTTTTGTATTAGTCGAGTTCACATTTAAGTCTTTTTGTTCTTTTGGACCCGTTTAAAATGTGAACTTTGAACAGAATTCTTTAATTTAAACATAAATCGCAAATCTACAATCACAAAGCTTGTCAGAAAAATTGCAATTCAATGGTTTTCGCAAAGAGTTCTGCCCTATCATATACTAAAGCTGCACTGCGCAACTTTTCTGATGGAGGATGCGCTACCGTCTTGTCTCCATGGAGATGTTATTGCTTTCCCTGGAATGTTCCGTGGTATGACATTAAACATATCCATCTAGCATTTATTCATTACGAGTGTTTCTATCGCTCAAAAATACAATAATTCCTTTTGTGAATAGGGGCGCCTCTCCACAGATCTGAATTGTAATGTAGCGTAGCGCTGTAACCTGCTTGTTTCTTTGTAATATATGTTTAATCTATACTGTGGAACAATCTTGACAAAGCAATAACATTTCCATGGAGACAAGAAGGTGGCGGACCCTCCACTGGAAATATTACGCAGTGCTCCTTTAGCATGTGTTTCAATATAGATTCCATAAATTGCACGTTAGCGTTTAGCCTTTAGCGACACAACATTCCTGGTTATCTCCATGGGAACTCCGCTGGCGGCAGGTCCATCCAAAGACATCTGAGCTTTCCCCACAGTGCCTTGTTGTAAATATGTAAACTTATTTTGTCGTGTGCTCTCGTTTTTGGTATTATGTGCAATGTTCTATTTTATTATTATTATTCTATATATTCCGTATAATCTTTGTGGCTGTACATTTTATATTGTAAGTCTCTGCTTGTTTATGGAAATGTACCACAAGCTTCAGACCCTGTATTTTTCTCAATGACACAGTGAGATTTGGCGTTTTCTATTTGTATTTACTGTGTTGTGTATGGAAATAATGATTCTAACAATAAAAAGAATGCAAAATTGATTGCTGATGTCATATTTTAAAGTGATAACATGTAACTTTCTGGAGGTGGAAAGTCAAACTGTATGATTCCATGGAAATAATAGGATAAAACCACACTTTGGAAGCAGGAGAAGGTCCTCCAGGCCAAATAAGAGTCAGGTTTGTCAAGATGCAAGCCCGCTCACAGTTAGAACACGTTTTTTATGCTTTTATTTTAGTCTGTTTTTTGGCAACAAAGGTACATACTGAGGCTTTAAATGTTTTGAGCTATTTTTAGTACATTCTATGCCTTACAGAAAAATGTTTTTCTTATTCCTAGGTAATCAACATCCTTGTACTTTTAGTGTTTGAATCTTTTGGATTGTTACTCTAAAATATAGTAGTTTTGTGTAACAACATCTGTATATTGACTATTAATTTCCCTCTTACGCCAGCAGAGGGCAGCAGGCACCTAACCCAATCTTTCTGTCAGTATGTAATGCCACAAATGAACATATTTTTCCCAAACATGTAACTTTTCTGGTGGACACAGACATAGTAGACATGGGTTAATGCAATTTAACGTCCTTCATCGTTTTTATTACTGTAAGGTCTCACTGCACAAATTCTACCCAGATGCGTCTCCAATATGTGATAAGTTAAAACAGCTGAAGGATCATTCTTTCATTCGTTTTGGGACAGTCCAAGTATACAGTCATTTTGGTCTAGCATCTTTTTCTTCTATTCTGGAGTATATGAGACCGACCTGGCTCCAGACAGGGACATGGCCCTGTTAGGACGCTCCACAGAGTCACAAAACCTACTAAAAAAACTTCAACTCGGAACTATTGTGGCCAAAAGACTCATTCTGCAGGACTGGAAAACAACCTTTAGAAACTGGCTGCATGAACTAGCCTGAGAAAAAAGAACTTTTCTGGTGGAAAGTGCACAGCCTGCGGTGACCCCATGGAGATATTATTGTTTTGCCTGGAATGTTTCACAGTAGGGCATTAAACGTGTCTATCCCCACGTAGATAAGCAGGTGGAGAGGCATAACTGCTCACTGTAAGAATGAATGTATTTTTGAGTAATAAAACAAGTTTAATGCGATACTGTGGGACATTATTCTATCATTCCAATCATTTTCTTTGACTTTTAACTCAAATTAACTTGTCTGACAGTTGTTTTTTGATGTGTTCTATAAATAAAGCTGGACTGGGTTCATTTCAAGGGACAGTAAGAACCTCTCCACGGAAACAAGCAAGTGGTAGAATCCACACAGAAAAGTTGCTTAGTGCATCCTGAAATGTCAGTCCGATGTCCAAAAGCATGAATGAATCAAACTATAAAAAATAATTGAACTCAAACCTAAATTATGCACAGTAAATGACCAAAATCAAATAAAAATACCACACATGTAAAAACACCTGTCGTCAAGCAGTGGCACAAGTTTAAGTACTTTTGTATAGTACATCTTTTATTTGGAATGTTTATATCAGTGAGAATGGAAGCAATGATATTTAATAGTAATAAAAAAACTCAACATACAGTATACAAACAATAACTTATATAAACATGCAGTCTAAAGTGTGCAAAAATGCCTATAAATAATAATACAATATATGTCGTGTTCAAGAGGGAGTATTATACTTCTATGGAGTATGAACTGCTAACACATAACATATTTAGATCACCATGTTACTTTTTATTGTTTTGAAAATGCTATATTCGCTGAAAACGTTGTATTAACATGCTCCCTCCCTTTGCTCTCCACAATAAGTCACTCCCCCTTCAGAGCTCTATCACAACACAATTAGCGCGCGTGCATTGGCTGTGCACAGTTTTGTAACATGTTTCTGTACATTTACGGAGAATTGTCGTGTGGGAGCATGGGTGACGTAGGCTTGTGGGCTGAGCATCGGACAGAATCTTACAGTGAACCGTAAGGACGATTCAAATAGGGCCCGGGAGAGATCACTAGATTACTCAAACATGCATGGATGACATATACAACCTCTTCAGGCATATTTTGGATGAGGTAACAGCTTTATAACGTGGTAGAAAGCTCCTAACAGTCGATTTTGCATACTACCCCCTCTTTAACGATAGAGTTCTTTAAATGGCACAGTACAGTATGTTGCCGTAGTGCTGGAAAGTCAAAGAAGCGTAAACATTCACTAAAAACATAGATAAGACTTTCAAAATGTCAATGTACATTAGTGGTTTAGTTAGTTACGGTTCTCAGAAAGATTTTGATATTTAGTTCACAATATAATAAAAAATAAAACAGGTAACGCTTTAGTTTAAGGACCACATATTAAAAGGTGCACGGTCACTGTGTAACTTTTCTGGTGGAGGGCCTGCCACTTGCTTGTCTCCATGGAGATATTACAGTTTTGCCTTGATTATTCCACAGTAATAACGGAATAATCACAAAGGAGTCAGGGTAATGGTCAGATCTGTGGAGAAGAAAGCCTGCACATAAGATTTTTTTTTTTTAGCTATAGAGCACCTGTAATTAAACAAATGCAAGGGAGATACAGTATGTTTGATGTCCTACTGTAGAACATTCAAGGCAAAGAAATAACATCTGCATGGAGACAAGCAAATAGTGGACCTTAACCTGAAGTTACATAGTGTAGCTTTAATGGTTAGCTAATAGTTAAAGGTATAAGTCCATTCAGCATTCAGTGATTAGCTAGTTTTGTCCCATTAAAACATGTGTTACTACCATTAACCATTATCATAGTGAGAATGGCAAAGTCTTATAAAAATGTATTAATAATAGTTAAATAACCACTAACTAGCATACCAATTAAGATTTACTTAGCAGCTAATATGTGGACCTTAAAGTACATTGTGTAACTTTTCCGGTGGAGGGTCTGTCAAATACTTTTCTCCATGGAGATGCTATTGCTTTGTCTAGAATGTTTGGTATTAAACCGTTCTATGGTATTAAACCTTTCTATCTTCATGAAGACCAAACCAGACCAAGTTACAGGTCAGTTCTGTGGAGAGGTGACCCCGCTCACATTAGAATGCCTGTTTTTCTTGGTATTTTTGAGCAGTACAGCCACCTGTAATATAGTAAATGTAAGGTAGAGATGTTTAATGCTATACTGTGGCACATTCCAGACAGAGCAATGACATATTCATAGAAACAAGTAGGTGACGGATCCTCCACCAAAAAGTTATATAGTGCACTTTTAAACTACAGTGTTACAAAAAAATCAGATTAAGTCCAGTGTTAACAGTTTCACAAATATCCAGTGAGATTTTTGCAAAGTTTAAATGATAAAGAAATGTAATATTGAATATGCTGTAAAAACAAAATGTAGAAATAGTCGAATACTGCAATGGTATGACACACGTAACATAAAGAGTTTTAGGGAGTTCTTCCATTGCAAAAAGGGGTCAACAACATTCTACGCAGTGGCAAAGTGGTTAGCATTTCAACCTCGCAGTCAAACTAATTAGTCAAAGTCGGTGTTTCATATATTACTATAGTGAACTGCCAGTGTAGTGTATCTATTGATATCATATAGGTTTTATCAGTTTGCCTTAAAGGGACTGTACCTGATTGTTTTCATGTAATAAAAGTAAAATAAGTTTTGCCCCAGTACAGATATAATGTAAAAACAGCTCTTAAGATCAAAATGAGACCAGTGTATGCTTATGCGTTTTTATCGTCCTAAACAAGGAAGTGTGCTGTTAGCATGCTAGTTGCTGTTACCATTACCGTGACGACAAAACTCCACTCTGGTAAGAAGTTGTGAAAAGCTCTAAACTCACTGTGGTGGTTAAATAGAATGCTAGGAATGCATTATAAAAGAGAGGAATAATTTTGGGCCACGGCAAACCATTTAAAATGAGTTCTGCTTTTCAGGTTTTGAAAAATCAGGTACAGCGCCTTTAAGTGTTAAATAAACGTTGTCTAGAATTGGCACAGACATACATTTAAGTGTAAAGCAATTACAATAGCCCAGTTAGAACAGCGGTGTCAAAATTCACATATGTAGAAATGTTAGTCTGTCAACTTTAACTTCCAAGATAAAAAGTCAGTCATATTTGAGTTAGTTTTGAAGCTCATGGTGCAGTGTATCTACAGACAATAGGAGCTATAGTGAGTATACGGACTGGCCTGTTGGTGGAGAATGCTTAAGAATAGTTGTAGAAAGGCTGCTCATCAGGTCTGAAGCCGTACGCTGTGACTGGTCGCCCCGGAGATGAGGTGGTCTGGTCAAACATGTCTGAACCATCCCTGAAACACAAATCCATATTTATGAAATGTGAAGTTGGTTTAATGTTGCAAACCATCTCTCCCCATAGTAAAAATACACTGGAACTGCTCATCAGTGATGGAAGGTAAAAAGATCGATATAATTTTTACTTCACTTAAGCAAAATTTACAGTGGATACTTTTTAGCTCTACTACATTTTAGAGCAGATATCTGTACTTTCTACTCAGCAAACAGGTTTGACTCACCCTGAGTGCAGGTCTCCATTTGTCGGCTGAAAATCTCCAAAGAAATCTGGGCTGACCGAGCCGTCTCCAGGAGTTATCCCATCTGTACACACATACAGATTATTTCTATAGTCAATTTAGATTTTCAAAACAAAGTTTCATTAAATAAAAGGTCAATGGTGACTGAAGACTTCTAAATAGAGAATCTTAAGAACCAAATGTATGGCACCGTCTTTATTATAAAAAGTTTTTTTGTGTGTGTGTTTCAGAGACTGTAGAGTTCAGATAATTATCAATATAGTCAAATATCATACAAAATAAAACAAATATCAAAATACAAATCTGATTTTTTTTTTTTTATAAAAATCGATCAATCATTGCAGTCCAAATCCAAAAACAGATGCTCCTAAATCAGTTAATAAGACCGGTTTCAGCATTTCTCCAAGTGTGTCACATACCTGCGCTGTAAAAGAGGTCCGTGCGGTCGTTGTCGTTGTCATAGAGATAAGGTTCACACTCGTCCACTTGTCGACTCTCCACCATCTCTAACCACTGGTTGTTGTGGAAACGGAACTTCTCCGACTGGATCTTCCTGCCCCACTCCTCATCGTACTCCTGCAGGTAAAATAGTGTTGTCAATAATAACATATGTGCGTAATCCCTCAGTGGTCCATGGGTGTATACTAGTCTATGTGCTCTTATACTTGTTCTGATACAGCTCAAGATCTTTCTAAAACTATTCAGGAAAAATTAATTTCTGTCCTGTCAATGTGACTTATTTTGTATCAATACCTGCTCAAATGAGTATCTAGTTTCGATACTAGTTTTAGTATTGATTAGTATCTGATTTGATACTTTTGACAAGCATAAGTATCTGTATTTGTGTAGTGCATCTGAGTGCAGGATCTGTTGTACTCACAGCGATGATGTCCAGCGTGTTGTCACAGACTTTCCTGATCTCAGCGTTCTTGTCGTGCATCAGGTCAATCAGATAAGCAGGAGCCTCTGAGACCACAGTTAGGGAAGAACAGACCTCCACTATGGTTCATGTTTCATTATACTTTGTACCTTTGAACATGATTTTAAAAAGAGAGTATTTCAATTCTATGGGGTATTAATTACCAACACTGACAGTTAGTCAAGGATACGTGTGTCTTTGATGATGACGTCTCGTGTGGCCTGATGAAAGACCATTTGATAAAAGACATAGACGATCTGACACACAAACTCATCGTCTTCCTGTTGGGCTGCACAAAAGAATTTTAAAAAATAGCATTAATATCAACTTCTCTAAACTCTAAAAGCCCTGACCAAAGAGCAGGCTGCCTCACCGTTCAGTAACTCTATTAGCGCTGGGATGATGCCGGATTTGGCCAACATGGCAGCACAAGCGTCGTCCATGGAAACCGTTCCAATCATGATCACCACCTCCAGGATCAGATCATCTTCTGCAGAGCCTGAAAACAAACCCAGGAAAACATGGAATTATGAGTTTATATGTACAATATATAATGAATACTATTGGTCTATTTGTATTTTATATGGCACTGCCCTTATTTAAAAATAAGAAGGGCCTGTCAATAATGAAAATGAAATTGTCAGGTATTTTGCTGTAACATTTGATTTGTGCAGTTTTTTGTATTAAAGGTCCACTATGTACTTTTCTGGTGTTCCCATAGAGATGTCATTGCTTTGCCAAGAATGTTCCATAGTACAATACTTATATCTCCAAAGAGAAATGAAGCAGGTGACACCACCAAGTTAAAGGCCAAATCTGTGGAGAGGCGACCCTGCTCATTGTAAAAATGCATGTTTTCCAAGGTATTTCTGAACAATAAAAACACCTGTAAGTTAATTAGTGCAAGATAGATATTTTTAATGCTATATTGTGGAACATTCCAGGAAAAGCAGCAACATCCTCATGGTAACAAGTAAATGGTGAATTCCTCTACCAGAAAAGTTACATAATGTACCTTTAATGCTGAGATACTCTATTTTAGGTCTGGTTGTGAAACTCTTGAGTTTAAGGAAAAGGTTAAGAGTGTGTTTTCCACATTTTAAAACTTCACTTTCTTTTTTATTATCATTTTTTTTTATTATTTTCTTAAGGTGACCCAGTGTAAAACATAATTACAAATAATAACTTTTAACTTAATCCAAACATGTTTTCATGTCCATATATATAGTTTTCTTTCTCAGAATATTATATTTTACCTATTTCTTGACCTTCTTTTTCTTCTTTCAGGCCTAATTCTTATATCTTTCCTTCTTTTTTATTATCATATTCATTAACACATTTAATCTTATTGGTTTAAATTTCATTATTTAACATTACTATACTATTTTTTGTTATCGCATTAATTTAGCAGTTTTATATTATTGACACTTTCCCTTCCCTTCAGATAATAGAGGACTGTTGTTTGAAAAAGACTGCATAAGCTTAAAACATCCAAGTATTCAAGTTTTTACAGCATGTTCATTATCTGTTACCGGGCTTGAGTCGGTCCTTGAGGTAGGGCACCAGGTTGTATTCTTTGAGCACCAGTTCCCAGTCCAGGTCGGGGATGGTGAGATTGGCCAGAGTCCCCAGACACTCCACCACCCACTCCTCCTCCTCCTCCGCACGGATCTCTGCCGCCAAGTCCCCCACATAATCCTGACACACAAAAGCTCCATGTTATGCCATTACATTCATAACATATATATTGTTGTTTGTCAGGTGAAGAGGTGTTTTTAAATCATCAATATCTCTGTCATTTCTGGGCCTGTCCACATGAAACTAAATCTGAGGCCTAAAGCTGAGGTACCTGTTCTTCAAACCATGAAACTCAGCTGTACTTAACAGTTCCTTGTGACTCTTAACTTGTTCCTACCTTTTATAGACCCTTCGTATTCACATGCGTACAATATATTTATAAAAAGATACAGAAGATTACTTGTAAATCATGAGTTTAATCTGTCTTTTTACATAAAAATACTTAAAAATATATACTTTACATATCACCCACTCACTAACTTCTCCTTTCTGTTCCCATATACATCCTCATAATCTACCGTAAATACAATTATTAATCAACTAATACAAACTTTGGTCGCAGAGTTAGAAGTGAATTTGGCGCCAGTTCCATATTAGGAATAGGAACTGATTCGGACAAATCTGCACATGAGATTTTCTTTTTATTTGTGTAATGTACCAGCAATACCAAACTTCATTAATAAGTGTATAAGTAAATAGAACTTACAATGAATAATGCTTTGGTGGGGCCATCGTGTTGAGAGATATTTCTGATCATCTTCATCAGGAGGCAGTCTTTCATTTTAAGAGCCCTCTTCATCAACATCTTCAGACCATTGCCTAGAGACAACACAAACCTTTAAATACTAAATCTGAACCATAGACTGTATAAAAGAAGTGGACTAAGGGAGTGTGACGTCATTCTTAGGGTACAGCTCCAGTCAAATGAAGCTCACGATGCTAGCAGTTATAGGAGAAAATTTGGGCGATATTAGGAAAAGGAGTTAATTTATGGACAAAATAGTGAAATAAAAACACCAGGATTGTGTAGAACGGGTTAATATGAACATTTTATGACCAAAATGAGCATTTACAAAGAGGGGTGACAATTTTTCTATGTAAAGTCAATTGGAAACAGAGTTGATGGAGCCGGAAGCCCCCCATGAACACTTCCTTTTTGGAGCGTGGCAGCCACCGGGTTAGCCATGTCCATTTACAGTCTATGGTCTGTACTCGAAAATAGTAAGAACATTTCCAATACAATAGACAGTTTACCTTCACACATGAGTTGCGCGTTCCTCTTGTTGGCTGCCAGGTTGATGCAGATGGAGATGAGCTCGATTTCAAACTCCTCCTCTCCGTGTTCGTACAGCATCTGCATGAGCTACACACACGAAGACAAGTTTAATACATAGAACTTTAAAGTGGAACGTACCAGTGTCATGTGACCCACCTGAGGGATGCAGTCCGTGTACACAAACATCCCCTTAAAGCGGTCGTCCATACTGATGTGGTACAGGATGCGCATGGCCACCTGTTTGTTGTTCTCATCTCCTGCAAAACACAACATCCAATCAGGTATAGCATTTAGAATATAATTAATTAATCCATGTTCTGTGGAGCTGCAAAATCTATAAAAAGAAAGAACTGTATTTTATAGATTTAAAACGTTTAACACAATTCATAATTTAACATTTAAAACGGAAATCATGAATAAAAAGAATGTAATGTAAAGAACGCAGGTGTACAGCGCTGTCACAAGGTGGCAGTGTTTCAACATCAGACACAGACCACATGAACTACTTTGATAAATGAAGCCAGTTGACATTTGCTTATATTGTGTATCATAAGAGATGCTAATATGTTCATTTGAATCCTATGAGATTTAACCATGTTATAGTGTTCCTTTGTCAGAAAATGTAACAGCGTTCTATCAAGGTATACTTCATATATAGCATATTGCACCTCATTACACAAATTACAATTTACAACCCAGAAATTTCCTGCTCTTGAAAACCCACACACCTATACTTCCAAATAAAATGTGAAATGTCAACAGTAAAGTCTAAAAAAAACATATTTAACAGCAGTAATTACAGTGTGATAGAAGAGGACAGTAAAAGTTTATGTTTACATATTGATTCTTACCCAGGAGTGCGGTGAGTTTGGGCAGCAGTCCCACCTCCACCATCTTGGCTCTGAGTCCGGAGTCAAAGGACAAGTTGAGGAGGAGTCGGAGGGTGAGGTTCAGGAGGTCCTCGTGTTCACAGGGGACCAGGCGAGACAGCTTCTCCACTGTGTCCAGCTCCGCCTGCAATACACAAGTCACACATTTACTATTGTTACTTTGCAGCACATGGGGTGACGCTAAGTGAAGGCACTGCGCGGTCTGAAGCTCTGTTACTCCAGTTACTCAATCTGAGCTTTGAGATGATTTGTGCTGTTACATAAATCCCTCTTAAATAACATTACAGTCATAAACTAACTTTTGCTTGCACTAGCCAACTTGTTTATGTTGCTCAAAAACATGCATTACTAGGTCAGGTCGCCTTTCCACAGACTTGACCTGTAACCTGCTCATCTCAGTGTCAATAGGTTTAATATAAGGCTGTGCCAAAAGACAGCAATCTGAACTTTGGTCAATCTCAATGATAAGGGAAATCCAAACTTGAAATGTCCATAATTATCAACGCAAAATAAAAACTGTAGTGACCCCGATGCCCTGCTCCTTATGCTTGAAGTCCACGTGTTTGTTTTCAATAAAAAAATACGAAAATCAAATCAAAACTCAAGATCGATCTAAGTGAGGAAACTAAATCCTGATTCTTTTTTTTCCCCCCATATCGCCCAGCCCTAGTTTAATGCTATATATAATTTTAATAATAGCAACAGAACTTTGATCACAACTGCAGTTATTCTTTATAGCAATAGAGAAATTAAATTCTGTCAACTGGACAAAAGTTTTTTGATCAAATATGTTTCGCAGCTCATCCAAGCTTGATTACTTTTTATAATCTGTTGTCCCAGTCTCACCATGTCATTCTTGTTCTCCAGGAAGATGGAGAGCTTTTTAAGGAAGGACACCACGAGCACCAGCAGCTCCTCGTCATCCCGCTCCAGAACTTTGACCAGAAGACCCACGATATTTTTATTTCTCATCTTCAGCTCTGTCCTCGTGTCCT
This sequence comes from Taenioides sp. WSHXM2023, assembly GCA_029959045.1. Classification (NCBI taxonomy): domain Eukaryota; kingdom Metazoa; phylum Chordata; class Actinopteri; order Gobiiformes; family Gobiidae; genus Taenioides; species Taenioides sp. WSHXM2023. The sequence continues at coordinate 25,248,889 of CM057096.1, forward strand.
CCGCCAGGTTCAGCAGCAGATACAGAGACACTAAGGGGATTCAGACATTGACACTTATAATATTGTATTTATCTGAAATAGACTTTTAAAAGTAAGCACCAACCTCTTAGCAGCTGCTCCTGTTTGGCCAATAGGCTCTGGTATTTCCTTGTGGCTTTGTCTTGGTCTCTTCGAAGGGAACCGTTTTCTGGAGCAGACTCACGTAAACCAATGCAGTTAAGGAGAATTTTGGGACATATAAACATACATGTAACTTTGACAGCAATTGATATGCCACTGTAGCCCTTTTTTGAAGAACTATATAATAAATTGTTTTCTGTAGTATTGCACTTTTGATTTGTAAAAATATGTTTGTAAAAAGTAAGATTCTGCTTGCACATTGTAAACAACTCCAGGATAAATAGTTAAGACTCCATATCAGTCAGAGGAATATTAACTAAAGGTTACTAACTAAAGGTTTAGGCTCAAGGTATAAAAAAGATATAGGCTTTGTTTTTCTTGCGCAGCTCCTCTCTCCACACATCATGTCTCTTCAGTTCATGTTCGATGACACTCATGCACAACGCGCCCACCTTATAATGACTCACCACTCCATGAAACTGTGAGAAACTGAGAGAAAAACACAGTTAGGGTCAAGAAAAGAATCAGATGTGGGTAGTACTCAGTTACATTTGTTAGAGCAACTTCAAGAAATTGTACTTTTCAAGCAGCTTTTACTCCTACTTGAATAATATTTAATAATTAAGTAACCATACTCTTGAGTAAAAAGTTTGGTTACTCTTCTCATTGTAAGATGATCAGTGACAAAAGCTTCATATTATTATTATGTCCCGACATTTTCTTGAGTTGAGCAATTTCTTTGAACAACTACTTTGTATTTCTACTTGAGTCATATTAATTTGACTTTACTCTTAATCAAAAAAATAAAATGCAGTTGATGACTTCCTTTTAACTATGACGGCTACAAACCTGGAAAAACAGAAGAAGACGTAAATAATGATTGTTGCCAGCTCCACACTTTGTTTCCAGTCTTCTCTCAAAACTCTGGCCAGAGCCCCAAGAGCAGCCTCTGTGCAGAAAAACAGAATACGAACAAATGCGTTAATACCTGGGGGGAAAAAAAATCATACTGTACTGATGTGTTACAGAGCTCGGGATTGTGATGTCACACAATGTAGAAATTTCACTGAGCCTAATGTTAAATCAATGGAGATTTTAAGATGAGAAGAAAAAAAATACTAAACTTTGTGTTCAAATGTTTTCTGACACTATAGAGTGATAAATGTATTTATCAGAAGTGACCCAGCAGTTAATGGACTAGTCCCAATGCACTTTTGTTTATTTTTGACATTGTTTTGGCTAATATATCTTTACAAATTTTGACCTAATCCCACAAACATGGCGGATTTCCATGGTAACAGCAGTTTTTTCATGCCCCAACTCTATTATGTGAACTCGTACCATTGTGTAGCAACTCCTCCAGGTTATCAGGGTTACGGGCCAGCTGCAGGATGAGGGCGGAGCCTCGGATCTTCTCTGGGATGCCTTCATACAGAAGTTCAACATACTCCTCAACTTTAGTTATACTGGCTTCTTCATTCAACTACAAAAAAAAAAGAGATGTTTTGTTTACATGAATCAGATACAACATATAGTAGGCTCACTTGCAAGTTAATAGGTGATAAAATATTACCTCCATCCCTTCAAATGGTGCCAGCTCTCTGGGCTTTGCAACTCTTTTTTCTTTCTTTTCCCCTGCATACATACAACATGTAAAGAATCACAATTAGCATCTATAGACTAAAGTTTTCTACCGCTAAACTACATCATCGCGTAAATGACCATGGCCTATAGAACAAACAGACTCTGTAAACTAAAGATAGTTCCAGACCTCGTCCTTCCACTGGGGAATTCTTGCGGTTCTGCAGATAGTACAGCAGCTGCTCCACCTGCGGCAGGCGTGAGGCTGGGATCAGTTTGCACTCCTCCACCACCTTTTTAGCCAGCGCCCCCACATCTGTGCTCGGGCTCAGGCTCTTCACACGGATACTACAGAAAGACACAGGTATACAGGAATCCATTTTTGTTCTTTAATTAAACATATCAATCATTAAAATTATCAAAACAATATAAAAAACACAAAATTTAAATTCCATGGCCATATGAATGATGCAAAACAAACTTAGCCCCCTAGAATAAAGGAAAACTAATTTTAGCCGTTTTGGTAGGGCAAAGTACATTGCCCTACCTATTTGTATATTGTCAGCAGTGCGCAAGTTGGAAATGGAAAGACTGTCATGTTGACTTATGTGTAAATAATTTAGTACAGTAGTCTACTGTTAATCGTGTGTGGTATTGTACCTTTAGTCTATGGGCTGGGCTTAAACGGGGCATGGCTCAAATAAAATATTAATAAACAATTTCATGGTTAGTCAGTATATTGCTCCAGTGTAATGCTTCATAATATTATGGCCTTCTATTTCACACTATTAGAATTCAGAAAATGTACAAATAAAGCTCTGCATTAGCACTGTTGAAAATCTCACATTTTCTGTCCCTCCTTGCGCTCGCCGAGCATTGGCCCTCCATCCTCTCCCAGGATGGACGCCTCCACCTCATAGTGCACCACGAGCGCCTTCTCTGTGGGGTGGACATCCAGACTGCCAGCAGTCACTTTGCTGTGAGGAGACAAGACACACAGTAAGGCAAGATACCAAGACACCTTTGCTTGGTCAAGCAGATACAATATGTAAATGTTTTAAGGCACTTTTCAGACTACGTCTAACAGGATTCTTCTTTGGGATATTTCATATGAATATCCCATCAAAAGATCTGTGAAGAACAGAGGTTTAAGTTTTGTACGCAGAAAACTACTACTCCCACTACTAACTAAGGGCCTGTAAATGGAATAACTCTTAGTTTCACATAATTTGACAGGGTAATGCATGGCTCTTCTACAGTGGACTGATAATCCATTTGACACATCATAATATGACACACCCAGATGCTAGCTAGATTTAGAAAGCTCTGCTGCTACATGCTAGCTGCTAAGAGGCTAACCAGTGATCGTAGTAGCAAACCTTAAATGACACATGTTTAATATAAAACGTGTATAAGCTGATGAATGTACAGTCCACTGACTCACTATTAACAACACTTATGACACACATTTGAGCTAAATATCAAGGGGCAAGTTCAATGCTAGCTTTTTAATGCTACCTTTGATGCTAGCTGATGGTAAATGAACACCTTTGCAGATCGTTCAGCGAATAATTTAGTAAGATGGCCGGTCTTGAATCGTAATTATTGTTTAGTTTTCATGTTATTATGTGTTCATGAATGGTTCGGATGTCACTTATGTCAAAAGACGAGAGAAGAGACTGTAAATTGATAATGTATAACCGGCTCTCGTTTTAAAAATCCATCAGATAATGCCAATACAGAAAATACCTGTAGCCACACGATTTAGCCTCATATTATAACATGCTTTGCAAACTGTTAAACCAAAGATTGCAAGATGTTATGTATAGTCTAGACTGCACGTTATGTCTAATATTTACACTGAATTATTAATATGATCTAACAGTGGAGCCATTTAGTCATGACCTGTGGTAGATAGCAAGTTAGCAAGAAACGCAGCTTTAAAAACGCATATGTATAAAGGCGTAACATTACCGTTTGAGGTAGCGTGCGTCATCCTGCATCTTCCTTTCAGTGTCTTAACAAGAATCTGAGCTGATTTGATCCGTTAACACCAAAGAAATTCCCGAAATCACGGCCAGAAGAAAAAAGAATCGTGTTGTAAACCAAGCCCCTGCAGAGATGGACTACAAACATGGCCGCCGTGTGTTCTTCTTCTACGTCTTCAGCGTGAATCTACCTGCGTGTAAGTACCCAATGTGGGCGGAAGTACCTGATGTGGGCTCTGTGTTCGCGCATGTGCAGTTTGTGTATTGTTGTACGGGTTTCACGACAGTGCCCGATTCGTCCCTTGCAGTTGGTTTACGGCTCTTGCAGTTTGCATATTACCTCAGGGTGGTTGTCGTCGGTTTTACTGTACGCGATGGCGATGAGCGAGGATTTTCAATTTTATGCTGCATTGCTGGACTACATGTCCACAGGAAAAAGGTCCACTGTGGTGAAAATAAAGAAGCTAAGACGGGCGAAAAGCAATTTTGTAGTGAGAGGTAGGCCATAAACTCAAATGTGACTTTTCTGAAAAAACCCTCTAAGTGCCTTTTCAGAAATATTCAGAAATTATTTTTTATATAATAGTAATCTCTATGTATTTTTTTAAATGTACTTTTTTTTATTTAATTTAAATATTTACATGTAGGCCTATTATCAAGTACATGAATTTAAACCAAACCAACAATGGCGTGGTGCAGCTGGGTGCTTCAGTGTCAATGAAGTGCAAGTGTAGTTAGGGCTGAACGATTTTAAGAAAAAATTGCGATTTCGATTTTATCCACGATTTTTTTCAGTGCACATGAACATTCGCAAGCATCAGAGAAACTTACATCATACCATTCAAACACTAAATTCCATAACTGTAATGCAAGAATGAAAACGCATGTGGCTCTTTCATCGTTCTGTCGTGGCTCCCTGTGACTTTGGAAAATAATAATGAGTATTTAATTACATTGTATTTTTATTTTAGTTTGTTCGTTTTTAAATGTAAATCTAAAATTGTAGATAATGGTAATCTTGTAACATTTAAATAAAACGTTTTTAATTTTTTTGTCTTATGAGCTGTAGTGGAGGATGGTGCTTGTTGTTGTCCGTTTTCTGGGAGTTGTAGTTTTGCCTGTAGTTCCCCTGGTTAGCGCTGGTTTAGAGTCAAAAGGGTTTTGTGGCTCCGGGTGTTTTCTTTTCTGTGGGAGACGGTCCAAATGGCTCTTTGAGTATTTAAGGTTGCCGACCCCTGCACTAGACGTTTCACTGGACTTTCTCGCCGTGCACTCGTCATGCAAATGCGCGTATGGCGGTATAAATTGGTCATGTTTCCACTGGATGTGGCAACTTTAGCACGACGTGTTTTGCACAGCACCTGTTTCTGATGTTCGTCTGCAGCCTCAAACCCGAAATACTGAAAAATGACCGACGTGCTGTTTTTCTTTGGGTTCAAAACCCCAGACTCCAATTCTGGTCCCGCTAAAGCCATTTCTGAAACTGATGACCAGCTACACTGATTGGAGTCGAGAACACGTGACCTGTGCTGCCGCTTCTGATTGGTGAGCTGGAGTCGAGAACACGTGACCTGTGCTGCCGCTTCTGATTGGTGAGCTCAGCAGCGCGGCAGGGAGGCGACGTACGTGTGTGAAATAGTTGACGAAACAAAACCTGGGTCAGTTAGGAGCGCTGCAAAAAAACGTGGCTTTAACGATCCCAAAATCGTGTTGTCTGAGATCACGATTTTCGGTCTAAAACGATAGATCGTTCAGCCCTAATTTAGTGTAACAAGTGCAGTGTAACAAGTTCAATCTGTATGTCATCCACAGACAACCAGTTGTTCTACGTAGGCCCCCAAAAAAAATACATGCGGCTTGTGGTCCTTACTGAGGACCAAAAAAAAGCAGTCCTGAGGGAATGCCATAACAAGGCTAGGACCGGGAACCATGGTGGTGTAAGGGCCACCAGGAATAAAGTCATCCAGGGGTACTACTGGTCAACCATTAATGAAGACGTGAAGGATTGGGTAGGGTTTTTCTGTGGCATAACATCACATACTATGCTCAGACAACATTTTTATATTAATTAGTTCTCTCTGACATGTCAGGGTCCCAAACTCATCTGAATTGTGTTTGACCTTTACAGGTCAGCAGCTGCCACCAATGTCAGCTGAATGACCCCATTAAGACAGTGCCCCCTCTCCTTCACCCAATTCAGGTAGTGTCTACTTTTGTGCTGTGAACCCTGCCTGAAGTGAAGTAATGGAAAGCACTAATGATACATATTTCCCCAGGTGAATGAGCCATGGACCGTCCTTGGCATGGACCTAATTGGTCCCCTAAGGACCACGGAGGCAGGGCACCAGTATGTGTTAACGGTGACAGATCTGTTCACGAAGTGGGTGATGGCTGAGCCCCTTCAGACGGCATCAGCGTCTGCTGTTGCTACCGCGCTGGTGGGGAAGCTCTATCTGTTTGGGATGGTCAAAAAGATAATATCTGACCAGGGCTGGGAATTTGTAAATGAGGTAGGCTCTATCTATCTATCTATCTATCTATCTATCTATCTATCTATCTATCTATCTATCTATCTATATATATATATATATATATATATATATATATATATATATATATATATATATATATATATATATATATATATAAAATATGTCATATATATATATTAAAAAAATATGTCATTCTATTCACACCCTTCACACGTTGCTGTTGTTTACATTGTTGACAGCTCAACCAGCACATATTTAGTGTAGTGGGGATACAGCATGTGGTCTCCAGTGCATACCACCCTCAAACCAATGGCCAAGTATGTTTGTTGTAAATTTGTCCAATCCCATATAGATAATTGCATTTCTTGTTTTTCAGTTGAGCTTAAATACAGTAGTGTATGAAGTAAAGCTGTTTTGATGTTGTAGGATGAATGGACAAACCAGAATGTGAAAAGGGCTCTGAGGAGGTATGTCAATGATGAACATAATGATTGGGATATCCACCTGCAGCCCATAGTTTATGGCATCAACATATCAAAGCAGGTAATATTTGTAGAATCTGTATTCCTTTTGACAAACTACATTGCAAAAGCTTGTTGTCACAGGACTAATTTTGTAAATTATTATTCTGATCACAATTAGCGTTCAACCAGCCACAGCCCATATTTTTTAATGTTTCATCGGCATCCCCACCTGCCAGCAGTCCTCAATGCTTGCGGTGCGGCTGAGGAGGACAAAATTATTGTTGGAGACCCTGAGGACCAACTCAATGACACCATTGAGAAGGTCAAGGCCCTCAATGAAAAGGTTGGTTCTCAGTAGCATGAAAGGACATTTCTATCATATGCTTTTAACCTCGTTGCGCAGAGCCTGCGTTATAACCTTACTAACAAAAAGTGTAATTTGGTCTTTTAGGTGTGCAGTAACATCAAAAAAGCACAGGCCAAGCAAAAAAAAGCCTTTGAGGCCAAAAAAAGAAAAAATGTGCGGCAGTGTGTTTTGGAGGCAGGGGACGCTGTCCTAATTGGAGAAACTCCCTTAAAAAGAAAGAGGGGGAATTGCCTCCAAAATCGGCATCAAGAGCCATTTACTTTGACCTCCCTGTCAAGTAAAGGTGTGGCCACAGTGAAAAACTCACAGGGAAGACTCCAACAAATGAATGTGTCCCAACTAACGCCATATCTCCGCCCGAAAGGTTACACAAATTGCTTGAATACCTGTATTTACAGTAATTGTAATACAGTTTGTGGTGGCATATATGTTTACACAATGATATTTACTATTTATTTTCCTGTTGTGCAGACCATAAGCATGACCCAGAGGTCATGGCGGACCACCAGCTCTTAAGTTTTGGGATGGCACTGCAGGACCACCAGTATGCCAGCAAGGGTCCACGGTGGGCCAAAAGGTTGGGTCCTGATCAGCAACAACTGGTGAGTGCTTTTCACTTTTAATATTACACTGTTACAAGTTTTGTCTCACTTATGAAAAATGACCAATCATGCATTTTTTTGTCTTTCAGACAACTTGCACAAGCAATTGCACCAGGGCCATGTGTGGAGAAGCATGGGACAGATTTCACAGTACATGCCATTATAGGTTTTCCTAACAGTATATACACAATTACATTGGTTACAGGTACCAAAGCTAATCGACCATTTTCATTTAACAGCCATTCCCTGTGCAACATGATGCGACAAGCTGTGGCATCTTCATGTTGATGGTAATTGATTACAACTTAAACTAAACAATTTAAACACCTTTGTCTTACATCTAAATCTCCACCTGTGTACCTCCTTAACAGTACACCTTCTGCATCTGCACCGGTGCCCCTTTTCTCTTTGAGAGCGTAAGTTGGAATGGCATACACGGGTGGACAAAATTGTTGGTACCCCTCAGTTAAAGAAAGTCCACAATGCTCACTGAAATCACTTGAAACTTTCAAAAGTAACAATAAATCAAAATGTATTGAAAATTCTGCCATTACTTTTGAGTTGTTGATTAACATAATTATTTAAAAAAAACAAACTAATGAAATAGGGCTGGACAAAAATGATGGTATCCATAACTTAATATTTTGTTGCACAACCTTTTTAGGCAATCACTGCAATTAAACGATTTCTGTATTTGTCAGTGAGCCTTCTGCACCTATCAACAGGTATTTTGGCCCACTCCTCATGAGCAAACTGCTCCAGTTGTCTCAGGTTTGACAGGTGTGTTCTCCAAATGGCATGCTTCAACTCCTTCCACAGATGTTCAATGGGATTCAAATCTGGGCTCATAGAAGGCCACTTCAGAATAGTCCAACGCTTTTCTCTTAGCCATTCTTGGGTGTTTTTGGCTGTGTGTTTTGGATCGTTGTCCTGTTGGAAGACCCATGACCTGCGACTGAGACCAAGCTTTCTGACACTAGGCAGCACATTTCTATCCAGAATGCCTTGATAGTCTTGAGATTTCATTTTACCTTGCACAACTTCAAGACACCCTGTGTCAGATGCAGCAAAGCAGCCCCAAAACATAACTGAGCCTCCTCCATGTTTCACAGTAGGGACAGTGTTCTTTTCTTCGTATGCTTCATTTTTGAGTCTACGAACATAGAGTTGATGTGTGGCAAAAAAGGAGAAATTTAATTTGTCAACTGGACAGAGTTTATTTGGTCGAATACGTTTCGCAGCTCATCCAAGCTGCTTCTTCAGTTCTGGTCAGATGCTGGTGGACACTGCTTTATATCTACTTGAAGGGAGGAGCTTAATTACAATGAAAATTACTCTGAGCCAACACATATTTATTTACAGTTTCAGTTGGTCAGGTGAGTCTATTCAATATGGAGTTGTTTACAGTTTCTGTTAGTCAGGTGGGTCTATTCAATATGGAGTGGGAGTGGGGTGTAGTTAGCAGAACCATTCAGGGCCATGATGGGTGTTTTCACACCTCTGGACATGTCCTGGCTAGTCCCATTGTTTTCCCAGTTTGTTTTGATTTAGGTTTGAGGATAGAGTTATAGATGGGAGACAAATGATGTCTGAGACCCCCATTTCTGTTCAAGGAAGGATTCTCTTTCTTGACAAAAATAGCTTCTTTAACTCCCCTCTCAAACCAGTTCTTTTCTCTGGCCAAGATCTGGACCTCACTGTCCTCAAAGGAGTGGCCTGTGGCTTTTAGGTGGAGATGTACGGCAGATTGCGGCCCACCCTGGTTTTCCCGTCTGTGTTGGTACATCCTCTTGTAAAGTGGCTGTTTTGTTTCTCCAATGTAGCGCTCACTGCAGTCTTCACTACACTGAATGGAGTAGACCACATTGCTTTGTTTGTGGCTCGGTGTTTTGTCCTTAGGATGGACCAGTTTTTGTCTTAAAGTGTTTGTGGGTTTGAAATAGACTGGGATGTCATGTTGTCTGAAGATCCTCTGTAGTTTTTCGGAAACGCCAGCCAGGTAAGGAATAGTTACACCCCTTCTCCTGGGCTCTGGTTCTCTGTTGTCCTGTTTCTTTGCTCTCTTCGTTTTATTGAAAGCCCATTTAGGATATCCACAAACGGAGAGGGCTTTCTCCACGTGTTGTTCTTCTTTCTCCTTTCCCTCTGCGCTTGTAGGTGCGCAGAGGTGTCTTACCAAAAAGCTCCAGTTTTGTCTCATCTGTCCAAAGGACATTCTCCCAGAAGCTTTGTGGCTTGTCAACATGCATTTTTGCAAATTCCAGTCTCGCTTTTTTATGATTTCCTTTCAACAGTGGTGTCCTCCTTGGTCGTCTCCCATGAAGTCCACTTTGGCTCAAACAACGACGAATGGTGCGATCTGACACTGATGTACCTTGGCCTTGGAGTTCACCTTTAATTTCTTTGGAGGTTGTTCTGGGCTCTTTGGATACAATTCGAACTATCCGTCTCTTCAATTTGTCATCAATTTTCCTCTTGCAGCCACGTCCAGGGAGGTTGGCTACTGTCCCGTGGATCTTAAACTTCTGAATAATATGTGCCACTGTTGTCACAGGAACTTCAAGCTGCTTAGAGATGGTTTTATAGCCTTTACCTTTAAGATGTTTGTCTATAATTTTGTTTCGAATGTCCTGGGACAATTCTCTCCTTCGCTTTCTGTTGTCCATGTTCAGTGTGGTACACACCTTTTCACCAAACAGCAAAGTGACTATTTGTCTCCCTTTAAATAGGCAGACTGACTGATTATGAGTTTGAAAACACCTGTGATGTGAATTAAAGGACACACCTGAGTTAATCATGTCCCTCTGGGCAATTAGTTTTCAGTCTTTTATAGAGGTACCATCATTTTTGTCCAGGCCTGTTTCATTACTTTGTTTTTTTTAATAATTATGTTAAGCAACAATTCAAAATTGATGGCTGATTGTGATTGTTTAATTTTTAATACATTTTCATTTAATGTTACTTTTGTAAGTTTCAAGTGATTTCAGTGACCATTGTGGGTTTTTCCTTCATTAACTGAGGGGTACCAACAATTTTGTCCACGTGTGTATATCTAAGACATGATGAAATGAGACAATTACTAAATCAAACAGAACAAATAAACACTGGAACTATCTGTTTCACAGAGTGAAGTTCCAGCCATACGAAAGTGGTGGTGTCTCCAGCTGATGGAGAGGTTCTCCATAGAGAGGTAAGACATACTGCACAGTGCAGTGTTCAGTGTGGGGAAGGTTGAAACAGTGACTGTAATGGAATAAAGTTACTCATGATTTGTAATATGAATAATATAATCTGGGTACATGTTACTTGCTGTTGGATTGTAGGTGTGGTGGACTGGAGGATTGTAGCCACCTGATGTGCAGGAGCCTGTACAAAGACTGCGGACCTGGCTACAAGGGGAAAGGAAAGCGGGGAGTCCTCGAGGCCTTCTATAGTTCAGAGGACTTTCTGGGATACTGCAGCTGGGACTGCTTTGTTTGTGATGGGGGGTTTGATTAGTATACACGCACGCACGCACGCACGCACACACACACAAGGCTATACAGTATTTCTGTTGGTTTCTGTCTAATCTGTCCATAGGATGTTGTTCTACTCTGATCTTACTGTGATCTTAGTGTTATCTTAACAAATAAAATGATCACAGAAAAACTGCATTGTTCTTTGGTTATCCTTGCTTAACATGTAAATTTGATTATGTAATCTGTAGCCTTCAACGTTATTAAACTGGCTACGAATAATCCGTGTCTATCTGTCTATCTATCTCTATCCATCCATCCATCCAAAATGCCGAAAAATGCCTTCGTTGTCAAAATACGTCTGTCGTAAATAAAATAAATAATCCAAAAAAAAAGCTCGAATCGGGCAGGAAAACCCTCCTTCTTCCTGAAACGTCATGTCTTGTTTCCTGATACGTCATTATACGTCATTGTGCGCATGTGCAGTACACACAAAGCCCACATCAGGTACTTCCGCCCACATTGGGTACGCACACTGCGCCTCATTACTGCAACTAATGGCTCCGATGGTTACGTCCTACGTCCAACTTGGACGCGGATTGCCTAGCAACCATAGTGTCAACAAGAGCTAAACTTGTCGAAAATAGTTAGGGTTAGACTCAAAAATACAAACGCCATTTTCAGTGAAAGATCGGGGAAATGCGTCTGACTTGTCCGTGTAGTTTGGAACGTTTCAACCATGATTCAACATTAAGGACAGCGGAAGGGTCATTTTTGTTACTATCGGATGGCTGACGGTGTAATGAACAGCCATCCGTAAATTATGAACAATAATTAAAAGGAGATGAAAAAAAAAAAAAAAAAAGGAGATGAAGATAAATTAATGAATGATTTGATTTTTCAAGGAAAACAAAGAAATTCTGCAGTGTATTTTTGGACCTATTTGGTGAGGGTGTGGTATATTAAAGAAAAAATCATGGAGTTGTACGTATTTATTGTAACATTTTACAGTAGGATTTTTAATCACAGCATACTACTCTAAAATTGGTATTCATTATGCAAATGCTTAAGCTCTAATGCTGCACAATGAAGCTTTCATTATTACTGCATATTAAATTAGTCACACAATTATTTGACAAGCCAGTCTCTTATACATTCTGTTAGTATCCAGAAAGGTCAGGAATTGGATCAGAGACCAGATTACCCAAACAGAGCGTGCATCTCTCTGATTGGTTAATGCACCTGTCAGTCACATCCAACATAAATCGCAGGGACAGAATACTGTTCCTGGCAAACTCGTCTTTGTAAAGTTTTATCAAAATGTGTGGTTCTCGCTTGTCAGATAACACAATTATAGCACATAAGGATATCTCCCATGTTTCTAGTTTTCTAAAACAAATCTTGAGAAATTTGATGTCTAAACATTCAAAACAATTACAAATACTAGCCTACTTTTCAACAAGCTGTATTATCCCCATGATAACATAAACAGAATGTGATTGAAATGAGAACTGAGCCGCAAATCTTCATATTATTTGAGCCTTTCTCTATTCGACCTGCTCTGCTTCTTGGCCCTCCATGCAGGTCTTGAACTCCTTCTCTGGCAGCAGGCCGTACTCACTGAGAAAGGCCTCCACGTCTGTAGCAAAGAACTCCTCTGTGAAGTGTTTAGTGACCGCCACAAAGTTCCCCAGCAGCTCCCCGGCCTTGTACACCAACAGGGCTGGAAGCACCTGAGACAGTTACACTTTAGTAAGGATCTGAAATTAAACCTGTGATGAATGAATGGATAAATGATTATGAATTAAGTGTTGTCACGATACTAACATTTCAAACTTGGGTGCATAAAAAACTGTCCATAATATGAAACTCTACTGTCCCAGAAATTTCTGTTTTGCAAATCTAACCCATCAGTCTCATTCCAATACAAATTTACTAAGGAGTACACTACTTTTAATGTATGGAAGATAGATTATAATATTGAAGTAACTCTTAAAGCAGAGATTTTGTTCACTGACATCTGAGGAGAAGCGCTCGGCTGCCCCTGTTGCCACGGCGTCAATGCGACAGAACTTTACACTGGGATATTCCACAGCCAGACAGTCCAGGCACGAGTTCATCTGCTCACACCCTGAAAGAAGAACCAAAACCTGTAACAGTCTCCATCTAAAAACATGACAAATTCAGTTATAAATCATGGTTACAGTAACATTTATTTTAGTCCCCGAAGCATGTCATCCGAAAACCAGCAATATTATTTTTTATCGTCTATATTTACTTAAAGGTGCACTGTGTAACTTTATAGTTAGGGGTCTATCACTTGTTTGTTTCTATGGAGATGTCATTGCTCTGCCTGGAATGTTCCACAGTGTGACATTAAACAGCTCTACTTTACATTTATTCAATTACAGGTGGTTTTATAGCTCAAAAATACAGAAAAAAACAGGCATTCTGACTGTGAGCGGGGTCGCCTCTCCACAGATCTGACCTGTAACTTGGTCTGGTTTGGTCTCCATGAAAATAGAAAGGTTAAATACCATACTGTGAAACATTCCAGACAAAGCAATAACATCTCCATGGAGAAAAGCCAGAAAAGTTACACAATGCACCTCATTTGAAAACACAAACCTTTGATTCCCTGCTGATACACGTGCACCAGCACTAGAGTGCGCCGGTGCTCCTTCTCGATGACCTCCAGGAAGGCGTCCCCGCTCTCCAGCTCGTGCACCGTCTCAAACTGGGGCCCAAAGCTGAGACGCTCGTGCATCTCCTGCATGCACTGCTTTCTGTATCTCTTCAGACTGTGCTCGTCCTCCTCCTGAAGCATCTCGTATTCTTGCACGCTCATCTGGAAATGACATTGGAAAACTTCACAACATTTAGCATTTTACCTTTAAAATAGGTTAGGTTTAAGGTCGTGTCAAGGGACTTTGAGGGCCAAGTACCTCACAATACAATACATATCTAAATACTTGTCTTAATGCATGAATATTACACAAAATTGTCTGTTGTGAGCTTTAAGCCATGTTATAATGCTGTTACCTCCTCAAAAACAGACCTAAAGCTGTATTTTGTTTCATTAGTATCAAAATGCTCTCTTCCACCATGTTCCTTTTTTATATAGAGTATACTCGGTCACTTATTCTATTAAAAATGAAAATAAAAATGTTTGTAATTTGTAAGTCTGCTAATATTTCTTCTAAGAATAATTGCAAAAAAAAAAAGCACTCAAATCTTAACCCCTACCATAAGTTGCTATTTCATTTCTTCACTGTCTTCAGGGTAAACTACAGGGGACAGAAGACATCTTTAACAATGATGAATCTTTTTTATTCTGTTTGTTAACCTGCCTAAAACACTGTGTTGTAACTTCCACACTTTGTAAGCTGAATTGTGTTTGGTTTGTGTAAGACATTCAGAGGACCTTTCTGTTGCCTCTGTCCTTGTCATCTTCTCGGGGGGTGGACATCTGTCGCAGCAGTTCTTTCTTCTTCTGTGGAACAGTTTGGTCCACACTGTCCAGCTTAAACCTCCTCCAGTCTGTGATGACCCCTTTTGGACCTGTGTGCACAAACGTAGTCATATCCAGGAGCTTAAAAATCATTCAGCATGGGCCATATGACTGTTTGGACAAGTTTATTGTAGCTTTGGAATGGTCCCATCTCCTCACTGGTTTTCCCCAGGGATAGACAAAAAATAATACTGCCCACTCGAAACATAAAAATAAAACGTTAATAATAATTTAACTACATGTCTTTCATTTATTTAGGCTTGTTAGATTTCATGTTATGTTTATTTCTACCTCTATGGTTGCTACATGAGATTCAGGCTCTGTTTTTTTTTTTTTTTTTTTTAATCGTTTGCTTGTTTTTTGTTTTCTCGGCAAGAATCAAATTTGAATCGCATTTAATTGAGAGCACGTGAGATAAATAAACACTGTGGATATTTGAATTTAATACATTTACTTTATATATTTAGGGGTTTAGGGAAGGGAGTTGCCCACCTAATGAAGAGGCACTAAAGTTATAGCTTAGTGGTTCTGATTTAAGATAAAATCAACTTCTTAATTCTTGTGACAGATTCTGTCCAAGGAGTCCTTCGGGAAGAAACTGGCACAGTCCAGAGTGTTCCCAGGTTTAAGGTATTATTGTTTTGGAAAGGGTATTAAATATTACAGTTCAAATTTCAGCTTCCATTTTCTCTGTGTGGTTCAGGGGTGAGGATAGAGCGAGGTGATGTAGAGAGAATATCAGCTTTAAAGGTGCATTGTGTAACTTTTCTGGTCAAGGGTCCGCCAAATGCTTTAGAGATGTTATTGCTTTGTCTGGAATGTTTCACAGTATGGCATTAAACCTTTGTATCTTCATGGAGACCAAACCAGACCAAGTTACAGGTCAGATCTGTGAGAAGCGACCCCGCTCATGTCAGAATGCCTGTTTTTCTAGGTATTTTTGAGCTGTAAAACCACCTGTAACTGAATAAAAGTAAGTTAGATCTGTTTAATGTCATACTGTGGAACATTCCAGGTAGAGCAATGACATTTCCATAAAAACAAGAAGGTAACTGACCCCCTACCGAAAAGTTGCAGGACGTTTCCACTGCAAAGGTGGAAGGTTGTGAATCTTTGAATCCAAACGACAGCTTGAGATCTCACACTGATCCTACAGGTACATGTGCTGCCTCTTTTGTTATTCCCTCCCTTCTAAGTCTAATTTGTAAAGCTTTCTGCTACATTATCCAACTAAGAGATGCGGTGATCTATTGTGATGGCTCGAGGCAATTCTGTATTTTCACAACTTTTACAATTTCTCTGCGATAGGGTCTAGGTTATTGACCTTGACCTTTATTTTACAGTTAAGTAAGGTCATATAAAATAAAAACTTGAATATGACACCCAAACCAACAACTACATTCAAGCAAAACATATCGTACTGCTACATAATAGAATAATAGACTGTATTCAGAGAGGTGAGTACTAAGATTTCTGTTATGTGGCTGATATTTATTCTCTTAAATTTTACTGTAAGGACGGTTGTATTTGTGACAACCTCATAGTCATGTATGCGTACGTGGCTGTGTTCAATGTTCTCTTAGTGTTCAGTGTTATGCCTACATGACCCTTGCATTGAGATTGAGATGACTTTTTCATACTTTCTCTGGCTGTTATGGTTGGCCTTGTGCGTGTGCTCCCTAAGATATCTGGGAGCACACGCACAACTGTGCTCCCAGATATTGTGCCAGCATTAATGCTGGCACAACTGCCAACATTAATGTTTGGCTCCACCTCCTCCTGACCCTGTAAAGCCATCTTGTTTACATGTGTATGTATTTTAATGTGTATGGCTTGTACTGTTTAATTAATTGTTTTTAATGTTTTTAATTGTTTTTTAATGTTTAATGTTGTAAGGATAATTGTTTTTAGGATGACTATTTAAGATCTGTCCAGGGACTACAGATGAAAAATAGCCGCATGGCTAAATCTGGTACATTTACAGAAATGTTAATTAATGTATGCTGTCCCTGCTAAATAAACTAATAATAATAATAATAATAATAATAAATAAATAAATAAATAAATAAATAAATAAATAAATAAATAAATAAATAAATAAATAATAATACTGAAGTAATCCAGTTTCTCTTGCATGCGTCTCCTCTCCTGAACATACACTATAACAACTGCATAAGAAATACATCATAACATACATTATAATACATCAGAAAATAGCGCAATATGGGCCCTTTAATGACGTTATGCTATGATTTGCTCCCTTTAGATGAAAAACGTGGTGTTACTGTGAGCAAAACAAACCTGGAGCTGTCAGGATTAATACATTTGACATGAAGACTGACTTTTCTAACTAACGCTGGCGATACTGAATTCAATTTGATGTTTAGTGTGAAAATATCACTACAGAAAGATGTCATAGAAAAGATATACATTTACATACTTAGTTTTGAAGTATAACTGTTGTGTTAACCAATATATTCAGATATTTTGTACTGCGATCTACTTACCAGTGTGGTTTGAAGGTAACTCCTGTTCCTCCTGGACTGGGGCAGACATCTTTAAATGTGTGTAGAAATGTTCAAAACAAACAGCTTTGTCTGGTATTGCACTCGCTGATTATAAGTGACCCACACTGTTGCTGTCAAGGCCACTTAGTATAAACCACTGTGTTATTATGATCAGATTATGTCCAGATTAATGCTCTATACCCTGACGTCCACAGCAGCCTGGACACGATTGTGATGTCATGTCATTTTTTATGCTTAGGCTTTGACAAATATTATAAAGAGAAACAATTAGGACACCGTAGTCGAAACATCACAGAACAATTCCAAATAAAAATAAGTGTCTTTTTTATTTATTATTTAAAATCTCTCCACATAATGACGACTTGGACCTCAGGATGCACCAGTTCATCTTTTCCAGTTCTGAATAGGGATGTAACGATCCAAATCTGTGAATGATATTTTCACGCTATACATCTCACTTATTTTTTTATATTTATTGTGATAGTTTGTGGAGGTTAACAAAATTGTAAATATGCAACTTTTTCCTTTTAAAATGCCTTGTCAAGACGTTGGTTCTGTCATAATCCAAACAATTAAGTTTTAAAAGTGCTTATAACTGCTATTTCTTTATATAGTAGCAATCTGCGCTGAAACAGAGCAAAGGATCATGGTCTATGTAGTTCCCTCAGTTTTTTAAGCTATATTGCTGCACTATAATTATTAATTTAGAGACACTTGTAATTCAATATATTGTGACGGCCCACGATATTATTATGAGACTTTTGACGATACAATATCACAGTATTTCAGTTATTGTGTTGTTCTGATACTGATTCCTCTATTATAGCTTTAAGTATCGGCACAGTATCGGCAGAGAGACTGAAAACAGCATTTATTTCCTTCAAACAAAAATAAAATAAGACTAAACTGATCCATATGTGTTCTGTAGCTGTTATTTATCGCTCTAGTAACTACAGAACAACTTTGCTATGAGACTTTAGGGGCCAATTACAACCAGTAAATTGTCTTATTACAGCAATTTACCAGTGTATGTCCAACCAGGTAAGCAGCTGAACAGATATTTGGAACCCGATATCCAGCCTTTTGGACCTTTTGCTTTTATTTATCTTACATAATAAAGTTTGTCTTTAATAACAAATCCTGCGGTCGTGTACATTTGCAGTTCTCTCTCAAGGCAGGACTGGAACTAACTGAATTAATCAAGGATATGCCAATTATTTCTTGAATGACAGTTATGTAAGTATATATCAAGACATATATATACATCGGATTTAAAAAAAACAAAACATAACAGCGGTGTAATGTCTTTTTGATAGGTAAAATGGTTCCTACTAGCAGTCACTTTCTTCTTATTATTTCACATTTTTACTTTTTTTCATTCCCAATGTCTAGCATATGACCAGCTTTATGAAATCATTCTCATTCTCTATCAGTTAATGAGACCTAAGATTAAGAAATACATTGCAAATATTTTCTATTTACTTCTGTTACTTCTGCTGTTACTTTCAATGTCCAAATTAGGGATGAAATTTCTTGAAACTCATGGAATTGCATGTAAAATATTTTCTAATGTGTGAAAAATAAACACAAGCATTTTATTGTGTGACCATTTTATGCAGAACTCAACATTGTCTTGTTGTTTGTCAAATTCAATGCCTAAATACAAAGGCTGAGTGAGTGTGGTGCGGATTTCATAGATCAGGCTCTGGGGCTGCTGAGACCATATTAAAGAAAGTCTGTTCAGTGTTGTTATTTTGTGAACAGTCAGGTTTAACTCCGCCTGTGGAAAGTGATGTAAACTCCAACTGTAGGTGGTCGGTGTGTGAGAGTGAGTCCTTTTTAGAGTGGGTTCTCTTCAGCTCGGTGATCTCCTGTTGCAGTTTGTCTTAAAACTCTCCTCAGCTTCCTGTTGAGATCTGATCTGCTTCTTCACTTTACTTATTCTGTTTTCAATCAGGCTGTGAAGCTCCTGTCAATGTACGCTGCTCATTTATCAGCTGAACGTGTGATGTTGTTCAGCTTCTGTTGGAGGTTGGTCACGGCGTTCATTTTATTTTGAATTCTAAGGAAAATTTTCTCTCTGAATGCCTCCAGCTCTCTCTGCTTCTCAGTCCTCTCTGCTGCAGTCATAATGAGGCTGAAGATGCTCTTTGCAGTAAGAGACCAGACACTGAAGACAGGATTTTATGTTTAAAAATCTATTACCCCAATAAAATATGTACCCTAGACATCTACCCAATTACAGTACCCCTGGCCAAGAGATAAACCTTTCACTCCTTTCATTTAATTTATGTTCAATTATTTCAGTTCTACTACAGTCATTTTGTTGTTGTTGTTGTTTTGGTGAATCTTGACCTAAAAGGTATTCGACCAAATAAACTCTGTCCAGTTGACAAATTAAATTTCTCCTTTTGCTACCTAAAAGAGAATGTTTTTCATGGAAACTGTATGCCAACAAGAATTTCACAGGTTTCCCATGATCTTTGTCACATGCTAAGTGCTCATTAAAAAGTGATAAAAGGCCCATTAACAGGGCAAGACTTTGTGAACACACAGCAGTCGCTGGTAATGACATGATTAGAATAACAATCACCCCCCCATAACATCTTCTAACTGGAAAAATACAACCAAGTCACACCCATGTGAGAGTAAAAAACATCCTATCTCCACCAAAGAGTACACCACGGGATGGCTGCAGGCCTTCAACTTCCATCGCCCTCGCTTTTTAGTTTTAATATCAAAGATTTCCATCCTATTTGCAGTGATTTCCACTACCAATATCAGTAGTTTTGAGACTCTAGACTGTGATTATGTCATACTCGTACATGAGGGTCAGATTTTCCTATTGATTACACTGTACTTTGTCATGAAATATCCAGAGAGTAAAGTCACACATTTTGGGTAATCTAATCATTTCTATTATTGACTAGACCCAAGAACTCCCTGTATTGCAACAAAAACCTGAATTTTAACAGTATACATTTTGCCTGCCCCCCATCTGTATTAAATATGAAAGGCCCATGGAATGTGTTGGTCATCTGAAACCCAGCAGTACACTGTGCTGTTTGTTCATAGAAAAAGAGAAAGAGTTAGCAAAGGAATTTATCGTGCAAATGCAAAGGTTTTCTGACTGGCTTTATCAACATTGCCTTACATAAAACAACTACGTATTTTTTACAAATTCAAAAACGAGCTGAGACCTCCAGAATCAATATACTGTACCTTTAACATGTTATTATAATTTACTTTATCTAAATTCATGCTTATATACATTTTTTTTGTATAGTAGAAGTATTACTCTCACATTAGTAAAACTCTCTAACTTTCACTCTTTCACTCTTCAACCTTCTTGTCAGTGTCCGTCGTTCTTGTCTGATTTTAGAAGCTAAACAGATTTGGGCCTGGTCAGTACTTGGATGAGTATTTCTCTATTTTGTGATCTATGTTATGTTGTTTCCTCATCACGCATGCCCAGAGGAAAGGGTATTTAATAAAGAGATCTCAAAAGTAACTCATTTATTTCTCCTAGACAACTTTGAGCATTGTTTAAGACCAATCTGAGCCAACCGCTTATTGCTCCTGTTTCTCAGTTTTATCTCCTGAGCTAAAGAATGCACAAAATCTCAGATTAGACTCCTGCCGAGATGTAATAGAGATCTCACTTTGTTCTTAACCAAATCTGAAACTGTCACCACAGCTGCGTCTAACTTTTGTCTCAACCAGAGAAACTGGAGAGACTTCACATGAAACTGAAAGTTGTCTCACTTGAAGCTCATGTGTTCCTCATATTTTGTGCATGTTATTTCAGCAGTCTGCAACGATTAATTGACTAATCGTGACTAGTCAACTATAAAAAATAGTTGACCAAATTTTTTGTAATCAATTAATCTTTATCTGTTCCATTCACAGCATAAAACAGATTATATCACAAGGTCAGGATTATTGTATGAAAATGTCATAGAAAAACACACTTTTTGCAATATTTTTTAAAAATAAAGCCATTATTTAGATAATTTTTTCTATCCAGACACTCTCATTCATCTTATTTTACACTTTAAGATGATGGAAATTAGTAACTTGTACTCAAACATACTTAAAAGAGCATTATAAAATAATCGTTTGACTAGTCGGCTAATCTAAAAAATAATAATTTTTGACAGCTCTATTCAGCAGCAAAATTGATTGTTTAGACCTACTGGTCTTTCAGCAAAATGTATGTATGTATTCACAACAAAGACAAAAATATGGAGCCACACTCATGCATAACAAGCTATGAGCTAATTTATGATTGTACTAAAGAAAAGGAAATGTTCCCCAAAGACCTTTGGCAGTTACATAATATTGATTTGTTAAAAGGTTTATGATACCAATTTTAAGAAATTGTAGGAAGCAAAATCAATGACTGATTCTCTTTATTCATACATGATTTACTTATTTATTTATACATGATGGCAGCACATGGGATTGGGGAAAAGGATCCAACTCAAAAACTGTGTCTTTTTCATTCACATCCAGTCCATGTGTTGATTCTACAACAAACAAAACAAAACATATACATATTATGAAATAGTAAAAATTTAAACAATTCGTTTGGTTTGCAGTGTCCAAAACATTCTATCATTATAATAGGCTGAAAATTGAACTCAACCTGATCTCCTGATCGGAATATGAGCCCCCAAATTTTAATTCAGTGGAATTGCTGGTCTGTGCAAATGGCTTGTAAAACCACCACCAGTCACTCACCAGAGGCAGGTTGTACCCAAAAACATTAACTCAAATACATGTATTGATGAGACTGCTCAGTAACTGTACTTCTAGAACTATTTCTTTCTAAGTGCACTGTTTACTCCTAGTTCAGTCATACTTACACCTACCATTGAGAGTCATGATTGTCACTATCTTCATATTGACATTTAAACAAAGTTTTAGTTTGTAATTTCCATCTTACAAAAATATTTATGTATCCAATTTTAAATCTACCGTAATTTGATTATTTGAATGATTTTCACTAAAATAACATCCTTGTTTTGCTTTGTTGATTAAATATTTTGACTCTACTACCTTACCCACCATTCATACAGCAAAATATTTCTTAGTGAACATGTACCTGGAGGGTCCTGCGACTGATGGCATCGCTGCATACATGGGGGGGAAAAAATACATACATTACAATACATACAATATATACAGCTTCTCAACAAGTAGGTCTAGAGTCTCAATAACTTTTTTTTTTAATGAGTCAGTGATATGATCGCTACTTATAACAGGATGACTAATGCTAAAACAGACTTTGGAATTAAAAACAATTGATATGTTAAGTGGCATTTTTAAACTTTTTATATAAATATTTTTATTTACAGGATTATGAGGGCTACACTATTTGAGAACCACTATCATGGAATGTATAATTATTATCCCAATAACAAATACAGATTTCTTTAAATAAAACAATGAAATCTAATTAAGTAGAAAATACCTTTCTTCTGTATCTTTTAGAAGTATTTTCTTGTTCCTTATTTATTCTCCTCCAACGTGGATCTGGCAGCTTGTCCGCCATTACTGAAAGCAAGTGACTGAAAAAAAACAAACAAACAAAAAACATCAAAATCTATGAATGGGTCTATTTAGAATTTTAAAAGATCAGACCTGTCAGCACAACTACCATCTAATCTGCGTGTGGTCAGAAACCTGGCGTTACTATGGCTACACAACATGATGCTATCGTTTTATTTGAGATGTTTTTGTCATAAAATGGGACTGGTGTTGCACTATTAACTGTGCAACAGAAACAAATAAATGGGGTTCCGCCTAGACAGTAGAGTGAAATAGGTTAAATATCTTGTGTTTTTCCTTTTGCCTGGGTTAAAACCCTGTTCCGTTTCATAGATGACACTATGAGTCCATTAAAAATAAACTGTCTAATATCCTGAAAACCGCAAACTAGCTAAGACTTGACGGAGACATGATGCCCTGTTCTAAACAGGTGTGTTGAAAATCACGTATTTATTCAATATAAATTCTGTCACCTAGTGTGAATGAGGTATAAGAAAACAAAATCCGTACTCACCAGAAACGTTTGCAAACACCATGAAACATAAGCAATCCAACAGTAAACTCGCATTGAACAAAATGAAATGCGATATCGTATCGCTCATTGGCTAAGCTGCTGTCTGCTTCAAATGCTGATCTATGATTGGGAGATTTTAAATTAAGCGCGATATTGTCGGTGTCAGTTTCAGATCAATCATTGGCTAAGCAAGCTGTCTGTTTCAGAGCTGGCCTCTGATTGGTTGTTTGGGAAATTAGCGGTCATCGGCAGATGCAAGATGCTAACAGTCGCCCGGGAAGAAAAAGCACAGGAAGAGGCAGCACGGAAAGAACCGAGAAAAGACGGTAAGTGGTGTGCTCATCCAGTTTTTTTTCACTCTATGGTCCTTATTTTAAGATATTCTCTAATTTACTTTAGCAGTAGCTTGTACAAAACGACAATCTAAATGCGAAACTCATGCATGCATGCCACCTAGCTTTACAGCTAACAGCTAACTTAAGCTCAATGGTGTCCTCGCTTATACTTGGCTAATTCAGTGACCATTCGTCCGTATTTCGGTCGGACAGTCCGGTTTTAGAGCCTTCTGTCTGTTATGTGTCCTCATTTTTGACATTTTGTCCTCATTTCGGACCTTCGACCGCCACCGTTGCGCACGGCGCATCACCACAAATCCACGCTCATGTTACACCTGCGATGCTACGATGGTCTGCGATACTAGTACTCGTTAAACACTTGCTGATACCACGCACCGTTACCACTATTACACGACACATTACACAGTATTCCGGTTTCAGTACCCTGAATAAACCAATATCCCGGTTATGAGAAACCGGGAGCCAACATAAATAAAGCGACTGTAGTGACAGAAGTGAAAGAGCCGCGCTGCACACGTGTGAGCTCTGAAAATGTTTACATGAACCATAAACGACGCGATAGAAACACAGAACAGACTCACCTTCAGCAGTGCTCTGTCACAGAAAGAAAACATATATAATCCACTGAATCGTGTCCTTTAGCAGATGCTGACAGCAGTTTTTTTTTTTCTCAGCGCAAATATATAATGCATAATTAGCCTTGTGGTTTTAAGTTTCGTTTCTCTAAGACTTAAAAAAAAAAGTGCGCAAACTGCATTAAACACATTATAATTAAGATTCAAAAAGGTTCATATTCACATATGAATAAATGAAATAATGTTTCTCACTCTCAATCAAAGCTAAATTAAAGAACAATAATAAAAAGAAAGAAAAGTTCAAAATTATTAGGGAGACAGCCTGGTGGGTAAAGAGGAAATTTCAAGGTTGTTTTTTAAGATTGGTAAAGTATTGGTATTGGTGCTCGGTATCGGCAAGTACAGAAATCATTGTACTCGTGTCAGTTTTCAAAAAAGTGGTATCACTGCAGCCCTAATAATAAGTGTGATGATTATAATCATAATACTAATAAAATATAATAAATAATAATGATAATGATTCCAGTAGTGTCCTCACTTTTGGGCCTAAGTGTCCTAATTTTCAGAGTCATGCCAGTGGTCACCTATTATATTATATTATATCATATCATATCATATCCATTTCATATTAAACAAATGCTTAACATTTATTTTTTCATTCATCTTGATTTCAGAATACAGAGCCTGAAGAAGGAAATCCCCAAAAGGCTGCGCCTACCGCCCAAAAAAGATCACTGCTACCAAGCATATCCTGATTCCCCAAAAGATGGAATGGAGGGTAAGATTATTAGTTTTATTATTTATTAGTAGGGCTAAAACAACTCATCTCCCACAGACTTATTATTATGAACAAGTTTAACTGCTAAGAGCAGATCAGGCAGATTAAAGTCAGACAAACTTTAAAACAATTGCTACATAAATATAAATGATATAGGCCAAATTAAAATACAGATCAGTCAGTTCTAATAGATGAATGGAATAGAAGTGCTTCCTGCTGCAGTAGCCTTGTGTAAGCCTGAAACAAATGACCAAAGAATTTGACTGTGAGCATTTTTAGGAAAATTTGAAAGACCTGCAGTTTCTGTTAAGTTTACATCTATTAAAATGTATTTAAAATAAAATAAAAAAAATAAAAACATTTAAATCGTAATCGTCCACTCTGTGTAAAAAAAATTTAGATTTTATTTTTTGGCCAAATCGCCCAGCCCTACTTTCACAGTTATTCAGTAACACACTTACAATAATAAATGGGAAATTAGCTACATGTAATGCAATGTCATTTTATGAAATGCAGTGGGTTTTATGGTCCATACGAGTGGGGAGGTTGCAGCAGATGATCATTTAATTGTTCTTAATTTTACCCCTTTTTTTTCTACAGCCTACATCATGCATTGTTCGATGCTGCCTGGTTGGACTCCGGTGGAGAAGTCAAAGTTGAAGAAAGTGCTGATCAACAAATGCCGTGCGAGAGCCGTTAAAAGCATTGTGAATGCTTAAATGTTCAGTAATGGACTTTATTGAGAAGCCTCCATTTTAAATGAAAGATCCTGTTGGTGAAGGACTGAAACATTTGAGATGCTGTTTTTATTTCAAAGCAACATGTTGTAGGTGAAGACTGGATGTTTTTCTTTCATATTATTATTTTTTCTGTTTACATAAGAATGTGTATATCCTTTTTTTTTTTTAAGTTCAGCTGATATTTATTTTAAGAGGGAAAAATCCTTATCCCAACGCTATATAAATCTGAACCCTTGTTGTTATGGTGTTGAAATCTGTTGGATTATTGTATTGGAGGCAAAAGTTTAATAAAAGCCTATTTTGGAATTTAAAAAGTGTTACTATTGTTTCTCCTTGGTAGCTTATATGAGACTATTATTATTGTCTCACTGGTAGACATGAATGAGACATAAATAAGACATACCTTAACTGTTTCTCCTTGGTAGCTTATATGAGACTATTATTATTGTCTCATTGTTTCTCCTTGGTAGCTTATATGAGACTATTATTGTCTCACTGGTAGACATGAATGAGACATAAATGAGACATACCTTAACTGTTTCTCCTTAGTGTCTCCAGTATGTCTCATCCTCTTTGTCTCATCTATTGCTCCTAAAATTCACTAGGAGCAACAAATGAGAAACACTGAATTGTTTCTCCTGAGCTTAACACTAGCCATTATTGAGCAGCAAAATTTTCCTCTGGGTGTTTAACACACCAACCCTGCATATTTAGGCTGAGTTCTCCTCTCAAACAGAAAACACTCAGTTCCACCTTGTGATGTCATGTGGAAATACAGGAAGTGCTCCACTGTGTTTTTAATCTCCATACACGTTCACTAGAATCATTTGGATAATTTCAGCCGTGTGCGTGTGCGTGTGTGTGCGTGTGTGTGTTTATTGGTTGTCAGTGGCTACAGGGCAACTGTGGCTACTGTGGTAGTTTACTCGAGTGTGGACTTAATGAAGAATATGAAATTGTGAAGCAACTTTGAACATGTAAAAGTGAATGCACAAAAGTGAAAAGTGCTATATAAAACAAATTAATTATTATCAATAAAACTGAGATACAGAGCAGTGCTAAAAACATACTGTTGTTTACTGACTCAAACAGATGCAAAAACATTATGAATAAATCATGAAATCCACAAAAAGCTGTTGGTTATTTACATTAAATGACTGAACTGGTCACACTTTGCAATAAAATAATCATGAAAAAAATGCTAAAATGCAGTACATTTAAAACAAAACATGAAAATATGAGTGTATCTCTCAAAGTAATGTAGCAGTACTGTTAATATCTTCAAGAACAACCCCAGCTAAAAGAGGCTGAGAGAAGATGGCGTTGACTGTGTAGATGAGGGAGACTGAATCATCTGAAAAAATTCTGAAAAAGGACAAAATACCAGTGCTTTGATCCAGAAAGACTCCAATTCTCATCTCAGAAGAGCCACAGTGGGGTGGTTCAAACGGGATGTATATTCCACAATGGTTATGCCAGAGCACATACTGATCCTTGTAGCACTCAAGGTTCCACGATTTATCACATCTTCCAAATTCATACGTTTTCGCAGCTTCTTTGTAACACACAGCAACTGCAAAGCCATCTTCAAATTTTCCAACCACCTGCCAAAAACTGCGACCAGTCAGTTCTTCTTTAGTCACAACGTGAGATGGGTAGATGAATCTCTGATGTGGATAGTTTAGGCGTTTGACAACAGTGTTACCAGCAGAGAGTTCCAGTTTGTTGTTCAAGGTATCTGGATCAAATGTTAATCTTCGTGAGAATTTTTTAAAGAATCTTAGAGGTTGAAAGATTGATACATCATTATGTTGTGGTGAAAACATGTCAGCTGGTGGAGATGGTTGAGAGTTAGAAGTTGTTGGTGTCTGGTTGATGTTAGTATGAGTGAGGGTTGGTCTATCCACTGAGGTGTTCTGTTGTGATGGTACCTGAGCTCCAGCAGGGCGATTGTCTCTTTTAGGAGTATTCACTTTTTGGTTGTGAGCCACAGTGGGTGGTTTTAACTGCCAGGACTCTGACAGTTTGTTTCTCAGCTCTGATAGAGCAGCTGATACCATGTCCTGAAAAGGTGGAGGAGTCCTGCTGGTGTAGTATGACGCTGAGGTTTCACTAACTTTAGAAATCAATGTAAACTTGCGTAAAAACTGGAGGTGGTCTTCAGTGTGTGAGAGTGAGTCCATTTCAGAGTGGGTCCTCTTCAGCTCGGTGATCTCCTGTTGTAGTTTGTTCTGAAGCTTTTTGACTCTTTGCTCCTCAGCTTCCTGTTGAGATCTGATCTGCTCCTTCATTTCATTTATTCTTTTTTCAAGGAGACCGATCAACTCACTGAGGCCTTGGTGGCTGTAATCCAAACCTCCATTAGCAGAATTTAGGAAAGTCTTCATGTCACGTTGAAGACTGGCCACATTTTTCTCCTTGTTGTCAATTCTCTGGAGGATTTTCTCTCTGAATGCCTCCAGCTCTCTCTGCTTCTCAGTCCGCTCTGCTGCAGCCGTCACTGTGTCGTGGCCTTTGTGTTTGTCCACGGAGCAGAGGTAACAGATGCACTGCTGGTCAGTGCGACAGAACATCTTCATGACCTCATCGTGTTGGGAGCAGATGTTGTCTTGGAGATTCTCACTGGGCTCCGCAAGTTTGTGCTTCTTTAATGCAGCGACGTCATAATGAGGCTGAAGATGCTCTTTACAGTAGGAGACCAGACACTGAAGACAGGATTTTACAGCTTTCACTTTCCTCCCAGAGCACAAATCACAGAACACATCTCCATGAGCAGCAGAGTGTGACACTGGAGCAGATGGAGGTCCACTCTTCTGAAATCCCTCCATTAAAAGAGCCAACATGGTGTTTTTCACCAGGACAGGTCTCTGAGTGAAGTTCTGTCTGCACTGAGGACAGCTGTAGCTCTGTTTACCCACCTCTTCATTCCAGTGAGTGTTAATACAGCTCATGCAGTAGCTGTGTCCACAGGGAATAGTGACTGGAACCTTCAGTAAATCCAGACAGATGGAACAGCTGAAGAGGTCTTGGTTTACTCCGAGTTCCTTTGTAGCCATTTTGTTGTGAATAAACTGCAAACAGCATGTGGGTTCACCTCTTCTTCCCTGGTATTGTGTTGTTGGTGCTGTCTGCTCCTCTTTTTCTATCCGGTTCAGGCGTCACTGCCCCCGCTGCATCGACCAATCACAGACGAGTAACACCAGGAAGTATTTGTAAAGAGCTCCACCCCCAGGCCTGAGGGGGAGGGCTGTTTATATTTGAATCTAAAGGCTCTGGAGCAACATTTAAAGGGACAGTTTCACTATTAGCGCTAATACCACTATTATAGGATTTGTATCTACATGAATGAATTTTTGGTCCTACTTCAATAAAAATATTGCCAAAGCAGGAGTAAAAGTATGCTGCAAGAAAAGTACAATTTCTTTAAAAAAAAAAAACCTTACTCAAGTAAATGTAACTGCTACTACTAACTACTACCCACCTCTGGAATTCATTCATTTCACATTCACCAAAGCCACTTTCTTGCATCTCTTTATTTTTGTTGATCCAAACAGGACATGTTAAAGGTCTTATATTACACAAAATTCACTATTGTTGTCATGTTGTTACCTCCTCAAAATCAAACCTAGAGCACATGTTTGAGTAACCCTTTACTATTAGTCCATCTACATCTCCAAAGCTCAAAAAGCTCTGTTCCACCTTGTGATGTCATGTAGTGGTAGTTTTCAAATTAACATCTACCTTTTACCTTTAGTTCAGTAAAGATGATCAATCCTGGGCTGAAATGATCCCAGTGATTCTACTGAAGGTGTACGGAGTTAAAAAAAACAGCGGAGCACTTCCTGTATTACCACATGACATCACAAGGTGTTTTCTGTTCTGTCAGCCTAAATATGCAGGATTTGTGTGTTAAACATGTATGAATGAAACAAAACACATCTCTGAGTATATTTTTGATGAGGAAACAACATTATAACACAGATCAGAAAACTATATATATATATAAACTACTGTAATCCTCACACAGTCATTTTGTTTCTGTTGTTTCAGTAGGTGGTGAAACTGGACTAAAATGAGATGTTTTTCATGGCCACACATGACAATAAGAACTTCTCAGGTTCCATAGAATTACCATCTCAAGTGCTCATTAACACATGACAACAGGCCCATCAAAATGTGATGACTTGGTGAATGTACAACTGTGGCTTTTAATGGGGTGATTAGAGTAATGCCCAAAGCTGTGAGAACCTGGGTGTGTCTGAAGAGAATCACAAAACTTCAGTGATGTGCACTGATGCCATTTTGCAATAATATTATTAAAGAAAAGTTTACAGACCCCTTTTATTCCATAAACCCCTGCCTGTTACACAAAGTTCCATAAGAGACTTTCTGATCTGCGTTATAATGTTGTTTCCTCATCCAAACATGTTATTTCCTCATCCAAACATGTTGTTTCCTCATTCAAACATGTTGTTTCCTCATTCAAACATGTTGTTTCCTCATTCAAACATGTTGTTTCCTCATCCAAACATGTTGTTTCCTCATCCAAACATGTTGTTTCCTCATCCAAACATGTTGTTTCCTCATTCAAACATGTTGTTTCCTCATTCAAACATGTTGTTTCCTCATCCAAACATGTTGTTTCCTCATTCAAACATAGCTGAAGTTGTGTTTTGTTACTAAAGGTAAAAGGTCGCTGTTAACTTGAAAACTACCACTTCATGACATCACAGGGTGGTACAGAGCATTTTGAGCTTTGGAGATGTAGACAGATTAACAATAAAGGATTGAATTGAGTGTGAACGAAACAAAACACAACTCTGTGTATGTTTCTGATGACGTACCATAACATGAATCAATCAACTTTTTGTTTATGGCAACATTTTCTGGAAGACCTGGACTTTGCTGCTATACTTTGTAAACGAGGCTCACATTGTGTTTTCAAATATAACCAAATGATCATGTGAATTACCTTTACATGTTAGCTCTGACCTAGACCATGTGTGCATCTGTAACCAGATTTATACAGACTATTCTTGTCATGACGCAGTTTCGAATAGACCTGGTACTCAATACCGATTTGAACCCCTTACCATTCTGCCCTGTCTTGGCCAAAATCTTTGACTAAAATGACTCTCAATTTAGAAAACTGAATCTGTTTCTGATCTAAGCTTTACACAGAGGATTTGAATTTCCATCTGAATTGTTTAGGGTAAATATAATCATAAGTATAGATGGTTTCTCTGGGGAAGATCTGTTGAGTCTTGACAATTCCCATGTCAAAACTGAAGCAGATCTCACTAAAAAATTTGATTTAGGGACTTGTGATTAAGCCAAAAAAACAGAAAAAAGTCCAGGTGGAATTACTAATAAAGTCCTATGAAGTTACAGGGTTAAAACCAGCTCCATGTAACGACTCATTCACAGATGACCTGATAATAGAAGTCCAGTAACAAAGGAGACTCATGACCACATTAGAATCACAATACACTGTCTGAGCACTACTCTCATCAGCTGCTCTTTTTACATGTAAGTTTGTAGAAAAAGAACATGACACAGAGAAAAATACAGCCTTACGTACACGGTGAGCGTTTGTCACTTGAAATATTAACGTCTTATTATTTGTACACAGGAGGTCACAATAAAAAGTTTTAGGTGAACTGTGAGAAGAAACATGACAGTTTTACAGTTATTCACAATCGCACACCATGACCAGATAATAGTGGGAACTTTAATTTTCTTTTATTAATATTGTCTTTAGATTACAATTCCTTGTATATGACCAGCTTTATGAACTCAGACCTGAGAGATTTTATGAAGTAAACTCACTGTGACACAAACAGGTATATATAAAAATGATATTAGTAGAATAGAGAGTAGAGAAAAATATTAAACAAGAGTAAACAATTGTTATTTTGATTAATTCTTATAATTATATTTTGACCAATATAATAATGATTATTGATTGGTCTTGACATCCCTTATTTTTGTGATTTCATTCTCCAACGCCAACAGTTTTTCTCGTTACAAATGAAGCCATTTTCAGTTTACTTATAAACTTACTCATGTTTTAAGAGTAAGGTAGCATTTGTAGCAGTTACAAAATAGGCATTAGAAAAGTATTAACTTTACAACCCCTAACTGAAGACTTGTGTCAGAGTTCTTGTAGCTGTGAACAAAGCCAGACTGAAGTTAATTCCTGTTACAAATTATTATTTATGAACCTGGTATTTTCTTTGTTTAATTATTCACCTTCTACTGGACCAGTAGAAGTTCAAAACAAAAGAAAAATCACAACTCCATGTGTTTGTTTAAATAAACTAACAGAATAATGAGGGAGGAAATATTTTGTCACTTTTATTCAAGTTTACAGGAATGCATTTTTGTACCACTTACATAAGTTTTACTAGCTACAATGCAGCCAAACAGAGACATGCATGGTCTGTCCATATCAAAACAAATATGGCTGCTTATGAGGAAAAAGCTGAACAAAATATCAAAGGGACCGAAAACATTACAAATTTCTGTTGTATCAATGAGCAAAGCACTAACTCTGTTAATGTGAGGTGAGAGAAGTTTCATTTGACCTTTTATGTGTATTATGCCACAGACTCTCCTTTTGGTATTTTGTATTTAGTGGTGATTTGACCTGTGCTGTGCCTTTTGTTTTTACAAACAATAACTGATCTGATACTGTGACCAAACTATTCATTTGAATGTCACAAAATGAAAAGTTGTTTGTGTGAAAATAATGTGCATACTGATTCAGATAATATTGATTTCACTGTTTAACAGCAGAAATGTAAGAGTTTGGTTGAATATTATATTACATCAATCATATCATATCAGATAGACCAATGGCTGGACTGAAATTTGAGGAGCCTTCATTACTGCCAGATCCAAGTCACCCAACAAACATTTATGACCTTCTACCAGAACAGTAGAAGTTCTTTTAGTATAAATGAAGTGAGGGAGAAAATGTGAGCTTTCTGTCACTTTTATTGATGTTTACAAACTGTACACATTACATCCTCCTCAAACATCGGTTTAGTTACACTGATGTTCAAAATCTCACAGAAGTTTTGTTGGTCAAGACATTTACACACTCAAAATAAAAAAGGTAGAAATGACATAGGTTTCATACTTTACATCATTCAAGTTTAGCTGTGCTGTGGACATCATCAAGTCGTACCCCAGCAACCAGAGGCTGTGTGAAGGTAGTCTTGACTGTGTAGATGTGATCTCCTGTGGTAAAGTTAAAGTTATAGGAAGTCTTTACATAAAAAGACAAAATACCACCTCTGGGATCCACAAAGACACACAAATCATTAAGTCCTCTTTGAATCTCAACTCCTTTTCCATTGTGCCAAAACACACAGCGTTCCTCACGTTGGAAACACTCCAGTGCCCAAGACTTGTCGTTCTTCCCAAAGGAACAATCGTCTGAGGACCCATCTCTTCTTATGTCTTTGTAAGCAACTGCAACTGTAATGACGTTATGGCTATGAAAACCCATTTCCCAGAAAAAGCAACCATCCAGAGTCTCTTTGCTCACAACCTGAGGGACATCTGTGAATCTTGCTGGGTGAGTTCGGTGGTTCTGTTTGTATGCCATGCGTCTAACACAAAGGTTCTTATCTGACAGCAGCAATTTGTCATTGAGGCTCCGTGGATCCCATGTTATTTTACGTTTAGTTATCTCTTTAAAATTTGGCACAAAGCAGGTGTATAGTGGAGGAGGTTGTGAAATGGAAGCTGTAGTTTTCAATTTTGTGTTAAGACTGCTGAGAGCTGGAAAGTCCTCTGAGGTGTTCTGTTGTGATGGTACCTGAGCTCCAGCAGGACGATTGTCTCTTTTAGGAGTATTCACTTTTTGGTTGTGAGCCACAGTGGGTGGTTTTAACTGACAGGACTCTGACAGTTTGTTTCTCAGCTCTGATAGAGCAGCTGATACCATGTCCTGAAAAGGTGGAGGAGTCCTGCTGGTGTAGTATGACGCTGAAGTGTCACTAACTTTAGAAGTCAATGTAAACTTGCGTAAAAACTGGAGGTGGTCTTCAGTGTGTGAGAGTGAGTCCATTTCAGAGTGGGTCCTCTTCAGCTCGGTGATCTCCTGTTGTAGTTTGTTCTGAAGCTTTTTGACTCTTTGCTCCTCAGCTTCCTGTTGAGATCTGATCTGCTCCTTCATTTCATTTATTCTTTTTTCAAGGAGACCGATCAACTCACTGAGGCCTTGGTGGCTGTAATCCAAACCTCCATTAGCAGAATTTAGGAAAGTCTTCATGTCACGTTGAAGACTGGCCACATTTTTCTCCTTGTTGTCAATTCTCTGGAGGATTTTCTCTCTGAATGCCTCCAGCTCTCTCTGCTTCTCAGTCCGCTCTGCTGCAGCCGTCACTGTGTCGTGGCCTTTGTGTTTGTCCACGGAGCAGAGGTAACAGATGCACTGCTGGTCAGTGCGACAGAACATCTTCATGACCTCATCGTGTTGGGAGCAGATGTTGTCTTGGAGATTCTCACTGGGCTCCGCAAGTTTGTGCTTCTTCAATGCAGCGACGTCATAATGAGGCTGAAGATGCTCTTTACAGTAGGAGACCAGACACTGAAGACAGGATTTTACAGCTTTCACTTTCCTCCCAGAGCACAAATCACAGAACACATCTCCATGAGCAGCAGAGTGTGACACTGGAGCAGATGGAGGTCCACTCTTCTGAAATCCCTCCATTAAAAGAGCCAACATGGTGTTTTTCACCAGGACAGGTCTCTGAGTGAAGTTCTGTCTGCACTGAGGGCAGCTGTAGCTCTGTTTACCCACCTCTTCATTCCAGTGAGTGTTAATACAGCTCATGCAGTAGCTGTGTCCACAGGGAATAGTGACTGGAACCTTCAGTAAATCCAGACAGATGGAACAGCTGAAGAGGTCTTGGTTTACTCCGAGTTCCTTTGTAGCCATTTTGTTGTGAATAAACTGCAAACAGCATGTGGGTTCACCTCTTCTTCCCTGGTATTGTGTTGTTGGTGCTGTCTGCTCCTCTTTTTCTATCCGGTTCAGGCGTCACTGCCCCCGCTGCATCGACCAATCACAGACGAGTAACACCAGGAAGTATTTGTAAAGAGCTCCACCCCCAGGCCTGAGGGGGAGGGCTGTTTATATTTGAATCTAAAGGCTCTGGAGCAACATTTAAAGGGACAGTTTCACTATTAGCGCGAATAACAATATTACAGGATTTGTATCTACATGAATGAATTTTTGGTCCTACTTCAATAAAAATATTGCCAAAGCAGGAGTAAAAGTATGCTGCAAGAAAAGTACAATTTCTTAAAAAAAAAAAAAAACTTACTCAAGTAAATGTAACTGAGTACTACGCAACCCCTGGAATTCATTCGCTTTTTCTGTTGCTGAACATGTTGTGGGTTAGTGGGAAAAGCCACTTTCTTGCATCTCTTTATTTTCTCTTTATTAACAGGACATGTTAAAGGTCTTATATTACACAAAATTCACTATTGTTGTCATGTTGTTACCTCCTCAAAATCAAACCTAGAGCACATGTTTGAGTAACCCTTTACTATTAGTCCATCTACATCTCCAAAGCTCAAAAAGCTCTGTTCCACCTTGTGATGTCATGTAGTGGTAGTTTTCAAATTAACATCTACCTTTTACCTTTAGTTCAGTAAAGATGATCAATCCTGGGCTGAAATGATCCCAGTGATTCTACTGAAGGTGTACGGAGTTAAAAAAAACAGCGGAGCACTTCCTGTATTACCACATGACATCACAAGGTGTTTTCTGTTCTGTCAGCCTAAATATGCAGGATTTGTGTGTTAAACATGTGTGAATGAAACAAAACACAACTCTGAGTATATTTTTGATGAGGAAACAACATTATAACACAGATCAGAAAAAAAAAAAATATATATAAACTACTATAAACTACTGTAATCCTCACACAGTCATTTTGTTTCTGTTGTTTCAGTAGGTGGTGAAACTGGACTAAAATGAGATGTTTTTCATGGCCACGTCTTTCGAATAGACCTGGTACTCAATACCGATTTGAACCCCTTACCATTCTGCCCTGTCTTGCTCAAAACCTTTGACTAAAATGACTCTCAATTTAGAAAACTGAATCTGTTTCTGATCTAAGCTTTACACAGAGGATTTGAATTTCCACCTGAATTGTTTAGGGTAAATATAATAATAATAAGTATAGATGGTGTTTCTGGGGAAGATCTGTTGAGTCTTGACAATTCCCGTGGCAAAACTGAAGCAGATCTCACTAAAAATTTGATTTAGGGACTTGTGATTAAGGAAAAAAATAAAAAAACAGAAAAAAGTCCAGGTGGAATTACTAATAAAGTCCTATGAAGTTACAGGGTTAAAACCAGCTCCATGTAACGACTCATTCACAGATGACCTGATAATAGAAGTCCAGTAACAAAGGAGACTCATGACCACATTAGAATCACAATACACTGACATCACAAGGTGGACTAGAGAATTTTGAGCTTTGGAGATGTAGACAGACTAATAATAAAGGATTACACAAACCTGTGAATGAAACAAAACACAACTCCAGGGATGTTTTTGATGCGGTAACAACAACAATGATTTCTACTACAGTCACAGTACTTGGTTTTGGTGAAAGTAGATTCTAATGACGGCCATCACGAGACCATTTCACAGGTTTCACAGAATCCTGTAAACAGCCCAAGTGCTCATTAACACATGACAACAGGCCCATGGTCATGATCCAGTGACTGGACAGGGGTCGTTAGTGACATGATTAGAATAACAATTCCCCTTAAAGGAGGAACATGTTTGTGTGTCTACTAGAGATCAGAGGTCTGTAGAGTAGACAAACATTGTACTCAAATAAGAGTAATGTTTCTAAAGTAGAAGTACAAAGAAACTAAAGTAAGAGTAATAAAGTAACTTAAAGATTAACTGAGTAACATAAAGAGTAACTGTCAGGACATAACATTCGATTTATAATTTGAATTGAACACAATTTGAAGGACACAAAATGTGAAAATCTAAATCATATCTGAAAGAGCAGTGCAAGAAACACACACATGTTCAGTGTGTCTGGCTCCTACTTGAGTAAATATACTGCCAGAAAGTACAATTTCTTTTAAAAGCAACTAGTAAATATAACTAGTACTGCCCACCTCTGCTAGAGATTTACAAAGCTGAAGTTCTCCTAAAATGTGTGTGGTGATATTTTCATTTAGGAAAGATTTAAACAAAACATTGAGCCCAAAGAAAACAGTTTTTTCAATTGCTAATTGGTTTAATCCGAAAAGGCACTGAAATAATGATAATGAAACTTATAATAATAATCTGAAAAGCACGGCTAGATAATACATATTATATAGTGTGTTGAATATATATGTATACTATATTTCTGTCCATATACGTCCAGGGCAGGCATAGTAACATTATAGCTTAATATTAATGTTCTTTAGTAGAAATTACAAGTTACATTTTGAGATGCATTTCTTTACTTTTGTTAAAATCCAATGACATCCCACCCCTTCCACTCATGTGGGCTGAGCTGCATGCAGATGTTTCCTTCACCTCCTCTTCTCTCTGATTGGCTATTGCTCTGATGGCGGGTGCAGCAAGTGGATAAATACAGACCAGTATCAACAAAAACCTCATCAGAACCAGCAACAGTCACAGAGACAATGGCAGAGAGAGCACTACAACTCAACCATGAGACCTTCAACTGCTCCATCTGTCTGGATTTACTCAAGGTTCCAGTCACTATTCCCTGTGGACACAGCTACTGCATGAGCTGTATTAACACTTACTGGAATGAAGATGTGTGCAAGGAAAGCTACAGCTGCCCTCAGTGCAGACAGAACTTCACCTGGAGGCCCATCCTGGTGAAAAACACCATGTTGGCTGCCTTGGTGGAAGAGCTCAGTAGATGTTCACTTACATCTGCTCCAGTGTCACACTCTGCTGCTCATGGAGATGTGTTCTGTGATTTGTGCTCTGGGAGGAAAGTGAAAGCTGTAAAATCCTGTCTTCAGTGTCTGGTCTCCTACTGTAAAGAGCATCTTCAGCCTCATTATGACGTCGCTGCATTAAAGAAGCACAAACTGGTGGAGCCCAGTGAGAATCTCCAAGACAACATCTGCTCCCAACACGATGAGGTCATGAAGATGTTCTGTCGCACTGACCAGCAGTGCATCTGTTACTTCTGCTCCGTGGACAAACACAAAGGCCACGACACAGTATTGGCTGTTACTAAAAGACATGAAATGCAAGGAGATTTGGAGGATAGTATCCAGAAGACCCGGCAAAGAATTCAGGAAAAACAGAAGCAAATGGATGTACTACAAAGCCAGACAGATGATGCTGTCCGATGTGGTAATACAGCTGTGGAGGAGACGGACAGGGTTTTTACACAGATCGCTTGTCTGGTAGAGAGAACCAGGGCAGAAGTGAAGAGAAACATTAGATCCCAACAAGAAGCTGAGGAGCACAGAGTCAAAGAGCTCCAGGACAAACTGCAGCAGGAGATGACTGAGCTGAAGAGAAGGTGCAACAAGCTGGAGAAGCTCTCACACACCGAGGACTATAGTGGCTTTATTCTCACTTTTACATCTTTGTCTAAACTCAGTGACGCGTCTGACCTTTGTCCCATTGAGACAAGACCACTGCTGTTCTTGGATATAGTTACAAGTGCAGTCGCACAACTTAGAGATAAATTGCTGGACCCTTCTGCTCTGAATCAAACTGTTGATGAAGAGGACACAGACGCTGGCCTTCCAGAAGACGATGCTCACACATCTTTGGACTCACAGATGAACTTCCATGGGCAAACAACGCATTTCCAACAAGAGCTGGCCACACTGGCTCCAGAAAGAATGCCCCGCCTTCAAAATGAGGTGACTTCAAGAGCTGAATTGTTGTCATATGCTCATGGTATAACACTGGACTCAAACACAGTCCACGCTCTGCTGTCTCTGAGTGCGGAGGATAACATTGTGAGATACATGAGCTCTAAGCAGGAGCACCCCGAGCACCCAGACAGATTCACTGACTTTGCTCAGGTTCTAACCAAAGAGGCTCTGACTGGCCGCTGTTACCTGGAAGTGAAGGGGAGATGTGAGGACTACTTTTCTGTGGTCGTGGCTTACAAGGACATTAGGAGAGAAGGACCATTTGATGAATGCAGCTTTGGCCACAACACCATGTCCTGGGCTTTAGATTGCTACAGTGATGGATATGTGTTTTGGCATAACAAAGTTAGCAATACTTTAACAGGCACACCTTCAAACAAAATTGGAATCTTTGTGGATTACGACGCTGGAATTGTGTCCTTTTACAGTGTCACTCAGGAGGTGTCTCTGATCCACACCGTTCAGACCACCTTCACTCAGCCTCTGCTCGCCGGGATTTGGCTCAAGGATGTTGCAGACTGTGCTGAGATCTGCAACATTTTCCATCATTAGAAAACAAAATATGGTGGTTTTCAGAGTCTAGAATGTGATGACGTCATACTCCCAGAGTATCCCAGTACTTTGCCATGAAATATCCAAAAGGTCAAGTCACAAATGTTGGATCTGACTAGAACCATGAACTCACTATATTACAACAAGAATTCAAGTATTAAATATTATTGGCCTATAGAATGTTGTGATGTCATCTGAAACCCAGCAATTGTTTATGGATTTTTTTAAAAAATTGAACTAATCTTTATTTTTCTAAATAAAGTTTTTTTTTTGGAAATGAAATGCTTTTGTATTTGTCTGGTTTGTTAATCTCTTTAACTTGAATTTATCACACCAGAAGTAATATATAAACATTTTCCCATAACCTTCCATTAGAATGAAGAAAAAAATGTCCATGTTTGGAAACAATAACAGACTACACATATAATATAGTTTTGTTTGAGATTCACAATATTTTTTGTAACTTTGCTGGCATGAGCATAAATTAACTTGGACTCCCCTTCACACATATCGGTTAAGCTTTATTTGAGCGCCATCTACTGTCCACCTCTACGTTCAGCACTGTAATTTTCCTGAAGGTCATTGAACAAAAACTTAAAACATTTGATTTATTTATTGCAGATATTATGGTTGATGTTACACTAGTTTGTTGATAGTATGGTAAAGACAGGTTAATGTCAGAAAATGCTTCAATTATAGCTCTGAACAACAGGGCGTCATACAGTGGCCTACAGGGCATATTATTGAGTTAAATAGACCTGATAATATAATCTGTTTTCTACAAAGACATCCAAGGATTTTGGAGTTGAGTAATACAAGCAAAATGCAAGAAGGCATATAAAGATGTAGATTTTAGCCATGATTCATTTTTTTGCTGTTTAGAAGTTTGCTCAGAGCACATTATATAAAAAATATTAAATTAAAGGGAGGATTTGTAGCCAGTGCACTTACTGGTTTAAAACGGAACTACCACTATCACTTGGGTTGCCAGTGCCTTGACTAGGTTTAGTCGTAAGAACTGGCAGCCCAAAGGAGAGACTTGTGAAGCTTTTTCTGCTTTCTGATTGAATAATTGTCTTGAGAACCAGAATACAAAAAGTGCAATGTAAACAACTTGGCCATCATGTACAATATGTTGTCATCAAGAATAAATAAGTATTACAGTTGTTATCTGTAAATGCACTATTGGGCTTTAACATGTTTACCTCATATCTGGTGACACCGTTTGTACAGACAGGTCATGTTTATGACATTTGTCATGTTCATGAGGTTTGAAATATAAATTCTAAATACCCGACCTAGTGCCAGTGGCATTTGCAGTTTACTGAGTTTGATTCTTTATAGAGACTTACATAAGGATTCAATACTGATACATTTTCAATACTGTAAAATATACTGTTGTCACATTTGTTTCTACCAACATTAAGTCAATGAAATTAAGGCAGAATACAATGTGAAAGTTGTTTCTGTTACATTTCTTTGCTGGTGATTCTATATTGAGTTCACATAAATACATTTCTTAAAGGTGCATTGTGTAACTTTTCTGGTGGAGGATCCGTCAAATGCTTTTGTCCATGGAGATGTTATTGCTTTGTCTGGATGCTTCACAGTACAGCATGAAACCTTTCTACCTTCATGAAGACCAAACCAGACCAAGTTACAACTCAGATCTGTGGAGAGGCCACCCCGTTCAGTCAGAATTTTTTTTTTTTAGGTATTTTTGAACTATAAAACCACCTGTAATTGAGTAAATGTAAAGTAGAGCTGTTTTTTGTCATACTGTGGTATATTAACTCGTAACTCTGTTAATGTGAGGTGAGAGAAGTTTCATTTGACCTTTTATGTGAATTACAATAACTGATCTGATACTGTGACCAAACTATTCACTATTCAAGTTGTTTGTGTGAAAATAATGTGCATACTGCTTCAGATAGTAGTTTCACTGTTTAACAGCAGAAATGTAAGAGTTTGGTTGAATATTATATTACATCAATCATATCATATCAGATAGACCGATGGCTGGACTGAAATTTGAGGAGCCTTCATTACTGCCAGATCCAAGTCACCCAACAAACATTTATGACCTTCTACCAGAACAGTAGAAGTTCTTTTAGTATAAATGAAGTGAGGGAGAAAATGTGAGCTTTCTGTCACTTTTATTGATGTTTACAAACTGTACACATTACATCCTCCTCAAACATCGGTTTAGTTACACTGATGTTCAAAATCTCACAGAAGTCAGTTTTGTTGATCAAGACATTTACACACCGTTAAAACAAAAAAGGTAGAAATGACATAGGTTTCATACTTTACATCATTTAAGTTTAGCTGTGCTGTTGACATCATCAAGTCGTACCCCAGCAACCAGAGGCTGTGTGAAGGTAGTCTTGACTGTGTAGATGTGATCTCCTGCGTTCCATTCAGAGAAAGACCTCTTATAGAAAGACAAAATACCAGCTCTGGGATCCACAAAGACACACAAATTATGAACTCCTACTTGAATCTCAACTCCTTTTCCATTGTGCCAAAACACACAGCGTTGCCCACGGTGGAAACACTCCAGTGCCCAAGACTTGTCGTTCTTCCCAAAGGAACAATCTTCTGAGAACTCATCTCTTATGTCCTTGTAAGCAACTCCAACTGTAATGACGTTATCATAATGAAGCGCTATTTCCCAGAAAAAGCAACCATCCAGAGTCTCTTTGCTCACAACCTGAGGGACATCTGCGAATCTTGCTTGGTTATTTCGGTGCTTCTGTTTGTATGCCGTTTGTACGCGTTTAACACACGAGTTCTCATCTGACAGCAGCAATTTGTCATTGAGGCTCCATGGATCCCATGTTATTTTACGTGCATATTTTGTTATCTCATTAAAATTTGGCACAAAGGAGGTGTATACTGGAGCAGGTTGTGAAATGGAAGCTGTAGTTTTCAATTTTGTGTTAAGACTGCTGAGAGGTGGAAAGTCCTCTGAGGTGTTCTGTTGTGATGGTACCTGAGCTCCAGCAGGGCGATTGTCTCTTTTAGGAGTATTCACTTTTTGGTTGTGAGCCACAGTGGGTGGTTTTAACTGACAGGACTCTGACAGTTTGTTTCTCAGCTCTGATAGAGCAGCTGATACCATGTCCTGAAAAGGTGGAGGAGTCCTGCTGGTGTAGTATGACGCTGAGGTTTCACTAACTTTAGAAATCAATGTAAACTTGCGTAAAAACTGGAGGTGGTCTTCAGTGTGTGAGAGTGAGTCCATTTCAGAGTGGGTCCTCTTCAGCTCGGTGATCTCCTGTTGTAGTTTGTTCTGAAGCTTTTTGACTCTTTGCTCCTCAGCTTCCTGTTGAGATCTGATCTGCTTCTTCATTTCATTTATTCTTTTTTCAAGGAGACCAATCAACTCACTGAGGCCTTGGTGGCTGTAATCCAAACCTCCATTAGCAGAATTTAGGAAAGTCTTCATGTCACGTTGAAGACTGGCCACATTTTTCTCCTTGTTGTCAATTCTCTGGAGGATTTTCTCTCTGAATGCCTCCAGCTCTCTCTGCTTCTCAGTCCGCTCTGCTGCAGCCGTCACTGTGTCGTGGCCTTTGTGTTTGTCCACGGAGCAGAGGTAACAGATGCACTGCTGGTCAGTGCGACAGAACATCTTCATGACCTCATCGTGTTGGGAGCAGATGTTGTCTTGGAGATTCTCACTGGGCTCCGCAAGTTTGTGCTTCTTTAATGCAGCGACGTCATAATGAGGCTGAAGATGCTCTTTACAGTAGGAGACCAGACACTGAAGACAGGATTTTACAGCTTTCACTTTCCTC
The DNA here is from genome assembly GCA_029959045.1 of Taenioides sp. WSHXM2023. Lineage (NCBI taxonomy): Eukaryota > Metazoa > Chordata > Actinopteri > Gobiiformes > Gobiidae > Taenioides > Taenioides sp. WSHXM2023. The sequence continues at coordinate 25,291,780 of CM057096.1, forward strand.
CCAGAGCACAAATCACAGAACACATCTCCATGAGCAGCAGAGTGTGACACTGGAGCAGATGGAGGTCCACTCTTCTGAAATCCCTCCATTAAAAGAGCCAACATGGTGTTTTTCACCAGGACAGGTCTCTGAGTGAAGTTCTGTCTGCACTGAGGGCAGCTGTAGCTCTGTTTACCCACCTCTTCATTCCAGTGAGTGTTAATACAGCTCATGCAGTAGCTGTGTCCACAGGGAATAGTGACTGGAACCTTCAGTAAATCCAGACAGATGGAACAGCTGAAGAGGTCTTGGTTTACTCCGAGTTCCTTTGTAGCCATTTTGTTGTGAATAAACTGCAAACAGCATGTGGGTTCACCTCTTCTTCCCTGGTATTGTGTTGTTGGTGCTGTCTGCTCCTCTTTTTCTATCCGGTTCAGGCGTCACTGCCCCCGCTGCATCGACCAATCACAGACGAGTAACACCAGGAAGTATTTGTAAAGAGCTCCACCCCCAGGCCTGAGGGGGAGGGCTGTTTATATTTGAATCTAAAGGCTCTGGAGCAACATTTAAAGGGACAGTTTCACTATTAGCGCGAATAACAATATTACAGGATTTGTATCTACATGAATAAATACATTTTTGGTACTTGACACACTTGTAATTTTAATATTTTAATCAATCCACAAAAGGGAGTTAGAGTAGCCAAATAAGTTTAACTTTATTTAAGGACGACTAACTTAAAGAGTAACTGTCAGGACATAACATTAACTAATTCATAATTTGAAGTGAATGTAAATAGAAGGACAAAACATTAAACAATGCACAAAATCTGATATGCTCAAAGGATAGACAGAAACATGTAAAAAACTATATTATGTCTGACAGAGCAGTCTGAGAAGCAAATGTTCAAATCATTTAATATGGTCAACATAAAGCTTTTACCACTTATTTACTGGCTGTGGGAAGAGTAACCAAAACTTTTTACGTCATTCTAGTAAGAGCACTGTTACTTCAAAAAATATTGCCAAAGTAGGAGTAAAAGTATGCTGCAAGAAAAGAAAAAAATATTAATATAAAGGTTACTCAAGTAAATGTAACTGAGTACTACGCACCTCTGTGCATGTGTGAATGAAACAAAACACAACTCTGAGTATATTTTTGTTGAGAAAAAAACATTATAGCACAGATGAAACATGTGCCTTTTAAATGAACACATTTATTTTTCACATTGGACCACAAGTTGTGAAATGTTACTGACTATTTGTACTCAAGAAAAGGTATAAGTATATGGTACAGAATTTCATTTTTATGTTCAACTATTGTAATCCTCACACAGTCATTTTGTTTCTGTTGTTTCAGTAGGTGGTGAAACTGGACTAAAATGAGATGTTTTTCATGGCCACACATGACAATAAGAACTTCTCAGGTTCCATAGAATTACCATCTCAAGTGCTCATTAACACATGACAACAGGCCCATCAAAATGTGATGACTTGGTGAATGTACAACTGTGGCTTTTAATGGGGTGATTAGAGTAATGCCCAAAGCTGTGAGAACCTGGGTGTGTCTGAAGAGAATCACAAAACCTCAGTGATGTGCACTGATGCCATTTTGCAATAATATTATTAAAGAAAAGTTTACAGACCCCTTTTATTCCTTCAACCTCTGCCTGTTCGGCAAAGTTCCATAAGAGACTTTCTGATCTGCGTTATAATGTTGTTTCCTCATCCAAACATGTTATTTCCTCATTCAAACATGTTATTTCCTCATTCAAACATGTTGTTTCCTCATCCAAACATGTTGTTTCCTCATTCAAACATGTTGTTTCCTCATCCAAACATGTTGTTTCCTCGTGTGTAGAATCCCTCAGTCGTCCAGGTAGAATCCATAGCAAAAGGAGAAATTTAATTTGTCAACTGGACAGAGTTTAAATAAACTCTGTCCAGTTGACAAATTAAATTTCTCCTTTTGCTATGTTGTTTCCTCATTCAAACATGTTGTTTCCTCATCCAAACATGTTGTTTCCTCATTCAAACATGTTGTTTCCTCATCCAAACATGTTGTTTCCTCATTCAAACATGTTGTTTCCTCATCCAAACATGTTGTTTCCTCATTCAAACATGTTGTTTCCTCATTCAAACATGTTGTTTCCTCATTCAAACATGTTGTTTCCTCATTCAAACATGTTGTTTCCTCATCCAAACATGTTGTTTCCTCATTCAAACATGTTGTTTCCTCATTCAAACATGTTGTTTCCTCATCCAAACATGTTGTTTCCTCATCCAAACATGTTGTTTCCTCATCCAAACATGTTGTTTCCTCATTCAAACATGTTGTTTCCTCATCCAAACATGTTGTTTCCTCATTCAAACATGTTGTTTCCTCATTCAAACATGTTGTTTCCTCATCCAAACATGTTGTTTCCTCATTCAAACATGTTGTTTCCTCATTCAAACATGTTGTTTCCTCATCCAAACATGTTGTTTCCTCATTCAAACATGTTGTTTCCTCATCCAAACATGTTGTTTCCTCATTCAAACATAGCTGAAGTTGTGTTTTGTTACTAAAGGTAAAAGGTCGCTGTTAACTTGAAAACTACCACTTCATGACATCACAGGGTGGTACAGAGCATTTTGAGCTTTGGAGATGTAGACAGATTAACAATAAAGGATTGAACTGAGTGTGAACGAAACAAAACTAAACTCTGTGTATGTTTCTGATGACGTACCATAACATGAATCAATCAACTTTTTGTTTATGGCAACATTTTCTGGAAGACCTGGACTTTGCTGCTATACTTTGTAAACGAGGCTCACATTGTGTTTTCAAATATAACCAAATGATCATGTGAATTACCTTTACATGTTAGCTCTGACCTAGACCATGTGTGCATCTGTAACCAGATTTATACAGACTATTTTTGTCATGACGCAGTTTCGAATAGACCTGGTACTCAATACCGATTTGAACCCCTTACCATTCTGCCCTGTCTTGGCCAAAATCTTTGACTAAAATGACTCTCAGTTTTGGAAAACTGAATCTGTTTCTGATCTAAGCTTTACACAGAGGATTTGAATTTCCATCTGAATTGTTTAGGGTAAATATAATCATAAGTATAGATGGTTTCTCTGGGGAAGATCTGTTGAGTCTTGACAATTCCCATGTCAAAACTGAAGCAGATCTCACTAAAAAAATTGATTGAGGGACTTGTGATTAAGCCAAAAAAACAGAAAAAAAGTACAGGTGGAATTACTAATAAAGTCCTATGAAGTTACAGGGTTAAAACCAGCTCCATGTAACGACTCATTCACAGATGACCTGATAATAGAAGTCCAGTAACAAAGGAGACTCATGACCACATTAGAATCACAATACACTGTCTGAGCACTACTCTCATCAGCTGCTCTTTTTACATGTAGGTTTGTAGAAAAAGAACATGACACAGAGAAAAATACAGCCTTACGTACACTGTGAGCGTTTGTCACTTGAAATATTAACGTCTTATTATTTGTACACAGGAGGTCACAATAAAAAGTTTTAGGTCAACTGTGAGAATCAGAATCAGAATCAGAAAAGCTTTTATTGCCATTGTCAGTGAACACAATTCACAACTAGGAACTTGCTTTGGTGATGAGGTGCAACATAGAACACTGAATAGTAATAATAATAATATAAAGTAGAGATATCACTATTAAAAAACAAGATAATAATAATAATAATAATAATAAAGTATCACTATTTAAAAATAAAGTAAGAGCATGCAGAAAAGATTAAGATATATAATAAAAAATAAAAATAGTCTAGTATATACAGAAGCATCAGAACAACAGTGCAAACTGACAGTGCAAAAGAGCAAGTGACGTGGCATGACTTATTTAAAGTGACTGGTATTATAAAGTGTCCATCTTAGTACAGGTGTTATAAAGTGTCCTTAGTTAAGGTATTATAAAGTGCAAGTGAAGAAACATGACAGTTTTACAGTTATTCACAATCGCACACCATGACCAGATAATAGTTGGAACGTTCATTTTCTTTTATTAATATTGTCTTTAGATTACAATTCCTTGTATATGACCAGCTTTATGAACTCAGACCTGAGAGATTCTATGAAGTAAACTCACTGTGACATAAACAGGTATATATAAAAATGATATTAGAATAGAAAGGGTAGAGTAAAAAATAAACAAGAGTAAACAATTTACTAGATAACAGAAGAGACCCGAGGCACACCGGAATCCTTTGCTATTATTTTATTTCTTCATGTCAAACGCCAACGCGTTTCGACTTGCGTCTTCATCAGGGCACGTAAAATTCACAGGGGTGTGGATAGTATTTAAATGTACGAGTCACATGACGACACGGTCATGTGACAAATCACCCATACAAAATGACAAAAGTTTATACATATGTTATAGGAGACAAAGTGATGCATCACATAATATGGGCATGTACCAGTCTGGACACAGATCACCTGCAGCCCATGGACTGTGGGCCGAATGGCACATGCCCATATATAGAAAATCCAGCAGGACATAAATTTGTACAGTAAAAATTATACACCAGTAAATATGGAATAGAAAATAGAGTAACATGGATACATATAAGTATTTTGATTATATAAGTATTTTGCTTAATTCTTATAATTATACTGTGACCAATATAATAATGATTATTGATTGGTCTTGACATCCCTCATTTTTGTGATTTTATTCTCCAACACCAACACTTTTTCTCATTACAAATGAAGCTGTTTTCAATTTACAATTGAAATTCATTTTCAAATTCAATTTTAAAGGGACAGTGTCACTATTACAATACAGACATGATGTTTTTACCAAGATTTGACTTTCTATCTTGTATCTATTTTTGGTTGCTAGTTTAAATATTTAAGTATTAAGCTTTGAAAAGCAAGCACAGAAACACATTTATGAGCCTCTTCTTCTGTGGCAACTCATGTCATAGGACACGTATTAGACAATAATTCTACTGCTTTTTCTGTTTTATAAGGCCATAATTGTCATTATTCATCAAATATTTTTCATAGCCTTTGCACAAGTATTATTATCTCAGAAGTATTGTTTTCTGTCAGTCATGTATGTGATTCTTCTGCACCAAATTCCACTCAGTGGTCCTGAGTTCTTGTTAAAGTATTTAATTTCCATTAAAACAACCCCACATTTTGTATACATTTTATTTGTATTAAAAAAACAAACAATGCTGTCTTTACTATATCAGCCTGATATATTAACTGATTAATGTACGATGATGGACTTTTCACATGTAAATTGATAAAATGTACACACAATTGCCTGACAAACAATGAAACAGCTTCTGTACTGGAGCTTGTCCAGCTTCTCAAAGCCTGATCCTGTCAGATCTCTGAAGCTCAGCAGGGCCGGGCCTGGTCAGGACTTGGATGGGAGACACTGGGAAAATCAGGTGCCACAGGGGGGCGCCAGTTGCAAAAACTGTTGTTGTGTCCTTAGGCAAGACACTTCACTCACATTGCCTAGTATGAAAGTGGTGTCTGAGTAAGTGATGGTGGTGGTCGGAGGGGCACATGGTGCAGATTGGCAGCCTCGCTTCTGTCAGTCTGCCCCAGGGCAACTGTGGCTACAATAGTTTACCACCACCAAGTGTGGAATGAATGAAAATAATGATCTGTAAAGCGTCTTTGAGTGTCCAGAAAAGCGCTGTATAAAACTGGTGCATCATTATTATTAATATTATCTGTAATGAAGTGAGTATGAAAATGAAATCAAATAAATTGATGAGAATAGGGCACAAAGAAAACGGTTAAAGGTTTGCAGTTTTTATCACTGACCAGACAGACTAATTTATTGAACTTTAAAGGTCCTATATTCACTAAAACCATTTGGATGATTTCAATCCTGAATCTGTACTGAACTCTACTCTAACTCTACTGTACAAAAGATAAAAGTTAATGGCAAAAGGACAAATTCAATTTGTCAACTGGACAGAGTTTATTTGGTCGAATACGTTTCGGAACTGATGAGCTGTGAAACGTATTTGACCAAATAAACTTTGTCCAGTTGATAAATTGTATTTCTCCTTTTGCCATGGATTCTACCTGGACGACTGAGGGATTCTACACACATAAAAGGTAGTGGTTAACTTGAAAACTACCACCTCATGACATCACAAGGTGGAATAGAGAATTTTGAGTTTTGGAGATGTAGACAGACTAATAATAAAGGATTACTCAGACATGTGTGAATGAAACAAAACACAACTCCAGGGATGTTTTTGATGCGGTAACAACAACAATGATTTCTACTACAGTCACAGTACTTGGTTTTGGTGAAAGTAGATTCTAATGACGGCCATCACGAGACCATTTCACAGGTTTCACAGAATCCTGTAAACAGCCCAAGTGCTCATTAACACATGACAACAGGCCCATGGTCATGATCCAGTGACTGGACAGGGGTCGTTAGTGACATGATTAGAATAACAATTCCCCTTAAAGGAGGAACATGTTTGTGTGTCTACTAGAGATCAGAGGTCTGTAGAGTAGACAAACATTGTACTCAAATAAGAGTAATGTTTCTAAAGTAGAAGTACAAAGAAACTAAAGTAAGAGTAATAAAGTAACTTAAAGATTAACTGAGTAACATAAAGAGTAACTGTCAGGACATAACATTCGATTTATAATTTGAATTGAACACAATTTGAAGGACACAAAATGTGAAAATCTAAATCATATCTGAAAGAGCAGTGCAAGAAACACACACATGTTCAGTGTGTCTGGCTCCTACTTGAGTAAATATACTGCCAGAAAGTACAATTTCTTTTAAAAGCAACTAGTAAATATAACTAGTACTGCCCACCTCTGCTAGAGATTTACAAAGCCGAAGTTCTCCTAAAATGTGTGTGGTGATATTTTCATTTAGGAAAGATTTAAACAAAACATTGAGCCCAAAGAAAACAGTTTATTCAATTGCTAATTGGTTTAATCCGAAAAGGCACTGAAATAATGATAATGAAACTTATAATAATAATCTGAAAAGCATGGCTAGATAATACATATTATATAGTGTGTTGAATATATATGTATACTATATTTCTGCCCATATACGTCCAGGGCAGGCATAGTAACATTATAGCTTAATATTAATGTTCTTTAGTAGAAATTACAAGTTACATTTTGAGATGCATTTCTTTACTTTTGTTAAAAGTAAAGGGTACATGTCGGCGCGTCTTTGGCTGCTGCTGTTTCACCGTACGTTTTTTTTTTTGTATTTTAACCATCTGCGGCACTGCAATTGTGATCTATGAGGGAATCATACACCACTTTAATCATCCCGCCACGATACACAAACTGTCGTTGTGTCTGTGTGCGTGTTTGAGCTTCATTAGCTTACCTGTTGTCCGTCCCCTAGCGGTTAGCCGTAAAGCTAACTAGCGGCGATTTAACTCATCAGAATTGGACTGTGGTTGCTGCCTTGGTTACCGTTTACATTAATATGGCACCAAAGAAAAATCCAGCGATGGAAGAGACGGAGGACATTAAGAAGGCACTGGAGTCTCTCTCACAAGACGTATCATCTATACAAACTAAGCAGGACAGGATTCTTAAACTTGTAGAGGAGGTAACTCAGCTACGTGTGCTGATAGAGGTGAAAGATAAGAAGATAGCGGACCTGGAGAAGAGAGTCGAGGAATTGGAGCAGTATACGAGATTAAATGATGTGGTCGTAACCGGGCTCAAGATTAAACCCCGCTCTTACGCACATGCAGTGACCGCTGGGTGCGAGGAGGAGCCCGGTGAGCTGGAGGTGAGCTCCGCGGAGCAGCAGGTGGTGGCTTTTCTCGCGTCCAGGGACATTCATCTGGATGTGGATACTCTCGAGGCTTGCCACCCTCTCCCCACGAAGAACAACGTTACTCCGGTTGTGATCTTGAGGTTTGTTAATAGGAAACATAAGATTGCGTTGCTAAAGCAAGGGAGAAAACTAAAAGGCACCAATGTCTATCTGAATGATCATTTAACAAAAACGAATGCAGAAATAGCCAAGAAAGCCAGATTCTTACGGAAACTTAACAAAATTCAAAACACATGGGTTATGAACTGTAAAGTGTTTATCAGACTCAAGGGTTCGCCTGAAGAGGCCAAGGTACTAGTAATCAAAGACATGAAGGAGTTGGAAAAATATGAAGGCTAGTGAAGAGATGTAACAAAATAAAAAATAAAATAAAAAAAAATAAAAAAAAGGAAAAAAACGACCGACTGTCAACATTTAAGCTATGGCATCCAATCACATTACAACTTCTAGTATTAATGTAGAAATTCAACAAAGGATTCTGAGCTATGATCACTTGGAGCTGAATCCATCTCAATATACTGAACACAACGCTATAGACTTAGAGGAGGAGATAGACCCTGATAATAATTTTTTTTCATCCAACACTATTAACTGTAATTACTATACTGAAGACGATTATAATAAATCTATTAAACCAGAAGGGAAATTATCAATCATTCACTTCAACAGTAGAAGTATGTATACAAACTTTAATTCAATCAAAGAATATCTGCAACAGTTTGTACAACCTTTTAGTATTATAACAATATCAGAAACATGGTTTAAGGAAGACAAAGGTGTTGATTTCGATTTAGATGGTTATAATCTCAGTTATGTTAACAGAACTAATAAAGTTGGTGGAGGTGTAGCTATATATACTCTTAAAAAACTCAGTTTTAAAGTAATAGAAAAGATGACGTTAACGATAAATGATGTGCTAGAATGTATATCAATAGAAATTTATAACGAAAACAAAAAAAATGTTATTATTAGTTGTTTATACAGGTCACCGGGATCGAGCTTGGAAGTATTCACAGACTGGGTGGAAAAAATGTTTTCGGTTATAGGTAATAAAAAATTATTCATCTGTGGAGATTATAACATCGATCTGATAAATCCAAATAAACATAAATCAACCGATGACTTCATTAACAGGATGTACAGTATGAGTTTATACCCAGTTATAACAAGACCCAGCAGAATTACATCACATAGTGCTACGCTCATTGACAACATTTTTACTAATAATATAGAGGGTACAAATGTCAGTGGCCTATTAATATGCGATATAACTGACCACCTACCTGTCTTCACATTGTATGAATATAATTGTAATATCATAAATCATAAATCAACTCAGTATCATAAATCAACTCAAAATTCTGTATCCAAACGAGTTAGAACTGAGGAAGCAATACATTCACTAAATTACGATTTAACACAACAGGATTGGAATGCTGTTTACAGGGAGAAGAATGTGGATTTTGCTTTCAATAATTTTTTAGATATTTTTAGTCCATTATATGATAAAAACTGTCCGATTCGTCAGTTTAGTAAAAACAATACCATTGTAAAATGTCCATGGTTAACAAAGGGCTTACAAAATGCTTGCAAAAAGAAAAATACGTTGTATAGACAATTTATTAGATTAAGGACCGAAGAATCTGAACATAGATATAAATTATATAAAAACAAATTGACTAACATAATAAGGACGAGCAAAAAATTGTATTATACTAATTTATTAAATAATAATAAAAATAATATTAAAAGGGTTTGGGGAATACTAAATACTGTAATTAAAGGCAATAGTAAAAATAATTCATATCCAAATTATTTTATTGATAATAGCAGCGATATCTATAATATGAATGAAATAGCTAATAAGTTCAATAAATTCTTTGTAAATGTGGGACCAGATTTGGCAACAAAAATTCCTGAATGTGGTAACATTAACATGGAAGAGTCATTTATAGAAAGAAACTTAAACACATTGTTTCTCGCTGGAGTATGTGAGACAGAAATAATAGGTCTTGTTAATAAATGTAAAAACAAAACATCAACTGACTGTTACGATATAGATATGACACTAGTCAAAAGAGTAATAAATAGCATCTCAAAACCTTTAACTTATATATGCAATCTATCATTTCAGACTGGGTCATTTCCGAACAAAATGAAAATTGCCAAAATAATACCACTATACAAAAATGGGAACAAGCACATCTTCACAAACTATAGACCTGTCTCTCTGCTCCCTCAGTTTTCCAAAATCTTAGAAAAACTTTTCAACAGCAGATTAGAATCAATTATAGATAAGTGTAATATAATTAATGAAAGTCAGTATGGTTTTAGGTCAGGGAGGTCAACAACTATGGCTGTACTTGAAGCAGTGGAAGAGATCACAAATACTTTAGATAATAAAAAATATGCACTTGGAATATTTATTGACTTTAAAAAAGCCTTTGATACCATTAATCATTCAATCTTACTCAAAAAAATGGAGAGATACGGCATTAGGGGTGTGGCTTTGAACTGGATTAAAAGCTATTTAATGGAGAGACAACAGTATGTGGAGATGGGTGAATTTAAATCTGGGTGTATGGGCATTGTTTGCGGGGTCCCGCAGGGTTCTGTACTGGGCCCCAAATTATTCAACTTATATATAAATGACATATTTAGTGTATCAAACTTATTAAAATTAATATTATTTGCAGATGACACCAATATATTCTACTCTAGTGATAATTATAGTAAGCTTATAAATAATGTAAATAATGAACTAATTAAATTGAAAACCTGGATGGATAGCAATAAACTATCACTAAATTTAAATAAAACAAAAGTCATGGTGTTCGGAAATTATAAAGACAATTCAGATTTAGTAATAAATATTGACGGTGTTGTAATAGATAAAGTGTCAGAAAACAAATTCTTAGGAATAACCATGGATAGTAAACTAAGCTGGAAACCTCATATCAGATACATACAAAACAAAGTTTCTAAAAGTGTATCAATTATGAATAAAGCAAAATATTTCCTCGAATATAATGCATTATATTTATTGTACTGTTCCTTAGTTTTGCCCTACTTAACGTATTGTATAGAGGTCTGGGGTAATAACTACAAAAGTGTGCTACATCCCCTCGCCATACTCCAAAAACGTGCAGTAAGAATCATACATAAGGTAGGATATTTTGACCACACAAATCGTTTATTTCTGCAGTCTAAATTGTTGAAAATGTTAGATTTAGTTGATTTTTATACTGCACAACTTTTATATAAAGCTAATAAAAATATACTACCTAGTAATATCCAGAGGTTCTTTACTCTGAGAGAAGGGAGTTACACCTTGAGGGGATCTGGTAACCTTAAAGTTCAAGTAGTGAGAACTACTAGGAAAAGTTTGTGTGTATCTGTGTGTGGCGTTAAACTTTGGAATCGATTGGGGTTACAGCTCAAGCAATGTCCTAATATTCATCAATTTAAATCAAGATATAAAGAAATGGTTTTGTCACAGTACATGAACGAGGATGGGGGTGTTTGATTTTTACTTAGTGTATTTAGAGTTACTACTTCCTTGTCGATTATATTAGGCTAGTAATAATGATGATTATGTACTATTATTATATAAAGGGTCATACATTTAGATATTTCATAAAAATAAGAAATAATAATTACTATTATAATATAGCATGTATTAACGATATGAACATTATAATATTGGTCTGGGATAATACATAATGATAATACATAATATCGTCTACTTTTACTATTATTATTGTAGTCTGATTTTACATTATAATAAAATAGGATACTGTTAGAAATAATGTTGTAACCTAGATGGTTGGCATACATGTAGGATATGGTATACTGCATATGATCTTGCTTCTCCTATGTTAAGAGCATGTACTTGATATTTATTATTATTATTATTGTTGCTGTTCTATGGTCATTATTATTATATCAATATACAACAACCAAAATCCTGTTTCAGAAATAAATGAAATCGATTTCGGACGGAGCTAATGGTGCTGATGGTAATTAATGATTACATGGAAAAAGTTATTCATTTAAATAACTAGATTTCTCCACATTCAACATAACCCTCAGATCAGGGCAGGCAAGTGGTGGCTCTGTTGCTTGGAGAGAGCCCCTTCTGGCTGCAGACTTACCAGATCTTGTCTCTTTTAATGCATAGAACAGGACACCAGGCAAAGGGTGGTCCTGTTGTCAGGGGGCTGCCCCTCTCTGGCAGCAGGTTCACAGAAACAACCTGCCTCTTTTAATGCACAACAAACACATTCCACTCCAGTTATTGTTACCATCAACAGCAACAAGCCAACATAAATATTAATACAATTTTAATGGATAAATAATAAGTATATTAAATATAACTCAATTTTTATTATAATAAGTACATTATTAAAGTATATATATAATAGTATGGAAACATATGATGATGACATGACGAGCAATGGCAGCAATATGATGGTGATATATATCATGTATATAATGTTCCATAATTGATATTACTTTTATATGTATGTATATTATATTGTATATGTATTAAAAAAAAATAGATAGTGCTAATTATAATTATAAATAAAATTGTATATAATAATGAATTATCAAATGGTGTAACTGTAGCAACCATATAACTTGTAAGAATGAATAGGGGGTGGGAGTAAATAAGTACGTCTTCTTCCCACTCCTTTTCGAGCTAATGTCTTGTATGTACTGTATTTATTATTTACTGTTTATAGATTTATATATATATATGCATATTTTTATTTTCTTTACCCAATGTGGGTTCAATGTATACAGTATGTATAATATGTTTATTTTTCAATATGGCTCGAAATAAAGTAATCAATCAATCAATCAATCAAAAATCCAATGACACCCCACCCCTTCCACTCATGTGGGCTGAGCTGCATGCAGATGTTTCCTTCACCTCCTCTTCTCTCTGATTGGCTATTGCTCTGATGGCGGGTGCAGCAAGTGGATAAATACAGACCAGTATCAACAAAAACCTCATCAGAACCAGCAACAGTCACAGAGACAATGGCAGAGAGAGCACTACAACTCAACCATGAGACCTTCAACTGCTCCATCTGTCTGGATTTACTCAAGGTTCCAGTCACTATTCCCTGTGGACACAGCTACTGCATGAGCTGTATTAACACTTACTGGAATGAAGATGTGTGCAAGGAAAGCTACAGCTGCCCTCAGTGCAGACAGAACTTCACCTGGAGGCCCATCCTGGTGAAAAACACCATGTTGGCTGCCTTGGTGGAAGAGCTCAGTAGATGTTCACTTACATCTGCTCCAGTGTCACACTCTGCTGCTCATGGAGATGTGTTCTGTGATTTGTGCTCTGGGAGGAAAGTGAAAGCTGTAAAATCCTGTCTTCAGTGTCTGGTCTCCTACTGTAAAGAGCATCTTCAGCCTCATTATGACGTCGCTGCATTAAAGAAGCACAAACTGGTGGAGCCCAGTGAGAATCTCCAAGACAACATCTGCTCCCAACACGATGAGGTCATGAAGATGTTCTGTCGCACTGACCAGCAGTGCATCTGTTACTTCTGCTCCGTGGACAAACACAAAGGCCACGACACAGTATTGGCTGTTACTAAAAGACATGAAATGCAAGGAGATTTGGAGGATAGTATCCAGAAGACCCGGCAAAGAATTCAGGAAAAACAGAAGCAAATGGATGTACTACAAAGCCAGACAGATGATGCTGTCCGATGTGGTAATACAGCTGTGGAGGAGACGGACAGGGTTTTTACACAGATCGCTTGTCTGGTAGAGAGAACCAGGGCAGAAGTGAAGAGAAACATTAGATCCCAACAAGAAGCTGAGGAGCACAGAGTCAAAGAGCTCCAGGACAAACTGCAGCAGGAGATGACTGAGCTGAAGAGAAGGTACAACAAGCTGGAGAAGCTCTCACACACCGAGGACTATAGTGGCTTTATTCTCACTTTTACATCTTTGTCTAAACTCAGTGACGCGTCTGACCTTTGTCCCATTGAGACAAGACCACTGCTGTTCTTGGATATAGTTACAAGTGCAGTCGCACAACTTAGAGATAAATTGCTGGACCCTTCTGCTCTGAATCAAACTGTTGATGAAGAGGACACAGACGCTGGCCTTCCAGAAGACGATGCTCACACATCTTTGGACTCACAGATGAACTTCCATGGGCAAACAACGCATTTCCAACAAGAGCTGGCCACACTGGCTCCAGAAAGAATGCCCCGCCTTCAAAATGAGGTGACTTCAAGAGCTGAATTGTTGTCATATGCTCATGGTATAACACTGGACTCAAACACAGTCCACGCTCTGCTGTCTCTGAGTGCGGAGGATAACATTGTGAGATACATGAGCTCTGAGCAGGAGCACCCCGAGCACCCAGACAGATTCACTGACTTTGCTCAGGTTCTAACCAAAGAGGCTCTGACTGGCCGCTGTTACCTGGAAGTGAAGGGGAGATGTGAGGACTACTTTTCTGTGGTCGTGGCTTACAAGGACATTAGGAGAGAAGGACCATTTGATGAATGCAGCTTTGGCCACAACACCATGTCCTGGGCTTTAGATTGCTACAGTGATGGATATGTGTTTTGGCATAACAAAGTTAGCAATACTTTAACAGGCACACCTTCAAACAAAATTGGAATCTTTGTGGATTACGACGCTGGAATTGTGTCCTTTTACAGTGTCACTCAGGAGGTGTCTCTGATCCACACCGTTCAGACCACCTTCACTCAGCCTCTGCTCGCCGGGATTTGGCTCAAGGATGTTGCAGACTGTGCTGAGATCTGCAACATTTTCCATCATTAGAAAACAAAATATGGTGGTTTTCAGAGTCTAGAATGTGATGACGTCATACTCCCAGAGTATCCCAGTACTTTGCCATGAAATATCCAAAAGGTCAAGTTACAAATGTTGGATCTGACTAGAACCATGAACTCACTATATTACAACAAGAATTCAAGTATTAAATATTATTGGACTATAGAATGTTGTGATGTCATCTGAAACCCAGCAATTGTTTATAGATTTTTTTAAAAATTGAACTAATCTTTATTTTTCTAAATAAAGTTTTTTTTGGAAATGAAATGCTTTTGTATTTGTCTGGTTTGTTAATCTCTTTAACTTGAATTTATCACACCAGAAGTAATATATAAACATTTTCCCATAACCTTCCATTAGAATGAAGAAAAAAATGTCCATGTTTGGAAACAATAACAGACTACACATATAGTATAGTTTTGTTTGAGATTCACAATATTTTTTGTAACTTTGCTGGCATGAGCATAAATTAACTTGGACTCCCCTTCACACATATCGGTTAAGCTTTATTTGAGCGCCATCTACTGTCCACCTCTACGTTCAGCACTGTAATTTTCCTGAAGGTCATTGAACAAAAACTTAAAACATTTGATTTATTTATTGCAGATATTATGGTTGATGTTACACTAGTTTGTTAATAGTATGGTAAAGACAGGTTAATGTCAGAAAATGCTTCAATTATAGCTCTGAACAACAGGGCGTCATACAGTGGCCTACAGGGCATATTATTGAGTTAAATAGACCTGATAATATAATCTGTTTTCTACAAAGACATCCGAGGATTTTGGAGTTGAGTAATACAAGCAAAATGCAAGAAGGCATATAAAGATGTAGATTTTAGCCATGATTAATTTTTTTGCTGTTTAGAAGTTTGCTCAGAGCACATTATATAAAAAATATTACATTAAAGGGAGGATTTGTAGCCAGTGCACTTACTGGTTTAAAACGGAACTACCACTATCACTTGGGTTGCCAGTGCCTTGACTAGGTTTAGTCGTAAGAACTGGCAGCCCAAAGGAGAGACTTGTGAAGCTTTTTCTGCTTTCTGATTGAATAATTGTCTTGAGAACCAGAATACAAAAAGTGCAATGTAAACAACTTGGCCATCATGTACAATATGTTGTCATCAAGAATAAATAAGTATTACAGTTGTTATCTGTAAATGCACTATTGGGCTTTAACATGTTTACCTCATATCTGGTGACACCGTTTGTACAGACAGGTCATGTTTATGACATTTGTCATGTTCATGAGGTTTGAAATATAAATTCTAAATACCCGACCTAGTGCCAGTGGCATTTGCAGTTTACTGAGTTTGATTCTTTATAGAGACTTACGTAAGGATTCAATACTGATACATTTTCAATACTGTAAAATATACTGTTGTCACATTTGTTTCTACCAACAATGTCAATGAAATTAAGGCAAAATACAATGTGAAAGTTGTTTCTGTTACATTTCTTTGCTGGTGATTCTATATTGAGTTCACATAAATACATTTCTTAAAGGTGCATTGTGTAACTTTTCTGGTGGAGGATCCGTCAAATGCTTTTGTCCATGGAGATGTTATTGCTTTGTCTGGATGCTTCACAGTACAGCATGAAACCTTTCTACCTTCATGGAGACCAAACCAGACCAAGTTACAACTCAGATCTGTGGAGAGGCCACCCCGTTCACAGTCAGAATGCCTGTTTGTTTTGGTTTTTTTTTAGGTATTTTTGAACTATAAAACCACCTGTAATTGAGTAAATGTAAAGTAGAGCTGTTTTTTGTCATACTGTGGTATATTAACTCGTAACTCTGTTAATGTGAGGTGAGAGAAGTTTCATTTGACCTTTTATGTGAATTACAATAACTGATCTGATACTGTGACCAAACTATTCACTATTCAAGTTGTTTGTGTGAAAATAATGTGCATACTGCTTCAGATAGTAGTTTCACTGTTTAACAGCAGAAATGTAAGAGTTTGGTTGAATATTATATTACATCAATCATATCATATCAGATAGACCGATGGCTGGACTGAAATTTGAGGAGCCTTCATTACTGCCAGATCCAAGTCACCCAACAAACATTTATGACCTTCTACCAGAACAGTAGAAATTCAAGAATAATCACAACCTCTTTTAGTATAAATGAAGTGAGGGAGAAAATGTGAGCTTTCTGTCACTTTTATTGATGTTTACAAACTGTACACATTACATCCTCCTCAAACATCGGTTTAGTTACACTGATGTTCAAAATCTCACATAAGTCAGTTTTGTTGATCAAGACATTTACAGAAATGTAGCTGTGCTGTTGACATCATCAAGTCGTACCCCAGCAACCAGAGGGTGTGTGAAGGTAGTCTTGACTGTGTAGATGTGATATCCTGCGGGATGGGGATCAGAAGTCCTTACATAGAACGACAAAATACCAGCTCTGGTATCCACAAAGACATACAAATAACGAGCTCTTACTTGAATCTCAACTCCTTTTCCATTGTGCCAAAAAACACAGCGTTGCCCATGGTGGAAAAACTGCAGTGCCCAAGACTTGTCGTTCTTCCCAAAGGAACAATCGTCTGAGGACCCATCTCTTCTTATGTCCTTGTAAGCAACTCCAACTGTAATGACGTTATCATAACGAAGCGCTATTTCCCAGAAAATGGAACCATCCAGAGTCTCTTTGGTCACAACCTGAGGGACATCTGTGAATCTTGCTAGGTGATTTCGGTGGTTCTGTTTGTATGCCATGCGTCTAACACACGAGTTCTCATCTGACAGCAGCAATTTGTCATTGAGGCTCCGTGGATCCCATGTTATTTTACGTGTATATTTTTTCATCTCGTCCAAATTTGGCACAAAGGAGATGTATAGTGGAGGAGGTTGTGAAATGGAAGCTGTAGTTTTCAATTTTGTGTTAAGACTGTTGAGAGGTGGAAAGTCCTCTGAGGTGTTCTGTTGTGATGGTACCTGAGCTCCAGCAGGACGATTGTCTCTTTTAGGATTATTCACTTTTTGGTTGTGAGCCACAGTGGGTGGTTTTAACTGACAGGACTCTGACAGTTTGTTTCTCAGCTCTGATAGAGCAGCTGATACCATGTCCTGAAAAGGTGGAGGAGTCCTGCTGGTGTAGTATGACGCTGAAGTGTCACTAACTTTAGAAGTCAATGTAAACTTGCGTAAAAACTGGAGGTGGTCTTCAGTGTGTGAGAGTGAGTCCATTTCAGAGTGGGTCCTCTTCAGCTCGGTGATCTCCTGTTGTAGTTTGTTCTGAAGCTTTTTGACTCTTTGCTCCTCAGCTTCCTGTTGAGATCTGATCTGCTCCTTCATTTCATTTATTCTTTTTTCAAGGAGACCGATCAACTCACTGAGGCCTTGGTGGCTGTAATCCAAACCTCCATTAGCAGAATTTAGGAAAGTCTTCATGTCACGTTGAAGACTGGCCACATTTTTCTCCTTGTTGTCAATTCTCTGGAGGATTTTCTCTCTGAATGCCTCCAGCTCTCTCTGCTTCTCAGTCCGCTCTGCTGCAGCCGTCACTGTGTCGTGGCCTTTGTGTTTGTCCACGGAGCAGAGGTAACAGATGCACTGCTGGTCAGTGCGACAGAACATCTTCATGACCTCATCGTGTTGGGAGCAGATGTTGTCTTGGAGATTCTCACTGGGCTCCACCAGTTTGTGCTTCTTTAATGCAGCGACGTCATAATGAGGCTGAAGATGCTCTTTACAGTAGGAGACCAGACACTGAAGACAGGATTTTACAGCTTTCACTTTCCTCCCAGAGCACAAATCACAGAACACATCTCCATGAGCAGCAGAGTGTGACACTGGAGCAGATGGAGGTCCACTCTTCTGAAATCCCTCCATTAAAAGAGCCAACATGGTGTTTTTCACCAGGACAGGTCTCTGAGTGAAGTTCTGTCTGCACTGAGGGCAGCTGTAGCTCTGTTTACCCACCTCTTCATTCCAGTGAGTGTTAATACAGCTCATGCAGTAGCTGTGTCCACAGGGAATAGTGACTGGAACCTTCAGTAAATCCAGACAGATGGAACAGCTGAAGAGGTCTTGGTTTACTCCGAGTTCCTTTGTAGCCATTTTGTTGTGAATAAACTGCAAACAGCATGTGGGTTCACCTCTTCTTCCCTGGTATTGTGTTGTTGGTGCTGTCTGCTCCTCTTTTTCTATCCGGTTCAGGCGTCACTGCCCCCGCTGCATCGACCAATCACAGACGAGTAACACCAGGAAGTATTTGTAAAGAGCTCCACCCCCAGGCCTGAGGGGGAGGGCTGTTTATATTTGAATCTAAAGGCTCTGGAGCAACATTTAAAGGGACAGTTTCACTATTAGCGCGAATAACAATATTACAGGATTTGTATCTACATGAATGAATACATTTTTGGTACTTGACACACTTGTAATTTTAATATTTTAATCAATCCACAAAAGGGAGTTAGAGTAGCCAAATAAG
This sequence comes from Taenioides sp. WSHXM2023, assembly GCA_029959045.1. Taxonomy (NCBI): domain Eukaryota; kingdom Metazoa; phylum Chordata; class Actinopteri; order Gobiiformes; family Gobiidae; genus Taenioides; species Taenioides sp. WSHXM2023. The sequence continues at coordinate 25,310,895 of CM057096.1, forward strand.
TTTAACTTTATTTAAGGACGACTAACTTAAAGAGTAACTGTCAGGACATAACATTAACTAATTCATAATTTGAAGTGAATGTAAATAGAAGGACAAAACATTAAACAATGCACAAAATCTGATATGCTCAAAGGATAGACAGAAACATGTAAAAAACTATATTATGTCTGACAGAGCAGTCTGAGAAGCAAATGTTCAAATCATTTAATATGGTCAACATAAAGCTTTTACCACTTATTTACTGGCTGTGGGAAGAGTAACCAAAACTTTTTACGTCATTCTAGTAAGAGCACTGTTACTTCAAAAAATATTGCCAAAGTAGGAGTAAAAGTATGCTGCAAGAAAAGAAAAAAATATTAATATAAAGGTTACTCAAGTAAATGTAACTGAGTACTACGCACCTCTGTGCATGTGTGAATGAAACAAAACACAACTCTGAGTATATTTTTGTTGAGAAAAAAACATTATAGCACAGATGAAACATGTGCCTTTTAAATGAACACATTTATTTTTCACATTGGACCACAAGTTGTGAAATGTTACTGACTATTTGTACTCAAGAAAAGGTATAAGTATATGGTACAGAATTTCATTTTTATGTTCAACTATTGTAATCCTCACACAGTCATTTTGTTTCTGTTGTTTCAGTAGGTGGTGAAACTGGACTAAAATGAGATGTTTTTCATGGCCACACATGACAATAAGAACTTCTCAGGTTCCATAGAATTACCATCTCAAGTGCTCATTAACACATGACAACAGGCCCATCAAAATGTGATGACTTGGTGAATGTACAACTGTGGCTTTTAATGGGGTGATTAGAGTAATGCCCAAAGCTGTGAGAACCTGGGTGTGTCTGAAGAGAATCACAAAACGTCAGTGATGTGCACTGATGCCATTTTGCAATAATATTATTAAAGAAAAGTTTACAGACCCCTTTTATTCCATAAACCCCTGCCTGTTACACAAAGTTCCATGAGAGACTTTCTGATCTGCGTTATAATGTTGTTTCCTCATTCAAACATGTTGTTTCCTCATCCAAACATGTTGTTTCCTCATCCAAACATGTTGTTTCCTCATTCAAACATGTTGTTTCCTCATTCAAACATGTTGTTTCCTCATTCAAACATGTTGTTTCCTCATCCAAACATGTTGTTTCCTCATTCAAACATAGCTGAAGTTGTGTTTTGTTACTAAAGGTAAAAGGTCGCTGTCAACTTGAAAACTACCACTTCATGACATCACAGGGTGGTACAGAGCATTTTGAGCTTTGGAGATGTAGACAGATTAACAATAAAGGATTGAACTGAGTGTGAACGAAACAAAACTAAACTCTGTGTATGTTTCTGATGACGTACCATAACATGAATCAATCAACTTTTTGTTTATGGCAACATTTTCTGGAAGACCTGGACTTTGCTGCTATACTTTGTAAACGAGGCTCACATTGTGTTTTCAAATATAACCAAATGATCATGTGAATTACCTTTACATGTTAGCTCTGACCTAGACCATGTGTGCATCTGTAACCAGATTTATACAGACTATTTTTGTCATGACGCAGTTTCGAATAGACCTGGTACTCAATACCGATTTGAACCCCTTACCATTCTGCCCTGTCTTGGCCAAAATCTTTGACTAAAATGACTCTCAGTTTTGGAAAACTGAATCTGTTTCTGATCTAAGCTTTACACAGAGGATTTGAATTTCCATCTGAATTGTTTAGGGTAAATATAATCATAAGTATAGATGGTTTCTCTGGGGAAGATCTGTTGAGTCTTGACAATTCCCATGTCAAAACTGAAGCAGATCTCACTAAAAAATTTGATTTAGGGACTTGTGATTAAGCCAAAAAAACAGAAAAAAGTCCAGGTGGAATTACTAATAAAGTCCTATGAAGTTACAGGGTTAAAACCAGCTCCATGTAACGACTCATTCACAGATGACCTGATAATAGAAGTCCAGTAACAAAGGAGACTCATGACCACATTAGAATCACAATACACTGTCTGAGCACTACTCTCATCAGCTGCTCTTTTTACATGTAAGTTTGTAGAAAAAGAACATGACACAGAGAAAAATACAGCCTTACGTACACGGTGAGCGTTTGTCACTTGAAATATTAACGTCTTATTATTTGTACACAGGAGGTCACAATAAAAAGTTTTAGGTCAACTGTGAGAATCAGAATCAGAATCAGAAAAGCTTTTATTGCCATTGTCAGTGAACACAATTCACAACTAGGAACTTGCTTTGGTGATGAGGTGCAACATAGAACACTGAATAGTAATAATAATAATATAAAGTAGAGATATCACTATTAAAAAACAAGATAATAATAATAATAATAATAATAAAGTATCACTATTTAAAAATAAAGTAAGAGCATGCAGAAAAGATTAAGATATATAATAAAAAATAAAAATAGTCTAGTATATACAGAAGCATCAGAACAACAGAGCAAACTGACAGTGCAAAAGATCAAGTGATGTGGCATGACTTATTTAAAGTGACTGGTGTTATAAAGTGTACATCTTAGTACAGGTGTTATAAAGTGTCCTTAGTTCAGGTATTATAAAGTGCAAGTGAAGAAACATGACAGTTTTACAGTTATTCACAATCGCACACCATGACCAGATAATAGTGGGAACTTTAATTTTCTTTTATTAATATTGTCTTTAGATTACAATTCCTTGTATATGACCAGCTTTATGAACTCAGACCTGAGAGATTCTATGAAGTAAACTCACTGTGACACAAACAGGTATATATAAAAATGATATTAGAATAGAAAGGGTAGAGTAAAAAATAAACAAGAGTAAACAATTTACTAGATAACAGAAGAGACCCGAGGCACACCGGAATCCTTTGCTATTATTTTATTTCTTCATGTCAAACGCCAACGCGTTTCGACTTGCGTCTTCATCAGGGCACGTAAAATTCACAGGGGTGTGGATAGTATTTAAATGTACGAGTCACATGACGACACGGTCATGTGACAAATCACCCATACAAAATGACAAAAGTTTATACATATGTTATAGGAGACAAAGTGATGCATCACATAATATGGGCATGTACCAGTCTGGACACAGATCACCTGCAGCCCATGGACTGTGGGCCGAATGGCACATGCCCATATATAGAAAATCCAGCAGGACATAAATTTGTACAGTAAAAATTATACACCAGTAAATATGGAATAGAAAATAGAGTAACATGGATACATATAAGTATTTTGATTATATAAGTATTTTTGCTTAATTCTTATAATTATACTGTGACCAATATAATAATGATTATTGATTGGTCTTGACATCCCTCATTTTTGTGATTTTATTCTCCAACACCAACACTTTTTCTCATTACAAATGAAGCTGTTTTCAATTTACAATTGAAATTCATTTTCAAATTCAATTTTAAAGGGACAGTGTCACTATTACAATACAGACATGATGTTTTTACCAAGATTTGACTTTCTATCTTGTATCTATTTTTGGTTGCTAGTTTAAATATTTAAGTATTAAGCTTTGAAAAGCAAGCACAGAAACACATTTATGAGCCTCTTCTTCTGTGGCAACTCATGTCATAGGACACGTATTAGACAATAATTCTACTGCTTTTTCTGTTTTATAAGGCCATAATTGTCATTATTCATCAAATATTTTTCATAGCCTTTGCATAAGTATTATTATCTCAGAAGTATTGTTTTCTGTCAGTCATGTATGTGATGCTTCTGCACCAAATTCCACTCAGTGGTCCTGAGTTCTTGTTAAAGTATTTAATTTCCATTAAAACAACCCCACATTTTGTATACATTTTATTTGTATTAAAAAAAACAAACAATGCTGTCTTTACTATATCAGCCTGATATATTAACTGATTAATGTACGATGATGGACTTTTCACATGTAAATTGATAAAATGTACACACAATTGCCTGACAAACAATGAAACAGCTTCTGTACTGGAGCTTGTCCAGCTTCTCAAAGCCTGATCCTGTCAGATCTCTGAAGCTCAGCAGGGCCGGGCCTGGTCAGGACTTGGATGGGAGACACTGGGAAAATCAGGTGCCACAGGGGGGCGCCAGTTGCAAAAACTGTTGTTGTGTCCTTAGGCAAGACACTTCACTCACATTGCCTAGTATGAAAGTGGTGTCTGAGTAAGTGATGGTGGTGGTCGGAGGGGCACATGGTGCAGATTGGCAGCCTCGCTTCTGTCAGTCTGCCCCAGGGCAACTGTGGCTACAATAGTTTACCACCACCAACTGGACAGAGTTTATTTGGTCGAATACGTTTCGGAACTGATGAGCTGTGAAACGTATTCGACCAAATAAACTTTGTCCAGTTGACAAATTGTATTTCTCCTTTTGCCATGGATTCTACCTGGACGACTGAGGGATTCTACACACATAAAAGGTAGTGGTTAACTTGAAAACTACCACCTCATGACATCACAAGGTGGACTAGAGAATTTTGAGCTTTGGAGATGTAGACAGACTAATAATAAAGGATTACACAAACCTGTGAATGAAACAAAACACAACTCCAGGGATGTTTTTGATGCGGTAACAACAACAATGATTTCTACTACAGTCACAGTACTTGGTTTTGGTGAAAGTAGATTCTAATGACGGCCATCACGAGACCATTTCACAGGTTTCACAGAATCCTGTAAACAGCCCAAGTGCTCATTAACACATGACAACAGGCCCATGGTCATGATCCAGTGACTGGACAGGGGTCGTTAGTGACATGATTAGAATAACAATTCCCCTTAAAGGAGGAACATGTTTGTGTGTCTACTAGAGATCAGAGGTCTGTAGAGTAGACAAACATTGTACTCAAATAAGAGTAATGTTTCTAAAGTAGAAGTACAAAGAAACTAAAGTAAGAGTAATAAAGTAACTTAAAGATTAACTGAGTAACATAAAGAGTAACTGTCAGGACATAACATTCGATTTATAATTTGAATTGAACACAATTTGAAGGACACAAAATGTGAAAATCTAAATCATATCTGAAAGAGCAGTGCAAGAAACACACACATGTTCAGTGTGTCTGGCTCCTACTTGAGTAAATATACTGCCAGAAAGTACAATTTCTTTTAAAAGCAACTAGTAAATATAACTAGTACTGCCCACCTCTGCTAGAGATTTACAAAGCTGAAGTTCTCCTAAAATGTGTGTGGTGATATTTTCATTTAGGAAAGATTTAAACAAAACATTGAGCCCAAAGAAAACAGTTTTTTCAATTGCTAATTGGTTTAATATTTTCATTCCGAAAAGGCACTGAAATACTGATAATGAAACTTATAATAATAATCTGAAAAGCACGGCTAGATAATACATATTATATAGTGTGTTGAATATATATGTATACTATATTTCTGCCCATATACGTCCAGGGCAGGCATAGTAACATTATAGCTTAATATTAATGTTCTTTAGTAGAAATTACAAGTTACATTTTGAGATGCATTTCTTTACTTTTGTTAAAATCCAATGACACCCCACCCCTTCCACTCATGTGGGCTGAGCTGCATGCAGATGTTTCCTTCACCTCCTCTTCTCTCTGATTGGCTATTGCTCTGATGGCGGGTGCAGCAAGTGGATAAATACAGACCAGTATCAACAAAAACCTCATCAGAACCAGCAACAGTCACAGAGACAATGGCAGAGAGAGCACTACAACTCAACCATGAGACCTTCAACTGCTCCATCTGTCTGGATTTACTCAAGGTTCCAGTCACTATTCCCTGTGGACACAGCTACTGCATGAGCTGTATTAACACTTACTGGAATGAAGATGTGTGCAAGGAAAGCTACAGCTGCCCTCAGTGCAGACAGAACTTCACCTGGAGGCCCATCCTGGTGAAAAACACCATGTTGGCTGCCTTGGTGGAAGAGCTCAGTAGATGTTCACTTACATCTGCTCCAGTGTCACACTCTGCTGCTCATGGAGATGTGCCCTGTGATTTGTGCTCTGGGAGGAAAGTGAAAGCTGTAAAATCCTGTCTTCAGTGTCTGGTCTCCTACTGTAAAGAGCATCTTCAGCCTCATTATGACGTCGCTGCATTAAAGAAGCACAAACTGGTGGAGCCCAGTGAGAATCTCCAAGACAACATCTGCTCCCAACACGATGAGGTCATGAAGATGTTCTGTCGCACTGACCAGCAGTGCATCTGTTACTTCTGCTCCGTGGACAAACACAAAGGCCACGACACAGTATTGGCTGTTACTAAAAGACATGAAATGCAAGGAGATTTGGAGGATAGTATCCAGAAGACCCGGCAAAGAATTCAGGAAAAACAGAAGCAAATGGATGTACTACAAAGCCAGACAGATGATGCTGTCCGATGTGGTAATACAGCTGTGGAGGAGACGGACAGGGTTTTTACACAGATCGCTTGTCTGGTAGAGAGAACCAGGGCAGAAGTGAAGAGAAACATTAGATCCCAACAAGAAGCTGAGGAGCACAGAGTCAAAGAGCTCCAGGACAAACTGCAGCAGGAGATGACTGAGCTGAAGAGAAGGTACAACAAGCTGGAGAAGCTCTCACACACCGAGGACTATAGTGGCTTTATTCTCACTTTTACATCTTTGTCTAAACTCAGTGACGCGTCTGACCTTTGTCCCATTGAGACAAGACCACTGCTGTTCTTGGATATAGTTACAAGTGCAGTCGCACAACTTAGAGATAAATTGCTGGACCCTTCTGCTCTGAATCAAACTGTTGATGAAGAGGACACAGACGCTGGCCTTCCAGAAGACGATGCTCACACATCTTTGGACTCACAGATGAACTTCCATGGGCAAACAACGCATTTCCAACAAGAGCTGGCCACACTGGCTCCAGAAAGAATGCCCCGCCTTCAAAATGAGGTGACTTCAAGAGCTGAATTGTTGTCATATGCTCATGGTATAACACTGGACTCAAACACAGTCCACGCTCTGCTGTCTCTGAGTGCGGAGGATAACATTGTGAGATACATGAGCTCTGAGCAGGAGCACCCCGAGCACCCAGACAGATTCACTGACTTTGCTCAGGTTCTAACCAAAGAGGCTCTGACTGGCCGCTGTTACCTGGAAGTGAAGGGGAGATGTGAGGACTACTTTTCTGTGGTCGTGGCTTACAAGGACATTAGGAGAGAAGGACCATTTGATGAATGCAGCTTTGGCCACAACACCATGTCCTGGGCTTTAGATTGCTACAGTGATGGATATGTGTTTTGGCATAACAAAGTTAGCAATACTTTAACAGGCACACCTTCAAACAAAATTGGAATCTTTGTGGATTACGACGCTGGAATTGTGTCCTTTTACAGTGTCACTCAGGAGGTGTCTCTGATCCACACCGTTCAGACCACCTTCACTCAGCCTCTGCTCGCCGGGATTTGGCTCAAGGATGTTGCAGACTGTGCTGAGATCTGCAACATTTTCCATCATTAGAAAACAAAATATGGTGGTTTTCAGAGTCTAGAATGTGATGACGTCATACTCCCAGAGTATCCCAGTACTTTGCCATGAAATATCCAAAAGGTCAAGTCACAAATGTTGGATCTGACTAGAACCATGAACTCACTATATTACAACAAGAATTCAAGTATTAAATATTATTGGCCTATAGAATGTTGTGATGTCATCTGAAACCCAGCAATTGTTTATAGATTTTTTTTAAAATTGAACTAATCTTTATTTTTCTAAATAAAGTTTTTTTTGGAAATGAAATGCTTTTGTATTTGTCTGGTTTGTTAATCTCTTTAACTTGAATTTATCACACCAGAAGTAATATATAAACATTTTCCCATAACCTTCCATTAGAATGAAGAAAAAAATGTCCATGTTTGGAAACAATAACAGACTACACATATAGTATAGTTTTGTTTGAGATTCACAATATTTTTTGTAACTTTGCTGGCATGAGCATAAATTAACTTGGACTCCCCTTCACACATATCGGTTAAGCTTTATTTGAGCGCCATCTACTGTCCACCTCTACGTTCAGCACTGTAATTTTCCTGAAGGTCATTGAACAAAAACTTAAAACATTTGATTTATTTATTGCAGATATTATGGTTGATGTTACACTAGTTTGTTGATAGTATGGTAAAGACAGGTTAATGTCAGAAAATGCTTCAATTATAGCTCTGAACAACAGGGCGTCATACAGTGGCCTACAGGGCATATTATTGAGTTAAATAGACCTGATAATATAATCTGTTTTCTACAAAGACATCCGAGGATTTTGGAGTTGAGTAATACAAGCAAAATGCAAGAAGGCATATAAAGATGTAGATTTTAGCCATGATTAATTTTTTGCTCTTTAGACGTTTGCTCAGAGCACATTATATAAAAAAATATTAAATTAAAGGGAGGATTTGTAGCCAGTGCACTTACTGGTTTAAAACGGAACTACCACTATCACTTGGGTTGCCAGTGCCTTGACTAGGTTTAGTCGTAAGAACTGGCAGCCCAAAGGAGAGACTTGTGAAGCTTTTTCTGCTTTCTGATTGAATAATTGTCTTGAGAACCAGAATACAAAAAGTGCAATGTAAACAACTTGGCCATCATGTACAATATGTTGTCATCAAGAATAAATAAGTATTACAGTTGTTATCTGTAAATGCACTATTGGGCTTTAACATGTTTACCTCATATCTGGTGACACCGTTTGTACAGACAGGTCATGTTTATGACATTTGTCATGTTCATGAGGTTTGAAATATAAATTCTAAATACCCGACCTAGTGCCAGTGGCATTTGCAGTTTACTGAGTTTGATTCTTTATAGAGACTTACATAAGGATTCAATACTGATACATTTTCAATACTGTAAAATATACTGTTGTCACATTTGTTTTTACCAACAATGTCAATGAAATTAAGGCAGAATACAATGTGAAAGTTGTTTCTGTTACATTTCTTTGCTTGTGATTCTATATTGAGTTCACATAAATACATTTCTTAAAGGTGCATTGTGTAACTTTTCTGGTGGAGGATCCGTCAAATGCTTTTGTCCATGGAGATGTTATTGCTTTGTCTGGATGCTTCACAGTACAGCATGAAACCTTTCTACCTTCATGGAGACCAAACCAGACCAAGTTACAACTCAGATCTGTGGAGAGGCCACCCCATTCACAGTCAGAATGCCTGTTGTTTGTTTTTTTTGTTTTTTTTTTAGGTATCTTTGAAGTATAAAACCACCTGTAATTGTTGAGTAAATGTAAGGTAGAGCTGTTTTACGTCATACTGTGGCACGTTCCAGGCTGAGCAATGACATCTTTAGTGCACCTTTTAGGTAAATTCATTCAGACATTTACTGCATTTCTTTCTTCAGCTCACAGAACTCAGCATAGGCCCCTTGGTAACCCCCAAACCACAGCCCTGCGTATAGGGGCCGCGTGAACACGGTCTGAACTCTGTGAAGCAACGTCACTGTGTCCGAAACACTGTAAAACGCCAGCACGCCCTCTCCGTAATCCAAGTACACGCCAATCCTCGAAGTCCAGGGCCCCGAAATGGGAGTTTTAACCGCTTTGTGTATGAACTTGTAACTACTGCTGGTATTACACTCAAGAGCCCAAGATTTATCATTAAACCCGAACGCCACATCTATCATGCTACCCGCCCTGGCAATGTCCCTGTACGCCACCGCCACTGTGACGCGCTTCTTTCTCCACTCCACCTCAAAATAACAACGTCCACCTTCACTCACACTTTCTTTGCTCAGAATTTGACGCCATCGTAAAAACCTCTCCGGATGCTCTGGGTATGTCGTTTCTTCTCTGAGCAGCGTAGCCCTTCTGTCATCTTCGGAAAGGGCCAGTTGCGCATTCATGGTATTCGGATCCAGCGTAATGTGGCGTGCGTATTGCAGGAATTCACCTCTGCTCGCTGGCTCGGTTTGAGAAGGGGATATTGGCGTTTCTGATGCCACATTTTCATACAAAATCTCCTTTATTTTGTCTTTAGTTTTTGAGATATTCACTGCCACGTTTTCAAAGCAGGATCTTGGTTGCGTTTTAACTCTTGGTAACTCAGGTGTTGCGTTGAGTTCAGCTACAGATGGGAAATCCTCCAAAAACTGGCCATCATTTTGGTAAACAAACAGCTTGCCTATTTCAGCCTCTTTCCACTTTAACTCTGCAATTTCTTGTTCGAGATTATCCTGGAGCCTTTGCACGCGTACCACTTCTTTTTCCAAGTTGGATCTGATTTCTTGCTTCACTTCGAAGTGTCTTTTCTGGATGAGATTTTGTAACTCAGCAAAAATGTTGTCACAATCTGTAGCAGCTTTTTCCGCTGAATTGAATGTTTTATCCAGTTCAATCTGAAGCACTTGGAGATCTCTTTCTTTATTGGAAATCTGCTGGTGGATTTTCTGATGTTTTGTCTCTAGTTCTTTTTGCTTTTCTGTCCTCGCAAACGCAGCTGGCACCACCGTGTGATTTCTATGCTCGTATTTGGCGCATATTACGCAAACGCAGCATTGGTCGATTTGACAGAACATATCCATCGCTTCGTCATGTTTGGCGCAGATCACTTCTTGGTCTCCTTCGATCTCCAAATCCTCTACCAAATTCGCCAACATTGTATTTATAGCCAGGACAGGCCTTGGTCGAAACGTCTGGCAACATTGCGGACAGCTGTAGATTCTGCGCTGGTCCTCCTCATCCCAAAACTTTTTAATACAACCCATGCAGTAGTTATGTTTACACGGCGTTGTTACCGGGTTGTTGAGTAACTCCAGGCAAATAGAGCAGTAGAACCGCTCCCTGTTTTTCTGAAGTCCGCTATGAGCCATTTTTTCGTCCTCGTGTCTGCAGATTTAACTTACTTCTTCGTCTGGGTGGAAATTTGACGCTGTCTCTTCCCTAAACTTTTTCAACGGCGCAGTTCTGTCCAGTTATTGCTGATCTACAAGTAACGTGGAGTGGGTCGTGTTCGTGCTGACAGGCGAGGTGTAAGGATCCAGGTGATTTATAGATTAGCACACCATACAGGAAGTGGGGCGCGGCAGGGAAACGGGATTATATTTTAAAGGGAAATTGATGCTAGTTTAAACATGATTTATTTTGTATTTACCCTTAAAGTCTGGTTTAATCTTCTAAAAAGGCAATAAGAAATATGGTTCATTTAAAATTTAGAGCCGTTTTCCTATTTGCATTGCTTTTACAGGGGTTACCATGATAGGGCTGCCTGAGATTGTTTACAGTTTTGTTATTCAAATAAGACAAATTATTAAGTTAAGAGGCCCATTTACACTTTGGGAAAGGGGAACGTCTCTGAATGACCCTCTTTGGACAAGTTGATTAGGTGAGTTTAGACTAGATAACGTGTGACTCATTTGCCTGGGTGTGGTAATGGAGTTTCCATCATTAAAATGCAAAGCTTTTGGTAAGGTACAAAAGGCTGTCTGTTCACTTGCTGCTCATTCAAAATCAAGATGTTTTCATCTGGGCCAGACTAGTATGGCTTAGCCTTCTAAAGAAAACCTGCACATATTTGTAGAGGTGTGTCCAAAATACCACCATCTCCTCAGCAGTAGGTCTGTATGCCTGTCTGCCTATACGTAGTTTGGTGGGCGGTGAGTCTCTATTTTATACCTAGCAGTTTGGCGTAGTAGCCACTATTATATTGTATGAGTTTCAGATCATTTACTTTTCATGTGGACCACAAGATGGCGCTGTCCAGCAGAAATTAAACCTGAGACCAGAGTTTCAGCAGATGTATTCCAGTCATCAGCAGGGGGAGTAGATGAGGGGGTATGTGTCCTCATTGCCCCTATAGACGTGTCTGAACAGGACAGGTATGTGTTTTGTGCAGCAGACACTCCCAGAGCTCACTGCTCTGTTTCTATAGAAAGAATTGTATTGCCTCGGGACATGCTTTTTACTCACCACGACGTTCAACAATTGTGCCAGTCTCTGGGATTACCTGAACTCTGCAAAGTTTTTCTGGTGAAATGACAAAACACAAGGCATGTCTCATCCTATTCTAAAGAACTTTCAATATCAGGCTACTCATATCACTACTCATACTCAAAATAATGACATACAAGAGGCATCCTTCTCATACAGTGTCTTTGTGGGACTAAAATAGACTTCCTTTAAGAGAACACACATTAGCCTACCAAGTCATCTAATAATGCTTTTTATTATTATTTTATAAATCAATGAAACATATTTAAATGAATATACAGTTGACCTGACAGTTAAGGCCCATAGATGGTTCAGTAAGTGGTTCTCTAGCACTGTTGACTTTCAGACATTGTTTTTTGCTAAATTGTATTTTAATGTTTTCAAATGTAAACAACCTTCAGGATTTTCAAGTGTCCACTCCTAGTTGCAAATACACATTTATGCACACAACAAATACATTTTTCCTACAACCAAAAATACCAAAATACACACCAGTCCCTGCAAAAACACAATATTAAAAACATTTCAGACTGACTACACTGGAAAAAAATCTGGTAAAGGGTCTGCCACGCTTGTCTCCATGGAGATGTTATTGTTTTGTCTGGAATGTCCCGGTATGGCATTAAACGTATCCATCTTGCATTTACTCAATAACATGGATTTTTATTGACCTAAAAACTTACATTCTTACTATGAGTTTGCTTGCCTCTCCACAGATCTGACATGTAACTTGGCATGTGGCGTCATCTGCTATCTTGGTAGAGATAAATAAGTGTAATTTATTGTTTTATTTATTTGATAGGGACTGTGCATATTAATTACAGTGTAAATATGACAGATTATAGCAAAACTGCTGGTTTCCATCTGTTGTCCCTAGGCAGGTGACACAGAAAACAACACAAAACACAAAGTATTAGAAAAGTTACACCGCGCACCTTTAAATTTTTTTTACATAGCATATCAGTCCCTTTGTTGAGACCGTCTTAGACATAGTCCCGCCCTCCCTGCCCAGAGGAGGTGGGGGGGTAGCGGGGAGTCTTGCTGGAGCTGGCCTGTCCGGAGCAGTTACAGCAAAGGAAAGCCCCTCCGATGAGACTAAGGCAGGCCGCGCCCCAGCCCACGTACAGCGCACTCCCAAACTCATACCTGCACGAGGGACAACAAGTTTCACTCTGTCATTCGCAGAAATATTTTACGTCATATTTCCAAAAAGTTATACTTGGAATTATAGAGTACACCAGAGTATTTTATTGCCTTGTGAGCTTTAAACTATGTTAGAATGCTGTTTCCTCATCAAAAACAGACCTGGAGTTGGGTTTTGTTTCATTCACACATGTTTGAGTAATGCTTTTTTATTAGTCTGTCTACATTTCCAAACCTCAAAATGCTCTGTTCCACCTTGTGATGTCATGAAGTGGTAGTTTCAAGTTAACAGCTACATTTATCTTTAATTCAATAGAGATTGGCAATTCCAGGTCTTAAATTATCCTATGATTCTAGTGAGGGTGTGTGGAGTTTAAAAACACAGTGGAGCACTTCCTGTATTACCACATGACATCACAAGGTGGAACAGAGTGTTTTCTGTTTGAGAGAAGAAGTCAGCCTAAATTTGCAGGGTTTGTGTATTAAATATGTGTGAACGATGAGAAAACAAAATTATAATACATCAGGAAATAGTGTAATATGGGGCATTTAAAGGTGTACTATGTAACTTTGTCTCCATGGAGATGTTATTGCTTTGCCTGGATTGTTTCGCACAATGGCATTAAACTTATCTATTTCCATGAAGACAAACAGCCCACAGCAAGATTGCATGTTTTGTTTTGGGGTTTTTTTTGCAATAAAAATAAATAAATCAACAAGTTTAATGGCATACTGTGGAACATTACAGGCAAAGCAATAACATCTCCATGGAGACAATTGGCGCTTCCTTCAACAGAAAAGCTACATAGTGCACCTTTAACTGAAAACCTCTGAAATGACGTCAGATGAGACCAGTGTAGAGCTACGTGGTAATTATGAAATTCCTTGAAAGCAGTAAAAGCAGAACGTACTTGGAGTTAGTGGGAGTGAAGGGGTCGTAAAAGTCCTGTGCCACCCTATGCCCGTACCACGAAGTTCCAATCAGGGCCATGAACCCTAAAGAGAGACAGGAGAGCAAAGGAAATGTATGGATATGAGGTGATGGTCATTTATTTTGTTTATTGTTTATTTGAATAAGGACAGATAAAAATAATTCAGTAATGTGATGCAGGTATCACTGTTAAAACCAATATCTACACAGCAAAAAAGCTTGGCCAAAATTATATATAAACACTTAAATCTATCAGAAAATGACTTAAAAGTAGTGAAATTATCCGTCCATGCAACAAGATCATTTTACTCGACAAGTTCTCTTAAAATAAACTCCCTCTAGACCAGACTGAAGCAGTCTCAGAACTAGTAAGTCGATAATAAATCTGAAAACAAGATGAATAACCTGATATAAGTTTTAAAATCTTGGCCAGATCAGAGAAATGTGCAGTGTAGGTAACATTTTATTGACTCAACTTGATAAGTAAAATAATCTACTATACTATACTACTAAACTATAATGGAATAAGTGTGCTTTTCTTAATTCAAGCAACGTTAGATTTTATAGTTTCTTATTTTAAGTGTAAAGAGTTGTTGTTCTTCTTCTTATTTTAATTGTAGCAAGACGTATTTTCATATTTTAAGTACAAATAGTCTTGTTCTATTGGTATTTTACTTTACTTACTCAAATCATGATGAAACTTTCTTAATTCAAGTCATCTTAACTTGGCGAGATTTGAGTTTTTGCAGCAGTGTTTACAATGTAGGGCCATAAAGTGTGACACAAAGCTGCAGCTGAGTGGACAGGAGAATCAACATGAGCTAAAATTCACGTAATAAGGGATTTATTTCTAATACAAGTAACAAGAATCCCATGCAAGACTACCATAATTCATTTTTTTGTCATTTATATATTTATTTATTTTGACAATTTAACACGAAATAACAAAAACAGTCGGTGTTCAAAAGAAAATTTAAAAAAAGAAAGAAAAAACTCAAACCATTGGACGAGTAAGAACAAATATTTTGCCACTGCTCAATTAAAGGTGCACTGTGTACTTTTCTCGTGGAGGGTCCGCCACCTGCTTGTGTCCATGGAGATATTATTGTTTTGTCTTGATTATTTCACAGTAAATAAACTTGGTAAGAATTGTGTTAAGAATTCGTGTTTTTTTAAGGTATTTTTGAGCTATAAAACACATGTAACTGAACAAATGCAAGGAAGATCTGTTTAATGCCCTACTTTGGAACATTCCATGCAAAGATATAACATTTCCATGGAAACAAGCTAGTAGCAGACCCTCCACCTTAGAAGTTACACAGTGCACCTTTAAAAATGTTGTTTTTTTCCTCAAAAACATGTAATGCACACAACTGAAAATGACTGCAGTAGCTCTAGCAAAATGTGATTTTCTAATACATCTGTTAAAGTTAATTTTATGATGATTATTTTGTTTTTTATTTGTTTGTATTGTGATTTTAATGTCTTTCTTATTCTGTAAAGTACTTTGAATAACGTGTGTACGAATTGTGTTATACAAATAAATGTGCTTTTCTCAAATACAAGGTTGAAAAAGCTGAGGCACTTAAAAAGTACAAAATAATTAAATTCATTTTCAGCTTTGTATTTGAGACTGGTCCCTACTCTGAAGAGCACTAAAAGGACAATTTCACACAATCTCTACACATCCGAGTAGCGCTCCTGCCCCCTAAAACTTTGCAAACTTGCCTTTCCATAGACTTTTGTGAATAGATTAAATATAGTGAACTCGCTGAATTGTGTAGTTCTGACCTGCGATGATGAAGACCACTCCTCCAGCCAGAGCCACTTTGTCCTTCTGCTGTGGAGAATCTGCCATACACGTGGTGCACCTCATACCCACCACGGCCACCATCATGGCGATGAACGAGAAGAGCACAGAGGCCAGCATGAGCCCACGGGTGCCCTGTACGATCCCTGCACAACACATCAGTATGTTTGTTTAACAATATGTAGCCTGATGCTTGTGCTGTGATGTGGTCCAGTGTAATCAAAAATACACAAGTCTGTCAGTCTCATGTTTTTTCACACATTCATTAGATCAGGCGTCTTCAACCTGTAGCTCAAAAGCTCCCAGTAGCTCTTCACCCCCTTCTGTGCAGCTCACCATGGGATTTCTGAATTATACGTATTGTACTGAATAACATCAATTTGATCATTTAAATGCCCATTTCCACTGTAAAAGTATTATTTTGTTTCCTGACTTTGTGCACTAGTACATGGATAATGGTTTATGTTTTATATTCATCTAACAGTTCCCCATCTAAGACTTGCTGTGGCACATAAAGGTTTAATAAAAACAAAAATAATCTTGTGTCTGCTCAGAAAATCTCAGTTCTCACCTACCCCCTATGTCTGTACATACTTGCAAGTCTTCTGAACCGGGGTCAGTTCAGTCTAATTGATATGATTTAGCATTACATACAGATACTTCTCCAATGAGGCTCACTTGGTCTGCTGATCCTTTTTCAGATCAAAGTTTAGTTTGTTTTCATACCTGAGTTTCGACTCAGGAAAACAAACTCAACTTTGGTCTGAAAAAAGTATGTGTCAACAAAAAACAGTTACGTGTAGAATCCCTCAGTCGTCCAGGTAGAATCCATAGCAAAAGGAGAAATTTAATTTGTCAACACTAATGGGCATTGATAGATCTGTGAATTGTAAACAAAAACTACTTGTTGCATGTCTTGTTGTCTTCCTCCTCACCTCTTCTTGGATGTTTGTCTCGAGAGCAGTGTTGGTATTTGACTGACATGTCTCTACAGGCCCTTCCCGCCCAGCCTCTTTGAGGAAGGTCTGAATGACCACTGAGTAGTGCGGAAAATATGCCTCAAATAATCTAGGTCACCCATCATGTAGTCAGTGATATGTCAGTGATAACTCAAATAATGATGATTTTGTGTTGAAAACTGCCTGAGTAATAAATATAAATGTGTGCAAAATGTCCAATTTGTGAAGAAAAAATGTATATGTCAGTCTTTTAGTTTTAATAAAAGAAATAAATTACACATCTAAGGTAGTTTTATGCAGTTACACCCTTCTTGTACTGGATGATTGTTTGTTAAAATATTGTGGAATCGTTTACATCAGTAATTAAAGAATTCTTGCATGATTTTTGTAAAAAATTGTGTTCACCCCAAGCTTTCATTTGACTAATTATTCCCTTTTAGATTCACAACTATTGAGTAAGTAGATACAGAAAATAAAATAAAATTGAATAAACAGTTTTAACAGATTTTTGAGCACATCCTTACCTGGCAGCTGCAGTAGTGAATCATAGACTTTACACTGGATCTGCCCGGTGCTCTGGGAGGCACAGGTCTTCCACAGTCCCTCATAGAGAGCTTGGGCAGTTATAATGTTGTCCCCAGCATATGAAGAAGCTTTCCACTCCACCATCACTGTGGAGGCTATGGTCCCGATGAGCCCCAGGAAGGCCAGAGTGAAGCCCAGCAGCTGTATGCCCGCGTTGGCCATGGCACGGGGAGAGTTCAGGGGAGTGAGGTGCTTCCAGGAGGGAGTCGGAGGTGGAAATGGGGCGGTGGAAGAGCTCAGTGCAGGCAGCTGTTACCTGCTCATAACCTGCAGCAAAGGATGGTCCTCCATTCCACCAGAGGAGAAGAAGCAGTGGAGGGACATCTAGTGGAGGCCAGGTAACCTACATAACACAAGGGCAAAGTTGATAAAAATGAATCATTATTATGGATTCTTTCAATAACAATGATCATGTTTTATATTATCCATCAGAAATGTGCTAAGACATGCCTGTAAATGTCTTGGTTTAGGTTACAGTGCAGTATTCATTCACTCCATAATTGGTGGTAATAAGATACCATAGCTGCCCTGGTGGGTGAGGAGTCTTCCATCCAAGTACTAACCAGCCCTGCTTGTTTAGATTCTAAGAGCTGACGAGATTAGGCTTTAACAAGCAGGACGGCCAAATGACTGTAAAATTAACTCAGTATTTCTGTGTTGTGAAATTACAATAAATAAATAATTATTTTTTAAATTAATCATTGCATTTATATAGCACCTTTTAAGACACCCAAAGCTTCACAGTTCATTGTTCATTCATTCCACACTCAGTGGTGGTAAGATACTATTGTAGCCAAAGCTGTCCTGGGGCAGATTCACGGAAGTGAGACTGCCAATCTGCGCCATCGGCCCCTCCAACCACCACCAACACTCTACTTTCTTACTAGGCAATGCAGGTGAAGTCAATGACGCCTCACTGTGGCATCTGATTTTCCCAGCGTCTCCCATCCAAGTCCTGACCAGGCCCTGCTGAGCCTCTGAGATCTGATGAGATCAGACTTTGACAAGGAGGTTTGGCCACATAAACACTCAAATCTAAATATTTGACTAATGTGAGTTTCTTGCGTGAGAATAAATTACATGTCAAGCCTTTATTCGTTTCTCTTATTTGGTTTGTCATGAGGAGATAGTCTTTGTCTCTGAAGTTTGAGCTCAAACATATAAGGGGTGAATATTTTGTGAATTATCCTTATGACAATACTTAGACAATATTATGACAATCCATGCAATCAAGAGTGAAAATGTGACTGTAAATGGCCTGGTTTAATTATAACAAAAGGTGAATGGACTGTAAATTAAAACAAAAGTAAAGACTAAAGAAAGATCACTTTATATCCTTATTTTAAGATGTGGATGAAGATTAAAATTGCAAGATTAAGATTTTAGAGTAGACTATGCATTTGACATTGTAACTGTGCATATTTGATGTTTTTTGGTATATTTTACAACTCTTACAACAATAATTTCACATAGTTTTCAATTATCACTTGTGTCTTTATAGAAACACACATGGCATTATTACAAATTTGCTGAAAATAGCTGATAAATATCAAAGTCCACCTTGCTCACTATGCAACATTTCATGCAACTTTTTCCTGTTTTCAAAGTATTAGTGATTTCTGTTAGCTGTGCCTTCACTGGAGCCTCTGGCCAAAGGTTCTGTTGCCTAATTCAACTCGGATCGTGTTCATTTGCTCTCTGCGTTGGCTGGAGTTTACACATACTCTGGTTTTAAAAAGTAAGTCGAAATATTTTACAACTTTTCTTTACTGTATCACTCATCTAATCCTGGAAATTAACCTTCTACAGAGAGAAGATGTCCAAGCCAGTGTTGATCTCCATTCTTCTGCTGTTCCTTGCCCTGGAGTGGAGCAGTTCTGATTGTCCGTACCAATGCCAGTGCTTCAGCCCAGTTCAGGTGCTTTGTGCAGAACGAATGTCATCTCTACCACGAAACATATCTCACGAGGCACGAGAATTCATCCTGATGACCTCCTCTGTGAGCTACCTTTTTAGCAACACTTTGGAAGACAGCCCTCAACTCACCAAGCTCATTTTCCTGAACAACGCAATTCGAAGCATCCACGCACACACCTTTGATCATCTCACCCAGCTGGAGGAGTTGGAGATCAGTGGAAACCCTTGGCTGGAGCATTTGTACCTGGGGACCTTTTCCAATCAGCACAACTTGACAAAGCTAATGCTAAACTACAACCGCTTCAAGACGGTGCTGCCAGGGATGTTTGCATCCCTCAGAAAACTGGAAACTTTGGAAATGAAAGGTAACATTATTTCACATCTTCCGCTGTTGCTTTTCTCAAACTTGAGCCATCTCAAAGTCTTGGATTTGTCTCTAAATAAAATCGAAGTTGTTACACAGGAGACATTTTTTGGTTTGGGCCAGTTGGAAATTCTAAAACTGAATCATAACTTGCTGAAAAACCTTTCTTCTGACTTGTTTAGTGCCATTACTGAATTGAACGAGCTTCACTTGGAAGGAAATAAGATCTCTGAGCTAAGCGAAAACATGTTTACAGATTTAACCAAATTGAAAGTGTTGAATCTTAGAGGAAATTTTCTAAAAACATTTCCTGGTCACAATTTTGGAATTTCAACTTTAAATTTGCAAGAATTGAAACTAAAAGGCAACAATCTTACTGATTTTTTCCCACTGGGAAACTTTAAATCTCTTACCAACCTTGACTTGTCTTCAAATCAGCTCTCCACTCTTCACAAAGACGTTTTTCAAAATATGACAAACCTGGACATTTTGGACCTATCTGATAACCAGATCTCCATTTTGCCTGAGACCATTTTCAATGATCTTATCAACCTTAAAGTCTTAAATTTACAAGCTAACAATTTAAGCGTGATCGAACCCAAGCTATTTGAAGACCAAGCGCTAATCGAGCAACTTAACCTGTCCTTCAATCGTCTAAAAACTCTACCAGAAGGTCTGATGGACACCTTCTCATCGCACTACATGTTACGACTTCACGGAAACCCTTGGAAATGTGACTGTGGGCTGTGGTACCTTCACGACTGGGTTTTGAGGAACGAGCAAAGTATCGAGATGATAGACAGGACTCTATGTGAAAGCCCAGCGTTTCTAAACAGAAGATCTCTAGACTCTGTTGAGAAGGAGCAGCTAGTTTGTCACATGGATAAAGAAAACGCCGTCGATGTGAGGAACTGTCTGCTGCAAGTGTCCGGTGACGCTGTGATAATCAAATGTAAAGTGGAGACGTGTTTGCCGATAACAGTGAAGGTTCAGCTCCAAGACGAACGAGGGAATGTGAAAGAGCACGTGGTTAGGAATGAATGGACTCAGAGTGCCCAGTGTAGCAATATGTAGATTCAGCTTTTTATTCAGCACTGTTGGTAGAAAGATTATCATAAACTGACTAGCGTTAAAGCAATCAATCATGACAGTGTTTTGAAGACATACTGGTTAATTTGAGGATTTCAACTTTTATAGATATTGACTGTTTTTACGGCTACATGTATCTGATAATTATCTCTCTTTTTTTTTTTTTGTTATTCACCTTATTCACCCTGTCCACTTTTCTCATTCCTATTTGATTTTGGGCTCTCTGATCACTCACATCAGATTTTGAGGTTTGCATGTCACTTAAATAATCTTAGAGGCCCAGAAATCAGATCATAATCAGATTATGGTGTACATGTAAACAAAGACAGTGATGAAGAGAGCTAAAAACAAAATCATCGTGATATTAATTACTTGGCATCACTCTCCCATGCTTATTATAATGTATAATAGTTTCACAATAACATACCAGTTAGGTGTTTGTTTGTTTTTTGTTTGTTTTTCATTCACACGTGACTAATCCATATTTCTTTCATTAATTTATCTATAAAAATCAGTTTACAAATGATTCAGTTTTTGTAAATGCCGTCATATACTATTTGTAAATTGCAATGCATTGGAAATAAATGCATTTGACGCTCAAAACACTGTCAAAAGTGTTGTTTGCACATGTTTAATGACAGTTTGTGATTTAAAATAGTAAAACTGTACTATAATTCTCAGATTACAAATGAATTACTGGTAACAAGTATTATTGACACGGCGGGGCTTTACTCAGCTGATAGACGGTACACATGGGGGCTGCTGGTCAAAGGTCAAGTCAACACTGTTCATGAGTGAGGACAGTGAGGGTCATTCGCCTCTTTGACTTTCCATTAAAACTCAATGTGAATTAGCATTAGAGTAAAACCTCCTGTTACCAGCCAGACACAATAAACTACTTTTGTCTTTCAACCAATCACAAGTCAGTTATTTACTCTCTCTATACTGTATTTTCCTACTACACTTTATTTCCTCTGCAGCAGCAGAACCATCAGCCACCTCAGCCTATCTTCTCTTCATAAACCCGTCTAAGCCCATGGAGCAAATACCTTTTCACGCAAACCCTCCAATGATAATTAGAACAGAATGTGATTTTCAACATTAAATAATAGTACTTTCTTGTAGTTTTATATGTGTGTAATCCCTCAGTGGTCCTGTAGGTTCCATAGTGGTCCATGGGCGTATACTAGTCTATGTGCTCTTATTATACTTGTTCTGATACAGCTCAAGATCATTCTAAAACTATTCAGGAAAGGTTCATTTCTGTCCTGTGAATGTGACTTTTTTAGTATCAATACCTGCTCAAATTAATACGTAGTTTTCGATACTAGTTTTAGTATCAATTAGTATCTGATTTCCAATACTTTTGACAACTTTGGTTCTGACCACTAACATGAATCTTTTCAATAATATATATGTCTTTATGGAGCAATGTTGTGTTCCAAGATAGTCATACTAGACAAAACAAAAGTCCAAACAAAGTGCAGCCCTCCTCAGCTGAGTGCTCTTGAAAGCTGCTGACAGAGAGCTCACAGATGGCTCCTCCTGAAGACACTAGCTGGCCCTGTGGTTTAACAGGGGTCAGAGGTCACGGGGTCGATTGGGCCGTCAGACCTTTTAAATGACATCACCCATCAGCACAATAGCACTGTCCGTCTCACTCCGAGGCTGAGTCTGAAGAGAGGTAATCCTCAAACCGCAATGAACAAGCTAATTAGAATTCAGCGCTTGGCTCATTTTATTTCATTTCATTTCATTTCATTATTTTATTTTATTTTATTTTATTTTATTTTATTTTATTTTATTTTATTTTATTTTATTTTATTTTATTTTATTTTATTTTATTTTATTTTATTTTCATCACAAATATACCTGGAGTTGTGTTTTGTTTCATTCACATATGTTTAATACACAAACCCTGCAGATTTAGTTCTTCTCAAACAGAAAACATTCCACCTTGTGATGTCACGTGATAATACAGGAAGTGCTCCACTGTGTTTTTAAACTCCACACACCTTCACAAGAATCATCTGGATTATTTCAGACCTGGAATTCCCAATCTCTATTGAACTAAAGGTAAAAAGTAGCTGTGAACTTGAAAACTACCACTTCATGACATCACAAGTTTAAATAGAGCATTTTGAGCTTTGGAGATGTAAACAGACTAATAATACAGGATTACCTAAACATGTGTGAATGAAACAAAACACAGCTCCAGACATGTTTTTGAGGAGGTAACAATGTTATAACATGGCTTAAACCTCACAAGAGTCAATTTTACATAACGTAGTACCTTTAACTTTCATGTAGAAATGTCAAAATAAACCCAGACCGAGGGCTCTATCTATAGGTATCTGGGGTTAGGTAACTTATTACAGTCAGGAACCATCATGGACTCACTTGGAGCAGCAGATGGAGCTTGGAGGTATTGTGCTCTGTATGGCTGGTAATGGGCCTGGTTAATGTGCATCCTTATCAAAACTAACTGGGCAATAAAACCAACTAACTACGACTGGCAGTGAGTGATAAGGACAGTGCAGAGCCTTGATCAATCACCACCAATTAGCCTCCCTGCCTAGCGCCCGTCAGGAACCCCCTTGGACCCCCCGCCCTGTCAGACTGACCCGCTCTGATGACCAACACAATGTCCCAGCCACACAAAGCAGTGGAGTTTCTCACACAGTTTAGAGTGGACACGGAGGTGGGAGGGGCCAGGGCAGCGCTGGGACAAAGGGCAGGGGTCACACAGACTGAAGGCCTCTGACTATGGCTCTGGACAGAACAGTGGAGGTAGTTCCTGGATTACAGTGACATAGTCACATCAGATATTTGTATGGAAGCTGCAAATGCGATCATTTCGTATTTTGCAACAACATAACAGTAACATGTCTGTACTATTTATACAGAGAGATATCAGCCTGGTCAGTACTACTTTCATCACGCCTCGAGCTAGACTCAGACCGTCCAGTCGGATTTGTTTTTGTTTTATTCAGTGACACATTTGAAACGAAGGAGCTCATTGGTCAGACATCATTTTGAATACAGTTACATTTCTCTCATCTCAGATTAACAGAGTTTAGTACTTCGTTCAATGATTCTACAGAAATTTGCTGTTTTTCAGTATCAGTTGTGATATTGTTTTTTCTTTCTTTTTTCCTCATAAACAGCCGTATTTGTTTTGATATGGACAGACCATGTGTGTCCCTGATTGGCTAATCCACATGTGAATTAAACATGGAAGTGCCTATTAAAACCATCCAAATCTTTCAGCAATCCTACAGCTATCAGTTCTACTCTAGCAACCAGAGTAAAGGAGCACACATCAGTACCAGGAGACCGTTTGCCAGATGTTGTGGTAGAATAGTAGAATAAAGGAGAATAAAGGGTTAGCTGTGTTTTAGATTAAAATCAGTAGCAGAAACAATCATGTTATAACAGGTAAAAGTTCTGTCTGATTTTTATGAGAGAAAGAAAGTGAAACATTTATATTGTACCAGTCTTATATAAAATATTATATTTTAAAACTTGTTTGATTCCTGGGAAATAATCAGAGGCAAATCAAGTCTCTTTTTTCGATTTGTATTTCAGTCTAGGACAGCATCTTCATTACCAACACAATTAAGACCAATCACAAAACACAGCTCTGATTTGAATATCACTGTTTTGTCTTTTAGCAGTAATCCAGATCTCTTCAGTGAGTCGTAAAATGAGATCTTTATGTGACAGGTGTCCATTAGCTCCTCCGCCTCGGCCCATGGAGCAGACACACCTTCTTCATAATACAATGACCCAAACATCCCCAGCACATAAACCGTCCCCTTTGCGCTTAGAGAAGTGCTCCCTGCTCACAAACAAGCACCATTCTTCACAAACATGCACCATTCTTCTACATCAGATCTGTTCTCCAAAGACCAGGGATGTTTCTGGGCGAATTAGGAACAGCTGACCTCATGTGGATGTTAAGTGAACGTGGAGATGTCACCCAAATAGTAATCTTTAGCTGAACCATGGCGCTGGGTTTTGTCTTGTCAGGCCCCTGGTGGAGGATAACAACAGGCGATAAGCTCCTTATCATCACATTACAATTATTGACGGTGAAGCGAGACCTCCCCGACCGCTCCCCTCGAACCCGGGCCCTGCTCCCAGACCCTGTCTTGGTTTTGTTTTCGGTTCAAATGGAGAGGTTTGACTAAAGATATAGGCATTGTTTATTAGTGGCTATAGCTAACCTCACCACAGACACAAAGGAGGACGCTCCCGCACTCCAACAACCAGCAGCTTCTCAAGTACGTTTTGTTCAGTTTTACAAAATATTCTCAAGTATCATTCACATCTCAAGTGGCTTTAAATCGCGTCTCATAATCGTACAGAACTGGCACACTCTTATTGTTAGGATCTATTTATTTCTTAAAATTTACTTACTTAAAAAAACCAATAACACAAATATAAGTTACTACAAAACACCATATGGCATAACACGTAATTTGACTCAAAAAAACTCAAGTAAGAGTAACATTACTTCAAAAATAATATTTCTCAAGAAGTACAAAGTAGTGGTCCAAGAAATGACTCAAGTAACAAGTATTTGGGGAAAGTACTAATCAAGTAAGAGTAACTTTGAATGTTATTTCAAAGGTTAGACACAAAAGTGAGAAAAACGAATATCTGAAGGAACGGTGCAAGAAACTCAAATGTTCAAATCATTTCATACTTTCAACATAAAGCTTTTGTCACTTGTTATTATAATATATTGTGATGTGTGAGTAATTTCCCTTGTGGATCAATAAAGTTTGTCTAAGTCTAATCCTAAATTGTAGAGCTACTCACAGTGGGAAGAGTAACCAAAATGTTTAGTAAGAGTACTGTTACTTCAATAAAAATATTTGAAGTAAATAAATAATAGGAGTAAAAGCATGCTGCTATAAAAGCACTCTGAAAAGTCTTTAAAATGTTTCTCAAGTAAATGTAACTAAGTACTACCCACCTCTGTCCACCTGCCTGTCTGTGATTATCGCGATGTGATTGGAGAAATAAGTAATGTTTGCACAAAGCATAAAGCCTAAGCGAGCACCACTCAGGCGGTCAGTGTCCGTAAACAGAAGACCACTATGGCGGTTCTGTCCAGGATGAATTTGTCTTTACAAATCTCCTTGGCGCCCTTTGCTTTTGTTTCAGTCGCTGCAATAAATAAAGTGTTTTTGGACGTTGTGAGCATATGGCCTGAGGATCCAGAGGCCCAGATATCCCAGCTCTCCTTGTCCACAGCGTGCTCTTTGAAGCTGCTCTGACATGTGATGTATGTCTATCTGAATGCACTGCAGTGTCTATCTGAATGCACTGCGGTGTAATAAATATGAGGCTCCGCGCGGCCCGTCACACAGCGTTTCCGGAAACAGCACTTCCTCCTTCAGCTGTAAAAAACAAGACGCTAAATCAAAAAGGGCTGAATCGAAGAAACGGACACAGCTCTTTGTTCATTCATACAGAGTGCATCATCTATTCAGTAGGCCTGATGTGGCTCACTGGTGCTGCTGAGGCCACCTACGTATATATGAACTATATGAAGTGTCACGTGTGATTAGAGCAGTGGTAGAATGTCATGAAGTAAAAGCCCTGTATAAATTTTAGGTATCTTTACTTTCTACTCCACTATATTTTTGAACTGGGCTGAAAAGTATTAGTAAGTATTTTTTATTATTGTCTGAGACCTGCTGAAAAGGCTGAGAGGTTATTTTTTAACACGTTCATAGTCTGAGCAAAACAAAATATACAAAATAGAAACAAAAAAATCGATCCTTTTGTTTCTGTTGAACAAAATTCAGCACAAATCTTTATCAAAACCACTACATTTGAAGCTTTATTAGACCTCAAAATCGGTGAAATACTTTTACTTTTTACTCTTGAAATACATTTTTAAATGGGTACTTTAATAACCGTTTAAAATACTCAAACATAACTAATAAACAAATTCATGCAACAAAGATGTTATTTTTAACATTAATCACAGAATAGTGTTATTGTTTTTCTAAAATTTAAGCAAAATGAGCCCTCAACATATTGATACTTTGCAATCATGTCACGCTAGGGGGTGTACTGCATGTCAGTCTATGGCGGTATGTTCAGCAATTTTAGCAATATTAGCAAACACTGCCAAATAAGGCTTTAGATGGTCTGAAAAGTCAAGAAAAAAAACAAAATGAATTTAAACAACACAATTTCTGGAGCCTGTGATCAGTATGAGTGTTCATGGTCCTGTGTAGGTGTCGACAAAAACAGTGACGGTGACTAACAAAAAACAAATCTGTTGGTTAATGTTTCATCTCGGGACTGTAATATTATTTGAGACTTACTTGTTTAACAGCACAAATCAGCTCACCTATTGTAGTTCCAACTAAGTCAGTTCTTTATGGTCAGATAAAGCTCAGATTAAAAGAGCTTCAGAGAGAGCAGTGCCTACAGTTAGCATAACACTCAATCACAGTCAGCCATTCAGTCATCATTGCTTGGAAATCTCTCATTGCTCAATAAACAGAATGAAAAGAGTGGATCTAAATGGCCTTGCTAAGTTAAACATACCCTACTGTTGAGACATCTCCAGCTGATGTCTCCTGAATGTGTGGATCTGCGTAAGTGCCCAGTGTCTAATCTATAGAGTTTAGCTGTGATACCTCTGGGACCGTCCCACACAAAGCTCCCTAAGCCTGGTGAAAGTGACAGCGCGGCCCCCTCTTCCTGGATAAACAAGAGGAGGGCCCTTTATAAAGATGGAGAGGCTCTCAAAGAGGGGCTCTCGGGGGCCTGTCTTTGTTTCTGTGTTTTTGGTTGCTTCTCAAAAGATACTGTGATGGGAACGGGGAGGGGTCTGGTACTTTGTCTCCGAGGACTCATTACGATCTCTCTTCTCTTAGCCGTAGCAAAACAGAGATGTAAACTTAATTGACTATATCATTTGCACAAAGTGAGGGCTGTCAGTAAATTCTGGGTGACATTTGTTGCATGTTTGTCTTCATTTACATGTGAAATGAGCATCGCTTTCTCACGCCAAAAAAAGTCAAAACATGCACCTGTTACTTAAGGATTTAATGGGGCTTTCATTTCAAGTCAAACAATTTAACCAGTGTATTTATAACTTTGTGCAATGTCATGTATTAAAGGTCCTATATTACACAGAATTGACTCTTGTGAGGTTTAAGTCATGTTATAATGTTGCTACCTCATCAAAAACATAACTGGAGTAGTGTTTTGTTTATCTCATACATGTTTGAGTAATCTTTTATTATTAGTCTGTCTACATCTCCAAAGCTCAAAATGCTCTGTTCCTCATTGTGATGTCATGAAGTGGTAGTTTTCAAGTCAACAGCTACATTTTAGCTTTAGTGCAGTAGAGATTGGCAATTCCAGAGCTGAAATCATCCAAATGATTCTAGTAAAAGTGTATGGAGTTTCAAACAAAGTGGAGCACTTCCTGTATTACCACATGACATCACAAGGTGGATGTGTTAAACATGTGAATGAACCAAAACACAAGGTATATTTGTGATGAGGAAACAGCATTATAACATAGATCACACATAGTTTAAGATGGGTTCTTTAGTCCCTTTAGTCGTTTAGGTGATTAATTGTCGATGGTGTCTTAGTTGATCAAAGTTTGTATTGGTCGACTAATCGTTTTATTTAAATTATGAAGATTTATAAGGGACAACAGCAGAAAAGCAGACGTTAGTGAGTGTGTATTTGGTATTTGTTTGTAAAAAGCCTGTTTAACACATGAAGTTTAATCTGTCTTTATATAAATACAGTTTCCTGGTACTTTTTTCTGCAGGTGTAGTCCTGCAAGTGCAGTTTGGGTCAGACACACAGATACGTAATAGTGTTGAGAGCTTTTTCCACGTGCTTCTTTTATAGGAGGAGGTGGCACGTGACCTGCATGATTCCATGGAAAAAGAAAACCATACCTTGGAACATTCTGCATGGAAACAGATGTGTTTTATGCCATACTATGGAATACTATAGCCACTGGAACAGCATTTCCATGGAAACAAGCAGGAGGAGGACCTCCTCAGGCAAAATAGGAGTCAGGTTTGTGGAGATGCAAGGTCGCTCAATGTAAGGGTGCATGTTTTTCACTGTGATAAACAAATTGAAAAAGAAAAAAAAATCTTTATCTATTTTTTTTGGGCTAAAACGTGATTTACCATGACTTATTCATTTTATTATCATCACTATGAATGGACTCATGATCACAGCTCAGGACAGGATGAGAGAGGAACACAAACGACACCATCATTTTCAGGTTTTCGATTTTAAAAAAGCCACAATAAGAGCAAGTAATAGTAATGATTTTATTAGTTTATAAATCTCATAAAAAGAGCTTTACAAAAGCTTCAAGAGCCAAACTGATGTGCCGTAGAAACAGCTTACACACAAATACATTGTTGTTGGATACAACACCTCAAGTCTCTGTCACCTCTGTGCTATAACTTCATATTTAAATTTTTCTCAGTGCTTTTTTGTGTCCTGATTTTAAAGACAAGAGCGGCGCCCAACAGCAACACAATCAATAAAAAATAACAAATAAAAACTATACATAACAATATGAAAATGTATGTACACTATGTACAATGATACAGTATAAGTGTGCACAGTGTGCACAGTGTGCTTGTGAGCGGGGTCTTTGGTGCTACCAGGGCCTCCACACAGAGTCTGATGTGAGTGCGGGACCGATGGAGGACAGGACGCTGTGGGCACCCGCAGGAGAGAGGGTCCCGCTGGGCACCAGGACAGCCACATGCCCCTCAGGCCTGGGCACCAGCTGCACCCCTGTGTACAGACTCAGCTCTGGACCCACCGTCTTACAGCCCAGGGGCAGAGAGGGCAGGGGGGGCAGGGGGGGCAGAGAGGGCGAGGGCAGCCCCACCACAGGGGGGTACATGTGGGACACGCAGGTGGACAGGTGAGTGAGGAGGCGGGTCCGCACCTCACTGTGGACCCCTTCACATGTGGAGAGGAAACGTGTCACCTCTCCCACACACTCACTGAAGCCCGCGCGGTATTTACCCAGCAGCCCCGGGTCAGCGTGGACAGCAGCTGGAGGAGGACAAAAAAATCATAATTTAATAAAAATACATTAATTGGGGAAAAAAAAAAAAGTTTGTTTTTTGCTATGTACACTTAATCTGTTATATTCAGACTTCAATTTTGGTTACACTGGATTTACATTAAACAATGGACTTGGTAAAAGCCTTAAATATCTGAGGGATTTTTTAACATACATTTTGTTTTGAACCTTTTGTTTCTATTGTGGCTAAAGAAAGACAAATTAGCCTATATAAAAGTTCAAATATAACTTTGACACATCAGGTGCAGCTCTGTCAGAGACAAACCTGTGATCTGCAGCCTCTGAAGGTTCCTCAGGTGTTTGACGGTCATCTCCAGGATGTCGGCCTTCTCCAGTTTGGAGTGTCTGGAGGTCTGAGGACAGCCAAGGCCAAAGTGAATACTAATGTAATCATTTATAACATTTATAACAGCTATATCAGGTCCTTACGTCTTTCTTTAACGCCTCTAGGATTAACATCTTCAGCTGCCCCAGGCTCTCGTTGATTCTGGCCCGTCTCCTTTTCTCCATGATGGGCTTGGACGACTGCACAAGGAAAGAGGAAACAGTTCAACTCAAAGGATGGGACTAGCAATGGGTCTAGCAATTTCCCATTTCCCTCATAAGCACATTACCTGTGCTTAACATGTTTAATTAAGCTTATACCTATAGAGCAAATTTACACTGAACCTATATTATATTTAACACTGATCAATAACATATGGTGCTGAACGTGAAAAGCTTCAGATTAGAGAAGCCTAAATTACTTTACCGCGTAGGAAAAATAGACAAAAATGCAACAGGTTGAACAACTTTTACACCGGTCAAGTTGACAATAATGGAGAAACTGGGAACATTAGGTCAGGCTTAAATAAAATATGAGATTATTGTTCGATCAGTTGCCGTTTAATTAGACGTAAAAAGTTCCAAGGGAAAGTTTTACCTTCCTGCTCTCGGAGGCAGCGGGCGGTCTGTGGTCGGTGCGAGCCGGGGTCACGGCCACTGAGTCCGGTGTAGTCTGCTCCAGAGTCCCGGCTGGCATGTCCTC
Source organism: Taenioides sp. WSHXM2023 (assembly GCA_029959045.1). Lineage (NCBI taxonomy): Eukaryota > Metazoa > Chordata > Actinopteri > Gobiiformes > Gobiidae > Taenioides > Taenioides sp. WSHXM2023. Next base: position 25,341,759 of record CM057096.1, read on the forward strand.
CGTGTGTGAACGCGTTATTAAAACGGTAAAAGTGACGATAAACCCGAGTTACTCTCCAAACTCCGTTGTCTTGGCGCCGGACTGTGCGGCGTCCAGAGGCTCACGTGTTATTTATAGACGAGGGCCGCACGCGAGCGGCTCGTGCGTCGCTCTCTGGGTCTCACGCGGTGTCCAATGAGCTCGCGCGCGGTGCCGGGAGGCTGTGGGCTCGTGCGGCGCAACGCTCCCATTGGCTGCGCACGTCACTGGCCGCGCTCGTGCACTCCGCACATCCATCATTCAAACAGAAGCACTCGATTACCCAGAGACTTTACAGTGTACTCTGTGTGAGGGTTTCCTATGAGTGTGGGTCTATAGGCAAAATGTCAAATTGGTACTAATAATCATGATGCATGTACTGTTTTTGGTTTGGTTTGATTTATTTTATTTATTTTACTTTATTTTTACTTTTTAATTTTATTTGCGTAAAAAAAGATCCTCTTAACTTTTCCATTTAAGTATGCACAAATTTGGACATAGATCTCCCGAAGATATTAACATCGTAAAAAACAAAAAAAAAAAACACTGCATGCATAGAAGTGAGCCCAACAAACTCCAGCCTGATGATTGAGCTCTTGCGGAGGGTGACGTCCTGTGTCCTCTGATGGACTTAAAGCTGTTTAGTGTGTCCATGAGCTCTGTTTAAATGAGTCTGTCCAGAGCAGTGAAGTGACCCTAAACTGACCACAGCTGTCTGACCACCACCATTCACACACAGCAAATTAGGTGAAGTGTCTTGCCGTGTACTGGTTGTATTTTATATAGATTGATAGATAGGTAGCTTACTTTAAGTTTGTGGGCAAATGTCGTCTTATTACCTGATTTGGCCAAACATAAAAAAATAGAATGATAATTTGCTGAATGTACAAGCTTTTTATTTGTATTTAAACTGGGAGGGCATCCAAAGTAATTTGAAGTTACAACCAATCATTGTGTCCCATATCTGAAACTTACGGCTACATAAATATATTGCGAATATTCCTTGATACATGTTTTAGCTTGTATGAGATAGTGTTTCAGTGCTAAGGAATGGTCTCAATACTCAATACCACAATGATACAGCTCAAGATCATTCTAAAGACATTCAGGAAAGGTTCATTTCTGTTCCATTGGTGATTTTTTAGTATTGATACTTGTCCAAATGAGTGTCTAGTTTCAATAACTTTACTATCGATTTGTATCTGATTTCTGATACTTTTAATAAAACCCTAGTATGAGACCACATATTTCCTTTAGTTGTGTTGAACTGTGCAGATTCCTTCACCGCACACCAGATGACTGAGGGGCCCGGCTCCAATAAATTATGAGCCATCAGTGGTGTTTTCTGCAGCGCCACCACAATCGGGCCTTTATGGAGAGCACCATGTGGACACAGGTTTATAGCACAATTCAGATCAGTATCAGTGTGGGAACGCTGCAGCTTTGGAGTCCACAGAGAGACAAACAAGAGCAGATTAGAGCGTTTCACCACAATCTTCTCCGAAAGTTCAAGTGAAGCCCATCAGCAGATAGAGGAGATGAGCTGTTACCACAACAGCACTGAAGACGTAAAGAAACTGGACTGCTCTTATGGTGTTAACTATCTCTGCAGGAAAGTTTGACAACCTGTTAGAAGCAATAGGTGACCCAGAGTTTCTGTCTAAAATTCTCCCCTATCATCTAAAAAAACCTGGAGTATACATTGGCATAACAAAATCATACTTGCTAACTGTTTTGTATAAATATAAAACTGTAAATAAACAAATAAATACAAGCAGTAAGTGACATATACTAGTACTCGAAAATACAAAATAAGAGAAAATACAAAATAAGAGAAAATTATTAAAACACCTAAGGGTAATATATTAGAACATTTCTGGTTTTGAATCGTGTAGGAACGTAGGAAGGTCGGGGGTACCTATAGCTGGTCTCTTCAATATTTTTTTTTTTCTTTTTTGGCTCATAGATTTTATTTGACACGCAGTCAGGAATCAGTAGCACAACTTTGAGGCTTTGAGGAAACATGCATAGAGGATACCTTCAAAAAGTCTGTCTGCTTTATTTGGCTGTACAGCTGTAGTGTGAAATGGGGAGAGAGGAGGGAAGTGACTGCACCACCGAATACAGAGGATGTCATGTAGACAACCACTACACAAGTGCACACAGCACATCACTCAAAGTCACGTGTCAGCACAGATAAACCAAGATGTACAAAACATAAGCACTGACATGAAATGGTTCCTTTCTGGACACAAAGGACTTTTCCACTGTGCATCCATCGCAGTCAAATGTAAAATGTGATATTGCAGACAGTATAGGTACTGAATAATGAACAATATGAGGTGCAGAAGAGCAGTGTATATGTTGTCCTGTGACTCTGGTGTGTGGTTGTCGGGGGACCTCTCTTAAACGTGTGCCTGACTGTAGAGCTCAGCTGTGGTGGCAGTGAAGTGGCCCTCTCCATCGGTGCTCCTTTCAGCGGCGTGTGTGGACCAGAGGCTCAGGGCCCTCACAAAGTAGGATCATGGAGCTTCTCCAGCTCCTCACTCGCTCCCAGCCCCCGGGCCAGCAGCCCCCGGAGCAGCCCCGGCCCGGCCTTTGTCCCCCTCCCGGACGGCGCTTTCTGCTCCAGGAGCCTTAGACAAGGCCTCCTTTAATTGTGGAGCTGTGTGGAATACAGCGGGCACAAAGGGCCCAACAGAGTGTCCGGCCCCCAGACAAGGCTGGAAACAAGTGGTACAGGAATCCTGCAGAATGGACTGGTCCGGCTGATGTCACTGAATACATTTACCTACCTCAGAGCCCTTTCACAACATGCTTTGTTTTATTTGGACAAAACCACAAGGCGACGGGGGAGGCAGCCGTATCAATGGAGCGATGGAGCCGGAGGGGGAGCCATGATGAGGAATCACTGTTGTCATGGAAACGTGACCAATCAAAAAATATGGTTGAATTTAGTGGAGATGTAAAAAGGGTGTAAGATTAAACTTTGAGAGATGAAAGCCTCTATAGTCCATTCAGACCTGTTTATACGGCCATCAAGAGAAAATCCAGATTAGGCACACAGTGAACTGCCGGCCTTATACTGTAACACAGCGCCATGTCTACTGCGGACAGGCTGCACACTTTGTACAGTGGATACTTCTTACATATACATTTATACAGACTTAAATGCCCTTTCTATAACTTCAACATATTTTATATCAGGCTCCACAGAAGTAAAATCACAGACACATTCATTGAGCAGTTCTCAGGAGCAGAGGGGTGGTCTCAGGCTGACGGACAGTTTACCTCCTGGAACTGAGCCAGAAGACACACACTGACAAACCACCATTCACACACCGTCACTAGAAGCGTCACCAGGTCACACAAACATGAGGTCCTGACAATCAGTGAACATCACAAACTGTGCTTTAGGTTCCACAGAATGATAACAGTTGTCATTTGGTGTCAAAAATGTTTTGGGTGAATTTGACTAATGTATTAGTACATGGATCTTTGATTAGATCACTACTGTCTGTGCTCAGGAATACTCTGTTGGGTTAGAATAGTGCTGCAAGACACAAACAGAGAGTCACTGACTGTATAAACTAAATGATGCATTGGAATAACTTTTAAACTTCAGTTCGAGCTGTTGTGGTGGAGCAATGGCTCTACTCCAAGCTCCTCAGAGGACAGAGAGACAGTGACTCCATGGTGCTCACTCACAAACTTGAATGTCAGTGACCTTACCTGCCTCTCCCCTGGTACAGATTTACATTGGCATATGAAAGTACAATGGCATATGAATTTCCCCATGGATACAACACAGCAGGCTTACAGTATGTGTCTGATGTATGTATGTATGTATGTATGTATGTATGTATGTATGTATGTATGTATGTATGTATGTATCATGACCAAATAAACAAATGATAATAACTGATCTCCTCTGTCAGTGTCGGAGGGAGAAGCCATACGCTCTGGACCTGACTACGGGGCTGCAATCAGAATCACATTTATATGGCAGCTGAGTGGCAAGTACTCACTCCTCACAGCAAGAAGGTTCTGGGTTTGATCCCCAGGTTGCCCAAAACTTTCAGTGCAGTTTGCTTGTTCTCTCTGTGTCTGGGTGGGTTTCCTCTGAACACTCCCTTTTCCCCCATCAACCTAAAACACGCACCAAAGGTCAAATCCTCCAATTAAGGTACTCCTGAACAAGACTAGCAACAAAATCTGGAGATGCGCAGGACTGTGACACCCACTGCTCCTGCAGCATTGAAGGATGGGTCAAATGCAGAGGACAAATTTCCCTGCAGGGACAATAAAGTGTACCTTAACCGTATTTGAATTTTGCATCATTGCATCAGTGTGTAGGTAAGACATTCAATATTATAGTATATCCCCCAGCTGATTACCAAAGAGTTGAATACCAGTGTGAGAGAATGACACTACTTTTTAAGCACAAAATAAAGAGGAAAATACGCCGCGTGACCAGCCCTATTGAGGAAAATTTAGGGTAGAATGGTATTTTTGAACAGCAAAAGGCAAAACAACCTACCATCTGTCACTGCATACATGTCTCCTTTAAACATTTTAGATCTTTAGCACAGAGGCAATAAAAGCTAAGTCTTACTGAACTGTGGCTTTGCTTTGAATAGGCCAGAGCAGTCATTGCCCGATCCCTCATCAAACTCAAAGACACTCAAAGAAACCCACAGAAGAGGCCTCACGTTTAATTTTTAAAACCCAACTTGAAAGTGCAGAGGGAGCCACATTCACCCAGGCAAAGTCTTTAAAGGACTAGTTAGCATGTAGATGATATGCATTCAAGCGCATTGTCACAGTATCTAAGTGTATTTACATGTTAATCTGAGCAGGGACACCATCGACTCCTAGTGCACCATGGGAATGTGATTTCTTTGTGCCAGCCAGGTTCAAACACATTCCCGTAAAGCCATGGATATTATGGGCAATGATCCATAACAGCAAAACAACCCGAAACCTAAAACTCAAAACTGCTCCACAAAAACAGGAGGGACAGGGCTGTGCTGCTGATGGAGAGGGCAGAGTGTTGAGAAAGTTCTGGGGCAGGTTTGGGGGAATAAGTCTAAACTTTAGATGGCATTTAGCATTTTGTCCAGGCAGGACTCCTTTCAGTGTGATGGAGCAGTGACTCTACTCTAAGGTCTACTTCACTGACTCGTCTCTCTATCGCCAAGGGAACCTGTACTTCCACTTACGACAGGAGTTCTATAAACGTCTGAAGAGTGCATGTTGATATTTTTTGTTCCTCAAGTTGTGCTTTATTTGGAGTAAATAATGGCATACATTTTGTCTGTAGTTCCTTTTTGGGACCAGCAGTGGCAAATGAAGAGCAATCTACAAATCATCAGTTGACTTAAGTATAAATGAAAATATTTTCTCTACTCACCAACATCAAGGAAATATTCACATAATTTTACCTAACATTTAACCTTATTTTTATTTCTGTATCCAACTGAAGCAGGATTAGACGTTATTTCTCATTTCTGTTAAAAAAAAAAAAGTTTTGAAAAAGTTTTTTTCTTTTTCTATGGTGTGTGGAGCCATGTGGCGCTGGTCCCAAGCGGATTTATCCATATCCACGAGTGTGTTTGCGTTTGGATTTATGAATGTGAAGATGGCCCATTCTGAAGCTCAAGATGTCTCACAAGACCAACGTTTTGGCCACTTGTGTAGTGAAAGGCACCCGGGGGTTGCCCTTTCAGCTCTGGAGGACCTCTAGCCGAGTCCCCTTCACTCTGGGAGATCAGCCGGCTCTGTTCCTGGACCCCTGTCTGGCAGGACGCCGCTGGGCTGGTCCCCGGCCTCCCTCCTTCACCTGCTAGATTAGCACTCATCACTTATGCACATAATCCCTGGTTAGCGCATGTGATCCGGCGGCCCCTGGCTCACATGCTTCCTGGGTGGCTCCTGCGTCGTCATGGAGACCCTCATCTTCTCATGACAGTGAGCTTCAGTGGTGGCGCTAAGTCCCTCCTCAGCCTTGTCTCTGCGTCTCTTTCTGTCTCTAAAGCCTCTCTTTTTGTCATATACACGTCCATGTCTTTTTTTGGGTTGGAGCTTGTTCCCAGGCTTCAGATAAGAAACACATCTCTAAATGTATTCATCAGACAAAGGCACTATGCCACTGTTTACAATGACATCTATAAAAGTGTGAGTTCTTTGTGGTTAAAGCACATAGCAGCTAAGCTTATATCTGTATCATCATGATTTTACTGTGTTGTGTCCAATTCATGAATACAAGCTCTTTACTGTATAACTGAACAAAACATGACTAATACACTGGCCTTCATCTTGTTTCAAGGCAGATGGTAGAAAGTTAATTTGAATTTCACAACTCGATTCACTGTGCTCCCTCTACCACCTGTTACAGAGAAATGGCCTCACACCTTTTATGCCAGAAGAACAATCCTTCTAAACATTTCTGACAATAAATGGCCGCTTCTATGATACGTCCTGGTCCTTACGTGTTCGGTGCTTTGTCCCTCGTCCTGTAAACACTGGACAAATGTTTTTGTTGGTGAAGTTGGGACACACTTGACGTCCGGTCTCCTTTCACTGTTGGCAGAGCGTCTGGTTCTCATGCTTTTGAACAAACCACAGGTGGATGCATCGCCTCTATGTCTAATTTAAAGAGCCTATAGCGGTCCGAAAAAGGCCTGACCTGGTTTTATTGTCAGTCTAATCTGTAAGGTGAGATGCTCAGATACACTCTTTTCATTTGGGCCACTGTGGTCCTGTGAGTGGGGATTGGGTTTCGCTGGAGCAGCCCTCAGCCCAGAGCATTAGTTTGTTTAAAGTGAGGCAGGTCCTGGGGGACACACCGACCAGGGACGATGTGTGGCCCCACAGTAACAAGTGTCCCAGTGATAGGGCTGGTCCTCCCCCTGTGTGAACGCCGTGTGAGAGGCGGTGCGTCCGTGCCCTGCCACCTCCGCACAAGGCCCTCCATTGACTTCTAACCTGTTGAGGGCCCGAGGCAGACAAAGGGCCCTGGGGCGGGGCCCGTCCCTCCGACAAGCCTGTGAACAAACGGTAACACGGCTGCAACTGTCCACCCCCTGAATCACTGGATTTATTGACCAACCACAGCGCCCATTCACACACACAGATCTATCATTTTAATGTCGGAGCACTGGGTAAAAAGAAACTGTTACAAAAACAATTCTTGTGTTCGACTTGGAAATTACGAGTATAGCAGGCCATGTAAATGTGAAAAAGCGTACCAAAAGCGTTGAATATATTATCTTGTATCAGCACATATGTGTAGTTATGCTATCCTCTTGTCAGCCAAAAACTTTGCCAGTATTTTTTCAAAATTCTGAAAACAGCCTAAACCTTTGATTATTATATAGTATACTATTGTAATTGTGAGCACGGTATCCTATTGTTGCCACAGACAAATGCTGCAGCTAGCCTAGTAAGCTTTGTATCTTTTCAGCCAAAAAAAAATCCTCTCCACATGCCTGACTCAACACTTGCTCCGGTGACAGGCACTCTATGCTCATGCCCAGCTAAATGGTTCCAAATTTCTCCAAAAAATGTCTCGAGATACAGCTTTAACTTTCTATCTGTCATATTTTAATAGAGATTATTACTGATTTTTTGTTTTGTTTTCTGCTTTTGCCTGGTTTCAGTCTAAGTTGCCACAGTGGGAAAGGCAGATGGTGATTTGTTCTCTGTATCTTCTCTTCTGTCACAACCACCTCACTACACAATCATTGGAGTAAAGGTGATGTTTTACACAGGAAAACAATAGTAGCCTATGCGCTCGGACGAGTTTTGAACCGGAAACCCTCAGGTGATGATACACTCAACCCACTGTACCACTATTCTAACTATGCAACACTGAACTACCATTACTGAAACAGGTTAAAAAAACAAACAAAAAAACAACAACATTACAGATGCACAACACTTAAGGACCCTACCCCCCTGCAGTTTACCCCTCTGCCCATTCAGACCTGGGGCGGTGATAAAGGACAGCCAGCCGGGGAAAGGACCACATTTGGGGACAGAAGGAGGAGAGGTCCAGGGTCACCAGCCTTTTAGCAGTTGTTAGCCTCATTGTGTCGTCCGTAAAAAGAAGCCAACCGTAAGCTAGCATCATGTCCGCCTTGTGTCTCAACCATCAATCACCACGGCGACCCAACCTCAGGCCCATGGAGGGGACACTGCCTGAGACTGATGATTGTCTTTTAAGAGAATACACAGGCCTGGTTTATTGGAACTATCTGAGAGGACAGTCCCAAGAAAGGACAGAGAAACAGGATTCAGACTTGAAAGAAACTGAAATGGTAGCCCAGTGACGTGTTGCCATTAGCCTATATGAAAAACTCTGGGATTTATTAAAAAAATGAACTAAATCAATGTTAGTTGTGTATTGTTTAGTCAGATTAAGAACATTTATTTTAGAATTTCTGATGATAGTAATTTCCCTTGTGGATCAGTAAAGTTTGTCTAAGTTCTCCAAGTTTAAGATCTCTAAGTTTAAGATTAAACAAATCAGGCCAAAAACACAGTTTCAATGGAAGACTTTGTAAAGTGGATAGGACAGACCTGGTTTGCTGCTAGATACACAAACGTATAACTGGTAAGAAGACCAAATGCTATAACATTATTTATTAATTATACATTAATTATTTTTTTCTGTCAAAATATTTTTTTTGTTACAATGTAGGTGAACAATTATACATTAGTAATATAGCACTAATAGTAATGTAATGATATAAAGGTCCAACATAAATGAAGCTTAGGCTACCTGACGCCGGATACAGACATATTATGTTAGATAATTAGTAAGAGACAAGTTTACCTGACGTATCTATAGCCATTGATGAAGAAAGTCGAGTAGCCAGGTTAACTCTGTCTAGATTCATTTTATTTATTAGTTTATTTGAATGGAGACAATGCACATTAATAAACATTTCTGTAAATGTGCCAAATATTTCCAACTGTAGTCCCCAGGCCAGAAGACACAAAAGACAATCTAAAAAAAATATACAAAAAATATATGCAAAGGTAGCACAGGTCAGTCTTTAGCTATAACAGAGGTTTAAGGTTCATTATTACTATCAGTGCACACTTTTACACTCTCATCGCTTTTTAAATATTAAATACCCACTACAAGTGCTTACTCTACTCTTATTTCATCAACTCATGCTGTGAAAACTCAACTTGGGTGTGAGGCAACTTTTCAGCCATTTCTTCTCAAATCTTCTTAAGCAAAAACAAAAGAAGAGGAAAGAAAAAAAGTCTGGGATTAAATAACAAATAAAGACATTGCCCAATATGCTGAAAATGTCTTTATATGAGTTCAAGCTGGAGCCAACCTTTTGCAGTGCGGGGCTAGCTGTGAGGAAGAATGGCTGTGTATTTAGCGTCTTTATGCCCATCTGTTACTGCTGCACCACAAAAGCAATACACCAGTGAGTACACAGAACCCCATATTGCATTGTGAAGAGGCTACACTATCCCCAAACTACAAGTCAAACATCCACGCAGATAAGATGGAAATTCTAGCACGCAGAACTATTTACCCAAAAGATGATCCACAAGGACTCAAATTCATGACACCTCCTCAAACGCATCATGAATATTCCGTGTGGGGCATTCTTTTCTATGGATACAAGCGTTAGCCCCCCCGTTGTATTCAAAGTGTCCCTTCTAAATCCGCCCATTCACCACACAGGCCCTGATCTCCACATGAAATGATAGCTCCAGCGCAGGGCTTTAAGCGTAACATATGCCAGGCAGAGACGAGACTGGGAAAGCTCATAATTGGTCAGTAGAAACGAGGGACTGCCTCCCACGACGCACGCAAGAGTGGGTTCATACACTGATTTATTAGCAAGCAGAATGGACCGCCCCAAACATGACAAAAATTAAGGTTTATTATCTGGTAGTCTGGATGTTGTATTTCTATTTTATGCATAATTGACTCTTGTGATTTTCAAGACACGTTATAATGTTGTTTTCTCATCACAAACATACCTGGAGTTGTATTTTGTTTTATTTACATGTTGAATACACAAACCCTGCATATTTAGGCTGAGTTCTTCTCTCAAACATAAAACACTCTGTTCCATCTTGTGATGTCATGTGGTAATACAGGAAGTGCTCCACTGTGTTTTTAAACTCCATACACCTTCCCTGGAATCATTCGGATGATTTCAGCCCCGGAATTGCCAATCTTTACTGAACTAAAAGTAAAAGAAAACTTGGAACAGAGCCTTTTGAGCTTTGGAGATGTAGACAGATGAATAAACCATGATTACTCAAAGGACGCAACAACATTATAATATGGCTAAAAGCTCACAAAGGGCAATTTTGTGTAATAAAGAACTTTAAAACAGGTACTACAATGACAACTGAACCTGGGTGAACAGTGCCTTAACCTGCAGATAGAGGACACATACAAGTTTTTCTCATTTTCAGTACATGGATATTATATACTATAGCAGCACTAGCACTGATTCATGACTGGTGCAGGTGCTGGGGTTTAGGTAGTTACTGTTCCGATCAGAGAGAGGCATTTTAGGTTTAAACCAACTGGATTTTGGCATTGAAACTGGCAACCCAAATGAGAGACTCATGTGAGGCTCATTCTGCTTCTGACTGGAAAATTATCAAAAACCCAAACACCAAATTATAACATAAACAACTTGGCCATCATGTCCAGTGTTTTTGTAACTAAGAATAAATCAGCATTACGGTTGTTATCAGTTAAAGCTATATTTTATTTGAACATTTATATTGTATCTAGGGACAGTTAGGTCATGGAATTATATGGAATTTAAAATCACAATCCTTTAAATATTGTGTAAGTAATGTGTTCTTGTCTTTCACTTTCCATTAGTATTAAGTGTCTAACGCCCTCTGTTGGTAACTGTTGGGAGTGAAGACATTTGTAAGGACAAATTAGCAGCATGGCTATTGTCAGTGTTAAAATAGACTTTATATGGCAATCCAGAGCTGAAATGAAACAGATATGAGACCATTTGTTGAGATGTTCTCCTGGTTTCAACGTCACCCTCAGATGTAATCTTAAAAAAGTATGTTTTTGGAGTGCAAATATAAAAAAATAAAACAATTCTCAATGGATAAAATTTCACAAAAGTTGATTTAGTCTTTTAAGAACAAATAATGCAGCACAATCTTCAAGCATATTACAAAAACTACAAAAATATTAATTTGTCTCTGAAGGCATGTTTACATTATTATCTACAACATTAAGTAAAACAGCAGATTATCAAAATAAAATCAGTTGTTACACATCTTTAAGAGCAGCATATCTTTACAGATTATTAACACATTATTTTGATTTTGGAACATGATTCTGATGGACAGTACCAGTAAAATATGGAATGATTTTGAGTGGGAATGACAAAAGTAATAATCAATATAAAAATCTAATCAAACTTTCAGCAAACCAGTCATACATAGAAAGTTATGTCATCTTAGAATATTTGCATAGAGGAAAAAGACAAAATTCTGTGTTGAGAAAAAAAAAAAAAACAATATTAATACAATTTACTTTTGTAACTAAAATGAATACATTGTCACTCCCTTCTTAGACAAACTAACACGTAAAATACTCTGGGTTCATTCTCATTAAAACAATGCCTACATAAGTCCACATCTATGTACAGCAAAGTATGGGTTGTATAGTGTATATATAAATGGACATAGCTAACCCGCTAGCCACTGTGTTCCAAATAGGAAGTGAGCATGGGTGTGCTTCTGGTTCCATCGACTCTGGCTCCAATTGACTTTGCATTGAAAAATTGTCGCCCCTCTCTCTGAGCCTCGTCATTTTGGTCTTACAATGTTCATATTAACCCGTTCTACATAATCCTGGTGTTTTTATTTAGCTATTTTGTTCACAAATCAATTCCAATTGCTAATATGGAACTTGACTCCAAATTCCAGGGGTCTTAGGGGCCCAGAATTTGAGCCTCTTCCTATTAATTTATATAAGAGGGGGAAATAAGTGAGGTTTCTTGCCCCGGGCCCCCAAATGTCTGTTGATGGGCCTGGTTGGTCACTTTTTTATACAGTCTATGGTATGGATAGACTTTTACACATTCAGAACTGAAAAATGGATGAAGGACGTTTTAATCAAAATATTTAGGAACGGGTTAAGCAAAACCAGTTTGTTACCACACAAGTTGTTCTGTAAAAAAATATTAATTATGGCGACAAAAATGTGAACTATAACAAATAACAAAAATACAGTTCGAAGGGCACTTGGAGGACACTTATAACATGATATAGTGACGGATGACTCATCATTAAATAAACATTTCAGTGTGAATCTGCAGTCTAGTGTTGTCACAATACTAAAACTGACAACCTGATTTGGATAAGGCACAGACTCGATACTTAATACCATGATGGTAAGCTTTTTTTAGACAATAGAATTTTCAACATTGAATCATAGTACTTTCTTCTGTATTCCCATGTGGTCTTATATTTGTGTAATCCCTCAGTCGTTCCATAGTGGTCCATGGGCGTATACTAGTCTATGTGCTCTTATACTTCTGATACAGCTCAACATCATTCTAAAGCTATTCAGGTTTATTTCTGGCCTGTGAATGTGACTTTTTAGTATCAGTACTTGCTCAAATGAGTAGGCCTATCTAGTTTCAATACTAGTTTAAGTATCAATTAGTATCTGATTTCTTATTTGACAACCCTAGTTCCTCAAAATATATACAAAATAATAACATCAAAATGTTATTTTAGCGTCAAAAGCCTTGTTTTGACCAAGTAGCTAAAGGTAGCATTAATGAAAATGAATGCATTGTTAATTTTGGCAAAGCTGTGTTTTTGGCATTAGAATGATGATCCACTTTAAAAACTACAGATCACTAATTAATGTAGTATTTACTGTGTTGGAAGAAGTACTCAGTTTTGTTACTTAAGTAAAAGTATAGATACTGGAGCAAAAAAAGAAAAGAAAAATTTACTTAAGTAAAAGTATTAAAGTATATGTTTAAAAATGTACCTAAAGAGTAAAAAGTAAAAGTATTTCATACAGATTTCAAATATAGTGTTTTGATAAAGCGTTTTGCTGAAATTTGTCCAACAGAAATGATTTAATTAATCTGTTTTTATTGTATATTCTTGTTTGCCCAAGCTAGAAATAAACCCTCAGCCTTTTCAGCAGGTCTCAGACAATAATTAAAAATACTTTTACTTTTCAGTCCAGTTCAAAAATGTAGTGGAGTAGAAAGTACAGATACGTGTTCTCAAATGTAGTGAAGTAAAAGTATCCACCTTAACATTTACTTAAGTATAGATACCTAAAATGTACTACTTTTTAACTTGTTACATTCCACCTCTGATTATTTATAACTATGAAATCATTAATATTACAAAACTGGGCCAGAATTTGTTGAAGAATCAAGTTTGTTGTGCCATGGTTACAGTATCCAGGGCAACCGTAGCTAGGGAGTTGGTCTACAGCGTATGTCCCAGGATGGAGAAACCAGAGCACTCAGACATAGGCAAAAAGTCAGGACCTTTTTACTGTGAGGTTCCATTCTGACCTCTATAGTGAGCAGTGGTGTGCGTATGACCTCTGACCTCTTTATGTTGTAGCAGCTCATGGTTCAAACTGGCGGCGTATTCACAGTACAAGTCGCTCCAGTGCTTTCCTCATTTTAAATAATAGCAGCTAATACTGAATACTGTACCAATACTGATTAGTGCATCTGAAATGATTAGTGTTTGATGAGGCTTAGTAAAAACATAGAGCTTAAAAAGGGGGTATTACACTTCTATTACACATAACATATTTAGATCACCATGTTACCTTTTATTGTTTATTGTTTTAGTCTCCCCTCCCTGTCCTCTCCATGCTAAGTGACTACCCCTTCAGAGTGCTATTACATTACAATAGGCGCGCATCCCACTAATGAAACTATTGCACATTGCTTCAGGTTTGTGAAGTAGCAGTGTATTGTTTTGTATTATGCTTTTATATATTTTTACAATTATCCAGGCTTGTGGGCTGAGTCTTGTAGAGGATTGTACAGCTAACCATACAATAGACCCATCTATAGCTTTTAATGTTGAACTTCTCTCAGTATGATTCACTGTTTTTATCTTTCCTGTTATTTGTTTATTGCTCTATTGACTGTTTTAATGTTTTCTGTAAAGCGTCTTTGAGTGTCCTGAAAAACACTATATAAATAAAATCTATTTATTATTATTATAATTATTATAAGGAGGCTTTGAATAGGGCCCAGGAGAGATCGCTAGATTACTCAAACATGCACGGATGACATACCTTTTCAGGCATGTTTTTGATGGAGGAACAATATTATAACATGGTAAAAAGCTCCAAAGAGTCGATTTAGCATAATACCCCCTCTTTAATACCATAGATTAAATAATTTCCACACACACATATGTACATGTATATATATGTATATATAGTCTAGTACAGTTGATGTTCATAGAGAGGCAGAACTGTGTGTTTGTGCACTGGCGTACAGGATTGTGCCAGGTCGAGGGGGCCAGTCGGGGTCGTCCTGCAGCTCCAGAGCCAGCTGTCTGTACCTCATCCTGGGGGGGCGCTGCTCTCGACAGAACAGCCACGACAGGAACGGCCGGCCCCAGCGGTCATTAGCCACCTGCAAAACAAGAAGGATGTTGAAATCAGTTCTCTAGCCAATAGGGATGTAACAATATCCAAATCTCACGGTACGATATTATCACGATATATGAAGACTTTAACAGAATAGCAGAAGATATGATATGTTCAAGATATGAACATAAATAATGGACCAATGCCTTCATTCCCCGAGGTCACTCCCACTAGCGTTAGCAACAGGTTTGATTGACAGCTAATGCGTTCATTGCTAAGTAAGCCCCCTTCCCGGCAGGTTTGAATGACATTTACATTTATCCAGTGACAGCACGACTTTTCCGGGCTTTTAACAAGTGGACCAAGGCCTTTAATAAAACTGGACCCCTGCAGTTTTGTTTGTGGATTTAACTGTGTTGGCTGATAGTTTGTAAAGGAGTGCATCTAACAACTTTAA
Organism: Taenioides sp. WSHXM2023; assembly: GCA_029959045.1. Classification (NCBI taxonomy): domain Eukaryota; kingdom Metazoa; phylum Chordata; class Actinopteri; order Gobiiformes; family Gobiidae; genus Taenioides; species Taenioides sp. WSHXM2023. The sequence continues at coordinate 25,356,854 of CM057096.1, forward strand.
CTTGTCAAACAACTTTTTTTTCAGGTTGTTGTACTTTTTAATTTGTTCTATTAGTCTTAAAATATTTCGTCATGGCTTGTTCGGCATTTAATTGTGCTAACAGACCTTCGAAGACCCCCGGTATCCAGTTTTTCTGGTAAGTAAAATAAATAAACTGATGGTAACTGATTTATTAGTTAAATAACCTGTATGGACGTGTAGTAGTATAATAGCCCAATGTAACTATCACATCAGTGTTCAGATAAAAAAACAAACCACCGAACTACTGTGGTCCGTGCAGAACGGTGTGTAACAGAGTATCTGCCACTCTCCGGAGAGAAGGGCGGGCACATTTAACAACATCAATCATGATTGGCTCTTGTGGTTGCTATGATGCTCCCGGACAGATTTCCAAATATGGAGCCTGGCTCCAAATTCACTCCTGTAACCGTTAGCATCAGGAGCTTTATTTGAGTGGAGCTGAACACTATGGGTGACGTCACACTTGCTTAGTTCACTTCGTTTATACAGTCTATGTGTTGACAATATGAAATGATTTGAACATTTGTGTTTCTTGCACCGCTCCTTCAGATATAATGCTTGTCTATCCTTTGAAAATACCAGATTATGTGCATTATTTAATGTTTTATTCAGATGAAGAGGAAGCAGCAGAGTGCATAAGCAGAGTCCCAACCTGAGCCGAGCCAGCAGGGGGCGATGGAGGCACTGGACTATTGCTGTGATTGTCTCTGAAAATGAGCCTCCGCAAGATGACGTCAAGGATCAACGTCTATGGAAGATTTCATTCAACTTCAGAATCAGCAGATCTTGCATAACAGATCAGGTTTAAAGCAGAGCAAATACACGTTTCATCAAAGAAAGAGGGACTGGGCTAATAAGCAGCAGTGGTGCAGAAGTTTGAGGAACATAGCTGCATGCAGATAAAGATTTATTTTTGAGAAGTTGATAGAAAAGAGACGTACCTCGAGGATGAAGGAGATGACAGTGTTTGAGATGATGATGAGCACCACAGTGATTCTCCACTCATGAGGAACACACACGATCTGGGACCACAAAAATTATAATAAAATACAATGCTTTCAAAATAGTGTTGTCACGATACTGAAATTTTAAACTTGATTTCGATACTAAAGAATAGATTCAATACTCAAAACCGATTCCGATACCACGATGATAATAAAAAACACTCTTTATTTAGACAATGCTATTTTCAACATTAAATTGTAGTACTTTCTTTTATATTACCATGAGGTTACATGAACATATAATAAGAAGTAAACATTTTTATTAGTTTATTCTTTTCACATTTTACATTTGGTTTGTGCTGACCAGATGAGGTTTGGGCTACTAAATATTACGGCTAAAACAAAGTTGTTCTCAATATATGGCGGTTAGCTTATGGTATGGATGGTATGAGCTGCCATAAATACTGGAATTGCATTCAACATATACCTTATGCCTTTAAGACAGTGTGTATCTATAAATAAACCACAAAAAATGTGTGTGATCAAAACATTGTTTTTGGCTTACATCAAGGAATTTATCAATTGCTGGTATAGGAAACAGCACGATGAGGAAGAGGAAGGTGTACAGGCCAATGCAGGACAACATAAAGGGCCCTATGGACATGCAAAACAGTCATTATTCAGTACCTTTTTCCTTCTGTAAATGTGTAAGACTACATCTCGAACAGTATATGTAGCCATCATTATTAAGTACTTAATGTTAAAGTACTGTATATCCTGAACAGTACATGTAGTGTGTGGCAGAGACCGTTCCTTACAGTTTTTGTAGCTGGGCTGTCTGAAGGGCTTTCCTTTGGAGAAGCCAATGGCCACAGCCAGATACTGGAAGGAGGAGACGTAGAAGAGCGTGGTGTTCTCGTAGTTTTTGATGTTCTTAATGTCGATGTAGGAGTTATTCAGACTGAAGGGCTGAGACGAGTGGCTCACATTACAAGCACTGAACACACATCAACAGGCTATAGTTAAACATGGAAGCATTTTAAACAGACATGAGACACTACTGGCAAAAACAAAAATGCAGGGAACTACCACCCATGATCCTTTGTACAGCAAATATGATTTCATTAATGTTAATTAATTTAGTTTAGTAAAACATTAGTTTTCGCTGAAAAAATGCCATGCATGTTTGTGATTCATCTATTTAACATCAGTGTATTGATCATCAGATTTACAAAAAAGTCCAAATGGTGCGTCATGTGCAACACACACACACACACAACACATAAGTGCGTCTCAAACCAGTGTGGTGTACAGTGATTAGTCAGTCTCTGAACCTATCACAATCAAACACTTCAACTGGAGCCGAACAGAATGGATTCTTAAGAGTTTGTGAATTCACAAAAATTGCACAAATTCATCTTGCTGGCAAGTTCTAACTATTTTTTATTTCCTGGTGTTGGGTAAATACTGACTTGGATTGAGGCGTCCACTTCTCATACCAGCTCTGCTCCTGGACCAGCAGGAAGGCGAGCAGCTGGAAGAGCAGACAGGTGAGGATCTGTGTGAAGACGGAGAAGAGCAGAGGCCCCGAGATCAGGCTGGAGGGGGGCCGCCGGGGCACCAGCTGGCCCCAGGCCGGGTTCAGACTCACTGCACATACACAAGACGGGACAACCGCTGAACTCAAATCTAATTTAAAGCATATAAACAGCACTTGGACATACAAGTGGACAGATTATAGAAATGGGGCATATTTCATGAATTTTGTTTTGAAGAGATGCAAAATTGTAATACTGAGTATTGTTTATCATTTTAAAAATGCTGGAAAAAGAGCTGAGTAAAAACAGAAGAACTCAATAGCTGAATGTCACCAGTAAAAGCACCAGTAAAAGTTTAGACAAATATAATACAGAGCGTCTATTTCATGGAAAGACAAACATACACTATAAGGATTAAAAACAAAAGTCTCATAAAGGTAAATTGTGCATTAGTCTTATATATGGCACTTTGCCCCAGTTCAAACAGTAAGTAATGGTAAACTGTTAGAGTTTCTATAGTGGTGCTGCTGTATTTACTCACTTGTAAAGGCGATGATGAGAATAATGGCAATGTCAATGAAAAGGAACTGGAAGTCTCCTAAGTTACTAGGAATCTGTAACAGAGAAAAGAGTATTAATAGTGTTTTTATTTACTTAAAAAGGCTCTGGCTCATTTTAAAGGCTTCAAAATGCTTCTGCCAAATTCCAGGTTACGTTTAAAATTGAATTATAGATGGACATTAAAGATTTATCCAGTTGCCCTTAAAGGTGCATTGTGTAACTTTTCTGGTGGAGGGTCTGTCAAATGCTTTTCTCAATGGAGATGTTATTGCTTTGTCTGGAATGTTTCACAGTATGGCATTAAACCTTTCTATCTTCATGGAAACCAAACCAGACCAAGTTACAGGTCAGATCTGTGGAGAAGCAACCCAGCTCAAGGAAAAAATATGTATATATAGATTTTTTTTATATATAGATTACAAGATTGTGGACTCAACTGATACCAAAAGGTGTAACTTTTGTGCTTTTGTGGATTTTATGTTCAAATATATAACCAGTCCGAATATTAAAAAGTAAAAGTAGTAGATACCGAGTAGAGCAGAGTGACACTGAGGTACTGGATGATGCTGTACAGAGCCATGAACTTGAACACACAGAAGGACGTGATGAGAGCTGCTCGACCCTCTCTGTGGAACAAACACAAGAACATTACCGTGCAGTTCTGCATTTACTAAACCATACTTTAAAGCTGCTCTGTGTAACTTTTCAGGTTAAAGGTCAGCCACATGCTTGTCTTCATAGAGATGTTATTGCTTTGCCTGTAATGGTCCACAATATTGCAATAAACCTCAAAATCTATCTCCGTGAAGACAAGGATGTGTCGTCACTACGCTAAGTCAGATCTATGAAGAGGCGACACCGCTCACAGTAAGAACTCATGTTTTTCAAGGATTTCTTATTAAATAAAAACACCTGTAATTGAATAGTGAGATAATTTTGATGCTATACTGTGGAACATTCCTGACAAAGCAATATAATCAATAATAATAACTACCCCACACAGTGCATTTTTAATCTTAAAGGTGCATTGTGTAAATTTTCTGGTGGAGGGTCTGTCAAATTCTTTTCTTCATGAAGATGTTATTGCTTTGTCTGGAATGTATGGCATTAAACCTTTCTATCTTCATGGAGACCAAACCAGACCAAGTTACAAGTCAGATCTGTAGAGAGGCGACCCCGCTCAGTCAGAATGCCTGTTTTTCTAGGTATTTTTGAGCTGTAAAACCACCTGATGAGGTTGGGGACACAGGAGATGTTGGGGGTGGAGGAGGTGAAAGGAGAAGCTACAGACGCCTCCAGCTCAGACAGAGAGATCCCACTGTGAGCCCTCTTCAGTGCCTGCAAAGGAGACAGGAAAAGTTATGTTTTAATCCTGATAATATCAAAACATGTGGCATTTATGAGACAGCAGTAAAATAATAAATCATAAACACTAAAGTAATAAGAGATGTTTTCTAGTTTGTAGCCATCTTATTTTCGCAGCATACACACTCCCAGTATGTGTAGAGAAGCAACAATGGAATTATTTATAAAAAATGTATGTATTATAACAATGAGGGCCAGCACATGGTATTCAACTCATTCTCTGAAAATGCCTCGAAGTTCATTTTTATTTTGGCGGCACTGACATGGAGCAAAGCATTGTGGTCTATGGAGTTCTGTTTCATCCCTACTGCCAAGAAATCGTTCAGTACTTCATCTGGGATTTCATTACACCAACATTTTTACGGTTTGTATTATTGTGTGAAAGGTGCTGTAAAATTGTATTTTAGAGTTTTATTTATTTGTTCATTTATTTTTGCCTAATTTGTGGTGTATTTTATGCAATAAACTAGACTAAACATTTTGTCTGCCAATGAACATCAACACATAGCCCTTTATAATGAGCTTATAGTGAGCTTTTAATCTAGTCATTTAACATTATTGCCAACATTTCTTCTTCTCTATCTTTTAATCATGTATTTTGTTGATATAAATATATATTTGTCTTACTCCACAGTCATTGGCTCCGTCTCCACACATTCCCACAGTGTAACTGAAAGAGTGTAGACAACACAAAATCTGTTTAGTGACACAACTACACACACTTTAACTATAACAGACTTAACTATAACAGAATAAGAGAATCCATCTGAACTCACTTGAGGCTCTGCAGGACCTCCACCAGTTGAGTCTTCTGGTCGGGAGCCATTCGTGCAAACACTGTGGCCCCTAGAGAAAGCTGCAATGCCCCCATGTGGACAGATCAGGACAACACACTTAAAATGAGCCTGTCTTTGGGATATATAAATGTGAATGTGTTTGAATGAAGGTTTGGGCTCACCTTTGGGACCAGGTGTGGGAAGTGCTCCAGGACCACAGAGAAGGCCGGTCCACTCAGAGCAAAGTGAAATCTGTCATCAGTCTGCAGCCCGTCAGAGAGGGACTCCACCTGGATCTTTACTGACTGAAAACAGTCATAACATTTTAGTTACATATTTGAAAGAAAAACAGTAACTCTAAGATTCTAACTAAGATCCTAAACAAACCATCTACTAGTAAATCGTAGGATTTATTAACTTGGCACAGCAGGATGGATTCTCGTAATACTCGTGAGGTCACAGTTTTCTGTAAAGTTTCTCAACCACTTTCAATGAGAGGGTTTCCAGACTGATAATGTGTAGAACTCAATTCAGACTGACACATATATCAATCTGACGTGAGCCAGGTTAAGGACTTATGGCTTATGATGACACTGGGCCTCATTCATGAATCTTTTCTTTAAAAATGTTCGTAACTTCCACTTTAAGAAGATGCTGAGAGAATTAATTATGCACCAGATTCACAAAGTGTTCTTAAGATCGCAAATTCCTTCTTAAGTTGCACCTAATTCACCAACAGCCAGCTACGAACACCTCCACGCTCAATTACATTTCATTTATAAAGAAAATGAATATGTATTTGGTTAGAAACGCTCTCTGAACTTCCATATATGGCCAATATGGGTTTGGTATTATGACGCGTGAAAGGGCGAGGGAAAGAGTGAGGAGGAAGTGAGGTGGAGGTGGAGTCTAAAGACTACGGCTGTTTTACAGCTTCAGCGGCGATTTCAACTGTCTAAACTCACATGAACACACTCAGAGAGGGAATATTTAAGTCATCAACTTATTGAAATAACCTAGCGCGTTTATCGTATTTATCGTGCTTTTCGCGATCACGGACCCGTGGTAAATGGTGAGGGAGGGGGTTGAGGTGGGGGAAAATATATAACTTACAATCATGGAGGAATTAGAATTTTTTGTTGCATTATCATAGTAATAATATTCTAAAACAGTAGAATTTTTGTTCTTATGAGTGCTCCTGACTGTAGGATTTGTTCTTACAGAAAAAGTTTTGTGAATGCCAAAAATGTTCTTAAGAATGCCTTAAGTGTTCGTGAGAACGTTTCATGAATGACGCCGATTGTCCTTGTACTTGTAATGTAAAAGATAAATTGTGACATTTGACACACAAAGAGAAAAGAGAACAGCAGTAGTTTTGGCTGCTCGCTTTCAGACTGGTATTTGTGTTTGTGTTTGGTACTTGTGTATTTCTGTTGGTACCTGTGTGTTTCTGTTTGGTACCTGTGTGTTTCTGTTGGTACCTGTGTGTTTCTGTTGGTACCTGTGTGTTTCTGTTTGGTACCTGTGTGTTTCTGTTTGGTACCTGTGTGTTTCTGTTGGTACCTGTGTGTTTCTGTTGGTACCTGTGTGTTTCTGTTTGGTACCTGTGTGTTTCTGTTGGTACCTGTGTGTCCTTGGTCTGTGGGCTGTGGCTGTAGTTCCAGCTGATGCTCGCTGGGTGGAAGTCTTTTGGAGGAGCAGCGTCTGCGATGATCACGGTCTCATGAGCTTGGATCATTCCACAATCTCTCGCCACAGAGATCGCTGTCAGCATGTTGTCTCCTGTTCAAACAAATCAAATCAGAAATCATCATGTAAAAGAGCATTTTACAAGTATATATATCACAAATGCTAAAAAATACAGCTAACATTCAAATAAATGACAAAGTAAAAACATAGATAACATGTTTTACAATTTAAGCCTAACCCTACCATTGTGTAACTTCAATAGAAATAAAAAGTTAAAGCCCTATTTCGGAACATTCCCCATGGAGAAGGATACGTCTTATATCATATTGTGGAATATTATAGCCAAAGGAACAAAAAACATTTTTGTTCAAGGTCCTTCTCCAGGTCAAGTAAGAGCCAGGTTTGTGGAGATGCAAGCCTGCTCACACCAAGGACGCAAAATGGAAAAAAAAAAAAAAAAAAAAAGCCTTTTTTTGGGCTTAAATATTATACGGTGGGGCTTTAAAATAAAATAGTAAGAAATCTGTGGCAAAGGTGGAGTTCTGTGATATTTCACAAGAAGAATTCAGTTGCATAAACAACAATGTAAGGACCTGCCGGCAGTTGAATAAAAACAGGACAGGACAAGTTTAAGAAAGTCTATAGCATAGAGTCCCTGTACTTGTATTGTATTATGTTATATTGTATTGTATAGTCTTTTGTTATGTATTACCAGTGACCATGAGCGTGCGGATGTGGGCCTGGTGCAGGTCTCTCAGCACTCCTGATGTCTCCTCTTTAATCTTGTTCTGCATTATGATCAGGCCCAGGAGCTCCAGGTTCTGCTCTATCACGTCTCTATGACACAACACATGGGATTACAGATGAGATTACATTTGCTTGTGTCAAAAGTATAGAAAACCAGATCTATTTAAAATCAATACTAAAACTAGAACTCAAACTAGATACTCATTTGAACAAGTATCGATACTAAAAAAAAGTCGCATTCACAGGACTGAGATGAACCTTTCCTGAATCGCTTTAGAATGATCTAGAGCTGAATCAGAACAAGTATAAAAGCACATAGATGAGGACCCCAATAATGAGATACAACTTGTGAGTGAACTGTAAGATATACATTATATCTCTATGAATTACTGTTATTAATGAATAGAGATGGGACAAGATCTCACAAGACAAAATTGCCACGAGATTGTGCACACATGCTGAAAATAATCTCGTGAGATTTTTTTGCCATGTTTTTACGTTCGGATTGGATACAAAAATGGAGTTAAGTACTGGTGAGTCACATTTTTTGAGAAGCTGTAGGCCCAAAAAGCACTGCTCCAATGATAGCAAAAATATTAAATTAAATAAAGTAAATCAAAAATCGTGAGGTCAAATTTGGAAACTGGATCGCACAGTTTATTTATCATAAAGAATGTCAAAATCTCGTCTTGTCTCGTAGATCCAATCTCGTGTCTCGCCTCGTATTGTGGAAATTGCATCCCGTCCCACCCCTATTCGTTAAATAAACAACATATTTTACCTTGTCAGAAAAAAACCCAAACATATAGCGTCCTAATCACATTGAACTCTCTTTAAACTTGTACTTAATAAAACATAAACCACCACTGTCACACTTCATGATACAGACTGTTATAGATAATGACATAGAGAGACATGTTGGGACTAGTTTGTTTTATCAGTGAGAAACAGTTAAAGCGCATTTGACTTAGGTTTTTACATCAGTTAAGTCAGAGTTTGTGGATAATAAATAATTAGCTGGGTCTGTTGAACTACCATGAGTCATATTTTGCATAATCAATGTAGAACCACTCCTGTACGAAAGAAGGATTCATCTTAAAGGGCCCATATTAAACTATTTTCTGATCTATGTTATAATCTTGTTTCTTCATCACAAACAGACCTGGAGTTGTGTTTTGTTTCATTCACACATGTTTAACACACAAATCCTGCATATTTAGGCTGAGTTCTTCACTCAAACAGAAAACACTCTGATCCACCTTGTGATGTCATACAGGAAGTGCTCCACTGTGTTTTTAAACTCCACACACCTACACTAGAATCATCTGAATGAGTTTAGCCCTGGAATTGCCAATCTCTACTGAAGTAAAGCTAAAAGGAGCTGTTAACTTGAAAATTACCGCTTGATGACATCACAATGTGGAACAGAGCATTTTGAGATTTGGAGATGTAGACAGACTAATAATAAAGGATGACTAAAACATATGTGAATGAAACAAAAGACAACTCCAAGTATGTTTTTGATGAGGTAACAACATTATAATATGGTTTAAAGGTGCATGGTGTAACTTTTTTGGTGGAGTGTCCGTCAAATTTATCAGTGGAGATGTTATTGCTTTGTCTGAAATGTTTCACCGTATGGTATCAGACCTTTCTATCTTAATGAAGACCAAACCAGACAGGTCAGATCTGTGGAGAAGCAACTCCACTCACAGTCAGAATGTCTGTTTTTCTAGGTATTTTTGAGCTACAAAACCACCTGTAATTGAATAAATGTAAGGGTAGAGCTGTTTAATGTCATACTGCGGAACATTCCAGGCAGAACAATGACACATCCATAGAAAAAAGCAGGTAACAGTTAGATAGTGTACCTTTAAAGTTCACAAGAGTAAATTTTGCAGAATAAGCCTGTATAATATAATCATGTGTAGTATGTTTTATTGAAATGAGGACTATAACGTGTCATATACAGAGTTTAACAGTAACATGTAGTAGCATATAGACTAAAGAGCGAGACCTGCTCAGAGCCTGGATCTTGTGCCAGGACAGTTTGGTCTCCAGCTGCCTGTGGGCCAGAGCTATCACCCTGAAGCCCTGAAGAGTGAAGGCCTCCAGAGTCTCAGTGAAGTTCTCCGGGACTGTCACGAAAAACACACAAAACAAATGACAAATGGGTGAGTATGTGGAGATTTCTAATACAAATTGTGAAAAATATATAGTAATGGATTTTATCAAGGAAGGATGGTATAATATTTAGATTGCAGTGAAATATGTTTGGCTATTGAAAACATTTCTATACAAAAATAATTAGACTGTGGATAATGTTGTAATTTAGACTATAAAGTATATAAGATGTCAAGTGGATAGTTTTAATATAAGTGGTGAAAAATCCAAAATGACATCAATAGAAAAAAAACAGTTGAATTTGTGACTTTTGTGTCGCTTTACAAATAGTCTAAATAATTACACTGTGGATGACATAATTTACATGTTCAATGTTCAAGGTTTTTTGTTGTTTTTTTTTGTATTAAGAGCAAATGCAAAAAAAACAAACAAAAACAAAACGCAAACCATACTATACATTCTGCAGTACGCGTCCATGTCAATGGACTGGTTGGCTGCTTTTGTGACTACCTGGCTCACAGACTGAGTAGATTTTGAAATTTTTTGTTTTTTGAGCTCAACTGTGCTCAACTGAAACACCAGAGTGGAGTAAGAACGTGGCCTTTTCTGTCGCGTTCACATGGCTCTCCTGGACTCTGCTGTGATGCTGCAGGACAGAGGAGGGGCACATTTGGCTCTTCCTCTCCTCAAACTGCCCTGACACAGGATCTGCTGACCCTCCCTGACCAGTCCTCCTGTTAAACTGCACTGAGACCTTTGACTGAGACACAAGGGCCAATGAGACACGCAGAGGAAATGTTGCAGCAACATCAACTGCAACAGTTTACTGCAGCAAAACTTGAATTTGAATTTCCCTCGAGATTTAGTTAATTGAAATGATTATATAAGTCACAATATCATTTTTAGAAGCAAAAAAAATATATTGAAAATACATATTTTGGAAAAAAAAAGTCATTATTCCAAAAACCTTGATTACAAAGTGCTTTTTATCTGTCTGTTTTTAGGTCACATTAGAAGAAATGTAATGTACAGTACAGTATGAATGAAAGTGAATTAGGGTGTAACTGTTTGGGCATGATGCGAATCATGAAAAATCGTGAAATCGTGATGTTTCTTCTCACATAATCATACATTTTGTGATACTTCATTCACGTCAGTCATTTTAGCGTCAGTGTTAGACCTGTGTGAGGTTTGCAGAGACTGGCCACGACCTCTGGCGCCCCCTTGAGGAAAGCATTCATGTGTTTCTCCCCGAGCCTCCGCACCACCACACTCATCCTCTGCAGCGCTGAGGAGAAGGGAAACTGACGCACAATCCCGATCTCACACAACTGAACAAAACAAGAAGAGTTGGAAGTGACGATACAATGACACAATGTTAGCAAAGCATGGTTTTGTGATGATAAAACGTACTGATGTCTCTGTGAGGTCGCTCAGGTCTGTCTCCATGACGATGGGGTTGGGCGGACGCACCACAGTGGGCATTATGGGATTGTGGAGGGCTGTCTCTTCTTGGGTGGGTTCCTCCAAGATCTAAAGATAAAAAAATGACCAAGGACAGAATATAATATTATTGTGGCCACACTGGCTTGTCAAAACCGAATCTCATCAAATCTTAGGAACTAGGCAAGGCCGGGCCAGGTTAGTACTTGGGTGGGAGACCGCTGGAAACACCAGGTGCCACAGTGGGGCGCCACTGGTTGTTGTGTCCTTAGGCAAGACACTTCACCCACATTCCCTTGTATGAAAGTGGTGTGCGTGTGTGTTGGTCAGAGGGGTCAATGAGACAGATTTGCAGCCTCGCCTCCATCAGTCTGCCCCAGGGCAGCTGTAGCTACAATAGTTAAACTTGCAAATGGGAAACACCGTAATAGCCACTGGTCTGTTACATAATCCAAGGACAAAGAAACAATTATTTTAAATGATACAGTAGGATAAGTGTGCGTCTGTGTGTGTGAGGAGCAGTGCCTCACCCAGCCTGTGGCACTGAACATCTTGAGGTCCAGGGGGTCTCCAGAGAGCTGCCCGTCGATGGTGGTCAGAGAGTGACACGACGCCATACAGGCCATGAACGGTGAGGAGCACAGGGCTTCAGTATTCACAGAGGACTCAGGGGCAAGAAATCTACAACAGAAAAAAGATTGTGTTACTGTGTAGTCTTGTCATGACACTAAAATTTCAACTTCAGTTTCGATACTAAGGACTCAACACTCAATACCGATACCACAATGAAGATAAAAAAAAATCAACTTTTTTAGTAATAGAATGTGATTTTCATACAGAAAATAATAATAATTTCTTTATGTTACCCGAGGTCCTATATATAGTTCTGATAAAGCTCTAAATGACTCAAAAACTGTTCAGGAAAGATCACATTTGTTGCAGTAGCCGATTGAGAATTGCTCAAATTAATGTTTCGATATTGGTTTTAGTATCAGTTAATATCTGATTTTCGATTCTTTTGATAACCCTACTTCTTCTGACATTCATGTAGAGTTTCCATTCAGTAAAGAAAAGTTTTGACACTTTCTACTCTGAGAAATATTCTAAAAGACTTCAGGATTACCTTCTGTCCTCCACTCGCTGCACTCCCCACAGGTCCAGTCCATCCTCAGTCAGAGTCCCAGTCTGAAACATATGTTCATTTGACAAGAAATTTTAATTTAGATTTAGTCTTTATCCTTTGATTGAAATGATTTAGTTGGCTTATTCTTTTTAGTTTTGCTCGACGAAGATGTCATGCTAATTTGGTCAACTAAATCCATAATAATGAATATGAACCTGAAAATATATTTTTCTTGAAACTAATATAATGGCATTGCTTCACAGACACGGTGAGTTTATTTATGGTCTGATTTGGGACGTGAAAAATGGAACTTGGAACTCTGCTCATTTTTTTTCACTCATATTGTTTAGTTTAGTTCTAAAATATCAGTAGTCTACTTACAATTGACAAAAAATTTACATTTTTTTTTTTTGGTCATATTTTTACCCATTATAACTTTGGATTTAGTTAGTTGTATTTAGTTGGCAAAAATACAACCTTGACAGAAACTCTGAGGACAATATTTCAGTCAATGAAATTAACAATATGTACAGCTACAGAGGTCAGGAAGGGACACACTCTCAAACAACTTTACTGCAATGACAATAAATAAATAAATAAATAAATAAATAAATAAAACTGATTTTCCCAAAATAAAACAATTAAACAGTAATTTCTGAATAGGATTTTGTGGCAGTTATGTTTTCTGTAGACTGTGAAAGAGTATGCTATGGTTTTGGTATGGTTTTGTTATCATTTGAACATATTTTACCCAAATTGCATCAGTTGTGTGTTAATTCTCAGCCTTCTAGCTTTTGTTCCTTATCGTTCACTACACTAAACTACATACAGAAACATTAGCATGGCTGACCTTGTCGAAGCAGACCAGGTTGAGCTGCCCACACATGTTGATCCTCTGGGGGCTGATGCAGAAGATGCCCACCCTCTTGAGGCGGCGCTGGGCGTACACGATGCCCGCTGTCATGGCGGCGGGCAGAGCAGGGGGCACAGTGATGGTGATGATGTCCAGAGACTTGATCACGATTAGTCTAGGTGGAACCTGTGACCACAAGTAGAAGTGCTCAATTAGTTTATACATTTTAAGTAAGATTATTTTGCAAGAGTTATTAGTGATATATTTTTGTTCAGAAGTGTTTAACAGAAAATACTGGATCTGTTACTTTTTTGATTGTATTATTGATCATTTGGTTCATTTCAAGTTAAAGTGGGCATATGTAGGAGGGAGATGAAAACAGGAAATTTCAGAGCAATGGTGCCGGCAGGGCAATCACTCAAATTACAACTTTGAGTGAGTTCATAATATCTTATGTAAAAGCTGATTTTCAATAGTTTTCTTTAAAGATGCACTATGTAACTTTGCTGGTGAGGAGTCTGCCACTTGCTTGTCTCCATGGAGATGTTATTGCTTTGCCTGGAAGTTTTTAACATGCTGAATATTCTTAATATGAGCGGCATCACCTCTCCGCAGATCTGACCTGACATCTCCATAGACTCAGACAGACAGATAGCGGAGCCTCAACCAGAAAAGTAACATAGTGCATCTTTAAGTCCTATGTTAGAATTTTCCCCACATACATTGTTGATGACGCTGAGGGCCACAGTGTAGATGAAGCCAATCGCCGCCACTCCCACCAGACACAGCAGGAACAGGTAGGCGTCTCTGTACAGTTTGAAGTCTGTGGGTTTGGGGTAAAGGATGGAACGCACCAGCTGACCTTTCTCTGTACTGAAGCCTGCCAGACACAGAGGTAAAGTTTAGTTTAGTTTATTTTATTTAAAGGACAGTGTGCAGTTACATTAAAAGATGGCTGCACCAGATTTAGCATAATGCTACTTTCCATCTGTAGTCCTAAAACAACAATTAACACAACAATTAAACAACAATTAAAACAACAATTAACACGTACAATGTAAAAACAATACAATACAAATCAGTGCAAGAATTCAAAAGTACAAATTATTCAGTGTTCAGCACAGACTAATAAAACAAGTAGTATAGCAACAATAAAATAATAAAATAAAAGTAAAATTGCAGCAGTTACTTAAAGTGCAAGGGGTCAGTATTATTTAAAGTACAAGAGGTAAGTAAAGTGCCTCAGTATGTTTGCAGTGCATCAGAAAAACAGTGCAATAGCTACCGGATGTACCCACGAGGGTAACACCCGGTAGCTATATATCCAACTGGTGTGGAATACGGCAGTGTAATAACAGTCATAATCTGATAGTCTGGGGCCAAATACCCGTCTGGTATTGTTAGTGCGCACAGGACTGGTGCTCTAAGAGCCAATCTTTGACGGCCCGTGAGAAGCTGTGAAAATCTGCCATGTTCTTTAAGTTGTCTGGAAGCCCGTTCCATTCTTTGATGGCTTTGTAGGAAAAGGCTGATTGGGAAAAAGCAGACTTTCTTTTGGGAACATTGCAGTCACCCCTTGAGACAGACCTTAGCGCTCTGTTAGTAAGTTGAGCACGTGGCTGTACAAAAGTTTTTAAGGGGGGTGGGGCAGCGTCATGAAGGATTTTATGCACCAGGCGGATATCAGAGTATCTGATCAGATTGTCAAAGCTTAAAATTTTGTATTTGTCTAATATATTGCAATGGTGGTATCGCCGGGACTTTTTATCAAGAATTTTGAGTGCCTGATTGTACAAAGATCTTATTGGGATATGGGTTGCTTTGGCTTGAGACCAGGACGACATGCAGTACAGGATGTGAGAGATTATCATTGCATTGAAGTAAGATTTTGCAGCTTCCAGTGATAGAAAGTTCCTAATATAACGGAAGTTTGTGACATTATATTTCAAAACCTTACAGACCTTCTTAACATGCTTCTTAAAGGTTAGTCTGGGGTCCAAGATGACGCCCAAGTACTTGACTTCCTCAACGTTTTTGAGCATGTAACTGTCCACATAAATATTTGGAAGAACACTGTGATTTTGTTTGTTAGAGAAGTACATTGTGACCGTTTTTTCTGTATTCAGTGAAAGGTTCATGCCGTGAAACCACTCCATTGCCTTTTTCATAACCTCAGAAAGTTTTACATCTGTACAGATTTTTTTTTTTATTAAAATAGTACTCATATTTATATTAAGTATTAATGAATAATTTATTATTAATAGTATATATAATATTAATATTAAAGTAACGTTTATGTTTAAAGAGGTGGTATTATGCAAAATCAACTGATTTGTTCCCTCATCAGAAATATGCCTGAAGAGGTTTTATATGTCACCCATACCTGTTTGAGTAATCTAGCGATCTCTCCCAGGTCCTATTCGAACCCTCCTTTATGGTTAACTTTACGATTCTGTCCAATATTCAGCCCACAAGCCTACATCACCCATGCTCCCACACGACAATTCTCCATAAATATACAAAAACATGATACAAAACAATACACTACAACGTCACAAACCTGATGCTGATTGTAATGTCATAGCGCTCTGAAGGGGGAGTTATGTGTTAGCAGTTCATACTCCACAGAAGTGTAATGCCCCCTCTTTAAAGGTGCACTGCGTAACATTTCTAATGGTGGGTCCACCATCTACTTATCTCCATGGAAATGTTATTGCTTTGTCTAGAATGTTCCACAGTACAGATTAAACCTATCTTTCACGAGGGACACAAGCAGGTTACAGCACTATGCTACATTACAATTCAGATCTGTGGAGAGGCGCCCCTATTCACTATTGTATATTTGAGCAATAGAAACACCCGTAATGAATAAATGCTTGCTGGATATGTTTTAAAGTCATACCATGGAACATTCCAGGCAACGCAATAGCATTTCCATGGAGACAAGCAGGTAGAGGACCCTCCATCAGAAAGGTTGTGCAGTGCACCTTTAAATGTTGTGACAAATATCTCCAGTCCTGACCTGTGCGGACCACCACAGCTTTGACCATCTCTCCGGTGTAGAAGCGCGTCTGTATGACCTGAGTCCCACAGAACAGCGTGTGGCGTTTGTGCTGTTCCACGCTGTAGGTCTGTGCCCCCTCCTCTCCTGACCCCGGAACATTGGTCTTTGTCACCGGGACACTCTCACCTAAGAATAACATTAAGGTCAACATTTAGAAGAAACCGGATGGGACAAGATATTTGCTACATGTGAAAAATGATCTTGTGAGATTTTTTTCATGTGTTTGCATTTGCACTGGAAAAAAAGGGTTAAGTGCAGTGGTAAAATGGCAACAAAAATACTGAAAAATTTACTCTTGTGAGCTTTAAGCAATGTTAAAATGTTATCTCCTCAAAAAACATGCAGTACCTGGAGTTGTGTTTTGTTTCATTCACACATGTTTACACACACATGTCTTGGTTTATTAGTCTGTTTACATCTCCAAAGCTCAAAATGTGATGTCATAAAGCAGTAGGCAGTAGTTTTCAAGTTAACAGCTATCTTTTATCTTTTGTTCAGTAGAGATTGGCAATTCCAGGGCTGAAATCATCCACATGATTCTAGTGAAGGTGTGTGGAGTTTAAAAACACAGTGGACATTTCCTTTATTACCACAAGACCTCACAAGGTGGAACAGAGTAATGAATGAAACAAAACACAACTCAAGCATGTTGGCGATGAGGAAACAACATTATAACATTGATGAAAAAGTAGCGTAATATGGACCCTTTAAACAAAATAAACATAAAATTATGAGGCCAAAATTGGAAACTGAATCGGATAATTTATTTATTAGGAGTTATGTTAAAATCTTTTCTCATTCTGGTGGACCCAATCTCATATCTCATCTTGTCTACAGTGTCTGTTGTGTCAGTTTGCTATTGCTTGTGTACTATAATTACAGTATACTCATGTTTACCAGTGAGCATGCTCTCATTGACGATGCAGGTGCCCTGGATCAGAGCTGCGTCACACGGCATGATCATCCCATTGGCTGGAATCGCGATGACATCACCAGGAACCAGGTCTGTGGACATGGCCTCCTCCACCTCTGTCCACAACAAAACATACATTAAAAATTTAAAAATATAGAGATGATCAGTTAGTCTTAAGGCATGGCAGGCATTTCCTCTTTTATTTTAATGTCTGAAAACTTGGATATTTATGAGTAGGTAAGTAGAACAAGATGGTGTAACCCCTCATTCATTCAAGCACGGTTCAATGTAGAGAAATTCACAACGCTGGTTATCTGGACACTGTTTTTGCAATTTCAAAGTTTAAACTGAAATCTTTTTGAAATTCCTTTGTAGATGATGTCTTCAGGCTGATGGGAGAGAGACAGTGTTGTCGGGATAGGGCTGTATAAATAGGGCTTCTGGGTAACTGAAGGTGTGGTTGAGCTGAGCTGTGGTTTGCTGGAGAGGAGCAGGGGGAGGTTGAGGCTGGTCCCGCTCCTGAATCTGACTCAATCATATTAACTCCACTTAATATAAATTCTAGTGCCTCAAGCCAGTACCATCAAACTGAAAATGACTTCTGAAAGGTCTCTGTCGCAAAAATCGTGCCCAGATGATCACTGTTAATATCTAATCTAATATCTAAGAATATGTTTTTGTAAATAATAAATACAACTTTACTATTTTACTATTAATTGCCTTAAATAAATTAACGCAAAACCTATAAAACAGCTCTAGTAATTCATCAGTTAAAAATTTACACTGTCTATCCATGTGTTTTTCTTATTTGCTTTTGTAGATATATATAGATGTATGTAATAAAATAATGATATCTTGTTACCTTTATCTCCTCGGCAGACCGAGACCCGCACCACGCTGTGAGTTGCCACCATGTCATGTAACATGACATATTGCTGCAATGATATATATATATAAAAAAAAAAAACATATTACTTGAAAATACATGAAGTTATGTGTTTGTTGTGCTTAATTTGATGACATATTGAATAGCTCTGGACTATATCATCGTCTATCGTGATGGATGACCCAACATCACGATGGAGAACCACCATCGTGATGCCACGCCCCCTGCATACGCACACACGTCAGTCTTTTTAGTTTTCTCTGTGTTCCTCATTTCGTTTGCCTCCCATTACACAGCAGACCAGTGTCTATCTCATGCGCTCCCCATCCCACAGCAGACCCGCTGACCACCGCTCTTCCCCTGGTCGCACCTGCTCCCACCTGTCCTGGCAGTTCGCTACCGCGTCTCTCACCTGAGGTACAAGTGTCCATCACTGCTACTGCTGACCGCTCACATTCTCGTCTCACGAGTGTCCACTGCATTTGCTCCCACACAGGTGGGTGTCTCGTGGATTATGGAATACGTTTACTGTAATATAAATGTTTCTGATATTACCGCTTTGCTCACAGCCATGGATTAAACCATGTCTCTGGGCAAAGTCAGTCAAATTAAACACACAAGGAGGGTGACTGCATGACCTGCATTTGCCCCGTACAAGTGCCTGATATGCGCCTGCTAAGTTCTACTGACTGTTGCTGCCAAGAGATCAGCACATACGAGACGTGCGTTTGCTTCTCTGTCACAGTCCTGAGCGGTCAATGAATGCGCATGCTGATCCCTGTCAGAGTCAAGTGTCTTGCTCCGTGCAGTTTTCTACGGTTCTGATGGTCACCTATCTACTGCCTAACTTTATAAACTAACCAAAGTGGCAATGGGAATAATTTGGTTACAAAATTAAATAGAGCTGATGACCTAAAGGGCATGAGGATGTGAGGAAATCCGACATCGCAGCATTAGAACCGCAGACAGGGTAAGAAAACTTTAGGGCAGCGCTGTAAATGGCCTCATGTGAATGAGCAGCTTTTGTGCAGTTCCAAATCAAACCAAACTATAGAGCAGTGCTAAGCCGATACAGGAAGCGGGCGAGGGGATGTGCTCAACATTCGAACAGCACAACAACATTCCACACGGCACACAAACATGTTATGCTATTTATCATCCTAATATATTTCCAAATAAAAGAAATCTTGATCATGTTACACACTGTTTTTCAGTAGACTAGTTGCGATTTATTTTTACGATTCTGGCAATTAATTGAACGCATACCACACCACGCCCTCAGTCCGCGCTACTCCACCCCCCGATATCATCGTCCATCACAGTGATTCACTGTAAACATCCTCAACTCCCAATTAAGGGGACATCGCCCAACCCTACTCTGAACTGTTTGGCAGTGAAGTGAGAAGCAATGTCAAACATGATTCAAAGGGATTCGGGGGAGAATGAGTCTCACATGAGTCTCTCAACTGAGTCTCACAGCTGAAATCCAGTTTTAAATGTGTTTTAAACCCCAGCTCCTGCAACGAATCATGAATCAGTGCTAGTGCAGCCTCTGCAGCTCAGAGAGTGAATTCTGGAGGTTCTGAGCTTTCACATGAGATATGCCCTGTCCATATACTGAGAATGAGCAAAACCTGTGTGTGTCCTGTCCTCTATCTGCAAATAAAACACTGGGAATCCAGGTTCAGATGTGATTGTAATAACCTAACAACTTTGCATACTTTATAAG
Organism: Taenioides sp. WSHXM2023; assembly: GCA_029959045.1. Taxonomy (NCBI): domain Eukaryota; kingdom Metazoa; phylum Chordata; class Actinopteri; order Gobiiformes; family Gobiidae; genus Taenioides; species Taenioides sp. WSHXM2023. Next base: position 25,376,630 of record CM057096.1, read on the forward strand.
AGGTACAGGTTACAAGGTTTAAAACAAAGAATTAGTCAAAAAGGCAATAACACCAAAACACTACACCAAGCGTATACCATCATTATAGGATGGTTTAAGACTCACAATCGGTTCCATAACTATTCAAACTTGAGTGTGTTTTCCACAGACACTTATCTGTGCAGTTCTTTAGTCTAGACTTTGACCTGCCTCAGACTGAAGGCTCAGAAGAATGAGGGGCTTTCCTGTTGTGAGGTCAGCGGGGGACTCACTCTTTTGATGGTGTACAGGGAGGTGGTGATGGAGATCACAGACATAAGCACGATGGCTGAGGCGTAGTAGTAATAATCTCCAGCGCTCCACAGAATCACAGAGAAGAGCTGGAAAATGTAGAAAGGGTTCAGCACCTGGGGGAGAATATAAAAAACAAATAGTCTTTAGTTTTTAATAAGTTGCATTCACTAATTATAAAATAAATACATCTAAAGCCAAAATCTACAATCTTCATGAAGGGGCATTGCTGAATTTCAGGAATATTTGGTTTATTTAACAAAACTAAATACTGCTGGATATTTTGATTTCATTCCTTTTCAGAGAAGTGTAAATTAGTTGATTTGATTTTATAGTTGTTTACTTTATAGTTTACTTAATGCTGTAATTGAGACATTGTGTTGAGAAATCATTAGCTGGGATTCAAACTCACCTCTTTTATGAGCAGTTTGAAAACAGACGGGACTCTCACTGCAATTTCATTCTCTCCAAAGAACAGCCTCCTGCACCAAACGCAAAGTGAAGTCAACTGACAACTGTTTTTATAGAGGTACTTTCGTTTTGACATGTTTTGGTACGGTTGGCTAACTGTGAGCCATCCTCAGAACTGTCTCCAGTGTTGGTGGTTTGAATCAACACTGGATCAGAGGTCAGTGAAATCAGGAAGTGAGACACAGATACCATCAACCATGATGAAGGAGCATTCTTCCTTTCGCACACATGGGACCCCTCCCCCAGAGACCACCAGGCGACAGGGGGAGGGGGTGTGGTCAGCCTGGCCAATCCGACATCAGACTGACCACAGCCACAGGAAGTAACAACGGCATGTCACTACAAGAGACAGTTCTGAGGACGGCTCGCAGTTAACAGGCGAAACATCAGATAAATACATCTCACAAGTGGTAGAACGCAACACAGTAAAAGTAGTAAAGTACTCTGCTTAAGTATAAAATTTTAAGTATCTGTACTTTACTTAAGTACATTTTCAAGTGGATACTTTTTACTTTTACTTCACTACATTTGAGAGCATGTATCTGTACTTTCTACTCCATTACATTTTTGAACTAACTGAAAAGTAAAAGTATTTTTACTATTGTGTGAGACTTGCTGAAAAGGAAGAGGGCTTATTTTTAACACATTCATAATTTGGGCAAAAACAAAAATACACAAATGAAAACAGCTAGAAAAAAAACAAACTATAAATTCTGTTGTTTCTGTTGAACAAAATTCAGCTCAAATCTTTATTAAAATGACTAAATTTGAATTGAATCACAAAATTTGAACTACATTTTTAAACAGGATACTTTTACTTAAGTAGATTTTTTCAAGTGGTACTTTTACTTTCACTTGAGTATTTTTTCAGTCCTTTTACTTAAGTAACAAAACTGAGTACTTCGTCCACCACCGCTGCATCTCACTTATAAACTGTCTGATAACACTGGGGAACACTAAAATTTTTACTTTCTGTTGCATTGGATTTTTAACTGATTCTGAAGGATTTTTAGGCGCTGATTTCAAATCTGAAATTACAGTCCCTGACAAAAGTCTTGTCGCTTATCCATTTTGTAGAAACAAAAGCTTATAACCTGACTTTAAATTAATCGATTGGTTTTAGAAATGTCTCATATGAAAGCTAAAACCCTCCCAAATTATGCTCAATATACTAAAATAAATTTGCTTCACTGAAGAAAGATTCATCATTTAATGAACACAGAAAGGTCAGATTTTGGCAAGACAAAAGTCTTGTCGCCTACAGAAAATTGAACAAATAATTTACTTCAAATACAAAAATATGTTGCATAACGTCAGTGAATTAAGTAGTGGTGCTGTGAGATCCATATTTAATATCTTGTATGACTTCCATGAGCTTGAAGGACTGCATCCATGCGGGTCGACAATGATTCATACAATTTGTTGATGAAGTCATCAGGAATAGCAAAGAAAGCAGTCTTACATGCCTCCCAGAGTTCATCAAGATTCTTTGGTTTTGCCTTCCATGCTTCCTCTTTCATTCTACCCCAGACATGCTCAATGATGTTCATGTCTGGTGACTGGGCTGGCCAGTCCTGGAGCACCTTGATCTTCTTCGCCTTGAGGAACTTTGATGTAGAGATAGAAGTATGCGATGGAGCACCATCCTGCTGCAAAATTTGACCCCTTTTATGGTTGGGAATGTAAGAGGTAGCTAATACTTCTTGATATTTTAGGCTATTAATATTGCCTTCCACCCTGCAAATGTCTCGCACACCCCCATACTGGATGTAACCCCAGACCATGATTTTTCCGCCACCAAACTTAACTGTTTTCTGGGTGAATCTTGGATCCATGCGGGCTCCAGTAGGTCTCCTGCAATATTTGCGGCGGCTGTGATGTAATTCAACCGAGGATTCATCTGAGAAATCCACCTTCTGCCACTTTTCCAGTGTCCATCCTTTTAGCAGGCTGTGGGCCTTGGCAAATGCCACACGGTTTTTTAATTGCCTTTTGTTTAGTGCTGGTTTCTGTGCACTGATTCGACCATGGAGGCCATTTCGAGACAGAATTCTACAAACTGTTCTGGTTGACACAGGGACTTGAGGTGACCAGGCCTGGTGGAGCTCTGCTGCAGTGGAAAAGGGGCTGGCCTTGGATTTTCGAATCAACAAACGGTCCTCCCGAGCAGTTGTCTTGCGGGGTCTGCCGGACCTGGGCTTGTCAAAAACATCTCCAGTCTTTTCAGATCTTTTTCTTATTCTTTGTACTTGACGCTGAGACACATTGAAGGTGTCAGCCACCTCAGCAGTGGATCTGGTCTTCAGCCTCTTGATAATTAACGCTTTGGTCTCAGGGTGGATCTTAGGCATGTTGTCAGAGGTCAAGTTGCAGTTGATGTGAAGGTCTGGTGTGCTGGGGTTCTTTTTATACACACCCACTAATTGATTGATCAGTAACTGATCATAGGTGAGGCTGTAATCTAGGATTGGGTGCATCATATGACAAGGCGACAAGACTTTTGTCTTGCCAAAATCAGACCTTTCTGTGTTCATTAAATGATCAATCTTTCTTCAGTGAAGAAAATTTATTTTAGTATATTGAGCATAATTTGGGAGGGTTTTAGCTTTCATATGAGACATTTCTAAAACCAATCGATTAATTTAAAGTCAGGTTATAAGCTTTTGTTTCTACAAAATGGATAAGCGACAAGACTTTTGTCAGGGACTGTAGTTTTTCTCCATAAGCTCTAGTTTTCATGCAATTTGAGATAGATGAAATAGTCTAAATATGAACTTACGTAACCCAAATCTAAGCGTTTTGAGATTATATACATAGATAGATTCTAATATTTTTATCATGCTTCTTTTTTCCAGATCAAACATGGCTTCCTCATCGAGACATCACTGTAGAAACAAGCCTGATGCCTTCTGTTACATCTGTGGTTGCTACACACTCCATCATAATAAAAATCAAAGATTGCATAAAATCTGTAGCTTGCAGAAAAAAACTAACTTCAGATTTGAACTCAGCACACTTAAATTGACTGAAAACAAGTCTTTCTTTAAATGCAACATATAGAGTGTTCCCCTGTGTAATAAGAAGAAAGAAGTAGAAAACAAGAAGCTAATTATCATACTTGAAGATGAATGTTACAAAAGTAGGTATAGACCTTTTTCTTATTGTACTGCAGTGAAGTTGTTTTACTTTTTAATTGTTCTTCAGATAATTGTAATACATATTTTCAGTCCTATTTTAAAAGACACTCAAAACGTCCATAGTAAGTACTCAGGTTGTGTTTTGTGTTGTTTCAGAGTGTATAGTACCTGTATTCCTGTACTTGTTTGGAGAGTCCTGTGCCGTGCTCTGAGTGAACCTCTGCACAGCTCACCTCCACATCCTCCAGACCTCTAAGAGAAAATCCACACGGCAATGACTACGATAAAAGGGCTACATACTAAATACTAGTACAAGTGTTTAATATAGGACTCTTACGTGTAAAATTCAAAATTCTGAAGCCCTTCATTCCAGTAGTATTTTGTGCTGTGGTGAGTGAAGTAATGAATCTGCAATGGAGGGGAAAAAAAAAAAAAAAAAAAATTTATCAAATATACTTCCATGCAAAATGACAATAAAAAGTTGTATTGTTATCTGACCATGTCACTATATGGTATTTTTAGGTTTTTTTTCTGTTTAATGCAGCTTTTTGGTCACTTTTCTCCACCCTCTCCTCCTATTGGTCAGCCTCTCTTATGCTCTGAGTGAGTGACAGTTCTGTTTAACCAATCACAGTAAAGTATGAGGCAACAGATGGGTTCAGTTACCTCTTAATGGAAGATAATAAAATACTAACTACATGATAACACTGAAATCATGATCTCAGCTCTAAAAATTGTGACATTATTTTTTGGTATAACTTCAGCTAATTCAACAGAAACTGGCATTTGAACCAGATCTGACCTGTGTGGTTTGTTGTTGTAGACATTTTTTATCATGCTCCTTGGTGGAGAGGCTGCACTTCCTGGTTGCCCTGTGCAGCTCCAGGGTCTCAAAGGGCCTGTGACCGGGGGCCGACATGGAGTGGACTCTGGCCCGGAACCACTGTTTGAACTCGTCCTGTGGGGACAGATATAGACGTAACACAGGAGAAAGATTATGCTTGATTGACTACCAAGTATTAAGGTTAATTATCTGGTTCTAAGATTTTGACATTATTTATAATCATAATTGTGTGGTTCAATTCATAATTGTGGCCTCACCATTTTGTATTTAGTTTATTTAATATTATTGCTGTCAATGAAGCAATGCCTTTTGGAACTACAGATTCTCATTTTTCTCTTGTGTGCACAAACTTGGAGAAATTTTGTCTTGAAAGATCTTGTGAGACGAGATCTTGTCCCTACAATTTATTTTACAGTATATTACAATGGCCCTCCAATAATTAGGGATGCAATGATCCAATACTGGTATCGGATATCTGCGCTGATTTTGAAAAATTTGCTGGATCGGATATCAGCTTCCAAATATCGGTTCAGTCGATAGCCTGGCTGGACACATAAATGTATGTAATTCAACTATTCACTGGTGGTAGTTGGTCCAGTGTCCAGAATGTTTGAACTTCGTACAAAGTTGTTCAGCAGTTACTTGAGAGATAAATAACAGCTACATTTTGTTTTGTTTAATTTTTGTTTAAAGAAATTAAATTCAATATCAGCTGATATCGAGTTTCGGTGGATACTTGGCGCTATAGTATCAAAATCAGTATCAGAACTGGATCGTGCCTCTCTACCAATAATCTTCTTCACAAATGCATGAAGAAAGAAAGCTGTCAAAATTACAATAACAGCAGAATGCTCAGTGTGTAGAGTGTATTGTACCCTGGACCGCAGCAGCACTGTGTGGGCCTCCCTCAGACTGCAGATGGAGCTGGTGCCCTTCACACTCCACTGAGGGAGCCAGTACAGCAGCAACAAGAGGAGACCCCCAGAGCAGACCACACCCACAGAGACCAGGGCCAGCTTCCAGGGACAGGGCCTGTACCCCCACACCTCCTGAGATACAGCAAGGGAGAGATGAGGGTGAGCAGGGGAGGGACAGGAGGGGGCGACTGCTAAAAGGTATGATGAATACATTCTTAAAGAGCATATAACAGGGTTTCACGTTTTTCAAATTATTATTTGGTTTAGTGGGATGGTACCTGTGATCAATATTTATCATAGTTTCAGTTAAAGGTGCATTGTGTAACTTTTCTGGTGGAGGGTCTGTCAAATGCTTTTCTCTATGGAGAACATCTTTGCCTAGAATGTTTCACAGGGGTCTTCAATGTTTTTCAGGCTATTCAATACCAGGGGGGTATTCCATCGAAGTCACTTAACAACTCTAGGCTTAACCTGAAATCCTGAGCTGAAACTAGCTCCATATCCATCTTAAGATGACAGAAATAAGCCTGAGTCTGACCAAAGCAAACTCAGGCCTGAAGTTTAAGCTGCACTCTGTGCACTCCCAGTGACTCTGAGAAGGCCAGATCAATGGAGCAACAACATCATGCAAAGTGGACTCAAAGTGTGACTTTTTTTAAATGATTTCATTAAACGAGAGAAGAGACACAGCGCACAGACAAGAGCTTGATATGGGACACTGAACTTTTCCGGTCATTCTGACCTGAGGTCATTCTCGCCCGGTCGCTCCACGGGTAGAGAGAAGTCTGGCTGCGTTGTGCGGAGCCTGGTTAATGTGCCCGGGGAAAGAAGTTGCCTCACCCCCTTCCCGATGTGCGGTAGTATTTTGTATTTTGTATTTTATATATATATATATATATATATATATATATATATATATATATATATATATATATATATATATATATATATATATATATATATATATATAGTGTGTGTTACTTTAGAGTCTATTTTTAAATCTTTTTAAGCCATTATCTATTATCGTGTTTTATTGCATGTTACCATTTTTCTGCTGTTCTTGAACTGTGCGTTGCAACACTGGAATTTCCCCACTGTGGGACTAATAAAGGCATATCATATCTTATCTTATATATGGATATGGTTGATAATATGTATATATATATTATCAACCAAAGGTTTCGCGGCCCCCCTGCAGTACCTCCGCGACTCCCCTGCTGAAGACCTCTGCAGTATGGTATTAAACCTTTCTATCTTCATGGAGACCAAAAAGGGTGCCCGAGCCCAAACAAAAAGTTACACAGTGCGCCTTTAAGTGGCAGTTTGTGGAAAACAGATAAAAATACAGAATACAGAATTTAGTGCTACGCTAAGTTCTAAAACAGAAAACCTAAACCTATATTCAACACAGAAAAACTCCATCCAAAATGCAGACATAATTTACACGCAAAGGTATTTTTCTGGCAGTATAAAGTATCATTTAGCAAAATAAAGGCGTTGTTCTTTTTACTGGACTATGATGCACTTTAAACTCGTTTTGGCCAGTGTTACAGTTAATTTGTAATTTAAAAAAAAACACTGGGCTACATTGCACTCACCATCTCATCCTCCTGGCCTTGGTTGATGATCTTCACGTCTCCTGTCTTCATCCTGCAGAAGAACGTCGTCTCCTACAAACGAACCAAAACACGATCAAAAACACACATCTCATTTGTTTCAGTTTTAGATCTTTTCCCCTGTGCCTCGCAATAGAGACAAGTTACAGTTACATTTATATCAGGAACTCTTCATATGGAAATGTTGGTTTGATTTTGATTGATTGTTCAGCTCCAAGCCAAAAACTGACTTTACTGTTAAAAGAGAAACATTACATATGACTTCACTTCTGACATACACTGGGGGTTTTGCCATTTGAGACAGTTTATAATATATAACACGGTAAGTGAGAATGTCAATGGTTAACTGCCATACGTTAAAACTGCATAATGCGCAAGTAGTCCGGCAACAGCCAAATCACTGTTCTATATCACTACTCTGCAGCCATCATCGTGACAACACCATAGCAACTAGCTTCAGACATTTACAGACAGTGGAAAGCTTTTCATATTCACTGGTGAGACATTGCAGTTTGTAGCCGTGGTTTAAGTGTGTCATGGTGTTCTACGACATCCATAATACACGGCTCCTTGTTGCTTAATGCCTCCTTAACAACTCATTTGTTGTATACCTCTATTTAAGTGTCTTGAATAAAAGCACATGATTAATTCACACAATATTACAAATAAAGTAATGTAACTTACTTTCCTGAGGCACTAAGTAGTAAGTATATTACAATATTACAATATATTAATATATTACCCAAGTATGTATATAACAATGTATATTGCTATACAACATATGTATATAACAAATACAATATACTTTTTATTAACTTTCCAACACTGGAGGGCAGAGATAGGTGATAGGGGTAGGTGAAAACCGAAATTGTCCGAGCTCTCAAGCCATAAATGCAAGATTAATCAAACATGCATGAATCAACCAATCAAAAGACAACTGAATAAAGTGAAGATGAGGGAATGCCATAATAACATACACAAACACACACAGAATTTATTTTACATAATACTGTATGCCTCCTTTAAACTCTTAGCCTTGCAACATTATATTTTCTCAGTTAAACACAAGCATCATCTATTCAATGGGATATGCTTTAGGTGTGGGCCCCTAGTGGAATAGAACTACACAGTATGAACACAGTGTCTTGGTTTAATTTAACACAAATAACACAAATAGACCAAATCTTAACTCCTCTTGTGTTACAGGTTCAGGTGTCAGAGGTGCAGTTACAGTGTTTCTCTGACATAAAGGAGTTGCCTATGGCCAAACTGCACGGCATGTCCCGACTCGACAGCTCCGGGGAGGACAGAAGCTTCTCTGGGAACTGAATTAATCGCCTTTTTACCTAGAAAATACTAACAGGCAAATACTGATCCAGGGTTTTTAAAATGTAAAGGTGTAATAACAACAGATAGACATTAAAGGTCCTATATTACACAAAATTGACTCTTGTGAGCTTAAAGTCATGTCAGAATATTGTTACCTCATCAAAAACATGCGATACATACGTAGTTGTATTTGGTTTCATTCACATGTTTGAGCAATCCTTTATCATTAGTCTGTCTACGTCTCCAAAGCTCAAAATTCTGTTCATGTAGTGGTAGTTTTCAACTTAACAGCTACCTTTCACATTTAGTTCAATAGAGATTGGCAACTCCAGGGCTCAAATCATCCAGATGATTCTAGTGAAGATGTTTGATGAGTTTAAAAACACAGTGGAGCACTTTCTGTATCACCACAGGACATCACAAGGTGGAACAGAATGTTTTCCGTTTGAGAGAAGAACTTACATATGCATGATTTGTGCATTAAACATGTAAATGAAACAAAATACAACTCCATGTATGTTTTGATGAGGAAACAACATTATAGCATAGATCAGAAAATGGCATAATATGGGCCTTTTCAATATACATATTTAGGCTCTGAGTTCTTCTCTCAAACGGAAAACACTGTTCCACCATGTGATGTCATGTGGTAATACAGGAAGTGCTCCACTGCTTTTAAACTCCACCTTCACTAGAATCATTTGGATCATTTCAGCCCTGGAGTTGCCAGTCTCTTCTGAACCAAAGATAAAAGGTAGCAGTTAACTTGAAAACTACCACTACATGACATCACAAGGTGGAACAGAGCATTTTGTGCTTTGGAAATGTAGACAGACTAATAATAAAGAGTTCCTCATACATGTGTGAATGAAACAAAACACAACTCCAGGTCTGTTTTTGATGATGTAACAGCATTATAACACGCCATTATAAAGAGTGAATTTTGTGTAATATAGGACCTTAATTCCCATTACGCCCACTATAACTGTAACTCTAAAATGCTGATAACCTAATATCATAAAGACTATCTAGATCTATTTGGGCCAATGTACAGTAGTTAATAACAGTAACAAAGTAATTACAAACAGATTATGGGCTTGTTAAACTCTGTAAATAAAGTGCTTTGAGCTGAAAGTCTCAGAAACCTTTGCTCTCTTCTTGGTTCTGTCCAATCACAACACAGCGGCCTCGGCTCCATTATCAGTGCACAGTCTATGTAAGAAAACACCCACTGTGTTTGGTCTGGTCGGCTCACAGCACCTTTGGGTGGGGGTAACAGTCATATATAAGCTGAGAGCTGGTTCTCAAAGGACGGTACACTGGATTCCTCTGATGATCAGAAATATCTGTTAGTGATTTTTTTTTTTTGCAATTTATGTTTTAAAGGTGCATTGTGTAACTTTTTGGTTGGGGGTCCGTCACCCGCTTGTTTCTATGGATACATCATTGCTCTGGCTGTTCCACAGTACGCCAAACAGCTCTACCTGACATTTATTCAATTACCGGTGGTTTTATAGCTCAAAAATATCTAGAAAAACAGACATTCTGACTGTGAGCGGGGTTGCCTCTCCACAGATCTGACCTGTAACTTGGTCTGGTTTGGTCTCCATAAAAAGGTTTAATCATACTGCGAAACATTCCAGACAAAGGAATAACGTCTTCATGGAATAAAGCATCTGATGGGCCGTCCACCAAAAAAGTTACACAATGCACCTTTAATAATAGGATTCTGTTCAAAGTTCATTATAGATTACGCAAAATTTACTATTGTGAGCTTTAAGCCATGTTAAAATGTTATTACCTCATCAAAAACAGACCTGGAGTAGCGTTTTGGTTCAGTCACACATGTTTGAGTAACCCTGGTTTATTAGTCTGTCTACATCTTCAAAGCTCAAAATGCTGTTCCACCTTGTGATGTTAAACCTGTTGTGATGCTTATAGGAGGGCTGAATGACCAAGTGAAATTAAATTACAGTTAAATGGTTACAGACAATTTCAAAAAGTTGACTGGAATTTCTGAGAACTTTTCATTTTAAAGAGTTCAGTTAAACCCCAGTGTGTAATTTTTTTTTATTGCACTGAAAAACAGAAAAACTAACGTCCTTACTCTGAGTGGGCTTGCATATCCACAAAACTAACCCTTATTTGATTAGGAGGAGGGTCTCTTCCTGCTTGTTTCCATGGAAATTTTTGTTCCTTTTGCTAGAATATTCCACAGTATGACATAAATGGACATCTTCATGGAGAATGTTGTAAAGTATGGTTTTTACTTTCTATATATGGAATGCACGCAGGTGATGTGACAGTTCCAGAAAGTTACATACTGTTACTTTAAGTCAAGCAGCTATTTTATGGAGTGTATGGAGTTTTCAGTTTGAGAGAAGAACTCAAATATGCAGAGTTTACGTGTTAAATATGTGCGAATGAAAGAAAACACAACTCCAGGTCTGTTTTTGATGAGGAAACAACATTTGAACACAGATCAGAAAATAGAGCAATGTGGACCCTTTAAGTAGAAAGACACACTTTCAGAGAAAAATTGTTTTTTGTTGTTTAGGGGAAAGAAAAGGGAAGAGAAATGAGCAATGGGAGGACTACTAATGTCTTTGAATAATTCATAACAACATAACACCAACACAAAACACCCAAATAAAAATGTGAAAAGGAGCGAGTAGAAGTAATACTTATTTTCTCACCCTCTTTTACTTACATAGACATCAAACATTACATAAAACTGAATAAAAAAGTTCTCCAATAATCTCTGCACAGAATCAGTGATACAATAAAAAGCAACAACTCTCTACACACATAAGAGACTCAGTTCGACCTCCCATTCAGTGACTGGATGTAAACAAGTGAAGGCAAGTCAGTATTTCCCCCTCCTATCAGTCTTAGGCAGTTTAAAGATGCAATCAATTCTACTTAAACTCTCTAACCCCTGCTCGTTAATGTCTTTGTCAACAAAACAAACAAATCAATAAATAACTTGAATAAATTAAACTTAATACACTTGTGCTAAGAATGAGAGTTTCTGTTTTTACATCATTATGTGAATTAAAACTTTGAACCAACAAAATGATCCATGAGTACATCATGTAGAGTCATCAGTATATTCAATAATTACACAAATCTAATGTGCCTTACCTGCATACAATAAATAATGATCAATTAGTGGAATGTATTTTGTCTTTTAGATCAAATTATTATTTTCAACAAAATAGCCCACATGTGTAACGGAAAATAATTATACTGCTTGTTAATTACGTAATATCTATTCTGTGCAAGTTTCTTCCATAGCCACCGTGCAGTAAGCATGACTAACTTCTTGCAATGAAGACACTCGCAGTACAAAGGCGCAGTAAGAGGTCTTTCAGACAGATTATAACTTTGTTTCCTTCCTCTAAGTAAAATCGCACGTTTAAAACGTCGGTAAACCCATAAAACTACGTCCTCAAGTGCAATAAATAACCAGAGTTTGTCGCCAATAACTTACCGATCAGTGATCAATCGGCCGCATGCTGCTCGAGACGTGGAGCTTTGGAGACGACGCTCTGAGCAGCCCGTACGTGAGCAAGGCGCGTGTGCGTGGAGGGAAAAGACAAAACACGGATCCACGCTGCGCTGTGGAGTACGGGACCGTCCCAAACCGGCCCACTCCGAAGGAAGTGCAAAACAGGATGTGAGGTCATTACAGGACACTTTGGGCTCAGTTCGTGCGAGTTCGGACAAACTCTGGAGACGTGCGTAAAACAGGTGAAACCATCGGTACGCACGGAGAGAGAGAGGGGCAAATACTACACCGGGCCGCTGAGCACGAGAGGAAAACTAGAGCTGTGAGGGAACTGCTGACAGTTTTACTGTGACAGTAAAGATGAGAAAGAACTGAGTCTTAGCCCGCTCTGCTCCTCATCAGGGAAGAGCTAGGCTGATCTGAGAATCAAACCTACACCTCTATTTGTGCTCATTTGTGTTAATTACAACACACATTTGATGGTGGAATCTCTCTCTCCTATAATTAAATGAACTCTTTTTGCCAATTCCATATTTCGATAAAATTATGAATAGCATTTTCCCCATCAGCCAACACAGTAAATATTGTATTTTTCATAAAATGATCACCACAACAGCCATGTCTGTCTCCAAACATAAGTCATTTTTATTTATTTACAACTAAATAATACAAAGACAATTGCTCATCTTTACACATATTAAAATCAATCACAATAAAAAAAACTTCTAGTCTCCTCCTCGTAAAAGCATCTCATTTCGGATTTGCAGCCCGTTTTTTTTTGGTCTGGGATGACTGACCAGCTCCATGTCTTTTTCCTGACAGAAACAAAACACTTTCAGTTTACTAACAGCACTCTTACTGAGTAAATCTACAAGTGACAAAAGCTTTATGATGACAATATGAAATCATTTGAACATCAGCTACATAGGGATGTAACGATGGAGGCTAACAAAACTGAACATGCTACTTTTCCTCTTAAAATGCCTTGACAAGACTTAATAACTAAGATTTGAAAATGCTTAGAACAGTTATTTCTTCATGTAGTCGGCACTGAAACTGAGCAAAGGATCATGGTCTATGTAGTTCCCTCTGTATTTTAGCTCATGCTGCACCATAACTATTAATGTAAGCGAAGAGTCTTGTAAATTCGATATATTGTGATGGTCCACGATATTATTGTGAGACCTTTGATTACATCCCGACAGATGTTTTTTTTTTTTCCTAATTTTTGTGTTTATCTTGCGTCATTGTTTGTTTTGTCCTTCCTTTACATTCATTTCAAATTATAAATCTATCTTGAGTAGTGCTTTTCCCAAATACTTTATTCCTGTTTGAGTAATTTCTTGGACCACTACTTTGTACTTCTACTTGAGTAATATTAGTTTGAAATAATGCTACTCTTACTTGAGTAAAATTTTTGGCTACTCCACCCACTAATGTTATACTTAAAATATGAATTAGTGACTCCCACACTCTGATACATGTATTCATCAGTTAGTGCCTTTTCCGTTACCTCTTGAGCGCGCTTTCCCTCCTTCGTGTCCTTTCTCACCACTGTCCGCCCCCTCAGACTTTTTGGGGCGAGCGAAGGCCACAGTCACTTTGCAGCCGTCGATCTCCATGTCTTCCACCGCCTCTTTGGCCGCTGTGCACGACTCCACGCTCTCAAAGTCCACGAAGCCAAACCTTAAAGACACAGAATGAACTTGTAAGAAGAGGATTCACCTTATTCCGCAAGTTGCCGCGGGCGCCGCCACCATCATTTGGGTTGTATTATTTTGTTTGGGGATGCCAATCTTTTTTTAAGCCTCCCAGAGAATTGCTGCGGTGTGACTTGTTGGTGCACACGAAAACTAAACATTTTACACAAATGAACCGACTTTGTCATATTTTAGCTGCAAAACTCCAAATTCCGTAATTGCGACCACAAAAAATTACGGTTTAGGAGTGTTTAGAGACAAAAGTGGATTGTGAAGGTGAATTGTACTAATGAGTTGCACTTACATTTTTAAATAAATTACACATTTTGGAGAATTACAACTAATGCTGCCGCTGCTACTAAGTTGCCTGACCAGCCAGTCCCTCCTACATTCTGTTTGAATCCAGAAGGGAATAGAATTGGACCATAGAGCGTGAAAAACCTCTGTCCAACTTTGAAATGCTCCAACCACAGCTGCTAATTTGTATCACGTGTCTCTCGTAACATTCAGAACAAAATGTATAACTTCTGTTGCCTGAGATAAGTAATAGTTTGGAGCTTTGATTGTTCATTCTGTAAAAATCTGCACTGTTTCTCAGTCCTTTACGTATTTTTTTTCTACGCAAGCAGCCATGTTTGTTTTTGACGTTAATGGACCATGAGTCTCTCTGATTGGTTAATCTACCTGTCAGTCACGCCCTGTGAAATCAGGGAGACAGGCTATGGCTCCAGATCCACTCGTCTTTGTAAAAATGACGATTGTCAAATGCATCGGAAAAAATCTAGTTGGTGTGTAGTTAAAGGGCCCATACAGTGCTGTGAAAAAGTATTTGCCCCGTCATGATTTCTTACTTTTTTGCATGTGTGTCACACTTAACCGTTTCAGATCATCAAATTTAAATATTAAACAAAGATAACCCAAGTAAACATAAAATGCAGTTTTTCAGTGATGATTTTATTTGCTAAGAAAAAAATAGTATCCAAACCTACATGATCCTGTGTGAAAAAGCAATCCCCCCCCCTTGTTAAATGATGAGGTAACTGTGATTAATCATATTACTGTGGAAAGCTGAGTTCAATTTCATAGCCACACCCAGGCCTGATCGCTGCCAGACCTTTCAAATCAAGAGATCAATTAAACAGAAACTGTCTGACAAGGTGAAGTAGGCCATATTGAACCCAAGACATCATGCAGTGATCCAAAGAAATTCAGGAGCAGATAAGAAGAAAAGTCACTGACATGTCTCAATCTGGAAAAGGTTACAAAGCCATTTCTAAATCTTTGGGACTCCAGCGAACCACGGTGAGAGCCATTATCCACAAATGGAGAAAGCCTGGTACAGTGGTGAACGTTCCCAGGAGTGACCAGCCTACAAAAATGACCCCAAGAGCAGAGCGACGACTGATCCAAGAGGTCACAAAGGAACCCAGAACAACATCTAAACAACTGCAGGCCTCACTTGCCTCAGTAAAGGTCAGTGTTCATGACTCAACCATAAGAAAGAGACTAGGCAAAAATGCATGGCAGAGTTCCAAGGCAAAAGCCGCTGTTTACAAAAAAGAACATAAAGGCTCGTCTCACTTTGACCAAAAAACATCTTGATGATCCCCAAAACTTTGGGGAAAATATTCTGTGGACTGATGAAACAAAAGTTGAACTTTTTGGAAGGAGTGCATCCCGTTACATCTGGCATCCTGTTACAAATATCAGCATTTGATAAAAAGAACATCATGCCAACAGTGAAACATGGTGGTGGTAGTGTCATGGTTTGGGGCCGCTTTGCCGTTTCAGGTCCTGTACGACTTCAGGACCTGGACGCTGTGATTGAAGGTAGGGCCGTCGCGGTTTAATTTCCCTTGCGGTAACTTTACGTGGCTCTGCACCACAGTGTGCAGTGTGTGCGGTATAGCACAGAGGCCCATAATAATACATGTACATGGGGATTGTATTCGAAAAATATCTATACAAAACCACAGCCAAGCCGAAGCAACAGACACATGTGCACGTGTAGTGTAATGTACTTTTACAGGATATATTATTAGGATCCAGTGAGTATAACATGTAAAGTCTGTACACCCACTGTAAACCCCCACAGATTCGCCTGCAGGGTACTCCTGTACGCACTGTGCGTATCTTAAATGTCCCCCTGTACGCACTGCGCGCACCTTAAATGTCCCCATTGGATCTAAATGGATGTCCCAAGTTAGGCATGGAGGAATGCCACAGTGATTTTTGACCAAACTGTCACTAACCCGTTAAGCGGGTTAACAGCGGGTTAACTGTTAACTTTTTATTTGCATGTGTTACCTGCACAAAGAGGACAAATTTATCCTTACGCAATTATCACCAAATGAAAACAGCGTGAGTTGAGAAAAAGGCACATGGTGTCCTCTGCGCACGGAGCAAACATTATGAATTATTTTATAGCTACATTTGCTTTCACTGAAACTACACAAATGATTCTCCAGTGTGAACGAGACAGGTCATGAATCATACAGGCGAACACTGTGCAAAGACAAAGCTCCTCGCCCTGACGGAGGCATCCAGAGCACGTACACACTGCGTCAGGTGCTCCTCGCTCCATGATCCAGGTACTTTACTCATACCTTACCTTACTCAAACTCAACTAAAAGCTTCTATGTGCAATATAGCCAATGAGTGTGTAGGCCATTTCAAACAGAAAACTGAAGAATCTACATAGACCATTTTAATCCTCGCTCTTCTTTGGATCAAGTCTTGTCAAGGCATTTTAAAACGAAAAATATCGCAATAAATATCGTTTATATAGTTTGGATATAGTTACACAGCTAGTTTATGTGCAATATTATGAATAGAAAATGAGATTTTATGAGAAGACAAGGTGTATCACTGTATTTACACTGTAACTTTATTTCATGTCATTTTATTTTTATTGTATTTTTAACGTCGTTTCATAACCATATGTGGCTTGCACCAAAAATTGTTTAATAAAAAACAAGAAAAAAAAAAAAACGAAGAAAGCAGCTTCTGCCCATTACAGCTACTTAAACTACTATTATTTTTACATATTTTTGAAACTTTTTGTAATCACTTTACTTTTTTACATGGGAATCTGTTTTTGTACTGAAAAAAGCCTCCAATATGTCAATGGTTGCTCCCTTTTTTTTATTTCCTTTCCTCTGTTTTATGTTGCACCATCCCACTGAAGTAAATTCCAAGATTGGGAATTTGGAAATAAAACCTTTTCTTTGCATGTAGTACTTAGAATACATTTTTCATGTTTTTCTGACAGCAAAGATATCATTCCTTTGCTAAGAGTTATAATACTCAACAGCCATTTATCAAAGCTCCACCTAACACCTGGCCGAGTTCATACATACCAAAATAATCACAATCAGGTGAGGGTGTAGAAGTTCCCATTTTTGTTGTCATGATACTAAAATTTCAAAATCGATTATTACAATTTCTGTTCAGTGAGTGTGACTTTTCGGTATCGAATGAGTGTCTAGTTTCGATACTTGTTTTAGCATTGATTAGTATCCAATTTTCCGTACTTTTGACAAGTGAGGAGAGGTGCTCTTTCTGTTTGACTTACTTCCTCGGGAGTCCAGTGCTTTTGTCCATTAAGATCCTCGAGCTCAGAGCCCCGTCAAAAGCCTCCTTCAGGGTGTTAGCTGTGGTTACTTCGCTCAGACCCAGAACTATCAGGGTTTTAGATGGAACTGAAACAAAAATCACAAGTCTTTCATGTAACTGCTCATACACAGTGTAAGCTGCACATGAATTTGAGTGTTATAGTTTTTCTTGTCTTGCCGAAACACATAAAAATATATAGAAGTTGGCAGATTTAAATATGAATAATATTGTGAATGTTGATTTGATTGCAAAATTTGAATATCATATAAGGGTATCTAGTCACAGATACTTAAAGCTACCATCAGTTTTCTTACATCTCATTATTCTCACATAGATACTATTGTACACTTTGGTCTAATGGAAGACGACCAGAGAGCAGGTAAATCTGAACAAAAGGACAGGTGAGGGGGGCAGGTTTCACATCTGCCACCAACTGATGAAATAAAATAAAATAGTTTTAAAGCGCAACTAATAGCTGCTTTAACACATTTCTGTTGGATTGACATAACATTGTCTAATGATAGTTCCTGAAATAAAAATAAAATAAAAAAAGTCAGATTTTCACTTTGTCAATATCGCTAAACTCCTAGTGTGTAATGCAAGTAATTAATATAATAATTAGTTCAATTACTGTCAAATGTGTGACCAACCTTTCATTTCCACAGGTCCTGATTTCAAACCAAACATGACTTTGAACCGTCTCTTCAGAATTTTACTATTCACGGTGGACTTTAGAGCCGCCTCTGCCTGTGCCACAGATTCAAACTCCACAAACGCGTATCTGTAAAAAGAGATTGTTTTATATCTACAATGCCAAAGTAATTAAGTCATGATAGTAAAAGGGATGGTTGCTTATTGGTATACACATCGTTCCTGTTCCATATCCTGAAGGTCAAGTTATATGAACTATGCTTTACTGAATTGGTTTTACCCTTTTGCTTTCCCATCGCTCTGGGGAATGTTGATTTTTACAGCATTCGTGAAGACTTTTTTGATGTGTTTTTCCTGAACTTGGTTTGGCAGCTTTCTCACAAACAAAATGTCACTGGGAGGAGCTTCAACTGTGGAGAGAGAGAGAGGGGAAAAAAAGCTAAAATATAGAGAGGATTTTATGCTTAATTTAGGACATGTGTTTAAGTACGAGTCTGTCTGACACCTTTTGCTGCAAATGACAGATGGCATTGATGGTGTTTAATGGGAACAGACGGGGAATCAATGATATAGTAATAGGGCTGGGTATCATGAAGTAGTTGCAGATACGATAAATACCTCGATACAGTGATCTTTTGATTCAATACGATTCGATACGATATACATTTTAAATCGAATCAATACGGTTCAATAAAAATAATGGCCAAATCGTGGCTGTGATACTAAAAGTCTTTGTTAAACCACTTCTTGTGCAAAGTTAATATGAAACACGCCCATTTTAATCATCAAAACAGTGAAAATGTCAAATGTGTTGCATAAACCAGTTTCCTTCCACTGAACAAGCAACAAAACTGTAGGGCTGTAACAAATTAATTTAGTAAAATATACCAAAAAAATTCTCTTGGCGATATATGGATACAGCAGCCCACGATATCGATACTCACATTAAATGATACGTCATTTCAATATTTTTGCACACCCCGATATAGTAAATATAGTAACATAACACCTACACCTTAATTAGCCTTAATAAAGCATGGGCCTGGTTAGTAATTGGATGAGAGACTGCTTAGAATACCAGTGATAACACTGATGTGTTTTGCCTAAGGACACAACTTCACCCACACACCACATTCATACTAATCAATGTGGGTGAAGTTGTGTCCTTAGGCAAGACACAACAGTGACAACACTGAAGGACACAACTTCACCTTAGGCAAGACACAACAGTGTTGTCAATTTAGGCAAAACACAACAGTGACAACACTGTTGTGTCTTGCCTAAGTACACAACTTCACCCACATTGCCTAGTATGAATGTGGTGTGTGGGTTGTAAGGACTGATGGCGCAGATTGGCAGATTTACTTCCATCTGACCCAGGGCATCTGTGGCTACACCACAAGACCAAAAGTGTGGAAAAACACTATATAAGACTAATGCTTTATTAAGAAAGAAATTTAATTCATGATGAACAAAAGGTTTAATAAGAGTAACTCAGGCTTAGTGGCATAATGAATACCCTAACTCGCAACTCTGACCCCTTAATTAAGTAGTTGCCAAGCCTAAATCTTTCTTAAACTATTTGTTAATCAAGAATTCAATCTTTTTGCATTAAGGTTGCAAATAATACCAAAAACACAGAAGACTTACTCTTATTGGAGCCACTTTTGGTTTTGTCGGCTCCAGGTTTGTCTCTGACTGGGCTCACCCTCAGCGCACGGTCCTGGATCTTAACTTTCTTGCTCAGTTTCAGAGCTGCCTTAGCATGTATTTTATGTTGAAACTCCACAAAAGCAATACTGTAAAATATAGAGAAATGTACCTTACTCTCAATGTCATGTTTATATCAAACTTAACACTGTTTTTTTTCCATGCATTTGAGCAAAATTAGTCTTGCCCGAGTACAGATATATATTGTACAAGCAGCTCTTGAGGTCAAAATAAGTTAGCTGTGTACTGTCTGCAGCCAATTATAAGTAATTTTACTACATTAAATTTGTCTGTTAATCGGGAAGTGTGTGCTTAGGCTGCTAGTTGTTGTTGGTGTCAGTGACGACAAAGCTCTGGCCTCAGAATTGTGAAAAGCGCTTGTAAACTCATCACTGTTAATAATCAGGATGCTCTGATTGCATAAGGTAATTGAGGAATAACTTTGGATCACTGCAAACTGTTTAAAATGAATTAGTTCCGTTTTTTCCACGTTATTAAGACAGAAAAATCAGGGTACAACACCTTTTTACCATAGAAAGCATGATCTTACCCTTTACTTGCACTATCCTGTCCTCCAAGAAACCTCACTGATGTAGCTTTTGGAAACACCTTTACCATGTCTTCTCTTGTAGCAGAAAATGGGACGTTTTCTACAAATATGGAACGCTCATTCTTGGCTGTCAACAGAAGAAAAAAAAAAAAAAATAATAAAATAAAATATATATATATATATATATATATATATATATATATATATATTATGGCATGCCGTTTAGGAAATTAAATAATATATTGAATGGATGTCTGAATATATGGAATGAAACTTGAATATATGGAATAAAACCTGAATATATTGAATGAAACTTGAATATATGGAATGAAACCTGAATATATTGAATGAAACCTGAATATATTGAATGAAACCTGAATATATGGAATGAATGTTTGAATATATTGAATGAAACTTGAATATATGGAATGAATGTTTGAATATATGGAATGAAACTTGAATATATGGAATGAATGTTTGAATATATGGAATGAAACTTGAATATATGAAATGAAACCTGAATATATGGAATGAATGTTTGAATATATGGAATGAATGTTTGAATATATGGAATGAATGTTTGAATATATTGAATGAAACTTGAATATATGGAATGAATGTTTGAATATATGGAATGAAACTTGAATATATGGAATGAATGTTTGAATATATGGAATTAATGTTTGAATATATTGAATGAAACTTGAATATATGGAATGAATGTTTGAATATATTGAATGAAACTTGAATATATGGAATGAATGTTTGAATATATGGAATGAATGTTTGAATATATGGAATGAATGTTTGAATATATTGAATGAAACTTGAAAACTGACGTCATGGCGGCACTGGCGCCATCTTTTGTTTTCGATGTCAGTTGGTACTACGGTGGCCGAGAGGTGCAAACCAAATTTACAAACTGTAAAACACTTTTACAAAGTTTGAGACAAACTTACATTTTGGAAACCATTTTTACATATCATAAAACAAAATTACAAGTTCTGAAACAAATTTGCATTTCAGAAAACAATTTAACAAGTCGCGAAACACTTCTGCGATATAAACCGGCTTCATTCAGTTTGCTTTTCAGAGACCTCAAGCTGATGTGAACACCGTGTAAACATGACATCATGTCCACGATTACGGTGTATGAGTGTCCCTCATTAAAATATCTTATACACTGCTGCAGCATATCTGGTCTGTCGGTCTGGTCTGTGCCTTTTAAAAACTCTAAAGACCGACCACACGAAAAACAAAATCGCGTTAATCGGCTCATATGTTCCCCACAAAACGGGCAAAACATCACTCGCTCGCTGTCCATCGGGCTTCACCATAAACACCATCCATAGTTCTCGTACTGGCCGCTTCTCGTCATCACTTCCGGTTAAACCCCACAGTTGGGACATTCCCTTTCCGGTTACATTTCGCTTGTAAATATGTTTTGGGATTTGTAAAAGTGTCTCGGAGTTTGTGAAAGTGTTTCACGACTTGTTAAATTGTTTTCTGAAATGCAAAGTTGTTTCAGAACTTGTAATTTTGTTTTATGATATGTAAAAATGGTTTCCAAAATGTAAATATGTCTCAAACTTTGTAAAAGTGCTTTACAGTTTGTAAATTTGGTTTGCACCTCTCGGTCACCGTAGTACCAACTGACATCGAAAACAAAAGATGGCGCCAGTGCTGCCATGACGTCAGTTTTCAAGTTTCATTCCATATATTCAAACATTCATTCCATATATTCAAACGTTCATTCAATATATTCAAGTTTCATTCAATATATTCAGGTTTCATTCCATATATTCAAGTTTCATTCAATATATTCAGGTTTCATTCCATATATTCAAGTTTCATTCAATATATTCAGGTTTCATTCAATATATTCAAGTTTCATTCCATATATTCAAACATTCATTCCATATATTCAAGTTTCATTCAATATATTCAAGTTTCATTCAATATATTCAAGTTTCATTCAATATATTCAAGTTTCATTCCATATATTCAAACGTTCATTCAATATATTCAGACATCCATTCAATATATTCTTTAATTTCCTAAACGGCATGCCATAATATATATATATATATATATATATATATATATATATATATATATATATATATATATATATATATATATATATATATATATATATATATATATATATACACACACACACACACACACACACACACACACACACACACACACACACACACACACACACACACACACACACACACACACACACACACACACACACACACACACACACACACACACACACACACACACACACACACACACACACACACACAGAAAAATAGAATAGAAAACAGATTTTTTTTTTTTTCCTGCAAAAGGCATGCATGAGATGACTGTACCTTGCTTGATTTGCTCTGGATCCTTAACTTTGACCTTGGCCTCTTTGACTTTAGCTTTGGCGACTTTCATGGGTTTGTCCAGTAACTTCTCTCCATCTAGTGTGAGTGCTTTATTCAGGTCCATCTCTGAGGCCAGGTCCACAAAGGCATGTTTTCTATAAGACAGCAATGTACAGGTCTTGATTCATTTGTAGAAGTTGAATAGAAGAATTGACATGAAGGAGTGCAAAATCAATTCATCATTTTGTTCTTGTATGATGCCGTTTTTAAAGCTACCGTCCCCGATTAAACTGGCTGACCTGCCCCTGTTGCATTCTCACATATCACCACTAGATGCCATCTACGTTACTGCAGTGTGATAGTGTGCCAACTCTGGCCTGACAGAAGAAGACCAGAGAGCACAGGGCCGTTTCTCAGTCCCCATTCTAGTGCAGACGTGTGTGTGTGGATTTGTGAAACGCCATCCTCCACCCAGCAAAGCCTTGTTCCAATTCAAAGTCCGCTTCTCGGTGAGTCCGCTGGAAATCCTCAGATGAGAACTTGCTCTGCCCGTTTTACCAGGAATGCATCGGAGGAGACTCGTCCGTACTCGGCCCAGTACATTTCCCACAATGCACTTCACATCACGCATGCAGCGGCAGCCGATCACCGCGACCCTGCACCCACTGCCTTCTCCTCCACACACTCAAAGACCAGCCATGTCAATACAACGTGCGTGGAACTCTGCACTTAATGAAGTGAAGCTAACTGAGCAATATTTTTATATATATAAAAAAAATTTTATTATAGCAAACACCAACATGAGCTGCATTTCTTATAATGTCATCTAGTCTATCTGTCCCAAAAGCTGAGAGAGCCGATTGTGTGAGAGTGTGCGCTCGTGAACTCCTCAAGTCCATTCTCAGAGTTTGCTCCTACGTCTGTACCTGGGAGAGCACAAGTACAGAGTCTGCATACTGAGAACTGAGAAAAGGCCCAGGTGAGTCTGAACAAACATCATCTGCCATCTACTGGTGAAAAAAAAAATCTAAAACTCGAAGATGATAGCTTTAAGGACCATCTGCAAATACAGTGTGTGACCAAAAACTACTAAAAAGTATGTAGATGAACTAGTGAAAAGATTTCTCATTTACAAAAAACAGCCAAAACTATAGTGAGCAAGTAAAGATGAAAGGGCTACTAGTTTATGAAAAGAAGAACATCTAAAAACTATACTGAGAAGTAAAAAGTGAGTAATTTACATCCAAAATCTAAACTCATGTCACTCAAGTAGAAATATGATAGGATACGGACAGCGACAGAAGCCCCCGCAGCCCAAAAGCCGTGCCCGAATTTTGGGCACAGCACAGCCCAAAAGTCCCAGCGCGAGTGCGCCCCTAGTACAACAGGCGTTGGGACAGACAAACACTGTGGCGGTAACTGGAGATTTCTGGACGTCCCTCAGTAATGGAACTACCTCAGGGTCACAGCACATTATTTCACCCACAGTGGGAACTTCAGTCGCTTTGACTGTGACGAAGACTTAAGAGAAGCACTTCACTCACACTGATGCAGAGCACTTCATGAAAGTGGAACATGAGAGTGGAACATCGAACACAAAGTGTTTCACTGACAATTATTATGGTTTGCAATAAAAAAACATCCACTTTTCATGTTGATAAGAGTATTAAAATGATGGTTCAAGAGACAAAAATGTGTCATTAATTTGTGATTAATCGCAAGTTAACTATGACATTCATGAGATTAATCGCGATTAAATATTTTAATCGACTGACGGCACTAGTAAAAACATAATAAATGACCTTCACTAAAGACTATGAATTTTTGTTATTTTCTAAAGGGTTCATAGTGAAAAGTCTCCACTCACTTGGCTTTGTCCAGTCGAATGTCTTGAACCATGAGACTGTGTGTCATGAAGTATTTGGCAAGTGCATTTTTGATGTCCTCATAGAATTTGGAATTGTTTAGGTTTCCAACATAAACACAATAACCTACAAAAAGACAGTATCAACCACAGCAATATAAATAGAAAAAGATATTGTAATTTTACTCTGAAGTCATACCATCATTAATGAGTTTAGTTTTCTTCGATGGGGAAAAGTCAACTGAGGGCTGGGCTTTCCGTTTTCCTTTACCTAAAATAAAACATACACACTATTAAGGTTGTCACAAGCATCAAAAATCAGACATTAATCGATACTTAAACTAGTATCAAAACTCGATACTCATTCGAGCAGGTATCAATGCTGTCGTGACAACGCTACAAGTTAATGAAAATTAAACATGGCTAATGTTTCAGTTTTTCAATTATGTCAGACAATCACAGGTTAAAAACTAAAAAACAAGAACTTTTTAGATTTTCTGTAAGAAAATGTTACTACTTTGTCAGAAATGTTCCACAGTATGGCATTAAACATATCTTCTTGTCAGCAGGCTAAATTACAGGTCAGATCTGTGGCTAGGCAAGTCCATTAAGAAGAAACAGTAGGGGTGCGTGTTTTTCAATGTGTTTTTAGCAATAAAACACAAGTAACTGAATAAGATAGAAGTTTAATGCCATACTCTGGAACAAAGCAATAACATCTCCATGGAGACAAACAGGTGGCACCTTTAAATAATAATCCTTGTGATTTTTGTTCTTGTACCTGTTGTTTTCTTGACTTCCTTGACTGACTGACTCTGTCCTTCGCTGTTCACTCGCTCCTCTTCGGTTTTTTGGGACCCACATTCATCACTTTCACTGGCGGCAGTTTCCATTTCAACGTCTACAAAACAAACATTCTTCAGTCTTTATACTAGGGTTGTCAAAAGTATCAAAATACTAATCGATACTATAACTAATATGGAAACTAGATACTCATTTGAGCAGGTATCAATACTAAAAACACAGATATAAGGCCACATGGTAATATACAGTGCCTTGCCAAAGTATTTGCCCCCCTTGAACTTTGACCTTTTGCCACATTTCAGGCTTCAAACAAAGATATAAAACTGGAATTGTTTTGTGAAGAATCAAGACCAAGTGGGACACAATTGTGAAGTGGAACAAAATTTATACAATATTTTAAACTTTTTTTTTTTTTTTAACAAATAAAAAAGTGATAAGTAGGGCGTGCGAAATTATTTACCCCCTTTTCTCTCAGTGCAGCCAACTGACTCCAGAAGTTCCCTGATGATTTCTGAATGATCCAATGTTGACGTAAATGACTGATGATGATAAATAAAGTCTACCTGTGTGTGATCTCAGTACAGTATAAATGCACCAGGCAGGTCCGAGATAAAGTTGTCGAGAAGTTTAAAGCAGGATTAGGATATAAAAAGATTTCACAAGCTTTAAACATCTCGCGGAGCACTGTTCGATCAATCATATTGAAATGGAGAGAGTATCAGACCACTGCAAACCTACAAAGACCCGGCCGTCCCTCTAAACTTTCAGCCCAAACAAGGCGAGCACTGACCAGAGCAGCAGCCAAGAGGCCCATGATCAAAGGTGGTGGAATCTGCCCATAGGACAACTATTAGTCGCACACTGCACAAATGTGGCCTTTATGGAAGAGCAGCAAGAAGAAAGCCATTTCTCAAAGAAAACCATAAAAAGTCCTGTTTGAAGTTTGCCACAAGCCACCTGAGAGACACAACAAACATGTGGAAGAAGGTGCTCTGGTCAGATGAGACCAAAATTGAACTTTTTTGGCTAAATGCAAAACGTTATGTTTGACGTAAAAGTAACACTGCACATCACCCTGAACACACCATCCCCACTGTCAAACATGGTGATGGCAGCATCGTGTTCTGGGGCTGCTGTTCTTCAGCAGGGGCAGGGAAGATAGATAGAGTTGATGGGAAGATGGATGGAGCCAAATACAGGACAATTTTGGAAGGAAACCTGTTGGAGTCTGCAAAAGACCTGAGATTGGGATGGAGGTTTACTTTCCAACAAGACAATGATCCTAAACATAAAGCAAAATCTACAATGGAATGGTTCAAAACTAAACATAACCAGGTGTTAGAATGGCCAAGTCAAAGTCCAGACCTGAATCCAATTGAGAATCTGTGGAAAGATCTGAAAACTGCTGTTCACAAATGTTCTCCATCTAACCTTACGGAGCTCGAGCTGTTTTGCAATGAAGAATGGGCAAAAATATCTCTAGATGTGCAAAACTGATAGAGACACACCCCAAAAGACCAAAAGGTGGTTCTACAAAGTACTGAAATATCAAATAAATTTTGTTCCACTTCACGATTGTGTCCCACTTGGTGTTGATTGTTCACAAAAAAATTCCAATTTTATATCTTCTATGTTTGAAGCCTGAAATGTGGCAAAAGGTCAAAAAGTTCAAGGGGGGCTAATACTTTCACAAGGCACTGTAAAAGAAAGTACTACCATTTAATGTTGAAAATCACATTCTATTGTCTAAATGAAGTGTTTTTCATTACCATCAAGGTATGCGTTTTTAGGAACAAAACACTAGCAGTTGAGTAAGATAGTATGGCATTAAACTCTATGGAACAAGCTGCACCTTTAAATAATAATGATTTGTTTTTGTGCTTGTACCTGTTGTTTCTTGGACCTTCTCACTCTCTCCTTCACTGTTCACTCGCTCCTCTTCAGTTTTTGGGGATCCACATTCATTGTTTTCACTGGCGGCAGTTTCCATTTCAGCGTCTACAAGGGTCGTCAAAAGTATCGAAAATAAGATACTAATCGATACTAAAACTAATATCGAAACTAGATAAAATCAAATTCAGTTTTAGTATAATTTTGAGCTTTATCAGAACTAGTATAAGCTCTTACTGTAAAATAAAGAGTAATATTTTGTGTATAAAAACTACATTCTATTGTGGTATTGTAATTGGCATCGAGTCTTAAGTCATTTCCTTAACATCAAAATCGTGTTTGAAATTTTAGACTTGTGACAACACTACTTCATACAGTTTCTACATCGATTACTGTACCTTCTCTGTTCTTCTCTTCATCGTCATCCTCTTTCTCTTCTGTTGGAGTCTCTTCAGGTTCTTTACCCAAAACCTCTTCTGGGGTTGAGGCCTTGCCTTCTTTTGAGAATACAAGATTACAATCATCAAAGCAGTGCCATTTTTGACATTTCAGCATACTACACTGGCTTGAATGCAAAGAGGTTGAAATTCTATGAGGGTGCAACATTAAAAATAAAAAAAAATATGTAAAAATGCTGGGACTACGCCTTCTTTCTTTTTATTAAATCGGGAGCAACAAGGAATATTACTGAGACTGTAATATACATTTATGGGTGATAATAATGTATGAATGTTACAGCAACTTCAGGTGTGTTTATTTATATTTCAAGTACGACTTTAAACACCAGTACCTGAGCTTGGATGAGGGAAAAAAAATCTGTGCATGTGTGTCTCTTCTGCACATCTTACCGTCACTGATCTCTGTGCTGTGGCTCTTGATCAGATCTTCAGTCATTTCTTGGTCTTGTTGCTCATTCTTTTCCCACGACACACTCACCGTTGGTGCGCTGCCTTTCACTTCGATGACAGCATCCGCCTCAGCACCTAAACACAAAGGTACATTACTAACATAAGTAGCTGCTGTTACATGCACACTCAAAATTAATATCAGCTTTTTCAAGTTACACCATTAAAATAAGCAGTAAACAGCAAAGCATCTCATTTCTTTCTGATCATGGTCCCTGTGATTACCCACATCAGATTTTGCAGTTAACATGTCATTTAGGGTTAGGGGTTAGGGTTAGGGTTGTCACTTAAAGGTCCAGAAATCAGATTCTTATCATATTTTGGTGTGCGTGTGAACATGGCCAATGTTAGTATCGATGTCTCATTTTTCCATAAAGAACGATCTCAATTCATCACCTCATTAACAACAATGTACATGTATTTACACAACTTACCTTCTTCATCTTTCATCTCTTCTTTTGTTTGCTCCTCTGCATCTGCTTGGACATCTGAAGGGATCACTTCAGTTTGGACCTCTGAAACAACCCAAATACATCCCACATTAAAAGTTTACAAACACATGTCAAGTCAATTATCTCATAAAAGTTCAAATTTAAACAAAGTATTACCTTCTGTGTTTGCAGACACTGGTTTCTCCTCTGCTGGTTTGTCTTCTGTAGAGTCATTTTTAACTGAAATTAAAGGATTGAGGTAATTTTGAATAACTATAAGAGCATTTGTTGATTTCTTAGCCGTATTTTCTGAATACTATCAAAATCTGAAATGCTAATGATAAATACGTCTAGACAGTCTAAAAAAAAATCAACTTATTCTTCATTGTGGCATTTTGAGTTTATTCTCCACGTATGAGCAGCTACATCTCTATTTGGTCTGTAGGGCCACTTTCATTTTTTACTTCTAAAATCGGAAATGTACAAGTTATATTTTTCTATAATTATCACATCTATGCATTTTAATAACATAATTTTACATACCTTCACTCTCTTTTTCTTCTACCTCTGTTTTGACCTCTTCTGGCTCATCTTTCACATGTTCTTCTTAGGAGCATATACAACAATTTAATTACTAATCTATATAAAGGTTAAATAATTTCTAAAATAAAAATCCAATATTACCAGGAGTGGCATTTCCCTCCTCTTCCACAACATCTGGATTGAGACGTCTACTTTGTCGTGTTTTTCCTTTGGGAACCTGAAAGTAAAACAAGATAGACATTATTAACTTCTTACAGTGGGCATTATTGCATTACTAATCTAAAGCTACAAAGAATTGCTAAAGAACGAACATTTTACTTGCGTTTTAGTTTAAAATTAATAACACAAGTATGATGCAAGAAGGTATAGAAGCAATACAATGAAATCTAAAGCAGATACTTCAGTCCAGCAGTAATTCAAAGTGTTAGCAACAAACATGCAGAAAACTGTTATTTCATGTACTATATTTGGAGATCTACACATCGCCGATAGGTTGAATACATCAAATACGAACGTGAACTCTATCGGATACATTTCTTACGTTCGTTTTTGCCATATTTCACAAAATACGGTGCAGAAATCCACACGTGTTCCTCATCCCCTCAAAAATATATATGAATCCCACTGCGCATGCGTCAACTACACTACGGGTACCGCGAAGGACGTCTTTTTAGGTTTTGCATTTGTGATGGACTTCAAATATTGTTTGTTTTTTTGCCTCTGTGCGTTTCAAACTATGCACAACTCATTCATACGCAAACGTAATGCTTAGTAATGGCTGTACCATGCTTATGACTACTAAATTTAAGTATTTTTAGCAGATTTGGGGGTTACTTTTTAACCAATCACTGCTTGCTTTGGGTTTCACGCGGTGCCGCCCACGGTCGTACGATCTTATGTCAAACTTTAAGAAGAGAAAGTGATCGGGTCAGTTGTCCTGCTTGACCATTTTGATGCCAGATTAATGCCCCAATTTCTGTGTATGGAAAACGTCAATACGGTACGAAGGTCACACTAGCAGGGCAGTAAACAGACGCACTATGAGCATTGACTGTAGGCTGTTTACTACTACGGAGGCTTGGATTGCTTGAAAGAGACGGAGGACTTTCCAGGATTGCAGCAATGGGGACTCAGAGAAACGGATTTAAAAAAGAAAGTTTTATTCTGTCCGTGGATGTGGGCACAACCTCCATCAGATGTCACGTTTACGACAAGAAGGCGAAAATCAGAGGATCCTGCTCTACCAAGGTACACAACGATCAACTAGGGCTGTGCGGTTAGTCGAGTTTTAATCGAGATTTAATCGAGATTGAGTGGTCAGTGATCAGTTTGGGTGTTTTTAATAAATGAAGAGGTCAACAGCCATCAAAAACATGTGATGTGGAGAATTCTAACTTTTTATGTTAAAGGGCCCATATTACGCTATTTTCTGACGATGTTATAATGTTGTTACTTCATCAAAAACATACCTCGGTTTCTTTTGTTTCATTCACACACACCGATCCTGCAGATTTAGGCTTCAGATTGAGTTTTCTCAAACAGAAAACGCTCTGTTCCACCTTGTGATGTCATGTGGTAATACAGGAATACTCCATACTCCTTCACTAGAATAATTTGGGTAATATCCACTTCATGACATCACAAAGTGAAACAGAGCATTCTGAGCTTTGGAGTTTAGACAGACTAATAATAAAGGGTTACTCAAACATGTGTATGATTTTTCATTTCCCGGAAATGTTATTTATTTTTTGTCATAGCTGATCAATAATATTGTTCATCTTCACCATAGTATTCAGATGTCCCACTTCCTTAATCTCAAATCTGATAAGCCACAAACTGAATTTTTTTCTCTACTCACAGTGAATTGTTAATATTGCAAATGAAAATGCATTTATTTGTTTTTTTGTGGTTGAAAACTTGTTTCACTTTATGTTGGCTCTGTCCTGTAACTGTCCACCACTTAAACATTCTTCAAGTTCCATATGATCTATTTTGACCTGTTCAAGCGGCTCATTTTACAGCTTTCACCTAGATTCTCAAAGCTGTTCATTTACAACCAGTTTAAGTGCATATGGCAACTTT
Organism: Taenioides sp. WSHXM2023; assembly: GCA_029959045.1. Lineage (NCBI taxonomy): Eukaryota > Metazoa > Chordata > Actinopteri > Gobiiformes > Gobiidae > Taenioides > Taenioides sp. WSHXM2023. Next base: position 25,407,857 of record CM057096.1, read on the forward strand.
TCAAGGTTTTCTAATTATTATCTTTAATGTGGGATAGTACCTGACTGATGAATATCTGGACAAAGTAACATGAAAAGTCAGTGCAGGGAATATACAAGATCAGCTCCATTTATAGCATATTTCATAAATGTAATAAATCATTTTGTTCCTTTAAAGCCACATTTTGCCAACTTTTGGTTGTGTTTATTGTACTGAAAAAAAATAACTTGTGTTCTTACTGAGACTGAGACTGTGCTTGCATCTCCACAAAAAGTTATTTGGCCTAGAGAAGGACCTCCTCTTGCTTGTTTACATGGAAAGTTTCTTCCTGGCTAATATTCCACAGTTTGGCATAAAATCTATCTATCTCTAAACTAAAATAACTACAAAATTAGTCAAAACTTATTTCAGATTTTAGATTAGTTTTAAAGTAGCCACCCTTTGCTTTGGCCCCTGGTTTGCACTCTTGGCATTTCTTGTTTAGTACAGTTATTTCACTTTTTCTTTATATCTTGCACTATATATTTGTTGTCTTCTGTATGTATCTAAAATGTAGAAAGTAGTAAGCAAAGAAAAAAACAACAACACTGAATGAGAGGGTGTGTTCAAACTTAGACTTAAACTCAGATAAACTTTACTGATCCACAAGGGAAATGACCTGGACACAGTAGCTCACACATTATAATATAATATAATAACAAAGAGCAAAAATAGAAATGGCATAATTATATAACTGTATATGAACAAGTAAAATACACTTTTGGCTGGTAATGTATTTAAACAGGTAATATGCTTAATTGTGCATAATGATGTGTTGTGTTTGTTTTGGCAGGTGGCTCTTCTGTATCCAGAGGAGGGACACGTGGAGATAGAGCCTGAAGCTCTGTGGAAAGGATTTAACTCTGTCGTCACAGGAGCCGTTCAAGGTACAGCCCCATTTAACCCGTCAATGTGTATTTAAAGAGACACTTGTAGGGTTGTCAAAAGTATTAAAAATTAGATACTAATCGGTACTAAAACTAAAATCGAAAGTAGATACTAATTCAAGCAGGCATCGATACTAAAAAAGTCACATTCACAGGACAGAAATGAACCTTTCTTGAATAGTTTTAGAATGATGTTGAGCTGAATCAGAACAAGTATAAGAGCACATAGACTAGTATACACACATGGACCACTGTGGAACCTACAGGACCACTGAGGGATTACACAGATATAAGAACACATGGGAATATAAAAGAAAGTACTATGATTTAATGTTGGAAATCACATTCTATTGTTTAAAGAGTGTTTTTATTATTATCCTGGTATTGGAATCTGTATTGAGTATCGAGTCTTTTCCTTATCAAAAATCAAAATCAAGTGACGTGCCTAGTAACTTCTGATACTGGGTCCACCACTTGTTATTGCTTTGCCTTGAATAATCCACAGCACGGCATTAAATTTATCTATCCGTGGAGACAAAGAGTTACGATCTACAAGTCAGATCATGGAGGAGCTGGGTCCATTCATAGTATGCAAGAATGCAAGATTTTCAAGGTATTTTCAGCAATAAAATGTAAAAACACCAGTGATCGAATAAATACAAGATGGATGAGGTTAACGCCATATTGTGGAACTTTCCAGTCCCTTGAAGTGCAAATTCTTCTTTCTATTCATCTTTGTGGCTTGTTGGTTTTGTTGTTTTGTTGGCTTGGGAGGTAAAGAACATGGCAGCAAGTTCTCCTGACGAAGACTGGAGCTGTTACCTTTTGGTCTAAGGGCGAGTGCTTAGAGCTCTAGATCACATCTTATCTTCATCTCCCTTTTTGACATTGTTCTTCAAATATGTTAAGTATGAAAAGGATATAATACAAACTTGGACCTACGCCTCAGTAATACAGTAGACATACAGTAGTTGCGTAGTAGTTCTTCTTTAAACTGGATTTCTAAATAGTGCAATTTCTTACTAAAACTAAAGTAAGGAAGTGTCTCATTGCTTTGAAAATTTCTCAGCCGTGCTTTCTTCAGGTAGTAATCTTTGGTTTATGGACTTGTCCCTCTGACCCCACAAATCATTAGTAGATGACCATTTTGACAGCTCTCATGCTATGTAACTACTAATCATATCTGAAATACCTGTCATGAAAAAAATGAATTAGGTTTTAATCTGTTGTATCTATTTTAATCTAATTACTAATGAATAGACTCAATATTTAATACAGATTTTGATCCCCAAATGATCCTTTTAAAAGCTCTTTCTTGGCCAGTATTGCATTTTTCAACACAAAGTAATAGTATTTGTTGTACCATGTGGTCTTACACTAGTTCTGATAAAACTCAAGATGAAAATATTCAGGAAATTTCCAATTTTATCCAGTTATGTTACTCATTTAAACAAGTTACGATATTTTTCAGTATAATACTTGCTTTTCGCTACTAGTTTTAGTATTGGTTACTGTCTGATTTTTGATACTTTTGACAACCATAATCTATTGTCAGATTGTAGCTGTTGATTGTTTATTGTTTGTTGTTGGTGAATGCAGTTGTGCAACATTTTTACTCTACAAGGTGCGTTCACTTGTTCTGCTTTGATTCCAGGTTGAGCCCAGTTTAATTTTGGTTTAGACTTTATTTTGTCCTGTTTTGTCCCAGTTTATCCAGGTTTAGTTTGGAGTTTAGGCCCAGTTTTGTCTCATTGTTATTTATCTGACAGCTATAAGCAAATTTTCTTATGTAGTCTGGTATGCTGGTAATTAATAAAATAATAACCTTTGACATTTAAAAATACTGCTAAAATGCACCCATGTAAAGACGACATGAGTTTGGGTCCATGAGAACGAGACAAGATGTGAGCAATTCGTAATATATAAATTGTGCAATTAAATTTCTAATTTTGGTCTTACAATTTTAAATGTATTTGATATATTTTTGCTGCCATTTTAGAACTGTTTTTGTAACTATAAGAGATGTAACTCAACAGCGCTCGTTTTTCAACTAAAACTAACTCCAAAGTCCAAACTAAATGTAAATACGTAGATCATTTTCCTCGATCTTGTCCCATCCCGGTAAACAGCACATTGTACATTTGCGAAATTTTAACATGTGTAACACCAGCCTCTCTGAACAGATGCAGGAATCCAAATGCGGCAGATCGAGGCCCTCGGGATCTCCACTCAAAGAGCCACGTTCACCACATGGGACAGGTAAAGGACTGATCACATACCATTACCTGACCAGCCAGAAGGGACTACAATTGGACAATGGAACGTGAAAAACCTCTGTCCAAACTTGAGATAATCCAACCGCATTCAGAAAAAAATCTAACTTCTTTCTTTATGTATTTTTTTCTCCTTTTTTATGTGTAAGCAGCCATGTTTGTTTTTGACGCGAACAGAGCCTGATGATTGGTTTAATCTGCCTGTCAATCATACCCAATCAGGGAGACAGGATATGGCTCCAGATCTACTCGTACGTTTTTTCAAAGCGCGTGGTTCTGACTGGCTAGGTAACACACATCAGATGCCTGCTGCTGTTGCTGACAGGACATCTGGCTTAAGTGAGTTTGTTTGTGTAAATTGCCTTTACTGGGGTTACAGGAAAACGGGGGTTCCCTTCCATAACTTCATCTCGTGGCAGGATCGCAGAGCTGCAGAGCTGGTCAAGTCCTGGAACAGGTCCTGCACCATGAAAGTGAGTCTTAAAGGGCCCATATTACACTGTTTTCTGATCTATGTTCTAATGTTGTTTCCTCATCACAAACACACCTGGAGTTGTGTTTTGTTTCATTCACACATGTTTAACACACACACAAACCCTGTATAATTAGGCTGAATTGTGATGTCATGTGGTAGTACAGGTGTTTTTTTAAACCCTACACACCTTCACTAGAATCATTTGGATGGTTTTAAGCCCTGGAACTGAAATCTCCACTGAACTAAATGTAAAAGGAGCTGTTAACTTGAAAACTACTACCACTACATGACATCACAAGGTGGAACCAAGAATTTTGAGCTTTGGGGATGCAGACAGACTAATAATCCAGGATTCCTCAAACTTGTGTGAATGAAACAAAACACAACTCCAGGTACAGTGTGTTTTTGAGGAGGTAACAACATTATAACATATCTTAAAGCTCACAAGAGTCAATTTGTGCAATATAGGACCTTTAAATTTTTGTATTTTAATTTTACTAAGGAAAGATTATATGTTCATAAGCACATAAAGTAGTAAACATAAAGAAAAACAACATTAAGGGAGAGGGTGTGTCCAAACTTTTGACTGGTAGTGTAACATTTAGGTGGAGATTTGTGTAACTTTTAGGTGGAGATGTTTTTGCTTTGTCTGCTTGTGTGTTTTATGTTTTGTTTTGGGTTTTTTTTTGTTATGGGCTTTGCTTTTTTTTTGTGTTTGTTTGTTTTGTTTTTTTTCTCGTTTCTCCAAAGAGCTGACCTGTAACTTAGCTTTGTCTCCAGGGAGTTAGATAATGCCAAGCTGTGGTACATTCCAGACAAAGCAATAGCATCTCCATAGAGAAAAGCATTTGATGGACCCTCCACCAGAAAAGTTACACAATGCACCTTTAAGCTCTGAACAGATCCATCTTTTTTTTTTTTTTTTTTTTGCTGGAATATACATGAGAACATATGCTGTTCTTGGACTTGATAGAGAGGTCCCATTGATTCGAGAGGTTGGCAGATTGATTTCTACTACTGGCATTGCTCACTGTGTCTTTGGGCAAGACACTTTACCCATCTTACCTATATATATGTGTTTCTATGGTTCTTCCTAATTGAGTAATGTACAAACTTTATTTTAATGTTTCAAAAATAGTTGCATAGAGTCAAATCATCTCGTTATAATCTATCTCTCTTAGGCCTGTCACGATAACGAATTCTGAAGTGTCATATATTACTGAAGTAAATATAGACCATAAATTATAATATTAAAACCAAACCATAAGGCAAAATTATCCTCCAAAAAGTATTTTAAATTTACAATATTGTTAAAAATATGAGCTGCAATAAATACATAACAGAATACAACACTTAAGGAGTTACTTTGTGACTATAATGAGTCATAGAAGTTCATAATTAAACACTCTACAACAGAAAAATGAGCAAAATGTTCCTACCAGTACAGAGGAAAAGTACCCAGGATAAATACTGACAGTAATTATTGTGACAGGACTATTCTCTCTCCATGAATCCCGGTATTACAAATCATGACCTCACCCCTACCCTGCATAAACGGTTATTAAAGCACTATGTTTAATAGCTCAGTTTCATGTTTTTGCCGCCCCCTGCAGGCCATCCACGGTGTGATGAAGTGCCTGTACTTCCTGACCCGACAGAAGAGGTGCCTGGCTGCCAGTCTGATCGTTTTCTCCACTCAACATGTCACCATGAGGCTCCTCTGGGTCCTCCAGCACTACAAACAGGTCTGTGGGTTAGACTGCTCATTTACATCATGCGTACAAACCTTATTTCACTTCATAAGGGACTAATTAACAGTATGTCTTAGCTAGGGCTGTGAAATGAATTATATTTTTAATTGAGATGGGACTTTTTAATGGCCAATCCTGTCTGTCTGATTTGACCATTTTTACATAGTTATTTGTAAGCTCTGACCTTCATTATAAGTAAATAAATAAAGGACTTTTAGATTTATAATTTTTCAACCCCTGGAGGATTATTTGAGCTGTGATACACAAGTAGGCGGGGTTTTACTATGATATTTTATTGACATTTCATTTTTTGTTTTAAGTGTCAGTTATTTAAAGCCACAGTATGTAATTTCTCAGCCCAAAAAATAGACTAAAGTGTAATGTTTACTGTACTGAAACACAGAAAAACATGCATACTTACTGTGATGGGCTTGCATCTCCCAAAACCTGACTCTTATTGGCCTGGAGCAGGGCTTCTTTCTGCTTGTCTTTATGGAAATGTTGATTCTTTGGCTATAATCTTCCACAGTTTGGCATAAAACCTCCATGGAGAAAGGTCGGAAGTCTGCTTTTAACTTTATATTTCCATGTTTGAATAATGCAGGTGACATGTGGCTTCCAGAAAGTCCAGAAATGTTCAAGATATTAATACTGAAAGACTTTTTTATTTGTTGTTTAAAAGACAAAATTACATTGAATCCTAGTCTTGGCATCCAGTTTGTTTTCAGGTTTAAATATGTATCTAAAACAAGTACAAATGCATAAATATGACACAAAATTATGAGTGATAATTTGATACTAATCCCAAAATATGACCTTTTAAAGGAAAAGGTCAGTGTTGATTTTAAACACCACATGCAGGTCACATGAGGAAACTCCTGCTCCGCTCTGCAAGATCCTATTTTTGTTTGCCCCACATCATGACTTTAATCAAACAAACAGTGAGGTATTTTTTCTTTCAGTGTTGCTCATACTGTAACTGATTTAAAGCTGCACTACTAACTTTTTGGCAGGAGGGTACGCCACCTTGTCTCCATGGAGATGTTATAGATGTGCTTGAAATGTTACACTGTAGGCATTAAGTGTCTCTGTCTAGCATTTATTTAATTACTGATGTTCTGATGCTTCAAATGCAGAACATGCATTCTCACTGTGAGCGGGGTCGCCTCTCCACAGATCTGGCCTCTAACTTATTTAATGCCAAAGGGCTGAAATTATCCAAACAATTCTAGTGAAGGTGTGTGGAGTTTAAAAGCACAGTAGAGCACTTCCTGTATTACCACATGACATCACAAGGTGGAACAGAGTGTTTCAGTTTGAGAAAAGAACTCAGCCTAACACACAAAAAAACACACAAAACCTGCAGAATTTGTGTGTTAAACATGTGAATGAAACAAAACACAACTTCAGGTCTGTTTTTGACGAGGAAACGACATTATAACATAGAAAACAGCGTAATATGGGCCCTTTAATATTAATCTTTCTCTAATGTTCAGTCTTCATTGCTGTTCATTCCCTCTTTTGACCTATTTCCATTTGTAGAGGTTCATTTTGAGTCATTTTGCAATCGTTCTTCTTGAATTTCCTCTTTTCAGATCCGACGGGCTGTCTCTGAAGGGAATTGTTGCTTTGGTACAATAGACACCTGGCTGCTGTTCAAACTCACTAAAGGTGGGTCCCCTGTGGTTTGGTTTCTCATTGTGGTGACTCAAGCGAAACAGGTTTCATTTAAAAAGTGAAAATAATAAGAAGAATGTTGTGTATGTTTTGGCTTTTGAGCTCCCAAATAAGCATCTAGATGAAACAGACTAGTGTTGTCTCAATTTCGATACTAAGGAAGACACTCGATACTAAAAACACTCTTTCTTATACTTTTATACTTGTTCTGATACAGCTCAAGATCATTCTAAAACTATTCAGGAAAGGTTCATTTCTGTCCTGTGAATGTGACTTTTTTAGTATCAATACCTGCTCAAATGAGTATCTAGTTTTGATACTAGTTTTAGCATAAATTTTTATCAGATTTTCGGTACTTTTGACAACCCTAGTGCAAAAATAGTATATAAAAATAAGGTTCTTGCATGATAACAAATAATAATTTAGTTGAATGTTTTTGTATGGATTGATTTCAGGCCAAGTTCATGCCACAGACTTCTCCAACGCCAGCTCCACAGGGTTATTTGACTCCTATCAGGTCTGGACGGTCTTATGATCTTTCTCCCCTACCTACTCGATTTTGTTGCTTAAGTAAAAGTACAGATATTGGAGCAAAAAAATATAATTAAATGTAAAAGTAACACATGAAAAAAATCTACTGTGTCTATTTAAAAATGTACTAAAAAGTATTTTGCGCATATTTTAATGTCTTGTGAGGTTTCAAACGCAGTCATTTGGTAAAGATTTGTGCTGAATTTTTTTGAATTTGCAGAATTTTTTGTTTGCTCAAACTATAAACATGTTAAAAATAAACCCCCAGCCTTTTCAGCAGGTCTCAAACAATCATAAAAAATAATTTAACTTTTCAGTAGTAGAAAGTACAGATACCTGCTCTCAAATGTCATGAAGTAAATGTAAAAGTATGCTCTTTAAGATCTACTTAAGTACAAATACCTATTTTTTTACTTTAGTGCAGTACTTTACTACTTTTATTACTACTTTATTGCCTTTCACCTCTGCCGTCCTCAAAGTTATTTACTGTTTTTTGTATTTTTTCTGTCTCCTTTCTGACAGATGTGCTGGAGTGAGTTCCTGTGCTCGCTTTTGTCTCTGCCTCTGTCCATTTTACCCACTGTTGTGAACACAAAGTGAGTGGAGCTTTTCTATTGTTTTATCCATATTATACTGGAACACAACACAGTCAGATGCAGTTCATACTTAGGTTTAGCCAGTACTGCTATTGTAATGTTTTAAAGATGCACTATGCAACTTTTCTGGTGGGTGTTGGCTGCCTGCTTGTCTCCATGGAGATGTTATTGCTTTGCTTGCTTTGTATGACATTTAACGAAATCATTTTATTAAATTACTCATGTTTTATATATTAAAAAATACACCTAGACATTCAAAAAAACATTCATTCTTACTCTTGGCCTGGTCACATACCAGTTTGTCTCCATTGAAGATCTGTAAGTTTAATGCACTACTTTGGAACATTCTTGGCAAAGCAATAACATTATGCTGGACTTTAGACCTTATTGTGCCTACATACATATTTTATATTACTACAAAACAACTGTGATCATCAAAATTATAGTGTATTTCTTTGTTCTTTGTTATTTTAGTTGCCTTTGAGTCTTACAATATTTCACTTTCTTTGCTTCAGCCATGACTTTGGGGACACTGACATGTCCGTCTTCGGAGAGTCCATCCCCATCCGATCACTGGTGAGTTCACTGTTATCTTGTTATTCACATGATTACACGTCCAGTTATGCCAGCGTGTCACTCTCATTATGTTATAAATCAAGGTGTAATAAAGATCATTATTACAACATTTAAAGGAGATATAAGGAGACATATTTTAAACGGACTAATGAGGTTCTGAGTAACGTCACAATACTAATATTTCAAACTTGATTTCAATACTAAGGAATAGACACACAATGATAATAAAAACACTATATATTTAGATAGTAGAATGTCATTTTCAGCATTAAATAATAGTACTTATTTGTGTAATCCCTCAGTCATTCAGGTATATATGGTTTTATAAAGATATTAAGGAAAAGTTAATTTCTGTCCTGTAAATGTGACTTTTTAGATACCTGCTCAAATTAGGATCTAGTATCTTTTAGCATTGATTAGTATCTAATTTTTTGGCAGTCCTAGATCTGAACAGACAAAAATGCATGATGTCAACTCTATTTTTAATGTTTTTAACCTGGAGTCACTGCTAATATTGACGTTCACGTTCCAGGTTAATTTGCAGATGGCATTCTGTGTGAAACTGAAAACCAGGTGTTAAAATTGAACACCTTTTCCCAATTGTACAAATTTTTAAAGCATGACATTTTAATTCATTAAAAACCTTAACAAATCATATTATTTGTCCTTATTAATCTAGCTCTACAGTTGCCTATTTCTGTTTTTAAAATTGATAAAAAAATAAATAAATAAAACATTACAGTTGGTAGAAATATGTATGAAATCAAACCACAAAAATATGTCTGAGGCAGTGCTTTTCAAAGTGGGGGTCGAAGATATGATTTAAAAATTATGTCATTGAGTTCTGACTACTTTTAAGATAAGATAAGATAAGACTTTATTGATCTCACAGAGGAGAAATTCACTCGTGACAGAAGCTCACAGTCAGGGGACAGTATAGTGCAAAAAGTTGTGAAAAATTGTGCAAACACTCAGAACAATAAGTAAATAAAAAATAAAATCACAATAAATATTAACATATTTACAACATCAGGTAGCTCTTATGTACAGGGAGTGAAAGAAATGTAAATATATAATAAAACATATCTCTTATATAATATATATATATGTAAAATAATACAAATATACAAATATATAAATATATAATCTGAGGACAGTGGAGGCGGTTACTGATGAGGTGACATGGTTACAGGTTATTGCACGGGCTATTGCACAGGTTATTGCACAGGTTATTGTAAGTGTTAAACAGTGGAGTTGTACAGTCTGACAGCAGTGGGGATGAAGGACCTGCGGTAGCGTTCCTTCTTGCACTGAGGGTGCCTCAGTCGGCCGCTGAAGGTGCTGCTCAGTTCCTCTACAGTCCGGTGCAGAGGGTGAGAGGTGTCGGCCATGATGGATGTGAGTTTGGCCAGCACCCTCCTCTCACCCACCTCCTCCACAGACTCCAGAGGACAGCCCAGGACAGAGCTGGCCCTCCTGACTAGTTTAAATAGAAATCTGTATAATTCGGTCCAGTGTGAAACTATTCAAATAAACAATATTAAGTCAGTTTTTAAACATTTTTACAATTGAAATTTTTATCAATTTAATTTTTGTGTGGGACCCGGGTTAGTCATAGAACTCACTTATTACAACAATAATAACAAAACCTTCCCATTATTGCAAAGAAAACGTGATAAATATGTATGATAAAAGCACATATTCCTCCCGACGAAAACACTCATATACAAAACTGCACAATTACAACAAACAAACACTGGCCAAACAAACATTAAAGGTGCATTATGTAACTTTTCTGGCGGAGGGTCTGTCAAATGCTTTTCTTCATGGAGATGGAGATGTTATTCCTTTGTCTAGAATGTTTCACAGTATGACATTAAACCTTTCTACCTTCATGGAGCCCAAACCAGAATAAGTTACAGGTCAGATCTGTGGACAGGCGACCCTGCTCACAGTCAGAATGTCTGTTTTTCTAGGTATTTTTTAGCTATAATATCACCTGTAATTGAATAAATGTAAAGTAGAGCTGTTTAATGTCACACTGTGGAACATTCCAAGCAGAGCAATGACATCTCCATAGAAACAAGCAGGTGACAGACCCCCAACCAAAAAGTGACATAGTGCACCCTTAAAAGTCAGTCAAGTCCAGTCCTTTCAAGATGTTACAAAAGGTATTCATGAAAAAAAATAAAGTATAGCTCTAAGTCATGTTATTGTCCTCACTGTAGGTGGCGGATCAGCAGGCGGCCATGTTTGGAGAGTGCTGTTTCGACGTGGGGGACGTGAAGATCACCATGGGAACGGGGACCTTCATGGACATCAACACAGGCTGTAAACCGCACACTTCTTTGGCAGGTAAAAGCACAAAGCCTTGTGGGGTTTTGACGTGTTTTAGTTCTGGTTAGTGTTGTCACAATATTAAAATTTCCACATTAAAACGTATTACTTTCTTTTCTATTCTCATGTGGTCTTATATCTGTGTAATCCCTCAGTGGTCCTGTAGGGTCCATAGTGGTCCATGGGCGTATACTAGTCTATGTGCTCTTATACTTGTTCTGATACAGCTCAACATCATTCTTAGACCTAGACTTAGACAGACATTATTGATCCACAAGGGAAATGACTTGCACACAGTAGCTCACACATCACAATATATTATCATTACAATGAGAAAAAATATAGAATTCTAAATAAGTAGCAGAAATAGTTATATAATGTATATGTACAAGTAAAAATGAATAAAAATATAGAAATAAAAATATATCTCAGCTAAAGCATTCTAAAGCTATTCAGGAAAGGTTCAGTTCTGCCCTGTGAATGTGACTTTTTTAGTAATGATACTTTCTCAAATGAGTATCTAGTTTTGATACTAGTTTTAGTATTGATTAGTATCTGATTTTCAACACTTTTGACAGCCCTAGTTCAGGTTTAGAGCGCTCTTTCCTCTGTAGGTCTCTATCCTCTGGTGGGGTGGAAGATCGGAGCTGAGCTGGTGTATCTGGCCGAGGGAAACGCAGCAGACACTGGCACTGCCATCAAATGGGCCCAAGAGCTGGGTGAGTGAACAGTTTATTAAGAGACAATTAATCAATAGTTATTTGATTTAAAGGTGCATCGTGGAACTCTTCTGGTGGAGGGTCCGTCAAATGTATTAAATCTTTCTATCTTCCAAACCAAACCAAACCAAACCAAGTTACAGGTCAGATCTGTGGCGAGGCAACCCTGCTCACATATATAAGTGACGGACCCCCAACCAAAAAGTTACACAGTGCACCTTTAAAGCCAAAATAGAACAAGTATGTTTATTTATTTTGGTTGTGTTTATTGTACTGAATAACATATGAAAACATTTATTGTCAGCAGGCTTGCATCTCCACAAACCTGACTCTGACCTGACTATACATGTACTGCAAAGCTAAATGCGTCTGAAAAATCACAATTGCAGTCCTACTTCTTACAAACTCTTTATTCGTATTGATTGACGTCTACAATGTGGTGTTAAAATAGAGTACGGTATATTGTTTGTATACGATTGAAATCCACCCGTTTCTAGATTCCCGTTTGTAATTTCAGACTTGTTTAAGGATGTGAAGGAGACCAGTGCTTTGGCGTACAGTGTGTCTGACTCAGATGGAGTGTGCTTCGTGCCTTCGTTCAGTGGACTGCAGGTATTTCATGTTTACACTTTTTAAATGTTACTTAACAATATATTATACAGCACATATTATATATTATACAGTGCTTTGTTGGCTCAAACTTGTAAAAAACATTGAAATATCTGACACTAAATGATTTTACTACTTCCCCTACAACAACTGGACAATGTCTTAATTCCGTTGTACTTTCTCTGCCTCCTCACTCCTGTGTATCATCTAAAGGTATTATTTAAAGGCCCTATATGCAGCCTGTGCCTGTATTGTTTTAAGAAAGGTATTACAATCACAACTGATTCTGGGTTGCCAGTGCATTAACCTGCATATAGAGCACACACAAGTTTTTCTCAGTATATGGACAGATGAACCCTCGGAAGCTCCAGAATTCCCTCACTGAGCTGCAGAGGGTGCACTAGCACTGAGTTTAGGTAATAACTGTTCAAATCAGAGAGCGTGCTTTTAGGTTTAAACCAACTGGATTTCAGCTTTGATACTGGCATCCCAAATGAGCATGTGAGGCTCATTCTGCTTTCTGATTTAAATAATCAACTTGAGAACCAAACACCAAATTATAACATAAAAACGGGACACTATGTCTAATGTTTTTGCAGTTAAGAATAAATCATCATTAGACACAGATGTATCAAGTTGATTCAATTGAAAATCTAAATATTCTATGCATTTCCTTTAACATCATCTTTGTTCTTCCTCTTGGCTTGCTGTTTACCTGTTCTAAACTCAGCATCCTTTTACCCACACAATCACTGTTACCCTCTTTTGCTCGTTTCTAAGCCATTGCACTATGTCTGTTGCAGTTTGTATCTCCTCTGATGTCCTCATTTATGATTCCTCCAACCAAAATCATGAATAATATATTGAAGACAGATTACAACCATAGGGACTTTATCATATCTTTTCTAACATGTAATCTGTGTCTTTTTTCTGCTTTCCAATGTGAGCTGGGGCCTGTGTAAGTTCATAATCTGGGTACACTGTTTAGGGCAAATTTTGTGCATCAGATTTATAATATATTTGTGTTTTTATTAATTGAATACTTGCTAATGTATGTGTATCTGTATTTCTGAAGGCTCCTCTGAATGACCCTAAAGCCTGTGCCTCCTTCATGGGACTCAAACCCTCCACCACCAAATTCCATCTGATCCGTGCCATTTTAGAGTCCATAGTTTTCAGGTAAAATGTAAACACAATTGACTCTTAAGAGCTTTTAGTCATGTTATAATGTTGATACCTCACATGTGTGAATGAAACAACATTATAACATAGAAAATAGTGTAATATGGGCCCTTTAAATGACAATATGTTTAGATTATCAGAGTTTTTACTAGTCATAAACTGACTATGCACCTGCAGAGACTCCCACATCCACAAGAGGGCGCCAAAGTTGAACCTTTACCCTCAGATCAGTGTTGAGGTGTACTGTTTTGTAGGTGTGCTCAGATAGTAGTTGACTTTTATCTGAAGAATTACCTGTATTTTTCCTAGCTCTTTAGGCGTGTCACAGTAACAGATTTTGAAGTGTGATATATTGCTACAGAAAACAAAAGCTTGAACGCACCCTCCCCAAAAAAATGTACAGTGCAAAAACATTCACAGGGCAGAAACGAACATTCTTGAATAGCTTTAAACCACTAATGTTATTGTAAAACTAACAATTTTTTTTTACTTTATAGAAACAAACAGTTGTATGAGACGATGCTGAGAGAAACCCGGATCCCCATCACAAAAATCAGGTGAATGCTCTTTTGTCTTTAAATTTTAACCAGGATTGACTTCTTGTTTTTAACTTGTTGGCAGTTTAAAGCTGGACTGTGTAATCTGTGCCTTTACTGGTTCAAAAAACTAACTGCAATCATAACAGAGCCTTAACGTACAGTATATATAGAGGACACATACAAGTTTGTCTCATTCTCAGTTTATGGACAGGCCTCCTGTGAAAGCTCAGAACCTCCAGAATTCCCTCCCTGAGCTGCAGAGGCTGCACTAGCACTGACTCATGACTGGCTGCTGGTGCTGGGGTTTAGTGAGGATTCAGATCAGAGAGAGTCATTTTAGGTTTAAACCAGCTGGATTTTAGCATTGAAACTGGCAACCCAAATGAGAGACTTGTGAGGTTCATTCTGCTTTCTGAATGGATAATCAACTTTAAAGTGCACTGTGTAACTTTTCTGGTGGAGAGTCCGTCATCTCCTTCTCTCCATGGTGATACGGTCTGGAATGTTCCACAGTATGGCATGACACTAATTTATCTCTATGGCGACAGCAGGAGACACCACAGGGCCAAGTAATATGGAAGATCTGTGAAGAGAGAAGTGTTTAGGTCAATACCAACCTGATACTGAGTAACTGCAAGATGGATATATATTTTTAATGCTGTAACGGGACATTCCAGACAAAACAATAACATCTCCATGGAGAGACAAGCGTGTGGCAAACCCTTCACCAGGAAAGTTACACAGTGCACCTTTAAGAACCAAACACCAAACATGTGTAGAGTATACAGTAAAAGGTGCTGTGTGTCTCCTGTATTCAGTCTTGATGATGTCTGCTCTGTCTGGGCTTATCTAATACATATCGAGTGAGTCTTATCCTCTCATCCCTGTGGAGCTGTTACTCCTTCTGAACTCATCTTGGCCTTTTGCCAGAAGAGCAGCTGTAAGAGAATCTGTCCTGACTCATCTGTAACACAGTGGACTTTTTATTCACGTGTAACACTACCCCACACTGTGTAATCTAATAGAATATTTGTGTGTGTGTGTGTGTGTGTGTGTGTGTGTGTGTGTGTGTGTGTGTGTCTGTATGCATGTGTGTGTGTAAAGTGTGGCCATACCAGCTTGTCAAAGCCTGATCTTGTCACATTTCAGAAGCTAAGCAGGGCCAGGCCTGGTCAGTACTTGGATGGGAGACCACTGGGAATTCCAGGTTCCACAGTGGGGCGCCAGTGTCAAAAACTGTTACTGAGTTCATAGGCAAGACACTTCACCCACATTGCCTAATAAGAAAGTGGTGTGTGCGTGATTGGTGGTGGTTGGAGAGGCCAATGGTGCAGATTGGCAGCCTCGCTTCTGTCAGTCTGCCCCAGGGCAGCTATGGCTACAACAGCTGCTTACCACCACCGGATAAGGAGTGAATAATGCACTGTAAAGCATCTTTTAGTGTTCAAAAAAGCGCTATATAAAACTGATTATTTATTATTATAATTATTATTACAGGGTGGACGGTGGAGTTTCCTCGAACGACTTTGTGATGCAGCTGACGGCAGATCTATTCGGCCGTAAACTGGGGCGTCCGGAGCACTGTGAGATGTCGTGTCTCGGGGCAGCGTACGTAGCTGGACTCTCAGTTGGTGTGTTCACTCACAGTTCACTCACAGTTCACTCACAGCAACAAGAGACTTAATGGTGGCGATTACAGAGTGTAGGCTGTAATGAATTGCCGCTGGTAAATGACAGCAGAGTGAGTCGTTCATAGAGTACACGTGGCTCAAATTCCTTTAGTTCATATGATAGTGTAGTCACAAAACAAAAATTTCAAACTTACTAAGGACTGTACTTGATACTAAGGAATAGACTTGATATTCAATACAGATTTCGTTACCACAATCAAAATAAAATAAATTAATTAAATACACTCTTTATTTAGACAATAGAATGTCTAGGACTACACTCAACTAAAGACATGTCCTGCCAATCGACTAAAAGAGGGCATGGCAAAAGCTCTCAAAACTATTACTGTATCTCTATGTATCTGACCCAAACTGCACTCACAGGACTACACCTGCAGGGGGAGTTCATGCAAAAAACAATATATTTATATGAATACAGATACAGAATCAATGTGTGAATCTTGAGTTTAATCTGCCTTTTTAAATACCAAAAATACTAAATCTGCAGATAACTCACAGATTATGAATTATTTCACTCAATAATCTGATTTAGGACTACAGCCCAAAGAATGTCATTTTCAGCACTGGTTTTATATCTGTGTAATCACTTAGTCATTCGGGTATGTGCCATAGTGGTCCATGGGTGTGCACTAATAATAATGCATTAGTCTAAAGTCTAATGCAATAGACGTTAGACTTTAAACTTTTATTATCTCCAAGGGGAAATTCATTTTCACGCACACAGAGCTTGTTTGGTAGATACAGCAACAACACAACACAACAAACACAGGAACATTACAATCGACATTACAGCTCACTCAGCGGGGCCTGTTCAAAAATGTGATGGCCGAGGGGATCAGGCTTCTGCCAAAGCAGGCCCTCCTGCACCTGAGCTCCCTGTCCCTCCGTCAGGGCCCTCCTGCACCTGAGCGCCCTGTCCCTCTGTCAGGGCCCTCCTGCACCTGAGCTCCCTGTCCCTCCGTCCTGAGGGCAGAGGGGTGAGGCAGAACGGTTTTTAACAGTGAGCAGATTGAAAAAGCAGGTGGAACAATACAACAGGATGGACTGGATTACTGTTGGTACAACAGTAATAACAGATGTGGAGAGACATAGAGTCCTTTGAGTTTTCTGATTACTGACAGTCGTTGGTGGCTTCTTTTGTAAATGTCCGGGATATGCTGATCAAATGTAAGTGCATTGTATATTGTGACCCTGAGATATTTGAACCTGTCCACTGTCTCTACTGTCTGGTTGTTAATGATGATGGGTGGCTGTGGTGAGGGGAGGTTGAAAATGAGTTCCTTTGTTTTGCTGATGTTGAGGTGGAGATGGCTGTCACTGCACCACTTGGTGAATTTCATGATTGTGTTGTAATAGTCCATAACTGAATTATTTTCTTTGAGCAAGGCAAGGATAGCAGAGAGTGTAAAGAAATGAACTAAGCACACATCCCTGCAGTGCACCCAGGATGTGGTCGTACCAAACCGTACAACCTCCTGTCTGTTGCTCAGGAAGTTATGGATGAGATGGATCAGTCTGGAGGAGATATTGAGTTGTTGCAGTTTCTGGATCATCAGGTGCCTCTGGATGGAGCTGAAGTCCACAAAGAGGATCCGGGCAAAGTGTCCTGGAGAGTCTAGGTGCTGGAGGAGGAGGTGCAGCAGACAGGCTACAGCATCCTCTGTGCCCCTCCTTGCTTTATAGGCAAATTGGAGTGAGTCTAGTTGCCGGCTAACAACTGCCAAGATGATGTTCAGGAGCAGTTTTCTCCAGGCACTTCATTATGATGGAGGTGAGTGCCACAATGATATGAATGGTAATGATTGAGCTCCTTGGGCTTCTTCGGTACAGGGATCATTATGGATGTTTTCCAGATGGTTGGAATGGTGGCTGTGAAAAAGACTTCCTTGAACAGGGAGTGAAGAACAGGAGATAGCTCCTGTGGGCAGTTCTTCAGCACCTTAGCTGAGATGCCATCAGGACCGGGGCTTGCACCTGCTGAGCTGGAGCCTCACGTCCTCCACTGTAAAAGGGAGTAATGGATCCTGGTCAGCTGCTGGAAGTACTCTCAGCAGTCTCTCACATTCAGCAGAATAATCCACCTCATCAAAACAAACACAGAATGCATTGAGCTCTCCCATAAACTCTGCTGTGTCTGTAACTGTCGGTGCAGTGGGTTTGGGTTCGCAGCCTGCTAATGTGTGTACCTTATGAAATGCTTGTTTTGTGTTCGTATTAGAGAACTCCCTTTCCGATCTGTCCTTGTATTTCAGTTTTGCCTGCAGTACCATATTTTTTACCTCATGATTTGCCAGTTTCATATCAGCTAAATTATATACAGCGTTTTCCCAAACACTCAAAGTCCCTTTACAATTTGGTGCATTATTCATTCATACTAGGCAAATAATGAAGTGTCTTGTCTGAGGACACAACAAACCCCACTGTGGCACCTAATTTTACCAGCGGTCTGTGATGGAAATTTATATTGTGGAAAGATTTCTCTCAGTCTGTCCTTGTGTAAATGAATGTCATTTCTGTCTTAGACCAGACCAGTCATTAACATGTGTAAAGGCTCAGCAGACACAACTGTCTCCACCCTCAGGAAGCCCTTTGTTGTACTACTTGTCCTTAAGTTGTACAAGTTGATTAGCACAAGTCTGTGAAACAAAAGTCACTCCACTTTATGTATGTAACTTGTATTTCTGTATAAATACTGAGAGCTCAGATGTTCGGGGGAAGAGACTGGGGAGATGGAGAGAAGGGGTGACTGGAGAGAGGAGTCTCAGGAGAGGCGGTTGGTCTGTGGCCAGGGCAAGACTAGGCCCTGTCCATATTTGCTGTAACAAGAATAAACCTTTGTCTGTATTCCAAAAACTCATCAGGCTTTGCAAATGGATTAATTATTTTTTCTTCAAGATCTATATAATTTTTTCCACAACAGGTCTCCCATTCAAGTATTGCTTAGCTTCTGAGATGTGACCAGATCAGGCTTTGACAAGGAGGTTTGGCCACTAGTCCATGTGCTCTTATATTGTTCTGATACAGCTTAAGATCATTCTAAAACTATTCAGGAAAGGTTCATTTTGGTCCTGTGAATGTGACTTTTTTAGTATTGATATTTGCTCAAATGAGTATCTAGTTTCAATACTAGTTTTAGTATCAATTAATGTCTGATTTTCGATAGTATTATTAAATTTTACAAACATACTATTTATGTACAACTTTACCACTAATCTCTGTTGGTCAAATTACAATATTTTGGACTCAGCTCACACCTACAGTGAAAACTATAAACCGCTCACAGTCTTTTGAAGTGAAAACCGTTCCTGTCCATCTCCTCCTCATCACATTTTGTTATGTTTACAAATATAGCTTCATCTAGACTTGACATTTGCGCATCTGGAATCTATTTTTACCCCCTCCGCCTCTCACACACAACTTAATGCCTGTTACATAACCTGCTTTTTTATGCTAATTGTTTAATTATATAATAGTGTTGATGGAATTCATTATGCAGCGTTCAATCAAACAGAGAACAGGCTGTGGACGGGTTCTTGTCATTTTAAACATAACGCAGGTGCTATGGACTGAATAATGTGTCATGTCCTCACAGCTGGGAAGTACTGTCCCTGTATTTGACATCAACACAATACAATACACATACAGTACAATGGGGCTGTTCAGCACATACGTTAGTTGTTTAGCACCATAAGAGATGCTATTGATATTTCTGAAGGCCAACACTGCAGTAAACGTAAAGGTGCACTATGTAACTTTTTGGTGGGGGTCCGTCACCTGCTTGTTTCTATGGATATGTCATTGCTCTGCCTGGAATGTTCCACATTATGACATTAAACAGCTCTACCTTATATTTATTAAATGACAGGTGGTTTTATAGCTCAAAAATACCTAAAAAGGTTTAATGCCATACTGTGAACATTTCCACAGGGAAAAGCATTTGATGGACCCTCCACTGGAAAAGTTACACAGTGCACCTTTAAGAACCTCTTGGTCGACTAAATAATAATCATCACATTTGATATTTCTTCTGACCATCAGTCACCTCATTTGAATCCATTCTTGATTGTCTTCATGATGCTGAAAATATCTTCTAAAAATACAGTGCTAATTTCCTGGTCTCTTGTTCTGAATTATTTATTGAGTAATTTTTGCCTAAAAGTTCCTAACGTTAGCCCCATTCTGCCAAAAGGAAGCTGCGATGTACTTAAAAGACCTGTAGGTAGCCTGTACTCCACTGTTTTAAAAAGGTATTACACTGACAACTGAATCTGGGTTGCCACTGCCTTAACAAGTTTCTTATTCTTATATATTTTCCTATATGGACAGATCAGGCCTCATGTGAAAGCTCAGAACCTCCAGAATTCACTGACTGAGCTGCAGAGGCTGCACTAGCACTGGTTCATATGACAGACTGGCTGCAGGTTTAGGTAGTGCCCATTCAGATCAGAGAGAGTCATTTTAGGTTTGTTTTGTATTTGTATTTATTTATTAAAGGAACAATGCATATTAAAAGACAAGATAATGCAAAAGAAAAAAAAACATAGCATTATGGACCACTATGGAACCTACCTGGACACCACATGGTAGTATAAAAGAAAATACCCTGATTTGATGTTGAAAATGACATTTTATTATCTAAATAAAGAGTGTTTTTTATTATCATTGTGATATCAGAATCAGTATCAGAGTCTATTCTTTAGTATCGAAATCAAGTTTGTATTTTTGTACATTATGTAGCTTATCTGATGTAGGGTCCACCTCTTGTTTTTGCTCTCCGAAATCCACTCCAGGCCCTTTAATTACTCTTTTTTTTTTCAGGTTTTTGGAAAAGTAAAGAGGAGTTGAAGAAGCTACAGAGTACGGATAAGACGTTTTTGCCTCAGGGACCTTCTAAAGACCAGGAATACTGCAGCCTTCTCCACAGCTGGGAGAGGGCACTTCAAAGATCTATGGACTGGTACAAGACTTGATCAAGGCATATAAGACCACATCGGACCAATCCAAACCAGTAATGTGAAAAAAGATGCACAAGAAATCAGTTGATCACTGGAACACAAAGCAGTTGGTGGGATACAGGGTTAAAGGTTTTGTATATGGGTATTTAAAGGGCCCATATTATGCTATTTTCTGATTGTTGTTCCTTAAGGTGGAATAGAGCGTTTTGAGCTTTGGAGATGTAGACAGACTAATAATAGGATGACTCAAACATGTGAGAATGAAACAAAACACAACTCCAGTTATGTTTTGGATGAGGTAACAGCATTATAACATGGCTAAAAGCTCACAAGAGTCAATTTTGTGTAATATTGGACCTTTAATGCAGAACTAAGTAACTTTCAGCTATAGAGTGCCCCCTGCGGTTCCTTTATGAGAGTACACTGTCAAGGAACAGACTCAAAAGCGTTTGTTGTTGTTGTTTTAATTGATCTAAAGCAGTATAGTCACATAAACAGATAATGTTGCCAAAAGAACTCTCTTCAGGTCATATTTGCCATATTGCAAGACTTTTTTTTCCTTACAGAGACAACAGGGGGAGACAACGGACAAAAATACATATGTAACCATCGCAGCGACTTAATAGTGATCTTTAGATAGGACTCAGCATGGCTACAATTCAGAGATGAGTCAAATTCAAGTAATGTAATGATGGCTGTGATGAATTATAGAAGATGTTTAAAGGGATAGTGGTTTTAGTAAATAGAAAGTTGGAAAATAAATGGTATAACTTTTATTAGTAAAAGTTAGCAAAAAGAAAACACCGCCATATGCTTGAAAGTATATGAAACATTTTAAAGTACATTTTATACTTCAGATCAAATACTGCCATGTGAGAAGCGCTGTATTGTTGGGGTTCAGGTGACATAATAACAATATAACTTGTATTAAACTTGTAACACAGCAAGTTCTAGGGTTTAGTCGCCAGTAGAAATGATCAAGTTTAACATTTGTGAATCTTCTTTGAGGATAGTTTTATATTAAAGTACAACATAATCACCCCCACTGTGAGTATAACATCGTCACATTGTCAAGTCGAGCAAACGCGAACATTTAAATTTTTATAAGTCATTTTCTTATATCTAAATTTCTCTGATCAGTCCATTAGTAAAATTCAAGTCTTCTAAATGTACATATCTGTGCATGACTATCCCAATGTAATCTAATGTAGCACTTTTACTAAAAATTTCTAACAAAGATCTAGAATTGAATAGTTTTATTTTTAACTTTAACTTAATAATCACAACGGAGTGTCAAAAAAGACGCATAATAAATAAAACATATCATTATAATTTAGCATGAATAACAAAATTACACATGCATCATAAAGCTTTGTCACTGGAAAATAAAAACAAAACTAACACTATTTTTTGGTTTGGGGGGTTATACATTTATATCTTTTCATTCATAGGAGTATATCCATGTATCTTAATCCTGCTTTGTTTACTTAATGTTTCGTAGTTAAATAGGAAACAAAAACTTGTCATTTTTCAGACCAAGAGTTGTAGCAGTGGTCCACGCCATTACACTGACCAAAGTTATTGAAAGCGCACTATATGTTTTTCATAGCAGGGCATTTTATATACTAGTATACTACATGTACGAACAAAAAACAACATTTCTAGTGGTATTTTTAAACATTTTGTGCCTAAAATCCCTTTACTTGGATCTGATGCCATGCTGCTCGCCATCTGTCTTTTTCACAAATTACTAGGAAAAGTATTTGTAGTTGTTTTACATCTTGTCTATTGGTACGATACACTTGGTTTTGTATTGATGTCTTTGAATGGAATTTTTGCAGAACTGGTCCAATGAATTCCAGTAAACGGTGCTAATTTCCAATCATATTACCAGACCAAGCCTATAACGGCACTTTACTACCTATATTTTATACAGTTTTAATACATGACAACTCTCAGGTGCTTTTCTTTTTAAATTAAAGTGGAGCTAAACACTAAATCCACCTTTTTGCTATTTAAAGGTGCATTGCGCAACTTTTCTGGTGGAGGGTCCGTCACCTGCTTGTCTCCATGGAGATGTTATTGCTTTGTCTGGAATGTCGCTGTATGGCATTAAATGAATCCATTTTGCATCTGCTCAATAACATGGGTTTTTATTGAGCTAAAAACTTGCATTATTACTGTGAGTGGGCTCGCCTCTCCACAGATCTGACATTTAACTTGGCTCTGTGGACCTGCTGTCGTTATATAAATAAATAAATGTTACGTCATACTGTGGAACATTCCTCACACACACATATGAATGGGGTGGGTTAATATAAGTTTTTCTTTTTCCCACTCCTTTTCGAGAAATGTGCTTTTCTGTTGTTTACAGTGTATATGTAGTATATGATTTATGAGAATATGATTATTGTTTCTCTCTTGGCACAAACTCGAAATAAAAATGAATCAATCAATCAATTCCAGGCAACATCTCCATGGAGTGAAGCCGGTGACGGACCCTCTACCAGAAGAATTGCGCAATTTTCTGGTGGAAGGTCCATCTCCACCTTGTCTCCATGGAGATGTTATTGCTTTGCCTGGAATGTTCCGTGATATGACATTAAACACATCTATCTAACATACATAGTTTTGCCTCTCCACAGATCTGACCTGTAATGACCTATAGTTGTCTCCCTTGAGATAGATAAAAGAATTAATCTCTGTCGAACAAGGCAATAACATCTCCATGAAGACAAGCAGGTGGCAGAAATGTTACGCAATGCACCTTTAACTGCGTATAACAGGTTTTAATAGCATTATCAACTGTTCCTAGTAAATATTTTTTGACTATTTTAGTGCAAATTAGGTGAATTTACAGCTTTCTGGTTAAAAACGGTCAAAAATGTGTGTGTGTGCTGCCTTCTGCAATTTCAAGTACTATGTGACATCACATATAACTGCTCTGTTTAAAGCCAAACACCTGCAGGGGGGTGGAGTTTGAAGCGTGGATACCTGTTAGACCAATCACGTTGTTCCTTTTTCTTCTAGACCCCGCCCCTCCTCTCTCACTCTCTTCTTTCGTCCTCCAGCTACTGCCCAGTTCAGCAGCTCTATTTGAACTGTGGTTATGGGTGGAGTTTATGTGTTTAGTCCCACTTTAACAGCATTTTCTGCAACTATTTTAGCTTTACTCCTCACGGAGGCGCTATAGTCTGGTTTCGCAGCTTTGCAAAACTGACGAATTTACCATAGCAACCACATGGCGCATGCTAATAAGGAGCAATAATTGATTCACACTTCTTCTGTAGATGAGAAATAACACCACAGTGAGTCTGAAGGGACCAAACACTCCACTCAGACTGACAAATGATTAGCACGGATTAGCCTATGTCTCTGTTTAATGTGAAATACAGTAGCAATGTGTATGTGATGTTACAGTGTAATATTTGTGGAGATTCAAGCTGTTTTCTAACAAGACTGGAAAGTAAAAATAATTATATGTAATAAAAAACTAAACAGAGATTTGACTGTGGCTAAATGTTCATGTAGGAGACAGGAGTGGTGCACTGTGAGTGTGGTTGAGGGTGTGGGTGTGTTGCTCCGGTGCAGTGGGGGTGTGGCTCACGTGGGCAGGTGTGCATGCATGTGTGTGTGGAAGGGTGTAAAAGTGCGCACTTACCTTTGACTCAGTTTTTGGGTTGAAGGTCAGGGCTGGGTCGCTGTAATTTTTGTTGACCGCCACTGTTCATCCATACTCACCTTTATTTCTTCCAACTGGTCCCATCCATCCTCTTTGCTGCGCTGTGATAGCTGTTTGTTAATAAATATCCAAAACGCACTCTGGATCTCAGTGTATCTGCTCACAACAGCCTCCAAGACGTCACAAAGCTACGACCCCAGGACCCACTCTGATCTTCCCGAGCAGCTATAAGGATGGTTTAGGAAGCCGCTACAGTTCAATATATGTGAAATATTGTTTATTAAATTGAATATTTAAATGTTAAATTGAAATAAGAATGTTATTTAAATATTTTTTTATCTCATTTTGCGCAGAGGTATCCAGTATTCTGAATGTTGTGACAGATATTTCCTGATATCAGTATTACTATTAAGTAATTCAAGGTCCACAAAGTTAAAGGTGCACTGTGTAACTTTTCTGGTTCTGAGTCCAACACCTGGTTGTGCCCATAGAGATATGCTAGAGATATTGTTTTTGCTGGAATGTACCACAGCATGGCATTACATTTGCTTATTATTCATTTATAGCTCATTTTTACAATAAAACAATTCCTCGTGTGCCCACCTTTCCACAAATCAGACCTGTAAATTGGCTTGGTGCGTGTCTCCATGGAGATAGAGAAGTTTAATATCATACTGTGTCAAGCAATAACATCTCCTTGGTGACGGACCCTACACCTGGAAAGTCACACCGTGCACCTTTAAGTTGTAGTTAAGTAAAATAAACCTTTTTGTAACAATTCTAACAAAATGCATTGTTTAGATATATGTTTAGTATTTTTGTGACAAGCATGTAACATACAGCTCTAGTAAAAGAAATATTATACGCTCTTTAAAGCTTTTTAGTATTTTTCTTATAGAACGTGTAGATGTAATTTGAGCAGATTTCCTTTATAACCAGTATTTTTCATTTCAGTGTGGCCTTTTTTTTTATACATAATTTGCTCTATAAAGCATCAGAACAGCTTGTACTCGCTTGACCTCTCCCTATACTTTATACTTCACTGCCTACATCATGGCTCCCAGCACTGTTCTGAAAGCATCACTGCATTTGGGGTAAGTCTATATTCAGTTGTAGCATAAATTTTGATTCATTCACATATTTTTGTCCATTATTAAGAGCATTTATCGTACATTTTTGTTATAGTTCACATATCACGATGGGACAGGCTTGAGGGAAACTGGCTCAGACAGGACAGGCCCAGATGATGAAAGCTCTTGATGGTGGAAGTGAAGAGCAGCGGACCAGAAAAATACAGCCCAAGATGAGTTAAGGTACTCGGTCACAGAGAGATCAGCACACACACCCTGTTTATATGGGTCTGAATGAGATGAGACCAGATATAAAATGACATAACCAGGCCCGTCGACAGAAATTTGGGGGTCAAGGGCAAGAAGACTCACGTGGGCCCCCCTTTAATATTAATTAATAGCCAGAGGT
Organism: Taenioides sp. WSHXM2023; assembly: GCA_029959045.1. Classification (NCBI taxonomy): domain Eukaryota; kingdom Metazoa; phylum Chordata; class Actinopteri; order Gobiiformes; family Gobiidae; genus Taenioides; species Taenioides sp. WSHXM2023. Next base: position 25,433,834 of record CM057096.1, read on the forward strand.
TCCAGGCCCGGGTCAACAAATCCCTTTGTCGCGCCATATACATTTCCCTGGACATAGCTAACCCACTAGCCGCTGCGTACCAAATAGGAAGTGAGCATGGGGGCACTTCTGGCTCCATCGACTCTGTTTCCAATTGACTTACATTGGAAAATTGTCACCCCTCTCTCTGTAACTGCTGAAGTCAGACTCACTCGCTCTACATGATCCTGGCGTTTTTATTTTGCTCTTTTGTTCATAAATAAATTCCTAATATGGACCTGACCCTAAATTTGTCCCTATAACCGCTAGCCTCATGAGCTTCATTTGACTGGAGCTGAACTCTATGGATGACGTCACACTCCCTTAGACCACCTCTTTATACACTCTATGGTTTTGCTCAGTTACATTTATTTGACTTTTGAAAGAAATTGTACTTTTCAGAGTACTTTTCTAGCAGCATACTTTTACTCCTACTTGAGTAATTTTTATTAAAGAAACGGCACTCTTACTTGAGTAAAAGTTTTGGTCCCTCTTTCCACTGTGAGTAAATCTACAAGTGACAAAAGCTTTATGTGACAATATGAAATGATTTGAATATTTGTGTTTTTTGCACAGCTCCTTCAGATATGATTTTGTTTTTCTCCTTTTTGTTTGAAAATACCAGATTTTTGCCCTTCAAATTACATTAACTTCAAATTATAAATCAAATGTAACGTCCTGACAGTTACTCTTTAAGTAAATCTTACTTGAGTAGTAGTTTTCTCAAATACTTTTTTACTCTTACTTGAGTAATTTCTTGGACCACTACTTTGTACCTTTGTACTATTATATTTGAAATAATGTTACTCTTACTTCAGTACAATTTTTGGCTGCTTTACCACCTCTGGATATGTATATCAATATATATCAAGATGTACTGATTGTATTAGATTTTTTTCTTTTTTTCTTATTTAAAGTTGCATTGTGTAACTTTTCTGGTGGAGGGTCTTTTCTGGTGGAAGGTCTTTGTGTAACTTTTCTGGTGGAGGGTCCACCAAATGCTGAAGATGTTATTGCTTTGTCTGGAATGTTTCACATTATGGTATTAAACCTTTCTATCTTCATGGAGCCCAAACCAGACCAAGTTACAGGTCAGATCTGTGGAGAGGTGACCCCGCTCACAGTCAGAATGCCTGTTTTTCTAGGTGTTTTTGAGCTGTAAAACCACCTGTAATTGAATAAATGTAAAGTAGAGCTGTTTAAACTCATACTGTGGAACATTCCAGGCAGAGCAATGACATGTCCATAGAAACAATCAGGTGACAGACCCCCAACCATAAAGTTACACAGTGCACCTTTAAAATGAAAACTGGTTTTATTCTTAATTTCATAAATATTAGACAGACGTTTAATCAGTGGCATTTAAGACCAAAAAATATTCAAATTTCCTCCTCCAAAGTCTGGGTCTGATCACTGACGATTTGAAACAGTGGATCATGATTTGATTAAACTCTGATTAATTGCACAAATGTATTCATAAGAGCACAGAATAATAAAATGTGAAAGTTAGCATGGGCTGTTATTCCACAGACTTTTATTGTTTATTGTGTATAAGAAAAATCGTTTCCATGGCTATCTATCTGTACAAGACCAAACCAAGTCACAGGTCAGATCCGTGGAGAGCTGAGGCTGCTGCAGACTGTAAGAATGTTTCTATTGTAGGCAATATTTTTAGTAAGAAAAACCTGTAATTGCATGATAGATATGTTTAAAGCCATACAGTGGGACATTCCAGGCAATAACATTTCCATGGAGACAAGCAGGTTGCAGACTTCCTACCAGAAAAGTTACATAATGCAGCTTTAATTATTGTAAACTTGTAATAGTATTAGTAGTTATTCTGTGTTTTAGCTTACACATTTTTGCACGGTACTACAATTTCAAACTTGATTTCGATACACAAATGATAATATATATATATTTTTAGACAGTTTTATAATTTTCACCACAAAATAATATTCATTTGTTTATTATACCATGTGGTCTTACTAGTTCTAATGAAATTCAAGATGTCAGATTCAAGATCCAGTTATGTTATTTTTTTCAGTATTAATACTTTATTAAACGAGTATCTAGTTTTGATACTAGTTTTAGTATTGATTAGTAGCTGATTTTTTATATTTTTGACAACCCAACTTTGCACCATCAGTATAGAGATAAAAAAAAATGCTTATACTCCCTTTTACGGCCCCCTCTCGTGTCCCCTGAACGCACCTCTCTAAGAGCTGATGACATATTGACTGAACATCTGCTGCGTCAAATCTGAAAGTACCTCGGGATCTCCTCTGTCGCTCCATCTCTCCTCTTCTCTCTCTATCTCTTCCACTTACTCGCTATCCTTCCTTTTCCTTCCTCGCTCTCCCTCCTTCTCCTCTCTCCCTCTTTTCTCTTCTCTCCATATCTCTCTTTCTGTCTCCATCACTCCTCCCTCCACTATCTCTGTCCACCCTGCTGCTTTTTCTCGCTCTTCATCACTCACTCCTCTTCCTTCAATCCCCTTCCATCTCTCCGTAATTCCAAGTTTCTCTCAACTCTATTTCTACCCACCCCATTCCCCTTTCTCCCTCTTTCTCTCTCCATCCCTCCCTTGTTCTTCTCTCTTCTCTCAATTCCCCTCTCTATCTCTCTCACTCCCTCTCTATTTATCCCTCACTCCTCTTCCTTCTCTCTCCTTCCATGCTCCCTCTTCTCTCCCCTTCCTCTCTCTCTTTCTCCTCTCTCTCTCTCTCTCTCACTGTCTCCTTCCTCTCTCTCTCTCTCTCTCCATTCCACACCCCCTAGTTTCTCTCTCTCCCTCTCTCTCACTCCCGCTCCTTCCAACCCTCACTCCTCCCCCTCCCCCTGTCTCATCGCTCATGAGCCCTCCTCTCTTCTTTTCCCTTCTCCCTCCCACTGTCTCTGTCTGTCCCTCTTTCTCTCTCTCTCTCTCACATACTCCCTCTCCTTCCAACCCTCACTTCTCATCATCCCTCCCCTTTCCCACTGTCTCTTCTCTCTCTCTCCATCTTCCCTCATCTCTCCCCTTCCCCTTTCCCTCTCTCTCTCTCTCTCTCTCTTTCTCTCTCTCTCTCTCTTCCACTGTCTCTGTCCCCGTCCCTCCCTCTCTCTCTCTTGTTAGCGTCCGTTAGCGGCCAATAACCTCCACGGAGAAGGTTGCTATGGCAGCTCGGTGGATGGAGAACAAATAGCCAGCGTGTATTCCCTCTATTCTCCCTGTTCTCTGTGGGTACATATGCGAGGGGCGGGGCTAATTGGAGTGGGGGATTGTGGGAATTCCTAAACAATGATGGGATTGTGCTGTAGCGGAGGGAGCATCAAACGGGAATGTCAGATAATGTGTCACTTCTGTTCTGGAAAATATCGAGACTCTCAAACTCTATTTCAATACTAAGGAATAGACTCAATACAAATGCATAAAAGCTGCAGTGTGTAACTTTTCTGGTGGAGGGTCCGTCAAATGCTTATGCCTTGTCTGGAATGTTTCACAGTATGGCATTAAACCTTTCTGTCATCATGGAGACCAAACCAGACCAAGTTACAGGTCAGATCTGTGGAGAGGTGACCCCGCTCACAGTCAGAATGCCTGTTTTTCTAGGTATTTTTGAGCTATAAAACCACCTGTAATTGAATAAATGTAAAGTAGAGCTGTTTAAAGTCATACTGTGGAACATTCCAGGCAGAGCAATGACATATCCATAGAAACAAGCAGGTGACGGACCCCCAACCAAAGTTACATAGTGAACCTTTAATAATAGAATGTAAATTTTGTCTGAAACTAGTAGTACTTTCTTTATGTTATGAGGTCTTATACTTGTTCTGATAAAACTCAAAATAACACTAAAACTGTTCAGAAAAGCTCAAATTTTGTTCTGTTAATGTGATTTTTTGCAGTATCGATACTTGCTCAATTCTAGTTTTGATACAAGTTTTGGTATCGAATAGTATCTGATTTTCAATTACAATTCCAGGGCTAAAATCATCCAAATGATTCTAGTGTAGGTGCATGGAGTTTAAAAATACAGTGGAGCACTTCCTGTATTACCATATGACATCACAAGGTGGAACAGAGTGTTTTCTGTTTGGGAGAAGAACTCAGCCTAAATCTGCAGGGTTTGTGAGTTAAACATGTGAATGAAACAAAACACAACTCCAGGTCTGTTTATGATGAAGAAACATTATAACATAGATCAGAAAATGATGTAATACGGGCCCTTTATAGGAATGTGCATTTTTTATTGTGCCGATTTTAAAATATCACAATAATATCGCTATCGCAAACAGAATTTTGCATCTTTTTCTTATCGTGTAGCCGTAAGTCACTTTTATTATTTATTTCGCTAGAGGATGTGCTCTGAATTGAAGTGAGACAGGCAGCTCACCGTTGACCATGAATCAGGAAGCCAGGCTCCCACAGCAATCAGGCAAATGGGAATGCAGTAGAGTACAAGGACTTCAGGAATAATCAGCACCACTGCAGAAATGTCCACTCTGAGAAATAGGAAACAAGCTGCTGGAATTCCTATGGTTTACAGTGGCTTAAAGCTGCACTGTGTCACTTTTCTGGTGGAGGTTTTGTTCAGCAAGTGCTTTTCTCCATGGAGATGTTATTGCTTTGTCTGGAATGTTTCACAGTAAGGTATTAAACTTTTCTATCTTCATGGAGACCAAACCAGACCAAGTTACAGGTCAGATCTGTGGAGAGGCGACCCCACTCACAGTCAGAATGTCTGTTTTTCTAGGTATTTTTGAGCTGTAAAACCACCTGTAATTGATTAAATGTAAAATAGAGCTGTAAAATAGATACTGTGGAACATTTCAGGCAAAGCAATGGCTAACAAATCAGAGGTTTTGAAACTTATGCTTTATTTGAACTCATAGGTCAATTTAAGTAGGCCTGTCACAATCACACATTTTGAAGCACGATATACTACAGATAAATATTGCAATAAATTATAACACTGAAACTACTTTATGATACTGATTAAGATTAAAATAAAGCAAGATAATCCCAGGAAACCATTTTTAAACAAACAGTATCTGACCATAGAAGTTACTTATTCGACCCTCTACAGAAAAATAACAAAAATCTGGCCACTCTTGCAAAGAAAATGTACACATGATAAACATTGAGCCCCAAAATCCAGCTTTCATATATTGAACAATAAGATGATGTCGTAGTTATTGTGACAGGCTTACGTTTGAGAGGCTGCATTTCATTCATTCACATACACAACACATATCTAAAAACACATTACAATAAATTACAAATAATTAACCGCAATCAACTAAAAGTCATGATAAATATGAAGTATATAAAAACTATTAACAGAGCTTTGCAAGACCAGGTAATAAAAACTATAAATAAATATACTACAACTCGCTGGAATTAAGCTCACTGAGAGAAGGTCAAGGGTTTGCAGTGCTGTCAGCAAAGCAAAGGGTGGATATTTTGAGGATTTGAAAATAAACTATAAAAAATATTGCGTTATTTCACTTTTTTCCTTTGCTACACAATTTCATATATCTTACATCATATATTTGAAGTCTTGTGTATGTATGTGAAATGTAGAAAGGAAAAAAAACATGTTTCCAGGGTAGCCTATACTGACACAATGAGGGTTAGCCCAGTGTTAAACAGCAGGTAGCTTTCTTCCTATACCGCACCTGCCGAACCTGCCGCACCTGCACTTAAATATACATTACATTATTTAATATTCAGCTACACACAGAGAAGCATTATTACCAGCTGTGCATTCAGATCACACGCTCCAGTCAAACACCAGCTTCTTGAATATGGAATGGTTCCTTTTAATGTAGCTCAGTGTGTATGTGAAATAATGAACACAAGAGACCAAACCAGGACTAAACCACGAGTAAATGAGGAATAACAAAAGGACTAAAATAGATCTTCAAGTCCAGTGCAAAGCCTGGGCAATATATATTACGCAAAATTGACTCTTGTGAGCTTTAAGTCATGTTATAATGTTGTTACCTCCTCAAAAACTGACCTGGAGTTGTGTTTTGTTTCATTCAGTAATCCTGCATTATTGGACTGTCTATGTCTCCGAAGCTCAACATGCTCTGTTCCACCTTGTGATGTCATGAAGTGGTAGTTTTCAAGTTAACATCTACCTTTTACCTTTTGTTCAGTAGAGATCGGCAACTCCAGGGCTGAAATGATCCAAATGATTCTAGTGAAGGTGAATGGAGTTTAAAAACACAGTGGAGCACGTTCTGTATTACCACATGACATCACAAGAAGAATATACACCTAAATATGCAGGGTTTGTGTGTTAAACATTTGTGCGTGAAACAAAACATTATAACATAGATAAGAAAATATCCTAATATGGGCCTTTAACTTTTTATTTGTTGCGATCTCCATAATACCAACTGTCTGAATTCATGACCCCCAAACACAAACATGATCTTTTAGTTTCATTTTATTATAGGACGTAAACCTAGATAGATTAAAGGACTATAAACAGAAAGTGGGCTCTATGAAATATGGATATGGTTCCAGACCCACTCATCATTGTAAAGTTTTGGTAACCTTTAATCACATTTTTACAGAAGGAAATTAATCATTTATTTATATTTTTTATTACTGCTTTCTGGTTGTTTTTAAAGGTGCATTGTGTAACTTTTTGGTTGTGGGTTTGTCACCTGCTTGCTTCTATGGATATATCATCGTTGCTCTGCCTAGAATGTTCCACAGTATGACATTAAACAGCTTTACCTTACATTTACTCAATTACAGCTAGTTTTACAGCTCAAAAATACAGAGGTAAAACAGGCATTCTGACTGTGAGCGGGGTCGCCTCTCCACAGATCTAACCTGTAACTTGGTCTGGTTTGGGCTCCATGAAGATAGAAGGGTTTAAGGCAATACTGTGAAACATTCCAATTAAAGCAATAACATCTCCATGGAGAAAAGTATTTCACGGACCGTCCACCAGAAAAGTTACACAATGCACCTTTAATATCTGCATTATTCTTGTAAATGTAAATGTTTTGTGTTTTTTTTTTAATTGGAAAGCACTTTGTAATGATCATTTTGAAAAGTGCTATATAAATAAATGTGTTAGTATTATTTAAACTATATTTAACAAACAAACTGGAACAGCATTCAGTGAGAAAAGAGGCTAAGTCATATTCATTTCTAGCTAAATCACACCACTGTGTCACATTATAAGTAGTAGTGTTCTAATATAACACATGCATGAACCTATAGTGGGCCAAAACTAAGCCTGAAATAAACTAGATCTATTCAGGGTTTCACTTGGTCCTGATATAGTCTTGATTTGGTCCATGCTCTAGTCCTGGTTTATTTCTGGGTTTCAGTCCAAGTTTAGTTCACATTTTGCTGATGGATGTGTAGGCGTCCTTAGAAATGGTTAAACCCATAATAAATAATTTACTAAACAGACCAAGAATGCAGGATGAAAAAATACTTAAAGGTCATATATTATTCTAAATTGACTCTTGTGAGCTTTAAGTCGTGTTATAATGTTGTTACCTCCTCAAAAACAGAGTTGTGTTTTGTTTCTTTTACACATCTTTGAGTAATCCTTTATTATGAATCTGTCTACATCTCCAAATCTCAAAATGCTCTGTTCCACCTTGTGATGTCATGAAGTGGTAGTTTTCAAGTTAACAGCTCCTTTTAGCTTTTGTTCAGTAAAAATTTGAAATTCCAGGGCTGAAATCATCCAAATGATTCTAGTGAAGGTGTATGGAGTTTAAAAACACAGTGGAGCACTTCCTGTATGACATCACAAGGTGGAACAGAGTGTTTTCAGTTTGAGAGAAGAACTCAGCCTTCAGATGCAGGGTTTGTGTGTTAAACATGTGTGAATGAAAGAAAACACAACTCCAGGTCTGTTTGTGATGAGGAAACAACATTATAACATAGAACAAAAAATAGTGTAATATGGTACTTTAATCATGATGGAAAAAAACACTTTGCAATAAAAAAAAATAATTAAAATATTATAAATCTTCCTAACTAGACTGCATAGATCATTTAATATTTCTCTGTGCCGATTGTCAGCGCTGATCACGAGCCGATAAGGATGCTATTTGTGACCGGCTGTTTGAGCTTGGATATTTGGGGCATTTTCCAAGCCTTGTTGCTATGGCGATGGAGCACCACTGAAAAGAGGAAGTGTGTGAGAGAGGGAGAAGATGAAGACTGTAAACAGATGTGTTAAGAAAAGAAAAAAAACATCTTACGGTATTACATAACACATCCTACATCACCATATACGTACATTGCATATATTCATTAAGAACATAGGCTATTGGATCAGTATTAGTGGGATTAATTAGACCACATTCATTTTCATTCTAAGCATAATTGAACACATTAAAGGCACTGTACTTGATTTTTACTGTCTTAAAAACATGAAAACCAGGCCAAGCTGTAGACTGGATATATATGTATATAAATGGACGTAGCTTCAAATTGGAAGAGTTCATGGGGGCACTTCCGGCTCCTTCTGACTCTGGCTCCTATTGACTTACAATGGACTATCATGGCCCCTCTCTCTGTAACTGCTGCTGTGAGCCTCGTCATTTTGGCCTGAAAATGTTCCTGTTAACCCGCCCTACATGATCCTGGTGTTTTTATTTCGTGATTTTGTCCATTAATAATATGGAACTCAGCTACAAACTCACCCATATAACTGCAAGAATCTCAGTCTATGGGCCAAGACTGTAACCAAATAAATGACAACACTTTAAAGAAAAAGAAAAACAGTTCTCTGAGTGCATCACGACGAAGCTCCAGACTGAGGAGGAGGAGTGACTGGAGCAGGTCCATACGCGGGGCGGAGTCTGGGATCTCTCTTCCTGCTTTAGTTACAACAGCTCAGGTTCACGGGGAATCACCGGCCAGTCTTAATCAATGCTCCACTGATCAATATTAATGCATCAAATGTCACTGTAGGCTTGTCATCTTCCTGGTCATATCGAGTACTGCCAGTATTTGTGTGTATGTAGCTAGAACTAGTGTACAGTTTGGTACTGGGATGTTGTAATTCATTTATTATTGACCAACAGGCAACAGCTAATGGGAGGGTTAAAATAAAAGACTCTTTAAAGGTCTTATATTACACAAAACTGTGAGCCTTTAGTCATGTTGGAAAGCCATCAGAAACAAACCTGGACTTGTGTTTTGTTTCATTCACACATGTTTGAGTAATCCTGCATTATTAGATATCTCCAAAGCTCAAGTTGTTCCACCTTGTGATGTCATGGGGTGGTAGTTTTCAAGTTAACAACTATCTTTTACCTTTTGTTCAGTAGAGATTGGTAGGTCTGAGGTCTGAAATGATCTAAATTATTCTAGTGAAGGTGTTTGGAGCACTTCCTCTATTACCTCATGACATCACAAGTTGGAACAGAGCGTTTTCTATTTAAAAAAAGAACTCAGTGTAAATCTGCAGGGTTTGTGTGTTGTGTTTGTGTGAATGAAACAAAACACAACTCCAGGCATGTTTGTGATGAGAAAACAGTATTATAACATAAATCAGAAAGTGGCATAATATGGGCCCTTTTATAGTACCAGGGATTTTGTATAAATATAATGAGTTATTTAGGTTTTATTATAACGCATTGAACATTACACACTTTTATCCACCATTTTTATAGCATAAACAGGACGAAGCTCGCAGCTCAGAGTGGCAAAACCCCACAAAACCACCACACAACCTGGGCACTAAATTGTCAAACATGTTCATATCAACAACCAAAATATGTGAACTTTGACCTCTGGCGTACCTTGTGTCCCGGGGTGTATTTTCATAATCATCCCATTACAGGACAGTGGAGTCGTGACAAAGGCCCCAGAGCGGGACAATGCACACTGGGAGTTATATAATGAACAGTGGGTCCAGCGGGGGATGGGGACGGGGATGGAGACGGGAAGGGGACCACAGGGGAGGAGGGGGCCAGGGTGGTGCTCCCAATTCTTGCTGTCAGAACTAATTTAGGGCTACAATATCAGACCTACCTAACAACAGAGCAGAGTGCAGGCGGAGGCATACACCGGACCAGTCTTAACACTAATAATAATAATACATTTCATTTATACAGTGCTTTTCTAAATATTCAAAGACGCTGTACAAAGAATACAATTTAAAAAGTACAAAAACAAGACAAAATAAAGGCAGGATTTAAAAGCAGGTTCTAAATAGATGGGTTTTGAGCAGTTTCTTGAAGGTGGAGAGTTCAGAACTGTCATGTTTTTGAATTTTGTTGTAATGTTTTTCTTGAAATATTGTGGTAATTTGTGATTTTTTATTTATTTTTATTTATTTATTTTTTTGCTTTATAATTGTTGATGGATAATTGTCTTTATTATTATTATTATTATTATTATTATTATTATTATTAATAATAATAATAATAATAATAATAATAATAATAATAAATTTTATTTGAGACAGCTTCAAGGCACTCAAGGTCACTTTACAATATTTCAAAAAACAAAATACAATAAAATGGTAAAGAAAATGACATACAGTAAAATACACATGTTAAAGGTGCATTGTGTAACTTTTCTGCTGGAGAGTCCGTCAAATGCTTTTCTCCATGGAGATGTCATTGTTTTGTCAGGAATGTTTCACAGTATGGTATTAAACCTTTCTATCTTCATGGAGTCCAAACCAGAGCAAGTTACAGGTCAGATCTGTGGAGAGGCGACCCCGCTCACAGTCAGAATGTTTTTTCTAGGAGTTTTTAAGCTATAAAACCAACTATGATTGAATAAAATGATAAAACTCAACTTAACCTCACTATTTCATATATTTTCTTAGTCAACAATAATAATTAAGCTACTTTATTACAGTATATTCCCAAACCAAGTGTCTTTGTGTCTTATAAGGTCATTTGTAACATCTGTCTCTCCCTGGTAAATTTAAATATTGATTTTGTTTAAGTTTGAAGCAGGATGTCCTCCATAAAAAAATTCCAATTTGGTCAACCATTTGGGGACTGCCAAAAAAAAAAACCAGAAGGCAGCAGTAGCCCAGGATTTGTGAACTTTGTGAAAACATATCAGCAAAATACACTGAACATAAAGATAACCCAGCTTCTATCACATTTTATTTTAGTTCATATTGTTTTTTAACTTAAGCTTTTATTAAGACTTGAGTTAGTTGGGCTAACTAATCCTAACCTACTCTGATTTGGGCCTAATCCAGTTTGAGTTTAGTCCTGGTTTAGGCTACTCCGATTTGGGGCTAATCTAGTTTGAGTGACCCCTGGTTTAGACCCGTGTTCATCCAATTAAGGCAAAGCTCACACAAGCATATTGTATTGATCCTTTCCCCCTAGTTCCTTCCATCCTTATCTCCTTTCCTTCCTTGTTTTGGCATAGTCCTTCACGCCATTGCATCCTTTCTTCTCCTCCTCCTTCATCCTCTCTGCATTGCTTCCATCTTTCTTGTTTCTAGGCCTAGTCCTTCCCTTCCTCCTCCCTTCTTCTAGCCTTCAAAGCTACCTTCCACGGTTCATTCATCTTTTCCTGTCTTCCTCCGTTGTCCCTTCTTTTTCCTCGCATCTTTTGATCCATCTTCTCCTTAATGAACCTACTCCACAAATTCCCACAGACATCCCCCTCTCTCCCCGCCTCCTCCTCATCTTTCCTTCTTCCTAAACCCGAACTCGTTGCTCCTCAAACCTCAGCTCTGTCACGATATAAAAACTGACGAGCTGAACCACAACGTGCACGCGCTCTATTTATAATTTCTGCGCGTAACGTTGCGTCTGCGAGCGTCTCCAGATCATTAGCCAATGCACATACATCCTCCCGTACTGCATCAGCTGCCACGGCGCTTCTCGTGTAAGGACGTCACCGACTCTCTCCACTTCCTCTCCTTCCCTCGCTAGTTTTTTTTTTCCTTTTTTGTTCCAACCGAGAGCGTATCTCCTTTTGCTCGCTGCCTCGCTCTACGCCGCCCACTTATTCCCCACCATTGATCCGACCACTCGCCGGCTTCTCCTTCGCCTCCATCGCATCCCCCCGCTGCGCGCTTTTCACCATTCTAGTCCAACGGGATACAGGCAGGCGCACCAGAAAACCACCAAGACACGCCAGGATTTAGGAGCTGAATCAGAGGAGAATCACCATGGCGAGCACCGAGGACAAACCCGCCAACAAGGAGAACACGTCTAGTTGGAAGGACTCCATCTATAACCCCAGAACCGGAGAGCTTTTGGGTCGCACGGCCAGCAGCTGGGGTAAGCCTCTCCCGGTCATTCATTGCGTCCAATTAGCGCTACACGTTATCACCTCAAGGTGTAATTTTCTGAGAATAGCGCAGAACCGGTGGCCTACACCAAGGTGGCGAGCCTGCGCTGGTGAATCTGTCCTTTTTGTAAAGACACCCTCGGCGTTTTGCCGCATTGCTCGCATTTCCCATTCAAATGAGTCATAACCAATCACACATCTATAGTCTCGATATGACAGAAGGATCTGTGCAGCTATTACCTAACCATCCTCTTAGCAGTGTCCATACATTTATGTAATACAGGCCCTAGTCATTGGCTCAGCACTGAGGGGACAAAAGGTCATTTTCTGCCATTTTTAAAGGTGCGATCACCTTTTCAGACGGGATGAGAGAGGAAAAACGCAGTGGCTTTCAGCTGTTCTTCTGACATGTGAGGATGGGGGGAATTCATGAGAAAGATGAGCCTTTATGTGTAGTCAATGACATGAGTAAGCCATTGTAACAGCACCGGCCATTGGCTCTCATTAAAGTAGCTGTGGAGTGATTCATACAGGACATCTCTGTGTGCTCAGGGCTTTGAGCACAGAAGGCTTCCAAAGACAAAGTGCAAGTCTTCTACCTGATCAGTGCTAATGATGCACCAGTCATTTGCACAGGGGGGACGTGAGCAGTGCCTCCCCTCTCTGAGCGCGCTCTTCACAGCAGCGGAGGGGACTGCGGGCTGCGCTGGGCCCCTGTGCTGCTGTGGAGTGGGATGCTCCATTGCAGTTGCATGGCCGCCCACATTAGCATGCCTGTCAAGGTCAAATGGGATTCCCTCTCTCCTCTTTCTCCCCGTCTTTCTGTGCACGCACGCCGGCCAGGTGCATTGTGGGATACGGCCGGAGAGTGTGAGGCAGCGGCGGCAGAGCGTGGGGTGTGCGGCGCAAGGAGCAGGGGTCCATGGTTTTTAGAGGGCAGAACCATTTTGAATCAGATGTGTTGGAGGCATGAGGCAGCAGATGCTCACAGCTCTGCAGTGGCACTCCAGGACCCAGGCAGGAGCAGGGAGAAGGGAAAAGGGAGGCCTGTCTCTGAGGATGGGATTAGATGGAGAAAAAGCTCTGTGTCTTTGTCTGTGCGTCTCTTTGTGCTACAGATGAGACATGAACATCAGCTGTCACTGCAGCATCACTACACACAGCCTGTAAAGGTGCTCTGTGCTAGAACAGTATCTGCAATCAGAGAGAGCCTCATCATAATGCAGTGGTAAAGGTGAACTCAGTTATTCATACATACTAATGCAGTCCATTAAACAGGCACAGTCATACAGGCACATTACAGACCAGATCTATACTCCCACTGTATGTGCAAGTATGTGTACAGTTCAGCAAGAGTCATAATATACAATACATCTATAGTTTGCATTGAAATGGAGACCTGTTATAGTGACAAGCAATAATTATGCAGAAAACATCCTTAGTCATATATGTCAGTGAGAGTCAGTCAGATCTTCCCTTTACCCACTGTGGCTCTGGTCAAAGCTCACGGACAGAAGAACTGAAAGAGAAACTGCGACAAAAAATGCAAATTCCTCAACATTCTAGCTGTAACAAGAAGACATTACACTTTTTGGGGCATACTTGGTGTTAAATTATAATATATGTAGATCAGCATTTAGCATTTTGTTAATTGAAAACTGTAATACTGAAGTGAAATGGTTTAATGACAGAAACAAGACCACTGACTTCCTGTTAAAAACTGCAGACATGACATGCCCCGCCCCTTCAGAGTGAAATTCCACCAGAGCAACCATTTACTTTACTGTTTTTTCTTGAATAATGGCTACACTACATTTTCTAACCCTATGTATGAACTGGTGTCTGAATTTTGGGTAATAGCCACAAGTAAGTAGAGGTATGTAGGCGGGGATAGGGGGTAGTAGAAGACACATTTTAGGACAATACAGGATTACTCAAACATGAATCAACTGAAGGTTAATGATGAGGGAACACCATTACACCATGGTTAAAAGCTTGTAAAGGTCAATACAGTTTGTGCCATTCCCCAGCCATGATGATTATCATGTGAATCACAGCATACTAGAAGACAAGTATGATCCCTGTTTTCAAGTTTAGAGTTTACATTCTCCATATTTAATGGTGAGATGTGAACTGTGGGCAGGGATAGGGGGTAGGTGAAAACAGACATTACCTCAGCACTCATGTTTCATATGCAGGACAATACAGGATTACACAAATCAACTGAAATACAACTTTGAGTAGGCCAATGATGAGGGAACAGCATTAAAACAGGGTTAAAAGTTTGTAAAAGTCAATTTTATATACAGTGTTCCCTTTAATAAAACGAAATTAGTTCACATCACAGTACAGCGTGCAGTTTGTGCCAGTCCCCAGCCAATCATGTGAATCACAACCCACCAGAAGATGAGTACAAATACTGTTTTGGAGTTTGGGCTTTAAATCCTCCATATTTCATTGTGGGATGTAGACTGTGGGTGGGGATAGTGGGTACGTGAAAATAGACATTTCCTGAGCACTCAAGTCTCAAATGCAGGACAACACAGGATTACTCAAACATGAATCAATCAAAATACAACTTTTGAGAAGGCAAATAAACAGGGAAAGGGAGGGAACAACATTACAACGTGGTTAAAAGCTCATAAAAGTCCATTTTATATATAATGCACGCTTTAATGAGAATTCCAAGCACTATACAGCATACAGTTTGTGCCAATTCCCAGCCAGGATAAATTAGCATGAAAATCACAGCACAGTTGAGGTCTAGTACAACATCTGTTTTGGAGTCTGGGTTTTAAATCATCCATATTTAATAGTGAGACGTAGGTTGTGAGCTGGTGCGCGCCCAGTATGCTGCCTGTAAATGTTTATGTGGTGTGTTACTGTAAAAACACAGACCACTTAGGCTGAGTGGAGCCCGGGCTACTCCGCCACAGCTGCAGTCTCACTCCCCATGTTCAATAAGAGGGATGAGGGGGAGTTTGTTATCTGGACATGTTACTTTAAGCATAGCAGTTTGGAGAATGAGGAAAAATAATGACACTTCTTGGAAAATGCACTCAAAAAACTAAGCAAATACTATTATGTTTAAAAAAAAGAAAGTGTTTAGAACTGTTTATTTGCAATGTCAAGATGAGGGCTATTTTGGCAAATTTCAAAAATAAATCAAAAGGGTCTCTGTCCATTAGCTATGTCCATTTATATATAGAGTCTATGGCCGGGACCAAAGAAAGAATAAACCAAAAACAAACCTGGACCCAAGACAAGAGACTCAAGACTAAACCAGTACTAAACCAGTTCCAAACCTGAACCTAACCAAGACTAAACCTGGACCAAACCGGGACTAAACCTGTACCAAACTAGGACTAAACCAAGACTAAACCAAGACTAAACCAAGACTAAACCAAGACTAAACCTGGACCAAACCAGGACTAAACCAGGATTAAACCAAGACTAAACCAAGGCTGAACCTGAACTAAATCAAGACTAAACTAGGACCAAAGCAAGACTAAACCAAAAACAAACCAGGACTAAGCCAGGACTAAATGAAATCCAAACCAAGACTAAGGTTAAACCCCAAAAGTACTGCATACCACCAAATGTACTTGAACTATTACTCCCCTTACCACAATTTGAGAACCATAAGCTCTACTTTACATTCAGCTCCTACATCCAAAACTGTCAATCACAGTGTCAGAACATAACCTCTGTCAGGGCTTACTCAGCTCTGGGACCCCCTCTCTGATCCACCATGGCAGCCCAGTGACATGGCTGTTCTCTGGGGAGCTGTGTTGAAAGCACTAGTCCTGTGTTAATTATAGATGAAGTTTCACTCACCTCTGCCCTCCCTCCACAGCCCTGATCCTCCTCTTTTACCTGGTCTTCTACTGTTTCCTGGCTGGGATGTTTGCCCTGACCATGTGGGTGTTGCTGCTGACCCTGGACGACTACGTGCCCAGATACAGGGACCGTGTGCCCTTCCCAGGTGAGAGAAAACTGCGAAGAGACAGATGTATTGTAGAAAACATTACAAAACATATATACAAACATAAAATAATAGAATTGTGCAAGACTAAACCAGGACTAAATCAGCACTAAACCAGGACGTAACCAATACTAAACCAGGACCAAACTAGGACCAAAGACAGATACAGGGACCGTGTGCCCTTCCCAGGTGAGAGACAAAAACTGTGAAGAGACAGATGTATGGTATTTTAGAAAACGTACATTACAATATGGGACCACGTCCAAACCAGAACTAAACCTGATGATGCTCACCAGGACCAAACCAAGACTAAGCCAGAACTAAACCTGGACCTAACCAGAGCTAAGCCACGACCAAACCAAGACTAAACCAGAACCCAACCAAGACTAAACTAAGACCCGATACAGGGAGCATGTGACCTTCCCAGGTGAGAGACAAAAACTTTGAAGAGAGAGAGGAGAAATCCTGTATTGTAGAAAACATTTTAAATGTGTCCACATGGGGCAGTACCAGTCCTGAGAGGAAAATATGATGACAAACATGAATATGTTTGCACATAATTGGAAATTATTGATTTTCTGATTAATATTAAACATTTTTAGTGGATCAATTCATTGCCATTGCAAGAGGCTTTTACATTGACAAATTTCTGTCTGAAATGGACCCACACTGGCATTCAGGTGGCATTACAACAGTCTGTAGGCCTATTGAATGTGTTATTAATAATATATAATTTCTATACTGTTCCATAAGAAACTCAAAGAGAAATTAAGTAAATGTGGTTTTAAATAATCAAATAATATAATTGTAATCAATTTAAAACACAATATTCTTCATACAGACAAAGCATTTTAGAGATAAACTGGACCAAATCAAAGTATATGGCCAACCAACTATCAGGGCTTGAAGGAATATTCATACTTTGCAGTGACATCATGTTGGGGAGATCTGCAAGTATATCTATGGCAAAATGTTTAGCAGTTACCATGGTGACACAGTGCACACATTAGTAACCAGCCTGATATGTTTTAAGACTGACAAAATGGATTTAAACAACACAATTTCAGGAGTCCGTGATCAATACGAGCGTCCATGGCACTGTTTAGGTGTTTGATTTTCAACTAAAAATGTGTGAGTGACTAACTGAAAAACTGTTGGCCAATGCCAGCTAGCTTGTGATTTGAGAGGGACTGCTTAAACAGCACAAATCAGCTCACCCGTTAGTCACTTGTAGTTTCAAATAAGTCATCTCTTTCTGGTCAGATTATGTTAAAATAAAGATCAGTCAATAAAGTCTAACTTGAGTAACAGCGCTTCAGACAGAGCAGTGCCTCCAGTTAGAGAATCTTGATGACTTCAGCTGCAAAGTATCAATAGTAATATAAACTGTAGTACTGAAATGTATCAATATGCCTTACCTCACAGTGTATTTTCAAATCAGGTTTCCCCTTAAGCATACATTATTTATTTACACTGATGCTGAGCTGTTTGTATCGACCCGTTTCCATCTCCATCTTTTCCAAGTTGAATGTTTCAGAGCAGTTGGACACCATTTTGTTGACTGTACAAGGGGCTGGAATTTCTTTAGTTGACTAAAGAGCTGCCCTTTTGATCCATAAGTCAACTAAATTACCAAAACTATTACGAGCTGACCATGTATCTGACCCAAACTACACTCACAAGACTACAAGTTTATGCAACATCAACAATTCAAACAGAAAGGCACTAGGAAACTGTGTATTTGTACGTAAAAAGATAAATTAACTCCGAAATCATCATGTATCTCAGGGGTTCTTTACCTTTTTGAGCCTGGGGACCAGCTTTTTCCAGAAAAACTAACTTGGGGCCCAATCTCATATTAAATGTATTTTATTTTTCTGATTTCACAGCCCAACTTTGAGCCTCTGCCCTAAGGTTAAGAATGTAACTCGCACCACATTCTCCTATCTGGTGTTGCCCCTTAAAAATCCTTAAAGTTGCATTGTGTAACTTTTCTGGTGGAGGGTCCGTCAAACGCTTTTCTCCCTGGAGATGTTATTGCTTTGTCTGGAATGTTTCACAGTATGGCATTAAACCTTTCTATCTTCATGGAGACCAAACCAAACCAAGTTACAGGTCAGATCTGTGAAGAGGCGACCCCACTCGCAGTCAGAATGCCTGTTTTTCTAGGTATTTTGAGCTATAAAACCACCTGTAATTCAATAAATGTAAGTTAGAACTGTTTAATGTCATACTGTGGAACATTCCAGGCACAGCAATGACATATCCATAGAAACAAGCAGGTGACGGATCAAACAAAAAGTTACATAGTGCACTTTTAATTGTAAATAAAATAATG
This sequence comes from Taenioides sp. WSHXM2023, assembly GCA_029959045.1. NCBI lineage: Eukaryota > Metazoa > Chordata > Actinopteri > Gobiiformes > Gobiidae > Taenioides > Taenioides sp. WSHXM2023. The sequence goes on from CM057096.1 coordinate 25,452,431, forward strand.
AATAATACAAATCTTGGTCGACTAGGACGCCATCAACCGATTAATCGACTTAAAAACTAAAGGTCCACAGACTGTTCTTTCTCATGTTTTCCTTTATTCCAGGCATGGTGATCCGCCCTAACACTATGGAGATCATGTTCACCAAGTCGGACCCTAAATACAACGGCTACGTCTCACAGCTGGAGTCTTTCCTGCAGCGTAAGTGCACTTAGCTTCACTCTGGGGTGTGACGGGATAATGGAAAATACTGTTTATTGTTTGAAATTAGCTGTAATGTCATTATGTAGGTTATATAATGTCCAACAGGCTTAAAAAGGGCACTGTACCCGATTTTATCCCATGTATTTGAGCAAAATGTGTCTTGCCTCAGTAAGTGGTTGAATGTAATGAAGTAAAAGTAGTAAAACTGTACTTAAGTAAAAAAAAAAAAAAGGTATCTGTACTTTACTTTAATTGAGGTATCTGTACTTAACTTGAGTACATTTTAAAGTGGATAGTTTTTACTTCACTACATTTGAGAGCAGGTATCTGTATTTTCTAGTCCGCTACATTTTTAACAGGGCTGAAAAGTAAAAGTATTTTATATTATTGTCTGAGACCTGCTGAAACGTCTGGGGTTTATTTTTAACACATTCATAATTTGATAAGTTGTTTCTGTTGGACAAAATTCAGCACAAATCTGTATCAAAATCACCACATTTGAAGCTTTATTAGACGTCAAAATCAGCAGAAAACCCTGACTTACTTTGACAGAGCAGTGGGTGTGCACTGGTGGTGGTGAAGACGGGGGTAGATCAGAGCACTGACATCTTGAATACAGGATAATAAAGGTTACTCAGACATGCATGAATCACTCTGAATACTCGTTTTAACTTTGAGAGGCCACTATAACGTGGTTAAAAGCTCTAAAAAGTCGATTTTGCAGAATATATCTCCTTTAACGACAGCATTTAGGCGTAGGGACTGGGGGTGGAACAAGATACAACTGGATCTACGAGAACGAGACAAGACGTGATTTTGATATTATTTGTTATAAATAAATTGTTCTGAATTTTAGCCACTGTTTCACTATTTTTGACTTACTGCATTTAATATTTCTGCTATCATTGTAACACTGCCTTTAAGGACTACAGCTTCTTAAAAAATGTAACTCGCCATTTTTTATCCAATCCAACCTTTTAAAAAAAAATCTCACAAGATCGTTTCACAATCTTGTGGCGATTTTGTCTCACGAGATCTTGTCGTATCTCTAGTAGGCACCCAGCAGCTAACTGTTGTTCTAATTCTATTTTTACATAGTTTGGGCTAATGCATCGCTATGATCATTTTGCAGAAGCAGAAATATGGCTGATTTTGCCACTAACATAACATTTTGGAAGTTAATTTAGACTAGATCAGGACCAAACCAAGTCTGGATGACAGAAAATGATCAGAATGAGTCAGGTGAAGGTGTATGGACTAAATACAGTACAGGATCCCAACGTTAGGAGTAAAAATAATTATTACAAACAAACTGGAGTCATTTGATCTTAAAGAAGGCATATTAAGCTTTTTACGGGTATTTATTAAACTATAACATATGGAACGTAGATCATTACTTAACATTTTTGTTCATTGTAGCACCAGCTGACTGTTGTTCTAATTCTCTTTTTACATAGCTTTGGCTAATGCTTCATATGATTGTTTTACAGAAGCAGCAAAATTGCGGATTCTGCCATAAACATAACATTTTTTGACATTTGATCCTGAGCTCTACATACATACACGCTCAGAAATACTTGTGATTCATGCATTACTTTAGCAGTTAATGTTTCAGCAGCATTCTCTCAAATATTAATGTTCCCAAATGTGTTTAAAATATGCACTGTGAACTGAATACAATTATATATTTCTTGAAACTGTTAAAATTTTGGTGTGACAATTAATTTACCACATTTGTGATCGCACTGGCGGAATATAAGAAAATTAGTATTAAGATTGAAAACGTTTTAGGACAAATAAAGCTGCACTGTGCAATTTTTCTGGTACAGGGTTGGCTTCCTGCTTGTCTCCATGGAGATGTTATTGCTTTGCCTGGAATGTTCCATGGTGTGACATTAAACATTTACATCTAGCATTTAGCACTCTTGATAAATAGGTTTAATCTGTACTGTGGAACATTCTAAGACAAAGCAATAACATTTCCATGGAGACAAGCCGCTCCACTAGAAATGTTACTCCATGTTCCTTTAATGCTAAATTTTGTAAACTATATTGCCGCTGGCCATGCACCAAATCTGAAATAATTTTACATTTTTAAATAGGTAATTGATAGTGGAAAGATGTAGCAGGCTAATGTAAAGTAAAGGACTCATTTATGTAAAAAAGTGAATTAGTGAGTCCTTTCTAGTGAGTTCTTAATGGGAAAATTGCAGTGTTGCAACAGGAAAGTGCATGCCCAACTGCAATATAATGAGAATGGCAAAAAGTATCAAAATATTCACTTAAATGCAGATGAAAAATAAACCAAATCAAACATTAACATATTTTAATACACTAAGATAAAATTGGGGCTGCAAGATGAATCGCAATCATGACTGACAGGTGGATTAGCCAATCAGGGACATGCATCGTCTGTCCATATCAAAACAAATATGGCTGCTTACTAGGGAAAAAGAAAGGTCATTTTGTTTGTAAATGATAGGTGACCAATGAGCTACTAAGTTTCACATGTGTCACTGAAAAAAAAAAACAAATCTGAATGGACGATCACGTTTATTTGGGCGATGGAGGAACCAGACTGATATGGATCTGGATAAAAAATACAGAGAGATATCATTCTGGACGTGTGAGGCAATGGAAAGCTATAGATGCAGATTAAAAAAAATACAAATACTACAACATTTACCGAACAGTGTTTCAGAGGATGGCAACTCGAGGTTTGCTGACTGGTTTTAGATGCAGGACCTGGGGATGATTCTGCTGTGTGGAGATAAAACACATAGATTGTCCTTACTGAGCAGAGAGGGTCCTCATGGAAATCTGTGCACTGCGCTCTTGTGTGAAAGTGCCTGTTCACAATGGCCCTCATTTATCAAATACATGCACACTGCGCCGTTAGCATAAAACAACACTAACAATTAATACTGGTCCAATATCAGGCATTTTACAGGAGTTTGGAACCCACTCACACTAAACCTTGGCATTTCTTGTTTTACATATTAAATTATTATTGTATAACATAACACCACAACCAGCAGAGGGCGCTAGTACTGCTAGTACTGAGGAGTGAAGCAGTTCAAACAAGTCTACAAACAATCGCTGCTAGCTTCAAAAAAGTTCAGATGCAACTACAAGGGTGGGTTCACGGTTACTCACTTAAAATTGGAGTAGAGTAATGAATAAATGCTAGATGGATATGTTTAATGTCACACCATAGAACATTCCAGGCAAAGCAACAACGGAAAAGTTACATAGTGCACCTTTAACTTCTATATCCTATCTAGATCATGACTAGAAGAGGACCAAACCAAGTCTGGAGTAGGAGCTGGTCTTCTAACACTTCCTCCTTCCTTGCTCCCTGTGACTGCAGTGAGCAGTGGGGGAAACTGAATGTTTTTTTGTTTTGTTTTTTCAAATAAATCAGTTTGAACTTTATTTATTTTGAAAACATGATGTTTTAGAACCCAACATATATCACTCACTCACTTAATTTTTTAAATAATTGTAACTAAGTACAAGGATGTGGGAGGGTATAAAGTGTAAGAGAAAGAGGATGTTTTTGTGAACACTGAAGCTTCAAATGTTGGACAGTTCAGAATTTACTCAAACATGAATCAATCAGTGTATAGGTCTGAGTAAACTAACTGCTGTCCCTCTCTGCTTTAGGGTACAATGACACTCTCCAGGAGCAGAACGTGCAGGACTGTGTCAAAGGTCAGTACTTCCTCCAGGACGACGTGGAGGAGAAGAAGGTCTGCAGCTTCAAGAGGGGCTTACTGAAGGCCTGCTCCGGACTCTCTGACACCAACTTTGGCTACTCTGACGGCCAGCCCTGCATCCTGCTCAAACTCAACAGGGTAAACGCAAAAGAGTTTAAATTCATCCATGTAAATTGAGTAATTTGGCCATCTCTCCCAGGCCCTACATGAACCCTCCTTACAGTGAGCTATACAATCCTATTCCAACAACTTCACAAACCTGATGCAATGTGCAGTAGTTTCATTAGCTGGATGCATGCTGATTGTAATGTGATAGCAGTTTGAAGGGGGAGTGACTTAGTGTGGAGAGCAAAAGGAGGGCAACTCAGAGCGGTAAAAAGTAAAAAGTGAAACTGTGAATACAATGTTTTCAGTTAATATAGCATTTTCAAAACAACAAAAAGTAACATGGTGATCTAAATATGTTTATATGTTAGTAGTTAATACTCCATAGAAGTGTAATACTGTAGTAGTGTAATATTATAGTAGTGTAATACCTCTTTAACATAAGTGGATTGAAAGACAAAGGTAGTAGACTGATTAAAACACAATGTAGAAGGGATGGGCTGGTCAGGCAAGTAGTTGTTCTAACCTGTTTTAATATGCATTGTCCTCATGTATTAGTTTTGCACATAGACTGTATATATAAATAAACATAGCTAACCCGCTAGCCGTCGCTTTCCAAATAGGAAGTGAGCATGGGGGCACTTCCGGCTCTAGCAACTTGACATAAAACAATTGTCACCCCTCTCTCTGTAACTGCTGCAGTGAGCCTCATCATTTTGGTCTTAAAACGATTGTACTGAACCGCTCTACATGATCCTGGACTTTTTATTATTAATATATATGTTTTATCCATAAATCAGTTCCTATTCCTAATATGGACCTGGCTCCAAATTCACTCCTATAACCGCTAGCCTCAGTGAGCTTCATTTGACTGTAGCTGAACGCTGTGGGTGACGTCACACTCCCTTAGTCCACTTCTTTATACAGTCTATGGTTTTGCAGTTCACATTTCAACTTTCTGTTTAAAAAGTGCACCCTAAGTGAATCCTACTATTAAAAGACAAATCACAAATCTAAACTAATTTAATATTTTGTCCAGAAACTGATCAGCTGTATTCCTGTTTGAACTAAAAACAAATCAGACTGCCTTTTTATTCTAAGCATCTGAATTTCCATCGGGATTAATAAAGTATATCTATCTCATCTAATGTCTTTCCTAATGTGTTCACAGATCATTGGCTTGATGCCTCGTGGGGATCCCTACATCAACTGCACAGTGAAGGTGAACTGTCCCTGTCCGTCCTGTCCAACTGTCTGTGTCTCTGCAAACATTTCAATTTATGATTTTTGTTGAAGGGCCTATAATACGCAAAATTGACTCTTGTGAGCTTTTAGTCATGTTAGAATGTTGTTACCTCCTCAAAAACAGACCTGGAGTTGTGTTTTGTTGCATTCACACATGTCTGTCTGCATCACCAAAGCTCAAAATGCTCTGTTCCACCTTGTGATGTCATGAAGCGGTAGTTTTCAAGTGAACAGCTCCTTTTTATCTTTAGTTCAGTAAAGATTGTCAATTCTAGGTCTGAAATTATCCAAATGATTCTAATGAGGGTGTATGGAGTTTAAAAATACAGTGGAGCACTTCCTTATTCACAAGGTGGAACAGAGTGTTTTCAGTTTGGCAGAAGAACTCAGCCTAAATCTGCAGGGTTTGTGTGTTAAACATGTTTGAATGGAACAAAACACAACTCCAGGTGTACTTTTGATGAGGAAACAACATTATAACAGATCAGAAAACAGTGTAATATGGGTCCTTTAAAGTTTTGACATTGTCTCATGTTTTTATCTGTCAGTCCCAGTCACATGTTTCTTTTGGTTTTCTTCCTGCATGCCGTCACCGATGGTTTTAGGGTAAGAGTGTGAAGTGGAAAAAGTAATGGTTTAATTTGGTGAAATGTAAAACCACAGACAGTCAAGTAAGTAAGTGCATAATACCTCAAAGAATTAAAAGCTTTTGAACGCTATTAGGCTAATAATTGTCAGCAGTTATTAGCAACGATTGTTCTTGGTTTAGTATTGGCTAGCAGTGCATTGCATGTATTCTTCAGAGGTGGGTAGTAGGCTACGCAGTTACATTTACTTATCATACTTCTACTCCTACTTGAGTAATATTTTCACTGAAGTAACAGTACATACTCTTACTTGAGTTAAATTTTGGTTCCTCTTCTCACTGTGAGTAAGTCTACTTTATGTTGACCATATTAAACGATTTGAACATTTCTTGCACCGCTCCTTCAGATATGCTTTAGTTTCTCATTTTTGTGTCTATCCTTTTTGAAAATACCAGATTTTAATGTTTTGTTCTTAGTATTAAATCAGTTTCAGATAATACTAGTAAATCAGATGTTACGCACTGACAGTGACTCTTACTTGAGCAATTTGTTGGACCACTACTTTGTACTTGTACTTGAGTAATATTATTTTGAAGTTACTCTTACTTTTTGGCTACTCTACCCACCTCTGTATAGAACCCCACTGGACACTAGGGGGCGCCAAAGATGAACATCTGAGAAAATAACTGTAAAAAATTAAACTGGACCTCAACAGTCACTAATTGGTTCCGGAAGTAAATTTCCCATTCATTTTTCCCATAGACTTTCTGAAACAGTGAAATGATAAAAACTTGGAAAGCTGGGGCTAATCAGCTAAGTGGTAACCAATGACGACAAGACGTATAACTTTATTTAAGATCTGTTTCAAATGCTAAGTTATATAACACTAAATTTTAAGATTTAAATGTGCTTTTTGGACTTAAAATAACAGCATTTATAGACATTACCACATTAGTTCCCACATAGCTAGTTAGCCTCCTTCGTGCCTTTAAACTCGTAATATTTAAAATTTTCGAAAAGTCTATGGGAAAAATTTATGGAAAAATATACTTCCGGAGTGTGAGCGGGACAGTTGAGCTCCATTATTAGTAAAATTTTGCTTATAATTAAATGATAAAGTGGTATTTATGCAACAACTTACAAGACAGATACTAATTCTTTTTTCATTTTTAATCATATGTTTTTTCATCAGTTTTTGTAATTTGGCAAAACTTGGGGCATCTAAACGATTTCATACACAAAGAGAAAATCAAGAAAAAGGCCCTGCACATTTTTCACAGTATAACATTCATGGGTGTAACATTTCATACTTTAAATCATCATACGTAATCTGATTTCTCGTATGTTAGCTCCTGTACTGTCTCTGGTTTGAACACACCTGAGTGTTACTGTGGCTGTGCTGGTTTGTGGAGAGGGTTGACATTCAAAAACATTTGAATAGGCCATTCTTTTGAGTACAGTCACCTCCATTCTGTGTGACATTTACAGGCGGCTCTTTGGGTGCTCCTGACGCGCTCTCCTCTCGTGTGTCAGTCCTCTCTCGCTGACTTCTAATAACATTTAATGCTGTAAATGTGAACAGACAGAGGCATGGGGGACACTGGTAAATATACTTGTACTTCCTTCTCCTCTGCAGAAAGACTACCCAGTGCAGATGGCGTACTACCCCGATGAGGGCCGCATCGATAAGAAGTATTTCCCCTACTATGGCAAAAAGGCCCATGTAAGTATAGTAAAGAACATTTTAATCTGAGAAATAATTATAAAATATACATTTATTCTGTAAGTACAGTAATACAGTAGTATAAATTATGTAATGGTTAAAATATTTGAAAACTATAGATCCAAACAATACTGATGTGCTGGTAAAAGTCATATTTATACTGCTGCTTTCTCACAGTATGATTAATGGTATTAGATTTCATTTCCCTTTTTATTGTACAATTTAACCACATTACTTTTAGCAGTGTTTCTTAAAGTGGGGTCTAGGGCCTCAGGGGGTTGTTCTTTGTACAAAGGTACAAAGAAATAGTTTTAATAACAGATGATAGTATTAATTTTCTATCTATCTAAAGAAGATGACATGTGTTTGGAACACGACATGTCTTTGGCTGTAAACTTAGCCTGATCAGAGCTGACGGTGCCTGTGCCTGCAGGAGAACTACGTGCAGCCCCTGGTGGCGGTGAAGCTGCTGTTGGGGAAGGAGGACCTGAATAAAGAGCACTCTGTGGAGTGCCGGGTAGAGGGCACTGACCTGCGCAACAACGATGACCGAGACAAGTGGCTGGGGCGCGTCAGCTTCAAAGTGAAGGTGATGGAGTAAAAGCCGCTGAGCGCGGGGATGCAAAGCAGAGGCTGCCAATGTTGCTCTAAAGCTACGAAATCTGAAAGGGAGAGTCACATCACGTCAGCGAGGCAGCATTCTGCCAAAGGATGCATTCAATGGGCTTCACCGCCGTTTGGAAAGCTCTTCGAATGTTGCTTTGATGACTTTTATGACCTTTCTTTCCTTCTGCTGACCTCCTTCAAGATCCCAACGAACAAGATACAGGCTTTGCACCTGATCCGTCATCTCCCCACCCACGCTCCACCATTCCTCATCGCAAACCCACGTGTTGCACTGCCCAATCTTATCATTTAGCCTCATCTGAGAGCCATTATGAACAAGCCATCATACTTCTAGCTTACTTCTCATTTGTTATGGTTGTGTTTCCATAAAATACCATTTCAGTTTTTGAAATATCGCAAAAAGACAAATTTGTGACAGGTTTCTGATCGCTGATGGAAGGCTGAGGTGGATTTTGCAGTAGTTTGCGGAATAGCTTATATTATTTTGAATGAGATGTTATTCTTCTTCTGAGTGATTCCATAAGTGTGTTTTGACAGATAGTGGAAACTGCTTGTGATGTGAGATTTGAGTTTGCTCTGGTTTTGAATGCAAACTATTATCATTCCAATAATAACTTATTGCTTAACTGCCAATACGCAAAGGAAGCCGTGAATCATGTTTCGAGATGGAAAAGGTACTCTAATGCGAGGCTGTGTGAGTATTTTTGGCTAACAGTTAAATAGCAATGTATCTTCATGTGTCTGTTAGCTTTGTGTGTGATGTCTTGCCATTGGTTGGGAGTAAAACTGTTGTAAAAAAAAACAAAAAAAAACAAAAATCTGACGTTTATGGAACCAGTCACAAATTTGCCTCGTGATATTCCAAAATGATCGTAAATCCCTTTATGGAAACACTGGTATTTCCGAAGTGTTGTCGCCATCTCCCATTACAGTGTGAATGCTGATCTGAATTATGGTGGAGAATGCAGAGAATTTTTATCTTGCTGTATAGTATTTGAGAAAGAATAGCTTTCCATGTACCATTTTCACTTCAGAGACTTCATAGAAAACATATGTTGATAATCAAGTATAGCCACTGTATCCTTGTATATGAAATGCCAATTACAAAGTCCCTTTCTACGTATAAATAAAGAAATACATTGTGAAACTTACATATTTAGGGAACTCTAGATAGATTTATGTGCTGTGGTGCGGCCATGGCCCAGTCTTGTGCTGTCTGTTTGTCTGTCTGTTTGCATGTTGTCCGTCAATTGTCTTCCCGTCTACACACCTCCACTGCAATAGACGAGTGTTAAGACCTCCAACTGTCAGGGCCCCCACACAGGCTCAGCACCAGGGCCGTAGACGGGAGGGACAAAGGGGTCTGTTGTCCCGGGCCCTAGGGTTTTAGAGGCCCAGAATTGGACCCTCATCCTATTAATTCATATTAGAGGGGGGCCCATGTGTGGGTTCTTGCCCCAGGGCCCCCAAATTTCTGTCGACGGGCCTGCTCAACACAACCTCACCACAACCTCACCACGCTGGAACCAAGAGACCAGAAATATGTACAGCTTTGTGTTCAAATATTTCATGGAATGGGTAACAGTTTCTTTTTTGTTTGTTTGTTTGTTTTTTTTGGAAGCTTGTTTTTTGCAACTTCATCTCTGTCATTTAAAGGTGAACTATGTAGCTTTTTGGTTTTGGGTCCGTCACCTGCTTGTTTCTATGGAGATGTCAATTCTCTGCCTGGAATGTTCCACAGTGTGATGTTAAACAGCTCTACCTTATGTATTAAATTACAGGTGGTTTTATAGCTCAAAATATCTAGAAAAGCAGGCCCCCTGACTGTGAGTGGGGTCGCCTCTCCACAGATCTGACCTGTATCTTGGTCTGGTTTGGGTTCCATGAAGATAGAAAGGTTTAATACTATACTATGAAACATTCCAGACCAGGCAATTATGTCTTCATGGAGAAAAGTATTTGAAGGACCCTCTGCCAGAAAAGTTAAACAATGCACCTTTAAAGTGTTTGCGCACTGTTAAAGCTACCATCTGCATGTTAATTTGATTTTTTTTCACCAGTAGATGGCAGATGTGAAAACTGTCCCCCCTTCCCTCACCTGTGCTCTTTGGTCTTCTTCTGTCAGGCCAAAGCTGGCACACTATTGAACAGAAGTAATGTAGATAGCATCTAGTGGTGATACGTGAGAATACAACAAGGATGGGTCAGCCAATTTAATTACAGATGGTAGCTTTAAAATGTAATATGTTGGAAAAATATACAAATATACTAATCAGTGCTTAAACTGATATCATTTGAACAGGTATCAATACTAAAAAGTCACATTCACAGGACAGAAATGAACCTTTCTTGAATAGTTTTAGAATGATGTTGAGCTGTATCAGAACAAGTATAAGAGCACATAGACTAGTATACACCCATGGACCACTATGGAACTTACCTGGACCACCACAGATATAAGACCACATGATAATATTAAAAACCACATTCTACTGTCTAAAGAAAGAGTGTTTTTTTATTGTCATCGTGGTATCGGAATCGAGTATCAAGTCTATTCCTTAGTATAGAAATCGAGTATTAGAGGAGTTGAGGAATTAGCAACGCAATCCTGCATATTACATCTTTAAATCAAAACAGTGCCACTTGACAATAATCATCTTAAATACTTGCTTTCCATACTTTTACTACATATTTTAAAATGTTTAATATATACAGTATTTTATGTATATTCGGAGTTCTCAGCTGGTTGTTGGGACCTCAAAGTGGATGTGAATACTGATTATTAGCGTGTAATAGACAATTGTGAAATATAGGTTAGATATTATATTTCTATATCATGTGAGAGACTTGAGTGTGCTATCAAAACGGAAGACACTGGAAACCCCAATCTGAGACCAGTTGAGAACGAATGCTGTAAATCGCCACCTTTTTTTCCATTTGTGATCACAAAACAGCTCATGCAGAGTTCACTTCAGTCTGATTAACTGAAGAAATGCTGTATACTCTTACCATTAAAGCTTTGGGTCATCCCATTTGAGAAGGTGTGGGAGCCCTGACCTCCACCTGCTGCTGCTGTGGCCTGGTGGTGTTTGTGGACTGAGGAAGCATAGGCTCAGGAGGCTATACAAAAACTGGCTTTGAGGCGTAGAGGCGTTGCAAAAAGGCAAAAGAAAACCCAATGTAACTATGTACTGTATATCTATGTGTTCTGTATCTATCTCGGTCTCAAAGATTGTCTGTTAGTTTCTCTTCTTCAGCCTGTTGATCTGATTGTCTGCCGAGCTCTATCTACTCTACTCGATGTATATATATATAAACACTATCTACCATATTTACTGAATTCACACTGTATTTTTGTCACAACACACAATGTCTGTGCACTGTAAAGAAATAATTTAAGGAAAGATTTACAGGAAATGATCTTATTCAAAGCTATGTTTACACAGTCTTAAAAAGGAACCCACATTTGAAAGAACAACTTGTAACATCTTCAGGGTGCCTTAAGACCTGATGAAATAAATTGTGGAATAAAAGTGATTTTGAAGAAAAAATGGCCACCTTTTCAATCATTGGATTTGACTGAAAATTAGTGGATAAATTATAAATACCTGTCATTAACAAAGGAATGAAAACTATGGCTATAGCTATTAGCCCAATGGAAAGGTCTAGTAGATAAACAAAAAATGTATGAATCAAAGTAATAAATAAGCCTTGTGCGTGCTTATAGGTCAGGGCTTAGGCCACTGTAACAGCTGATGAACCTCAAAACTTTTCCAACTAGTGTATTAGTGGGCCTTTTTAATATTTTGTTATAAACATTTTTATCTTTACGATATGTAATTGCCATTGTAATTGGTTATGATACATCCAAACATTTAACTTAAACCCTTTATATTATTTATTTATATAGAACTACAATATTTTTTATCATATATTATAATAAAAAAAAACAAACAGATATCTGCATCTTTGGTCATGGCGCCAAATTATTTTAAGGTAGAAAAATAGCTGGTGCAGACATTTAATCACCCACCCTAAATAAGCTCTCCATCAGGCCTATTATACATGAATCCAAATGTTTACTGTAACGATTAATCTTTTGTTTAGGCCTGTTAAATGGTCTATTACGTAACTTACCTGCGTGATTTGATGCCATTTTGATTTTGATGGTGTGTCCTGCAACGTTCTTGAACTCTTTTAGCCACAAGGGGGCGACAGAACTTGTACGACCAGTCTGTCCCATGGACGTGGACCTGCTGAGGAGGGTCACTTTCAAATATGGCGTTGTGAAGGACAAAAGGTGAGAATTTCGTTTACTCATTAATGTATAACAAGAAACTGCATACAACTGAGGTAACTGACTCAGTAAAGTATTTATGATGTTTTCACTGGAATCAAAGAAAGTGGGTTAAAAGTGGGTTTAACATAAAACCCAGGCCTTCCAATTAATAAAGGCCTTTAGTAGGTCTATTTGTCTCAGAAATGAAAATAATGTTTATGTTATTATCTAGTTAGTTAACGTTTCAACCTGGAGAGACTGACAAAGAAAAAGTGTTAATAGTTTTATTGAATGAGTTAACGTTGGCACTCAGACCCGGCAGAAAACATGGAGGATGAGGCTGATTAGATGACAATTAACTTCCCCCCAGGACTTGGACACTGGATGTGGTAGAGGTGAGGCTGAGAAGAGACAGGGGGATGATGAGAGGATGAGGAAAGAGAAGGGGATGATGAGATGGTGAGGAGAGAGAGAAGAATGATGAGAGGATGAGAGCAGTGGGGGTTCTGGGGAGGAGGTGGGGTGTGGCACAAACCGAAGCGGCCGTGCACCTGCAGTGGTGGTTTAAACTGGGCAGACTGGGCGGTGATTGGACAGGAGGAGGTGGACAAACAGAGGGGAGGAGTAACGGGAGTGAGGCGATGAAGGCTGTGGAGCAGGTAAGCTCTGGAGAAGTGCTGAGATAGAAGAGAGCTAAGTTAGATCTTCCAGGGAGAATTTACGCTAGCTCCATTTCCTTGACAGAAATGACCTTGTGTACTGACAGGCTTCATCCCACATCTGTCACACTCTGCTTATCTCCAGGGTTTAGCTTCAGTCAGCGTTGTCCTTGAACAGACAAACACTCTGCAAATGAGTGCAATTATTTTAGGAACTCTCGTTATGTTGTATTTAATCATCTTTTAATTTGTGAGTGAAGGAGTTGGTCAGAGTAAATAAGGTGCCCCTCTTTTTTTTTTTTAAAGTGTAACTGAACACTTTTTAAAGTGTAACTGAACAAGTTTTTTTCTTTGCTACTACTACACTGTGTACATGGTGTTTAATAGCATTATCTACTGTTCTTAGTCATTTCTTGGCAATTTTAGAGCAAACTAGGTAAATTTACAGCATTATGGTCAAAAACTAAATGTGTGCCGCCTCAAGTGGCTGCTGCAATTTAAGTACTACGTGACATCACACAGGACTGCTCGGTGTTTCTCATTACAAACACCTGGGTGCACCATGCAGTAGTTTGAAGTGTGGATACCTGTTAGACTAATCACACTGTTCTTAAAGCTCCAGACCCCGCCCCTCGTACCTTCTCACTCTCCCCTTTACTCCTCCAGGCACTGGCCAGTTTTCCAGCTCTACTTTTGGTGTTTAGTCCCACTTTGAACTTTCTGTGGAATAAGGTAGTTATGAGGAGGTGATGGAAGAGTGAGATGGTTCTAAGAAGGACATGGTAACAGAGGAGATGGTGAAGGAGAGTGAGATAGAGGAGATTGAGATGGACCTAAGGAGTTGATGGGGAGAAGTGAGTTGGTTATGAGGAAGTAATGGAGAAGAGTGAAGAGGTGATGAAGGAGAGTGAAATGTTTTGATAAGATGAAGGAAGAGAGTGAAGAAGTGCTAGAGGATGGCGTGAGATGTTCTTTAGGGGTGATGGAGGAGAGTGACATGATCATATAGGTGATAAAGGAGATTGAGGTGGACCTAAGGAGATGATGGGTAAAAGTGAGATGTTTCTGAGAAGGAGATGGAGAACAGTGAGGTGGTCCTGAGGAGGAGTTGGTGGAAAGTGAGATGTTCTGATGAGAAGATGGAGGAGAGTGAGGAAGTAATAGAGCAGAATGAAGTTGTTATTTGGAGGTAAGAAAGGAGGATAAGATATTCTGAGGAGGTAACACAGGAGAGTGAGATGTTCTGAGAAGTTTGTGAAGGAGTGTAAGATGTTCATATAAGGTGATAAAGGAGATTAAGGTGGACCTAAGGGAATGATGGGGAAGAGTGAGATGTTCTGTGGAGGTGAAGGAGGAGAGCGAGGAGGTGATGAAAAAGGAGGTCCAGAGGAGGGTGAGATGTTTCTGAGGAGATGACGAAGAGTTATCTGTGAGATCATTAGCTGAGACTATGAGGAAGTAGTCTGAATGAGGCCTACTTTTGAGAAAAAACATAACTGTACGCATTTGTTGCTTATCATTTAGTTGAGGTGGTTCAGTGACAAGGATTTCAAACTGATTTAGTCAGAGAGAGGGATAAACTGGTTATCGCCTTATCAGCTAAGACTTGCAAGGGAACATAGCCTTTACTCAGCCCCACCAACGCACGGCTAATTCAGCAGGTATTTTTAGCTCTTACTCTGTGTAGCTGCTTACTGGTCTACAGCAACATTTTACTCTAATTTCCTTATAGTTTAAATGTGATATTAATTTGATCTGATCTGATGGAATTTTCAACCACACATTTTCTCACTTTTCAATGTTGTAATGGCAAAAAACAAGACGCTGACCTTTAAAGAAATAATTTAGTTTTATTCACATAACTTCAGCTTTACATTTTCAACATTCCTATATTACCATGCCACACGTCCTCTTATATTTACAAATGTATTCATTTATATATTATATTTCATTACTGTGAGGAGTCATCTCTTCTGTCTGTAGGTCTAACTGCAGTTATTAAAGTTATTTTATTTTACACTTTTGTTATACTACAAACACATCTTCTTCTTCTGTAGAGGCAGATGTGGAAATGACAAATGATCAAACTTTACATTCAGAAATCATTGTCAAATGTTTTTATTTATTTATTTATTTATTTATTTTCAGTTTATTTAATTAGAAAATCTATCTTGGCTTAATTTTACATTCAAAGAGTGAAATAAAGGGCTGAGATAGAAAGGATTCAAGGTGACATTACAGTGCCCAGTTCTTTAGATGGTTCTTGCCCATGAACAGCCTGGAGAAGTGTTGTCCTGTTTTCCAGTCTCTGTCCCCAACCCAGGGCCTAACCCTTCTACACTCTTAACACCAACATCTGGGGGATAATGTGTTTTGTATAATCTAGCTTGTATAGTCCTCAACAATCTGTGCATAGATAGATCAAATTAAAGTCTTATATACAATAAATACATAATGTTCCCTGTAAATTTACAAAACTAACTGTTTGGAATTTGGGAGCAAACACCGGTTCATTTAAAGCACTTTCACTGAAGAACTGAGGGGTCTTCTCCAGATAACTCAAGAAGACAGTCTTGTGTTGCTTTGCGAGGTTTGGATTCTGGCTGCTAATGGTCCCTACAGTGATTTATGTCAGTTCTCACAGCAGTTTGTTTCACATAGTAAATGAAACAACTGGACCTAACTGTAAACGGAAGTACCTTCACTTCAGGGATGACATCATTCTCAACTTTTCTTTCCATCAGTGTTATTTGTGTCCATGTCTCTGCTGAGAACATGAGAACTGAAAGTGCCCTGGTCCCATAGCATTGGCTGCTCACGCCATTACACAGGTGCCAGACTTCTGCCCTTCGGGGTCTCCTCCGGCCGTCTCCTTCCTGTTGGGGTCATTGAGCTCATCGAACAGTCCACTCTCCATCATCTCCTTCTGCCACTGGATGGGCACAGCGCCGGTGCCAAACTCTTTGAAGAACTTCTCATCATTGTTGTCAAAGGTCACTCCCTTCACATCCGAGAACTCAGCAATGTCTCCTGTGTCTTTGGCGTACACCACATTGGGCTTAGGGACCCAGGGTGGAGCGATGAGGCCAGCCTCCAGACGAGGGAAGTTGATACTCTTGAACCATTCATGTTTCCGAGGGTCCTCCATATTGTTCCTAAACACAAACGCAGAAAATTTAATTAGGGGAAGGATTTTAAAATGGATAATCAGTGTATGAGTATCCATGTATTACACATTTAAATGTAGTGCCTTTGTGTGGTTGCCCAGTATTATGATAATTGTTTTTGAATGCCTTACTTGATGCCCAATCGTTCGTCCATTTTCTTCTTGAGGAACTGCTGGATGATGTCTTTGGTCACAGCATCGAAGCAGCGGTGCTCCCACTTGGGCTCCTCATTCAGGATGCGGCGCTGCACTTCCTCCTTCTCCACTTTCTGCTTCAGGCTCTCAGGGCCTTTGAATGGAGTGTAGCCTGCCACCATCTCATAGATACTGCAGCCCAGGGCCCACCAGTCCACCGAGGTCCGGTATGCAGTCTTATTCAGCAGCTCAGGGGCCATGTAGGCTCCAGTACCAGCCTATAGAGAGAACCACCAATCATTAATTAAATGGTATTAAATTTAGAATGCAGTTCCAGTGTACAGTCCCTGACAAAAGTCTTGTCGCTTATCCATTTTGTAGAAACAAAAGCTTATAACCTGACTTTAAATTAATCGATTGGTTTTAGAAATGTCTCATATGAAAGCTAAAACCCAAATTATACTCAATATACTAAAATAAATTTGCTTCACTGAAGAAAGATTGATAATTTAATGAACACAGAAAGGTCAGATTTTGGCAAGACAAAAGTCTTGTCGCCTTGTCATATGATGCACCCAATCCTAGATTACAGCCTCACCTGTGATCAGTTACTGATCAATCAATTAGTGGGTGTGTATAAAAAGAACCCCAGCACACCAGACCTTCACATCAACTGCAACTTGACCTCTGACAACATGCCTAAGATCCACCCTGAGACCAAAGCGTTAATTATCAAGAGGCTGAAGACCAGATCCACTGCTGAGGTGGCTGACACCTTCAATGTGTCTCAGCGTCAAGTACAAAGAATAAGAAAAAGATCTGAAAAGACTGGAGATGTTTTTGACAAGCCCAGGTCCGGCAGACCCCGCAAGACAACTGCTCGGAAGGACCGTTTGTTGATTCGAAAATCCAAGGCCAGCCCCTTTTCCACTGCAGCAGAGCTCCACCAGGCCTGGTCACCTCAAGTCCCTGTGTCAACCAGAACAGTTTGTAGAATTCTGTCTCGAAATGGCCTCCATGGTCGAATCAGTGCACAGAAACCAGCACTAAACAAAAGGCAATCAAAAAACCGTGTGGCATTTGCCAAGGCCCACAGCCTGCTAAAAGGATGGACACTGGAAAAGTGGCAGAAGGTGGATTTCTCAGATGAATCCTCGGTTGAATTACATCACAGCCGCCGCAAATATTGCAGGAGACCTACTGGAGCCCGCATGGATCCAAGATTCACCCAGAAAACAGTTAAGTTTGGTGGCGGAAAAATCATGGTCTGGGGTTACATCCAGTATGGGGGTGTGCGAGACATTTGCAGGGTGGAAGGCAATATCAATAGCCTAAAATATCAAGAAGTACTAGCTACCTCTTACATTTCCAACCATAAAAGGGGTCAAATTTTGCAGCAGGATGGTGCTCCATCGCATACTTCTATCTCTACATCAAAGTTCCTCAAGGCAAAGAAGATCAAGGTGCTCCAGGACTGGCCAGCCCAGTCACCAGACATGAACATCATTGAGCATGTCTGGGGTAGAATGAAAGAGGAAGCATGGAAGGCAAAACCAAAGAATCTTGATGAACTCTGGGAGGCATGTAAGACTGCTTTCTTTGCTATTCCTGATGACTTCATCAACAAATTGTATGAATCATTGTTGAACCGCATGGATGCAGTCCTTCAAGCTCATGGAAGTCATACAAGATATTAAATATGGATCTCACAGCACCACTACTTAATTCACTGACGTTATGCAACATATTTTTGTATTTGAAGTAAATTATTTGTTCAATTTTCTGTAGGCGACAAGACTTTTGTCTTGCCAAAATCTGACCTTTCTGTGTTCATTAAATGATCAATCTTTCTTCAGTGAAGCAAATTTATTTTAGTATATTGAGCATAATTTGGGAGGGTTTTAGCTTTCATATGAGACATTTCTAAAACCAATCGATTAATTTAAAGTCAGGTTATAAGCTTTTGTTTCTACAAAATGGATAAGCGACAAGACTTTTGTCAAGGACTGTACATCAGTAGAAACCTGAGTGACCAGTGATCATATTACAGTCAGGATGGTATAGAAAAAGGAAGGAAGGAAAATTGTTTATTCTTTTGTTTGAAATCTTCACAAATTGGGTTTTTGATTATTGCTTATGTGCAGGATAAAAAATTAGGTGGGCAGGAGTTAAACATATAATAATAAACATTACATTTTAAAAAGCTGTTTGTGGTAAAGACATCTCTGTGGAATCTCGCAGGAGTCCCAAACTCTTCAGAAACATTCTCTGTAGTGTTCTTTGTCCAGTCACCTTCCCTGTCCCCTGTCCATCCCCTTGTGACCTCCTCTGTCTCAGGGGACTTGGCTCTAAGCCTAATGCTGCTAAAGCCTACTACCTGTCAAGAGTCATGTGCGTCCACTTACAGAGTTGTACCAGGACCTGCGTAAAGGTCTCTGACTCCTCTATGATGGGTACATCATAGGTGAGCTACATGGCAGACTCATAATAAATAAGTCATTTATTTATATATTTTTTTCCACTCAAAAACTACTTTTTTTTCTCTTGCAACTGGCCTTAAGTCTTGGTTTAATTGCATAATTGTGTATTTAATCAAACATTCAGATTTGTCTTTTCATTCTTGTGTCTGATTTTGAGTACAAAAGCACACCTAAAATATTCATAGTAAATTTTACCTGGTTCTGCCAATCTAATCAGGGACAGACTTGTGTAATGCCCACTAAGAGGATTGAAACCAAAGCTAGCTCGGCCCAGTCACTTTGGCTGCCGTAGGAGCATCGGTGTACGTTAATGAGCTTAGTGGACTTTCATAGAGCCACGGGCTTTGTTACTACAGATAGACTCCAGCAAAAACCCCATCTATGACCTATTATTTGGTGTACCTCTTAGCTTTTTTTGATCTTATTTCTAAGGAACTAAATCACATATAAGCGCAGAAATATATAAAAGCCAAAATTTGTATTGTAGGTTGAGTTAACATAAATTGTTCTTTAGCCATATTTAGTTTTAATTATTGAGGAGACTCTCTTCCCATTGTATATTAATTAGACCACTATTTTATATTTTTAAGGGTTATATTCCATTCTCCAGGCTCCATTCTCCCATTCAGAACCCTGGGTTGCTACTGTATTTACCCCTAACCCCCTAAGACCCCTAACCCAATAAATCTGTAATCTACTGGTCCTAAGATAACAAATGCATTATATAATGTACACAAAAATGCTAAGATCTTCAGGCCATTCTCTAATCCCTCTTCTAATTTAACCTCTGCTACTACTAAAAAAATTACTAATGAGCATGTGGCTTGCAAACCAAGCACTCAATTTTTACCACTGGTTTCTAAGCACTTCTAATGCCTTTAGACATACTCTCTGTGTTGCTGCCATAACTCAACCAGTTTAATTATGACAGAAAAATATATAAAGATCACAACCAGCCAAGTTTATTAAACTGCACCCATATCAGCCAAAAGCTTAGGTAACCAGTAACCACATTCATATGCCTTGACTTATAGGCCTGTCCTAATACAAACCTGCACTAGAGTTTGGTAAACTCACCATCTGGTTGACGTGTTTTCCAGGAGCGACCTCGATGGCCAGACCCAGATCAGAGAGTCGACACTGGCCTTGGCTGTCGAGCAGGACATTCTCAGGCTTCATATCTCGGTAAATGATATCCATTTCATGGAGATGCAGGATTCCACAGGTGATCTGTGCTGTGTAGTAGACTACACGCTTCATCTCAATACCCTTATCCACGCCTTTGCCATCATAGCCCAAGTTGTAAATGTGGTATCTGAGATCTCCTCCGTTCATCAGCGTCATGACTAGGCACAAGTGGGTCTTTGTGTCGTAAGCGTACGCCAGATTCACCAGAAACAGGCTGTTGACCTTCTCCAAGATCTTCTTCTCCAGCAGAGCCATCTTTTCACCACCCTTCTTCTTCAGACGCTTTTTCTCAAGCTTCTTGCAGGCGTACATCTGCCCTGTGTTTTTCACCTGGACAGCACATACCTAAGGCAAAGACATAGGATAGTGTCAGTGTACTTCAAACTTTTACTTTTAGGACTGTGTTTTTATCTCAAATGCATCAATACTTTTTCTGGAGGAACAACTTGAACGTTCAGAAAACATTAGTCTCAAGGTGGTTAGTGTTGGATCACAAGTGAACATAAAGAGGAAAGACTTAAAGTGAACATAAAGAGGAAAGAGGAAGTTACTTCATAACATCATAACCATCAAATCACAAGACCAGGGCCATAATGTTTGGCAGTCTCTTTGTCTGGTTCAGGAGCTTGTGCAGAAAAAATAATCTCATCTATAAAGTAGGGCTGCAACTGATGTTTATTTTGCTAATCAAATAATCTAGCAATAATTCTTTTGAGTTTTCTCCTCCCATAGTAGCAGTATTTAAGTCTGACTTGGAGAATAGGGCTGGACAATATGGAGATACACAAATGTCACCATGATCTGATCCTTTGATGATGTGTTATTTTGGTGAGAATGCCATGTTTCAGTGCTTCTCTGTTTAATGCAGCTCTGAGTGAGTGACGGATGGATTTAATCAATCACATTGAAGTGTGAGCTCTCATAGTTAACACAGTCTAGTCCACAAATAGTCAAAGAACATGGCAGGATAAACTGTCTGTTTACTGAAGGATCAAATAATGGATTCCTAATGTTTGAAGGTTTGAAAGAAACATCAGTGTAAAAATCACTTTGAGAACAAGGTTGGCCTTGGGTTAGGTTCAGTATATATTGTTTAAATACTTGTTCTCTCTTAAGTAATGACACTAATCCCTCTTAGCCCAGAGTCTGTTTGCCCTCTCATTCAAAAAGCCCTAAATATTACCTTAAGCTTGACACTGATATAGACCCAGTGGACCAATCTGACCAAGTAGGTTTACAAAGGCATCCTCTTTTGACCTTTGACTTTTGTCTCGGCACTTTTCCAAGTCAGACTTAAATCTGCTACTTTGCTGCTGTCTGGCATCACTGAATAATATTTAACTGTACATTTTTAGAGAAATTGTGTCCTCACGGAAATGCTCATGGCTCCAGAGTGCAGTTTTTTGTTTGATAATAGTCATTCATAAAACAAAATTCTAGTGTACATGTAAAATAATAGATTGATTTGGGGACTGCACATGCGAAATTCTCTTGGAAGATAAATATCGGTTCAGTCAATATCCTGGTTGTTTTGTATTTACTTGATAAATAACAGCTACATAACACATTTGGATCAGTTTTGTCTAATTTTATACAGTTTTCTGTCTCTGCGCTGGTATCGGTTGATATCGGGTGTCGGCTGATACGTAAAGCTATAGTATCAAAATCAGTATCGTAGCGAAACTGAAAAGCTGGACCAGTGCATCTCTAGTAACAAAGGTGATAAATCTGCTCTTATTCAAATTCTATAGGCCAGGACTTTCTGTGGCAGCTAGCTTGTATTTTGAAATCTACCAAAAGTTATTCTATTCTGTTATACTATGTCACTGTACGATGTCGCTACCCAAGGTGTGTTGAGACCTGTGATGTCTAGTCTTACCTCTCCAAATCCACCTTTTCCCAGTGTCCTGAATTCGTAGAAGTATTTGTCGCTGATCGGCTGCTTCTCGTATTCTTTCCACTGGAGGAACTTGTCAAAAAACGGACTGGCCTGATACTCTGTGAATGGCTGCCCTTTCAAAAACTCTCTTGTGCCTTCCTGGACTGGCCCCTTCATCACCTCATCGAAGTTGGAATCTGTCACACCCTTACACTTCTCCAGTGGGTCACCGGTCAAAAAGGACAGGAAGGTCTTGGCGTCAGGTTTGGTGTACTTCTTCATAATATCTTGGCGTGCTTTGTTTTTCGCAGCCCCTTCAGCCAGATCCCAGTCGTACAGCTCATCTAAGAAATCGGCAGCCTTCTTGTACTCGGGTTTACTGGCTAGGAAATCACGGAAGAACTTCTTGCCAATCGGTTGTCTTTCGCAAATCATAACAAAGTCCTTTTCAATGTTGGTCCGGACTGCTGTACATTGTTCAGGTTTGGGCAGAGACAAACTTCGGCGGCGTTTTTTCATTTCTTTGTCATCTCCACCCTGGGCCTTGAGGTAAGCCGTATTGGCCACCAGGTTATCGAGCCCGGCCATGTCACACATCTTGGCGGTTTTTTGGTTGGTCTCTCTCCCCTAAGAAACTGGAATGTTCAGTGGTTGTCCCACAGACGGTTGCCCCTGCCCCAGCGCTGGTGAGAGTGCAGGAGGCTCAGTGACTTCACCAGGCTACCTGCAAACCTAAGACATTGCCACACCCAGCAATTACTCATTTAGAATTAAATACCAGGGAGGGATTTGGGCTTAACATCTTTGTGTAGGCTATTCAAGGATGCAGTGCACAGAAAGGGAATCGTAAACGGCTCTGTCCTAAGAGGCTTTCTAACCTGCTATATTTACCCACAGTGCACTGCAATCACTCTCAGGCTGGGTCCTGTTGATGTTGCTAGTGAGGAGCAGACAGGAGGAGAATGAGGAGAGCCACAACTGCACTGATGTTTCTGAGATTTAAAGTGAACTCTGCTGAGGACATGTACCGGACCCAGTCTGAGAAACACAAAGCCCCTCAACTTTTGACCCTTTGAGCTACTTATGATCCAAACATTTTATTGGTCTTGTAGTAATTCCCAGAAGTACTTACTTTGGAAATATCATTCATCCAAATACTTAAAGTTTCAGAGACATATCGTACACATATTTAGCCTTACCTTCACACTAACAGACTCTTAGACCACTTCCTTTACAAACTTTTTAGTGTCGTTAAGTAATACTCACTATTTACAGCCCGGTATAGTGCTGTGCTGTACATATTCATGGCAGCTCACCTGCTCTGTCCGCTCTGAGAAATGACTAACGCATGTCACTCTCTCACTTCTCAATTTCAGATATAAATCTTGCAGGTCAAAAGCATCTCATCTCCTTCTTTCATCACCCTACATATTGTGAGTCAGAACAACAGATATTCTGTGTTTGAAGTGAGCATTTACATTGGTCATTTGTAATTTGTCTTTGCTCCTCCTTCACAGAGCCTCAGGAGTAAAACATCTGTCAGGCTGAGTTCCTACTTCCTATAGGAATGTACTTGAGTTTAAATGATTATGAAGATAGTTTTCATTTTTTATTTTCATTTAAGATGGATACAACATACTGTGGAACACAACATACACCATGGAGACAAGAGAGTGACAGACTCTCCACCAAGAAGATTACGCAGTGTACCTTTAAAAATTGGGGATGAAACCCACAAATTTCTACAGCATTGTTGCTAATTCCTCAAACTGTTGATGCTTTGACCTAATCCTCAAAGGCTCAAAGACTCTTTGACCGTGACCCTGTGACTTACTAAAGACTGTACGCTCAAAGATCAACCAGTAACACTTGAGATTATATCAACTTTCTGTTTTATTATCATTTTATTTAATTTTTTTTAAATGTCTTTTTATATATTGACATAGATCTTTACTCAAAACTATATGGAACTGGTATTATTTACATGTGTATAATAAATAATAACCATCATACCACAACAAAAAAAATTCAAACATCAATACTCAAACAGAGGCTAACCAGCTACATGGTAAGTAACTAATGTCCATAATAAAACAAAACAAAACAAAAACGTAATTATTTCATTTTTATTTAACTTTGCAGATATTTGAATAACTTAATGGTTTTTTAAAATTTCAGCCTTGTCATTTGTTACCACATAGCTGATTAGCTCACAGTAAGCTGTTTAATTCAATTTTATTACATTAAAATTGCCTTGTATTTTATTTATAAAGTTTATGGGAAAAATGAATTAAGTGAAATTTACTCATAGAACTCAGTGGGATGACAGGTCACCACAGTGTACACACTGGAGTGCTGAATTCGATATTTTGTGCGGTTCTATAAATATCAAATATGTCAAATGTCAATCATGTAAATGGATCACAGTGTCACTAAAGCACTTAAGCCTCTGAGGGGATCAGTGGATGGCGTTGGCCTCTTCTTCAGGAGTCAAGACGGCATCCAGGTTACCCCAGTCACTAGGTTCTGTCCTATAACCAGAACCATGCTCGGGCATTATTTTACTCAAGGAAATCTATGCAAATATGCCTATATGCAGCATTATAATTAGCTGTAACTATAATTATCCTACTTCCTCATTGTAACAGAACAGTAATTAGAATAGAACTCCATTAATTCAGCCATGAAAAAAGAGGGGGTATTGTGCAAAATTGACTTTTTGGACCTTTTATGTCATAACGTTGTTCCCTCATCAAAAGCATGCATGAAAAAGTTTCAGAAGTAATTTAGGGATCTCTTCTCTTCGACCCCTCCTTACGGTTAGCAGTACGATTTTGTACAAGAATCATGCTCCCACACAACAGTTTTCCATAAATATACACAACCAGGATACAAAAAAAACTAATGTGATGTAATGTGATAGCTCTCTGGAGGGGGAGTGACTTAGCATGGAGAAAAAACAGCATGGTGAGCTAAATATGTTATGTGTTAGCTGTCACTACCCCATGGAAGTGTAATATCCCCTCTTTAAATTATTCAGTTAGTTGTAGAAAAAAAATGTTCCAGGTAAGGGAGAAAAAAATCTAATAATTCACACATTTTCTTAAAAGGCCAAATTTAATTACTGTAACTATTATTTTCAATATCAAACACTGGCACAAGGGCTGCAAAATGAATCACGGTGAATCAAAATCACAATTTCAGCAGTTTCAGTTAGCACATAGCAAACACAGCATTTATTTAACGTATTATCTATTGTATAAACCTATAAACCCAACCTGCTAACACTGTAATTCAGATGTGTCACTTTAGCTTTGGAGTCTAAAGAGAGAAAAGTCCATTGTCTGCGAGTTTAAAATAGCCAACAGTGTAAATAAGAGGAGTATTTATATGTTCTTACACAAGTCCGAGATGCGGTGAACACCACAGTGACATTTACAACCTTTAATCTCTTAATCTCCCCCTCGCTCTCTGTCTATCTCTCCCTCCTTCTCCTCTCTCTTTGTCTCTCTCTTTTCTGTGTCTGTGAGGTGAGGGGACAGAACAGGCCAGTGTGGCACAGGTGGCTACAGCACAAATCCTCCGCTCCAGTTGTCTCCAGATCAGCAGATCCAGCAGTGGAGCAGAGGAGGAGCACCGGTGTGAACTTTAGTTTACAGCCAAGTCAGCAGGAGGTTTGAGGGCCATAGTTTGGACACCTTTCATGTCATTTAACATATCATAGAAAGCAATATAGTAGTAGTAGGTTTGGTTGTATTTAAAGAAAGTTCAAGGTTCAAGATGTTTGAATTTCATTTATTTTAATTTCAATTTCTTCTTCTATCTGCTGTAATTTCTTATAATGAAAACAAACATGTCTGATAAACACACTCAACAGTTTTTTTTTTTAAATTATATTATTTTATCTATAACACTTAATACAATAAATATCAGTAAATGGCACCATGAACTTTAGTGCATCAACATTTTTGAAAATTCAAAATTTCAAAATTCAAATTCACAAAATTTCACATTGGGCAGTTAAATATTCTAGTGGTCATCAGTAGATTTGAGCACTGTTACTTCATGGGCAAACTAACTAAATGGCTTCTAGGTTTTTAGGCTCATGGGGGTATCTTAACTCTTTATTTCTGCTTTTTCAATTTGATCCAGTTTGACCTTCTCCAAATCTCCTAGGAAGTCCTCTGGTGAACTTTTGGGCCTGTCATCTGAGCTGGAGGAGAAGTTAGAGTAGGAACTGGAGTAGCTGTCAGCAGAGTCCAAGCTCAAAACTGGACTAAGAGAATCACTGGACCTCTGCTCTGGAGGACTGATAGTGACACTGACACTAGACTCTAACTTCTCATCTTTGGGGCTGGAGCTCTTGTCTTCAGGGGGTGTCTCAGATGGTGGGTTCTGGTCTCCAGGCTCCTCTTCCTGTGCTTCTGGGAGCTTCACCCGGTGGCGGTTGATGAGCAGTTGGAGTTGAAGTTTGTTGGTGAAGAAAATGCGTCTCCAGCCGATGTCGCGGGCCAGAGTGACCACCTCGTCCGGCAGAGTGCTACACTGCTGCCTCACTGCCTTCTCCCAATACTCCTCCGACTGGCACAGCTGGGAAAGACAAAAACAAAACACAAAACATTCATCTAGTTGTTTGATACAGTTAAGCCTCTATTGCAAAAAATATAATTCCCTCAGGATGCATAAATGGAGGCCCTGCATTCCAAATGGTACTGTTGCCTATGGAATTGGTTTAAAAAAGAAAAACATCAAAATTTTGACAGGAATAAATTAGGGTTAAACAATCTGAAATGTGAGTGAACCATAGCTACAATAATCCTAAACAATGATTAAAGGGAGGGTAGTGATGTGTGTAGCCTGCACTTTGACTGTTTTAAAAAAAGGTACGACAATCACAATTGATTCAGACTACACACAGATGACATGTTTTTCTCATTCTCAGTATATGGACAGGCCGTGATTCATGTGAAGCTCAGAGCCTCCAGAATTCCCTCACTGAGCTGCAGAGGCTGCACTACCACTGGTTAATGAGTGGCTGCAGATGCTGGGGTTTAAGCAGTGAGGATTCAGATCAGAGAGAGTCCTTCTAGATTTAAAAACTGGATTTCAGCATTGAAACTGGCAACCCAAATCACTTGAGGCTCATCACTGTCCTACATAACTGACTGGAGCAGGCAGTGGGTGTTTAATGCTAATATTATTACATGTTATGTTTTTTGTTTTTTTCATTCATGGTTCGTACTCACCTTCCAGAATCGTCGAGAAGTGCGTAGGAGCTGCCCCACGTCCTCCAGCTCCAGAAAGCCCAGGATGTGCAGGAGCAGAGTGTCGGACAGGTGCTCCAGGTAGTTAAACTGACCATGGCACAGAGACTTGGTGTAATTCAGCACATCCTGTCCAAACACTCTAGCGATTTCACCTGAAGAAGAGAACAACCGGGCTTACTTGAGTGTAATATATTTTATTGTGTAACAGTACTCTTATTTGACTGAAAGTATTGGTCACTCTTCCAAATGTAAGTCTGCAAATGACAATGGCTTCATGGTTATTATTTAAGCATTTGTGTGTCTTGCAAGACCTTTTAAGATATGATATAGTTTTTTAAATACTTCTTGTGGACCTTTAAAAACACCAGATTTGTTGAATTATTTAATGTTTTGCAAAGTAAAATTATAAATCAAACGTTACTTCCGGACACTTACTGACTTGAGTGATGGTTTCCCCAAATATCATCATTTTTTGGACCACTACTTTGTACTTCAAATAGAGTAATATTATTTTGGCTGCTCTGAATGTATGTACAAATGTGTATATTGTGCTTTTTAATATATATTTTTACAGCTGGTGGGTCACAAAAAGGTCACTGGTAATTTAGTATGAGGGTAATGGTGATAAAACATGTATTGTCATTAATAGTAAAAGCTATTCTCAGATGGCTCATGTTTCTCTCACCATGGAGTCTGGTGTCTTCTAACAGCTCTAGGTGGGACTCCTTCATTTCTCCAGGCCTCGTGTGTCTGTCCACCGCTCTGAGAGAGATCTTCCACCACCTCCAGATCACCTGCAAGAGTCCAGCACAAAGTGGCCTTCATTTTGAGCTAGGGTTGAGCAATTTGTGAAAGAAAAAAAAAAATCTAATTGTGATTTTTCTGACAACCAATTTATATTTTAATAAACGGATCCTGTTAAAAGATAGCATTTTAAACCTATGCTGAAGAATTGACAAAAACAATGTTAACAATAATAATATGAACTAATACAAGAATTTCATTTTGTATAATTCTAAACTACAGGGTTTGCAAGATATTTTATTGATTGTTGAGGAAATTATCGTAGCCTATAGAAAAAATGCTGCTTTTGAGATTTCGATTTGATGTGATTTCTTGCTGGCCTATATTACATAAATACACTTAAATTGAATGAACAACTTCATTTAAGGCTTCATTTAAGTCAACCGCTTTAGTATTTATTTTTGCCATAGGGACAAACTTAACTCGTGCAACAAACTATTTATTTTATTAGCTGTATAATTTGATTTAGAATACTGACTAAATTAAGCAGAAAAACCTATTAATCCTTAACTAGATTTGTAAAGCTGGCCGCTAACGTCAATGTGTCACGTTACAGCTGTTGTCAGTAACGGCTAATGCGTCAACGAATTTTCTTAAATATGTAAGCATAAGTATTTATAAATTAGCTCCAAAAATATAATAGAAAGTCCGTGTATGCAAAGTGAGCTCATTGTTATCAACACTTACCTCAGATTTAGTCACGGTTAAGTTATAAAAAGTCTTATCTGGCGCCGGAGCGGACCCAGAGATTTCAAACAGTGGATCTTTCAGCAGCGACGCCATGTTTAGGTTTCGCCGTTACCATGGCAACGCAGTCTCCTTCGTTTAGGGCGGATCGATTTAGTTTAACATTAAACTATTAATATTTTCGGTTTTGAGTTTCGGTCAGTAGTTATTCAGTCGTGTAAAGTAAAGAGTATTATTTTGGCATCAGAAGTCTTTTTTTCTTCCCTTAAATTCCCCCAGTTGGGATGAAATTATCACATTCTTCAACCAGATATTTTACAAATGTAAAAAATAACAAAACATAATAAATTCCAAGCAAGAGACAATAGTACATGATGGTAGTTAAAAATCTTTAATTTATTTATACATATATTTATATATGTACACATTTACTACTCTATTCTTGCAAAGACAAGAAACAAATTCATTGTTAGGTGGCACACATGAGACCCTGGCTTTCTCCCATATTGGGCAGTTATTCAGTTTTGCCTTGAAGCAAACCAGTGGAGTAAGTCCCACTCCATAAAGCAACGGCGTATTTCACTAAACAGTCTTTGCATGAGTCTGCTCCTGTACTTCAGGTTACACTCCTCCTTTGACATCCTGGACACACAGTGACAGATGATGGGACACTTCTGTTCATCTGGTTTGTGCTCGGACAGGCACCAGCTGTTCATAAAACACGATCACATTAAGTATTCTTTAAACACCTTCTGCACACATTGGCAATGTTGTGATAGTCACTACAGCTGTTTGGCTAAGGCTCAACCTCTGGTTCAATTCAACATGATTCATATAAAAGGACTCCACTTGCTTTGAGCAAAAAATTTGATTATACTTTTAAAAATCAGTCCTGGTCCTTGAAAGCTATGTCACCTAGTCGCCCCTCATGTAGCTCTCATCTAAAACACTAAAAGAAAAGTCCCTTTTAATAAAATACCTGCTCCACCATGGTTACTCCAAACCACATTCAATAATCTGAATGAACCCTGTTAAAGTTCTAAAAGGTTTACCCTCGTATCTTATGCACATAGTAGTGGTTTCTGTCCACAAGGTGTTTGTATACTCACCATTGTTAACTCAGTCCTTGTTACATAACACATAATAGTGATTACAAATGATGATATGCACAGAGCTTACAGTAATAAACAAGAAATAAAAAAGCATATAATGTATATTGTATATAATATTCCAACAGTACGCCTCAGAACAGTCCCAGTCTTTAAAGTCCCTTGAACTCCTTCATAGTGTTGTAAACTTCTCTGCAGAACAAGAAGTCTTAGAAATGTACTGCCACTAGCAGTGTGACGGAACAAGTGCGGAGAATATGTGCTGCATGCTGCCCTCTGGTGGCCGGGGTTATGAACTGTGCTACAGAAAAGGGTTTGTGGAAGAGCCTCCTGAAGGGAAGGGCCCGGCTGGGGCCCCTGCCTGTAACACAGCGGACAGAGATGTCAAACAGCAGGCATCTCCAGTGGATATATATTTATAGAACAGTATTAGAACAGCATTAGAACAGTATTAGAACAGTCAATACAGTGGTGCCCACACACATGCTCACCATAAAGGGGTTATTGGTCATGCCAGGGCCGACCATAGGAGGCCCAAAGGGCGTCATGGAGGGCTTGTTCTGACCGTAGACAGGGAACGCAGGGCCTGAGGAGCACAGAGGGGATCCACAGAGTGAGTCAAGCCTCCAGAGGATCACATATTAACATAAACAGCCCATAATGAGACGATACAAACATGTTTTACTAGAGGACTTCTGATAGAAGTACAAATGAACTTCAGATTTACACATTGCATTTAGGTCTGACCACAGCCACATTCATGCAAGATGTGTCTAAAAGTGGCTGACCTAGATGCAATTAGAAACCACTGTGCAAGAGCTGCAAGGACTTTTCAAGCCTCTTAAAACCTACACAAAACTAAAGCCAAAGGCCCTTGCAGAGTCCAGCACACGCTCTAGAGTCTAGAGGGCAGGGCACTAACCATTGGACTGGGGGTGGTACCCCGCAGGCTGAGAGTAAGGGATGGGGGCTTGGCCAGGAAACTGTTGCTGGAAGTTTCCGCTGAAACTGGTCGGGAGGCAGTAGGACGAGGCATTCCCGAAGCCGGCGGGCATGCTCATAGAGCCAGTACCAAAGGAGGCTACAAGACAACAGTGTACAGTCAACACAGGGAGCGCTAGAGACACAGGCATCACAGAGAAGCTACATTTAACTTAGGGGAGTAACAGAGAGTGGAGTTTTGCTTGGTAAAGAACATGATGTATACAGAGTGTGTGTGTCAGCTTTGGACTGTGCTGTGTACTCTATGAAGAGTGGACGCCAATGAATCTTACAGCTTAATTCAAATTTAAGTGACAGCAAATCATGAATGACGTTACACCCCTAATTAAAGTACATCTACAGGAGTCGCCTCTGAGCAGAGGGCCACAGGGTCAGACCTGCCACAGGAGCACGCCCATTGGTCTGGAACGGGTTGGTGGCCATTTCTGGAGCCACAGCAGCAGCAACAAACGGGTTTGTGGACGGGACGGCTGCAGGAGACAATGAACAAAAACATGTAGGACTGACTCATATTTTATCTGAAAATATTACAGTCATTACAACTATTCAAGGAAACATTTGCATCATAATTTATGAGAAACATAGAACAGCAAATGCAAATGAAGTGTTTATGACAACAGCTTACCTCCAAAGCCAGGCTGCATTGTGGGTAAGACCGGAGCATTCTGAGCAGGAGAAGAACCCAGT
This sequence comes from Taenioides sp. WSHXM2023, assembly GCA_029959045.1. Classification (NCBI taxonomy): domain Eukaryota; kingdom Metazoa; phylum Chordata; class Actinopteri; order Gobiiformes; family Gobiidae; genus Taenioides; species Taenioides sp. WSHXM2023. The sequence goes on from CM057096.1 coordinate 25,483,980, forward strand.
ACTGGCCCAAAAATGTTTCTGTAATAAATAAATAAATAAATAAATAAATAGTATAAGAATCACTATACAAACATAACAAAATAAACAAAATAAATAATTGTGAAAATTAAGGCTGTAGTCGACTCTCAAATTCTTGGCTGACTAAAGACAAGCCATTTCCAAACAGTTAAATTATTGTGAACTGAAAAGGCTATTCTAAATGCTCAAAATGTGAACTAGCAGAAGAATGTTGATATTACTGTAAGCTTCAATTCCATTGGTAATTTCAGTTTACAATGCCCAAAATAAAAACATAAAAACAGTGCATTTACTACAACATATCTGTTATTCTGATTTGTTAATTAAAATTTGCCATTTCAAGAGTCTCCAATCCCCCCTGCTGCCAGATGAGGGCGCTCTTAATGTGTCAATGTTTGAACTAATAAGTGAAAAATAATAATGTTAAAAGAGGCATTGTGTGGGACTTTTTAACAAACAGATGGATAAAATGGAGCAATTCCATTATAGGGGTGAGTGATTTTTCTCATTAGACATCTTTTCTTACAGCATTCAGATGATATTAGAGGAGAGAATAATGAATGAATAAAAACTGAATTGTCCCATGTGTGATGCCGTAGTGGGCTCCTAAGAGTTGTCAAAAGTATTGAAATCAGATACTAATCAATACTAAAACTATTGAAACTAGATACTCATTTGAGCAGGTATCGATACTAAAAAGTCACATTCACAGGACACAAATGAACCTTTCCTGAATAGTTTTAGAATGATCTTGAGCTGAATCAGAACAAGTATAAGAGCACATAGACTAGTATACGCCCATGGACCACTATGGAACCTACAGGACCACTGAGGGATTACACAGATATAAGACCACATGGAAATATAAAAGAAAGTACTATGATTTAAAGGTGCACTGTGTAACCTCTATGGTGGAGGGTCCGCTACTTGCTTGCCTCCATGGAGATATTATTTCTTTGCCTGACATGTCCCACAGTAGGGCATTAAACATATCCCCATTCCATTTGTTCAACTACAGGTGTTTTATAGCTCAAAATACATTAATAAACATGAATTCTTACCATATGTAGGCTTGCTTTTCCATAGCTCTGACCATTAACCTGTCTCCATTGTGATTACCAAGTTTATTTCCATTTGCCTGATTGTCTCAATATTGCATTGCTTAGAATGTCCCACAGTATAGCATTACATTAATAATATCTCCATGGAGACAAGCAGGCGACACCATCAGACGTGGCAACCCTGCTTAGTGTGTATGAATGTTGGTGGTGGTCGGAGGGGCTGATGGCGCAGATTGGCAGCCTTGCTTCCGTCAGTCTGCCCCAGGGCAGCTGTGGCTACAATACTATCTTGCCACCACTGAGTGTGGAGTGAATGAACAATTAACTGTGAAGCGCTTTGGGTGTCTTGAAAGGCGCTATATAAATGCAGTGATTAATTAATAAAAAAAAAATAACACTAGCTGCCTTTGAGTAAAACTGTAAAGGTCAGACTCTCACCCGGGCACGTTGCTGCTGGAAGAGGCCGAGGAGCTGAGTTCATTGTCCAGTTCTGCCAAAGCAGCGTAGCGGTCCTCTGAGCAGCTGCCCGGCTGGCACTGGGCAGGCACTGCACTGGACATGGAAGGAATCGGCACTCCTCCTGCAATTCATTCAAAAAGGAGGATAGTTTAGCTTTCTAACTGTACCAACACAGTCTCTCCTATGTGGAACAGAAAAGATTAACATTTATTAATTTCCCCTCCATATCAGAAACTTGGACTGACTAGACACCTTCAAAAAACAGCTCAAAAACTCACCTTTTCCTCATAGCCTACAACCCCCACAAATGACTGCTTCCTCACTACTTGTTTTGTGTTTTTAAGTTAACGGGCCCATATTACACCATTTTCTGATCTGTTATAATGTTATTTCCTCATCACAAACACACCTGGAGTTGTGTTTTGTTTCATTCACACATGTTTAACACACAAACCCTGCAGATTTCGGCTAAGTTCTTCTCTTAAACTGAAAACACTCATGTGGTAATACAGGAAGCGCTCCATTATGTTTTTAAACTCCATACACCTTCACTAGAATCATTTAGATAATTTCAGCTCTCGAATTTCAAATCTTTACTGAACACACGGTTAAAAAAAAGGTAACTGTTAACCTGAAAACTAATGCAGCATTGCTCAAACACCTGATGCGTTATTATTTGTTTTCATTATTTATTCAACTCCTGCACATCGCATCAGGTTTGTCAAGTTTCTGTGTACAGTTTTGTACCATGTTTTTGCATATTCATGGAGAATTGTCGTGTGGGAGCATATATGACGTAGGCTTGTGGGCTTTTACCAGCTAACCATAAGGAAAGATCACTATATAATACTCTCCAAAAGAACAATTGTGGTATTATCTATTATTTAGTATTTTCCACCACTATTTCTTCAAATCAGACACATCGTAAGCATCATTACAACAAAAGCCTTCAAAACACACACATTTAAAAAGGCCCATATTATGCAGTTTCCTGATCTATGTTGTTTCCTCATCATAAACATACCTGGAGTTGTGTTTTATTTCATTCACAGATGTTTAGCACACAAACCCTGCATATTTAGGCTGAGCTCTTGGAGATGTAGACAGACAAATAATTAAAGGTGGTTTGGGGTCCTTCACCTGCTTGTTTCTATGGAGATGTCATACAGAGCAATGACATTAAACAGCTCTATTTTACATTTATTCAATTACTGGTGGTTTTATTGCTCAAAAATACTTAGAAAAACAGGCATTCTGACTGTGAGCGGGGTTGCCTCTCCACAGATCTGACCTGTAACTTGCCCTGGTTTCGTCTTCATGAAAATAGAAAGGTTCAATCCCATATTAAAGCAGGAGAAAAGCATTTGATGGATCCTCCACCAGAAAAGTTACACAATGTGCCTTTAAGGGTTACTCAAATGTGTGAATGAAACAAAATACAACTCCAGGTCTATTTCTGAGGAGGTAACAACATTATAACATGGCCTCAAGTGTCGTAAAGAGTCAGTTCAGCGTAATATAGGACCTTTAAACAGTATTAGAAGCCAATGAAAATGGGAGGTGAGATGAGGGGTACCTGATGACTGTGAAGGGGGTGAGGTGCTCAGGTGAGATGGGATAGCTGTGTTTCCAAAAGCCTCAAAGTTGGCAAAGTTGCTGTTGGACAGAGTCTGAGGTGCTGTGGAGAATGAAATGATGAAAGATGAAATGAGAACTATGGAGGAATGGGATGAATACATGAACAAATGATTGATACTTTGCAGTGACACTGCGCTGGGGGTGTTATACATGTATTTCTATTTGGCGAAATGTTGCACACATAGCAAAAAACACCAAAAAAGTTGTAATATAATATAAAGCTCAGATTCAGCCTAAATTGAGTAACAGATGTTCAAAACGAGCAGTGCTTTCAGTTAGCATCACACCCCCAGGAATGTTGATGACATTAGCTGCAAAGTATCTATAGTTCATATTGTTACACAGGGTTCTCATGCTCCTCTGGGACTGAACAGAAGTGAGGAGAGTAGCCAAAATTTGTACTCAAGTAAAAATCATATTACATATAGTAAAAGTACAAGGAGTGGTCCAATAAATTACTCAAGTAAAGAGTAAAAAAGTATTCAAGTCACATCAGATGCTTTTCTCCATGGAGATGTTATTGCTTTGTCTGGAATGTTTCACAGTATGGCATTAAACCTTTCTATCATCATGGAAACCAAACCAGGCCATGTTACAGGTCAGATCTGTGGAGAGGCGATCCCGCTCACAGTCAGAATGCCTGTTTTTCTAGGTATTTTTGAGCTATAAAACTAGCTGTAATTGAATAAATGTAAATTAGAGCTGTTTAATGTCATACTGTGGAACATTCCAGACAGAGCAACGGCATATCCATAGAAACAGGCAGGTGACGGACCCCCAGCTGAAAAGTTACATAGTGCACCTTTAAAGTTATATAATTAATAATGCACAAAATTTGGTATTTTCAAACAACAGCCCACGCAAATGAGAAACCAAATCAGAAATAAAGTCTTTTGTCACTTACTCACAGTGGAAAAAGTAACCACAACTTTAACTTAAGTACTGTTATTTCAAACTACTCAAGTAGGAGTAAAAGTACTCTGCTAGAAAACTATAATTTATTTAAAAAGTCACTCAAGTGAAAGTTCTACCCTCCTCTGAGACTGAATACTGTTTTACATAGGTATTGTTCAAGAAGTCAAATACTCTTGTTTAAGCTTGACATAGGGAGATAAGAAGCTTCAAGGAAAATAGTTTTTGTTTCTTTATAATGCTGATCTGTTGATACCGACACTATAACGGAACAAAAGATAAAATGGTAGAATTCTATGTTGGAATTTGCTGTCAGCTGCAGATTTGTTGACTCGGTTTATGGCTAATATCTCTGTAATTACTGGGCCTGTTCACATGAAACAAAAACTGCGACAAAGTTCAGCATCTTTTTTCACAATTCAGAAGGTGATTGTTGTCAGTTGAAAAGACTTTTGTTTGTGGTGCCAAACTCTAACATGGGCACCATTTTGAGGACTTCACAATTGACTTCACGATTCACTTGATATTTTGCTTTGGATTTAAAGGTCTGAATGTATTTTTTGTGAGGTTAATAATTGTAAAATCTGTAAAAACACTATAATGTATGTCAATAATCACGATATCTGCCACTTTTAATAAGAACAGTGCTGCAGTTATATAATTTTATAAAAAGCAACCATAATTTTAACAAGGGCCAAAACCTAAATTATAAAATAGTTATGATCGGATTAATAAAAAGTGAAAAATGTCTTCCTTGTGCGTTTTGAACAAAATTTCCAGTGTTGTTTACACAGGTAGAGGGATTCTGTTTTAAATACACTGGTACTTCCTGTATTTTTTTGTACTTTTTTCTTCACAAATTGCTGCTTAACTGATGTAAAAACTATGATACACATTTACCACAAGTGCTATCCCACCAAACCAAACGTAAAACTCCATATGTACAAGTAGTAAAGTACTGTATTTAAGTAAAGTACAGATACCTAAAAATTCTACTTAAGTGCATTTTATCATGGATACTTTTAACTTTTATTTCACTACATTTGAAAGCAGGTATCTGTACTCTCTTCTCCAATAAATGTATTTGTGGTAACATTCTGACTACATTTTTAAATTCAAGCTTTGACTTTGAGCAAACAAAAATAAATACACAAAATTCATTAGAAAAAATAAGAGATTGATTAGTTGCTACGAATATATGTATAATTTTTTTTATCAATATTACTACATTTTAACAAATTAACAACATGTGTACTTTTTACTCTTAAAGTACATTTTTAAACAGGTACATAAAAACTTTTACTTAAGTAGATTTTTTTTACTAGTAACTTTTGTAGCTGTACTTTTACTTAAATAGCAAAACTGAGTACTTCATTCACCACTGATTACATAATCTAAAATGTTGATTTGTGTGTTAAGAAGAAAGAAATTTGGTTCCTTATTTTATATATAGTTTGCCACTTTGCTAATTTACTGGCAAAACATTGGCCCACACCTTTTGTTTTGTAATACAAAAATTCCAAGTCATCATCATATTCCTCATAAATAAGTAAATCCTTTCCCAGCAGGCGTGGGAACCCTGCGTTGGCTTCAGTGAATCGCAGGCTCATTAGGGACTTCTTCAGGGCTGGAAATAGCTCACCTGATTGGCTTGGGAAGTGTGCAAAGTTGGCAAAGTTGGAGGTGGAAGTCTGAGCGGGCGGAGCGGCGAAGATGTCTCCCCCCAGATCTGAGAGAAGGTCAAACTTCTTCTCTTGAGACGTGTTGTACGTCTGTGCGCGACTCAGGCCTGGAGACTGGAGAGAAAGAGATATAAAGAAATAATGTAAAGAATGTATGTGATCCTCTCTTTTGTAAATCAGGGGCTGTTGGGTCACACTTTAGCTATGGCTTCAGCTCCTGCAACATCAGGACAAGGACTGAACCAGGACTATAAGCTGCTTGCAACATAACACATTTTTGCTGATTGTATTTTTCCACATGCATTTGAGCAAAATGTGTCTTGTCCCAGTACAGATGTAAGGTATAAGCAGCTCTAGAGGCCAAAATAAATCTGCTGTGTGCTGTCTGAATTTAATTATAAAGCATTTTATTGTAGTGCGTTGTTAGCTAAGAGCTACCTGAGCTACCTGATGTTGTAAATATGTTAATATTTATTGTGATTTTATTTTTTATTTACTTATTGTTCTGAGTGTTTGCACAATTTTTCACAACTTTTTGCACTATACTGTCCCCTGACTGTGAGCTTCTGTCACGAGTGAATTTCTCCTCTGTGAGATCAATAAAGTCTTATCTTATCTTATCTTATCTTATCTTATCTTATCTTAGCATTACCCTGATGGCAAAACTCAGCTCTGGTCTCTGAAAGTTGTAAAAAGTGCTTATTAACTAATCGCAGTGAATAATTACTCAAAATGCAAAAAGTGAGTAATAGCTAGTTTTAAATATAGTAAGAAATTCTGTTTTTAAACATGATCTTCTCCAGTGCTTATTTATCCTTCTCCTGGTCATATTTTGACTAGTAAAAGTCACCATTTTTACTTTTAACAGCACAGCGAGGAAATACTAGTAAATATTGGGGATTATGAAGATCAGATCAGTCCAAAGCTTATTGTAAAAAAGGTACAAACTTTATTTATAAAGCACCTTAAAACTTTACAGCTGGCTAAAGTGCTGTACACAAACATAAAATCAAGGACAATACAAAACTACTAAAAAACATAGAAAATAAGATACTCAAGTTAATTAACAACAAGAAATGTACATCTCACTTGTTAAAAGCCAGTGAAAAAACTTACTTACTGTCTACTAGCCGGTATGTGGCCATACCGGCTTGTCAAAGCCTGATCCCGTCAGATCTCAGAAGCTAAGCAAGGCCGGGCCTGGTTAGTACTTGGATGGGAGACCACTGGGAAAATCAGGTGCCACAGTGGGGCGCCAGTCAAAAAAGCTGTCGTTGTGTTCTTAGGCAAGGCACTTCACCCACATTGCCTAGTATGAAAGTGGTGTGTGCGTGAGTGATGGTGGTGGTCGGAGGGGCCGATGGCGCAGATTGGCAGCCTCGCTTCCGTCAGTCTGCCCCAGGGCAGCTGTGGCTACAGTAGTAGCTTACCATCACCAAGTGTGGAATGAATGAATAATGCTCTGTAAAGCGTCTTTGAGTGTCCTGAAAAGCGCTATATAAAACTGATGCATTATTATTATTATTATTATTATTACTATGGCAGCAACTTACAGCTACACACATAACATAGACTGTGGCCATACCAGCCTTGGCCTGGTCAGGACTTGGATGGGAGTCATTGTGTCCTTAGGCAAGACACTTCACCCACATTGCCTAGTATGAAAGTGGTGTGTGCGTGAGTGATGGTCGGAGGGGCCGATGGTGCAGATTGGCAGCCTCGCTTCTGTCAGTCTGCTCCAGGGCAGCTGTGGCTACTATAGCTTACCACCACTGGGTACGGAGTGAATGAATAATGCTCTGTAAAGCACCCACGAAAGTGCTATATAAAACTGATGTATTATTATTATTATTATTATTATTATTATTATTATTAGATCAGAAAATAGAGCCATATGGGCCCTTTAAATCTATTTTTATTTTAATTCAATTACAGTGCTGTCATTGTGATAAAACCTCCTCACCACATGGCGTATGTTAGAAGCCGTGTACTCCAGAAAACAATTAGCACTGATTGAATTTGTTCCAATGATCCGTTAGTCATGAATAATCCAATTACTTATAACAGGCCTAAAATATGACTACAGTACACAGGAGCCTTTATGTGAGCCCTGAGTGATGTCATTGTTTACATAGCTTCTCCCTGTACAGTCACCCTCATGTAAACACACCACACAGGAGCTACTTGTACAAGACAGTGAGCAGTTACCAGAACAGTGTCGAGGTTTACTTGGGGTAGTGGGTATCTGGGGTAACAATTATCATAAAATAATTGCCAAAATAATTACAATTTAAGGACCCATATTATGCTTTGGTCTATGTTATAATGTTGTTTCCTCATCACAAACATATCTGAATCCTGTTCTTGTGATGTCATATGGTAATACAGGAAGTGCTCCACTGTGTTTTTAAACTCCGTATGCCTTCACTAGAATCATTTGGATAATTTTAGTCCTGGAATTGCTAATCTCTACTGAACGAAAGGTAAAAGGAGCTGTTAACTTGAAAACTACCACTACATGACATCACAAGGTGGAACAGAGCATTTTGAGAGACAAACTAACAATAAAGTTTTACTCAAACGTGTGAATGAAACAAAACACACCTTTGGGTATGTTTTTGATGAGGTAACAACATTATAACATGACTAAAAGTGTTGCAACACTGGAATTTCTCCATTGTGAGATATCAAGATATTAAGTTCTTTTATCTTGTGTCAAAGGGCATTACCTGGCAGGTGTAGGGGTCTTACCTGGCGTAGGGGGGTCTTGTTGAGCTGTAGAGACTTGAGCGGTTGGACCTCGGGGGTGCTGCCGGTGCTGCTGGCCGAAGACCCCGACACCGAGGCCTGGACTGTGGCTACAGTCCTAGCCTGCTCCGGGGGGACGTACCTGAGAAGCAATTTTAGAATTATGTTAGATATTTTGTTTGTTTAGCCCTTAGTGCTTCTAAAAGGTCATATATTACACGAAATTGACTCTTGTGAGCTTTAAGCCATTTTAATGTTGTTACCTCCTCATAAACATACCTGGATTGTGTTTTGTTTAATTCACACATTTGAGTAATCCTTTCTACATCTCCAAAGCTCAAAATGCTCTGTTCTACCTTGTGATGTCATGAAGCGGTTTTCAAGTTTTCAAGTTTTCAAGTTACCTTTTACCTGTAGTTTAGTAGACACTAGAAATTCCAGGGCTGAAATTATACAAATGATTCTAGTGAACATAGTAGAGCACTGTATTACCACATGACATCATAAGGTGGAACAGTTAACAGTTTTGAGAGAAGAACTCAGCCTAAATATGCAGGGATTGTGTGTTAAACGTGTGAAAGAAACAAAACACAACTCCAGGTGTGTTTGTGGTGAGAAGGCAACATCATAACAGAACAGAAAACACCGTAATATTGGACCGTTAAATACATAATATGGGTTCAAAGAGTAGGAGGTCTACCAGAGATAAAGACATTTATATAGTGTTGAGGCTTAAAGGCCCTGTACCTAATTGTTTCCATGTATTTGAGCAGAAGTTCTCTTGCCCCAATACAGATATATTGTATTAGCAGCTGTTGAGGTCATATAAGTCTAATAAGTCTAATTATAAAGCATTTTACTATCTGATAATCAGGCTAGTTGTTGTTAGCTCTGTTCACTGAGACTTGTTAAGTGCTTATAAACCCATAATCATTCATTAGGATCTTCAGAATGCATAAGGTAAGTGAGGAATAACTTTGGACCCCTGCAAACCATTTAAAACATACTTTTTTTTTTTAGTTTTTCACATTTTTAAGATCAGGGAAAATCAGGTACAGCGCCTTAAACTTGAGGCTAATATTAAGAATAAGTGAAAAATGAGAGTTGGTGGTAGAGCCAGTAAGTCAACTTTCTCCTCTATAGGTCTCCTTAAATAGCAGTAACTGAAGCCTCTTTGTGTTTTATATGAATGCAGCGCACCCCCGGGCCTTAGGAAATGAAATGTAGGCAGTGGCGGCGAAAAAATGAGTCCACGTACCACCTCTTCTTTTCGTATTTTTCCTGTAGGAACTCTTTCACTTTCTGGGGTTCTCGGAAATCTGGCACCACCGATGTCCGGTCATCATAAAGGCCCAACCAGATGTGTTTACAGACCTATGAGATGGGGGGATGGGGGGGAGAGAGCGGTAGGAGGAAAAAAGGGGGGAAGGGTGTAGAGGGAAAAAAAGAGGAATGCCAATAAAGCTGAGTAAGCAGTGGCCCTAGCATACCTTCTGAATGAAAGACAGACCCTCCACAAGTGGGAAAGCTGACAACATGTGTCACTGAAGTAATAGGATTTTTGACTGGAAATGTAGTAACAAGTACTGTGTTCATTTGATATTATTAGAGGTGGGTGAAGTCGCCATGATAAGATAAGATAAGATAAGACTTTATTGATCTCACAGAGGAGAAATTCACTCGTGACAGAAGCTCACAGTCAGGGGACAGTATAGTGCAAAAAGTTGTGAAAAAATTGTGCAAACACATAATACAATACAACAATAAGTAAATAAAAAATAAAAATCACAATAAATATTAACATATTTACAACATCAGGTAGCTCTTATGTACAGGGAGTGAAAGAAATGTAAATATATAATAAAACATATCTCTTATATAATATATATATATATGTAAAAGAATACAAATATACAAATATATAAATATATAATCTGAGGACAGTGGAGGCGGGTACTGAGGTGACATGGTTACAGGTTATTGCACGGGCTATTGCACAGGTTATTGCACAGGTTATTGCACTGGTTATTGCACAGGTTATTGCATGTGTTACACAGTGGAGTTGTACAGTCTGACAGCAGTGGGGATGAAGGACCTGCGGTAGCGTTCCTTCTTGCACTGAGGGTGCCTCAGTCGGCCGCTGAAGGTGCTGCTCAGTTCCTCTACAGTCCGGTGCAGAGGGTGAGAGGTGTCGGCCATGATGGATGTGAGTTTGGCCAGCACCCTCCTCTCACCCACCTCCTCCACAGACTCCAGAGGACAGCCCAGGACAGAGCTGGCCCTCCTGACTAGTTTGTTCAGTCTTTTCCTGTCCCGCTCTGTGCTGCTCGGGGCCCAGCAGACAACAGCGTAGAGGAGAGCAGAGGCCACCACAGAGTCATAAAAAGTCTTGAGCAGGGGCCTGCACACTCCAAAAGAACTCAGTCTCCTCAGAAGGTGGAGGCGACTTTGGCTCTTCTTGTACAGGGCGTCAGTGTTGTGGGACCAGTTCAGTTTATTGTTTATGATTCGTACTCAAGTTAAAGCCACAGTATGTAACTTTTTTTTGCGAAAAGACGAACTAAATAAAAGCATGTCTTTTCATTAAGGATGTTTTTATTGCACTGAAACACATAGAAAAACATGCATCCTTAATCTGAAAGGGCTTGCATCTCCACAAACCTGACTCTTATTTGGCCTGCTTGTTTCCTTGGAAATATTGTCCCTTTGGTTCTAACAGTCCACATTATGACATGACTCTTATAACATATATTACCATTACCACCTGCTAACATATATCACCATGGAGAACTGTTTAAAATTTCTATTTCCATGGAATCATGCAGCTGACTTTCCACGTCCACGCTACAAGATATACTATCACTTTAATATTTTAAGTAGAAATACAGTAGTAGTGGTAGTGGCAGTAGTAGTAGTAGTAGTAGTAGTAGTAGTAGTAGCAGTAGTAGTAGTAGTAGTATACAAAGTAATGACCCAAATAACGACTTGAGTAAAATTTAAAAATAAGAGAAACTACTACTTTAGTACTGAGTAACAGTTTGGACATGAGATTAATTTAATTTAACTAATTAAGTTAATCTAACTAAATGTCAAAACAATAGATGAAAAGACACAAATTATAAGTGCGTACCTCATTGCTATGCTTCTGTAGGAACTCGATTTCCTGTTGTGTGAAGGTGGTCATCGAGATGGACTTTACTCTGTGAGGGGGGTTCAGACCTCGCCTGCAAAAACAACAAAGTGCACATTAAAAACACAAACGTGAACTAAATAGTAGGACTGTATTGTTTTGTACTAAAGATGCTTCTCAAAACTCAAACCACTATCAAAAGTAGATACTTGGTGAAGTAAAAAAACACAATTAGAATAAACATGGACCCTTATTGAATAGTTTTAGTGGGGTTGGATCTCCACTTGAACTAAGGATGAGAGTATTATAAAATGACTGTTATTTTCTGTTGAAAATTACCTTATACCAGGGGTGTCAAAGTCAAATGGACGGAGGGCCAAATAAAAAATTTAGCTACAAGTCGAGGGCCGGACTGATCGAATGTTCATTGAAAAATTTTAAAATTACCGCATATAGTCTAGTGAACCAAATTGAACCTACTGAAAACCTAACAAATATATTACAATATGATCGGATAAATAAAGCAATATTTTCTTATGGCTCTGTCAGTAATGTTTAATTTTCAACAGGCACAAAAGACAAATTTCCTTTATATAAAAATACCCATAACATGAACATTAAATGAATGAAGCTGTATTATTCAAGGCACCATCAGTATTGCCTGGAAATCCAGAAGGATATCTCTCTGTATTTGTAATACAGATCCATAGCAATGAGTCTGGATTTTTCCAGGCAACTACCACGGTGGAAATGGCACGCAATCCCAGGCTTGTGTAAAAAGCAAAACTGCACCGATTTCTGCTGCAGACGTGGTCCAAACACGGATCAACGCCAGACCCCTTTTACGGGTCGCCAGTCACACGCCGCACTGTCGCCACGGTTTGGGAGACACAGCGGCGAACAGCAAAAACTTAGGGGAATGAGGTGCAAACTGTGCAACAACTAAAGAAAAAACGTATAAGAATTTAGGCATGGGTGAATTGATGGGTGTATCGGGCGTGCATTCCCGTCATTACCTGGAATGGGGCGCGCACTACGTGCTACGCACTACGGAGCGAGGGACCGATACGGCGCTGAGCTGCGGCCGAGCAGCGGCACTAAAAGAAGAGGTGATGGCGTAAGTATGAATGTAAGGTGCGCTGGAGCTTAAGCTTGCGATTTTACCTGAGCTGAGGACAGCGCGGCCACCAAGGGAAACCCGGAAGAGCGTGTGGGTCAAAAGGGGGAGTATGGGTATCTGAAAGTTAACTTTTGCTGTTATGCTAATGACTGCTGATAAATAATGAAATGAAGCCGCCTCCCGCTCTGTGCGTCACCGTTGCATTGTGGGAAATGTAGTATTGGTGCGTGTAAAACATCTGCGGCCTGCGGGCCGGTTCTAATAATAAATCAATATCATCCCGGGGGCCATAGAAAACCCTCTCGGGGGCCTGATGTGGCCCGCGGGCCTTGACTCTGACATATGTGCCTTATACTGTCAAAAAAGGGAACATTTTCTGTAATTGTCATTGTTTGATTGAAATGATTTTCCTTAATGTGATAATAATATGCCAAAAAAGTTCAAATCACAATTTTTGGAGCAAAGATTTTGAACTTTAGACTAAATTCAACTACTGTACTAACCTTAAATTATTTACAGTACAGTATATAACCTTCTGGAGGTGGCACATCTCCTGCATAGTTCCATGGAAATACAGCCAAAGGAATAACAGTAGGAGGCCCTCCTCCAGGCTAAGTAAGAGTCAGGTTTGTGGAGATGCAAGCCTGCTCAGAGTAAGTAAGATTTTTGGCTAAAAATGTACATACTGGCTTTAAAGGGCCCATATTACACTGATTTCTGATCTATGTTATAATGTTGTTTCCTCATCACAAATGGAGTCTTCTTTTGTTTCATTCACACGTTTAACCCACAAACCCTTCATATTTAGGCTGAGTTCTTCTCTCAAACAGAAAACACTGTTCCACCTTGTGATGTCATGTGGTAATACAGGAAGTGCTCCACTGTGTTTTTAAACTCCACACACCTTTACTAGAATCTTTGGATGATTTCAGCCGTATCATTGTCAGTCTCTACAAAACAAATGGTAAAAGGTGTTAACTTGAAAACTACCACAACATGACATCACAAGGTAGAACAGAGCATTTTGAGCTTTGGAGATGGAGACAGACTAATAAACCAGGATTATTCAGACATGTGTGAATGAAGCAAAACGCAACTACAGAGATGTTTTTGAGGAGGTAACAACATTATAACATGTCTTAAAGCTCACATGAATCCTCTTTTTGTGAAATATAGGACCTTTAGAGAAAATAATACGCCCTTGCCCTTAAAAAAAAAACAATGCCAGTACTGCTGTTACATCCACGCTAATAATAAATGGGACACCAGGCCTGAGCTCACTACAGATTACACGGCACCCTGGAGTTTAAGGTCTCTGTGGAGAAGAGCTAAAAGGTGAACCACAAATGAGCCTGATGTGCTATTGCTACTGCTACACTAATTTACAACAGCGTGTCTGGGGTTTTATGTGAAACAGACGCAGGTCAATAACAGAGCTGACCTAAAATGGACTTCAAAAGACCACAGCTAAAATTTTTGACCCATTTCCTTTAGGATTCCTGGATTTCACCGAGTTTGGATTTCCCAGAGAAGGAAAACAAGGAGAAAGCTCACCTGAATGGAATTCAACACAACACCACACTGCTGTTGTCATGATACAAAAATTTGTTGATGAGTTGATTTCAATATTAAGGAAAAGGCTTGATAGTGGCTAGCTATTTCAATACCAAAATTATAATAAAAACTTGTGATGGATTTTATTTTATTTTTAAAATTTTTAATTTGGGCAACTCTGTCAAAAAATCCATTCTTGATTGATTATCTGTCAAATTTTCATAATTAACAGATAGGGCCTAATCATATCAACAGAGATTATACCAAAAGGAGTAGACAGAAGACAAACTTATAAAAGCCTACCTTACAAAATTTTAAAAAGTATTTAACTATTACACTATTAAACTATTTAACTATTTAAATTTTTTTTCCGAGAACAAAACTCATCATATCTTATCTTTTACCCTACATTTTCAGCTCAAATGAAAAGTAGTTCTTTTAAAATAATCAGATTTTCAGTGACATGACGCTGTTTTACATGTATCTCTATTGGTGGAATGTTCAGCAGTTACCATGGTGACACAATGCACACATTAGCAAACACAGACAAATAAGATACAAACTGGATTTAAACAGCACATTTTCTGGAGCCTGTGATCAGTATGAGTGTTCATGAGCCTGTTTAGGTGTTTGACTTTCAACAAAAATGGTTAAAGTAACTGAAAAACTGTAAATGTAACTGTAATTTTGTGTATAAGAGGCTTGTTTAACAGCAAAAATCATCTCACCTGTTGTAGTTCCAGCTAAGTCAGCTCTTTCTGGTCAGATTGTGTTAAAATAAAGATCAGATTAAGTCTAACTTGGGTAACAGAGCTTCTAACAGAGTAGTGCATTCAGTTAGCATCACACCCCCAGGGAATGTTGATGACATCAGCTGCAAAGTATCAGTAGCTCAAGCCCATTCAAAAACTATTTCAGAAAGGTCACATTTTGTCCTGTGTGATACTTTTTTCAGTATATGCTTGTTTAAATGACTATCCAGTTTCAGTATTAGTTTTGCTATCGATGAGTAGCTGTTATAAGTATTGATATATTTGAAACCCTACACCAAACTGTGATAATTACAACACAACTATAAAAAAAAAAAATATTCAAAAGCACGGTTTGAGCTGATGACACATCTAACAATTCCATATTTGTTCACTTCCCAGAAATGTTGTTCACTATTGTAAGTATTGCGCCATGTTCTGCTTCCAAACTTCCACGGAGCTGACTCATGAACCGCAATTACAATGATTTAGATCTACAACAAGCATTAATGCATCCACAATAACAGATATATTGGGTCTATGGAGGAGCCAGTGTCAGGTTTTACATTGATTCAGTCTGGCCTGGCAGTAACCCTCATTTTTTACAGTTTTATTAAAATTGTCAGATCAATAATGATATTGTACCGGGCAGAATCACATTTGAACGCTTATTAGTTTAAAGGTCGTATATTATGCAAAATGAATTATTGCGAGCCATGTTAGAATGTTGTTACCTCGACCAAAACAAACCTGGAGTTTTGTTTCATTCACACATTTCAGTAATCATACATTATCGAACTGTCAACATCTCCAAAGCTCAGAACGTTCTGTTCCACCTTGTGATGTCATCAAGCTGTAGTATTCAAGTTAACATCTACCTTTTACCTTTGGTTTAGTGGAAATTCCTGGCTGAAATCATCCAAATGATTCGAGTTTTAAAACACAGTGGAGCAATTTCTGTACATGACATTACAAGGTGGAACCATAGACTCTATATATAAATGGACATAGCTAACGCGCTATCCGCCGCGTTCCAAATAGGACGTCCGCATGCGGCTCTTCCAGCTCCTACTGACCCTGGCTCCCATTGACATTGGAATATTGTCGCCCCTCTCTCTGTAACTGCTGCAGTGAACCTCATCATTTTGGTCTTAAAATGTTCGTATTAACCCGCTTTTTTCCGCTATTTTGTCTGTTTAAAAAATCCTATTCCTAATATAGCCGCTGCCATCCTGAGCTTCATTTGACTGGAGCCCAACGCTATGGTTGACATCACACTCTCTTAGTCCACTTGTTTATACAGTCTATGTGTGGAACAGTGTTTTCAGTTTGAGAGAGGAACTCAGCCTAAATATGCAAATACATGTTAAACATGTGTGAATGAAACAAAACGAAAAAACAAAGTCCAGGTCTGTTTTTGATGAGGAAACAACATTATAACATAGATCAGAAAACAGTAATATGGGGCCTTTTGAAACAAATAAAAGGCCCCATGAATAGAGCTCCTATACAACTGTCGTCATGCAATCCCAGCATGCACCTCCAAACCCCATACTGACAGGGATAGTGGCGTAGAATTCCCATCGAAACTAAAACACTCCAGTCACAATGAACAAACTTTATTGGCGTTTCAGAGATTGTTTGAGAGGTTATTATTGTGCACTGGGATGAACACATTATCAAGGGCAGAAAAAAGCCTTTTACGGGATTTCTAAAGCTCCATATTGACTCTCTCTTGAGGCTCTGTTAAATGCTTTTCTCCATGGAGATGTTATTGCTTTGTCTGGAATGTTTCACAGTATGGCATTAAACATCTTCATGGAGACCAAACCACACCAAGTTACAGGTCAGATCTGTGGAGATGGAGGCAACCCCGCTCACAGTCAGAATGTTATTTTTTCTATGTATTTTTGAGCTATAAAACCACCTGTAATTAAATAAATGTAAAGTTGTTTAAGGTCATACTGTGGAACATTCCAGGCAGAGCAATGATATATCCATAGAAACAAGAAGGTGAAGGACCCCCAACCGAAAAGTTACACAGTGCACCTTTAAAGAATGATTGTTCCATCAGTCATGTATTGAACAATAAGTCAATATAGTATTTATTGTGACAAGCCTATAGTATCGTGTTGCATATATGACCTGAGTTAACCCCCTTCCATATTCATACACTCAAAATATTAGAACTTTACTGACGCAATTACATCTACACTGAGAAATTTCCTACAGTTCCTGATAATTTCATGACTAAGCCTCCATAAACCTGCCTGTCGACATCTCCAAAGCTCAAAATGCTCAGTTCCACCTTGTGATGTCAGGAAGTTTCAAGTTTACTGCTACCTTTTACATTTAGTTCAGTAGAGACTGGCTATTCCAGGGGTGAAATGATTCTAGTGAAGGTGTGTGGAGTTTAAAAACACAGTGGAGCACTCCCTGTATTACCAGATGACATCACAGAGAAGAACTCAGCCTAAATATGTAGGGTTTGTGTGTTAATTAAACATGTTTGAATGAAACAAAACACAAATCCAGGGATGTTTTTGAGGATATAACAGATCAGAAAATAGCGTATTATGAGCCCTTTAAAACTGTATCTCACCAAAGTCATGGGGGAAGTTACGTAAATTCCTCAAAATCATGTACTGAATATTGAGCAATAAGGAGATATACTCATTATTGTGACAGGTCTAAATACAACTTTCTGTATTGAGAAATGTCATTACAGTTCCTGATATTTTAATGACTAAGCCTCCATAAAGCTGCCCCTATATGACCTCTGCTGACTACAGTGGATTACAACTGTATCTCAACAAAGTCATGGGGGAAGTTAAATAAATGAGCTAATTTGTCAAATTTACATAAATTCCTCAAAATCATGTATTGAATATTGAACAATAAGGAGATATACTCATTATTGTGACAGGTCTAAATAGCACAGTCGGTTACACGAAGTCCAAGGTTTTGTGGGGCAGGGGTGATTTGGTCATATGGAGGAGAGGCGACCCACTGGCCCACTTTAAATGCTTTGCCTGGAATGTTTCACAGTATGGTATTAAACCTTTCTATCTTCATGGAGACCAAACCAGACCAAGTTACAGGTCAGATCTGTGGAGAGGTGACCCCGCTCACAGTCAGAATGTCTGTTTTTCTAGATATTTTTGAGGTATAAAACCGCCTGTAATTGAATAAATGTAAAGTAGAACAATGACATAGCCACAGAAACAAGCAGGTGAGTTACTCTAACAGCTCCTTTTACCTTTACTTCAGTAGAGTTTGGCAATTCCAAAGCTGAAATTATCCAAATGACTCTAGTGAAGGTGTATGAACTTTAAAAACACAGTGGAGCACTTCCTGTATAACCACATGACATCACAAGACATTTCCTTACACTTCCTGATAATTTCATGACTAAGCCTCCATAAACCCGCATTGTGTAACTTTTCTGGTGGAGGGTCCATCAAATGCTTTTCTCCATGGAGATGTTATTGCTTTGTCTAGAATGTTCCACGGTAGAGATTAAACATATTTATCTCAAGGGATACAACTATAGGCTACATTACAGGTAGGAATGGAACAATAAACAATAATATTGTGATAAAAAGGGTACACAATAATCGTTTGAGGGACATTTTACATAATTAATAATTAATAATAATTAGAATTAATAATTAGATAATTGCCAACAAAAATAATCGCAATTTTATCACCAGAATGTGCTGAAAAAAGCTACTTATCCTTGATGTTTTCTGTTGTTTTCACTCATAATAAAGTACAATTATATAAGTTGTTTATAATAATATTTAAAGTATAATTAATCATATGCATAACATTTTTAAATTGTCAGCAACTTTAATAATTATCATGATATAATCGTTAATCGCAATTATTTCAACCATGATAACCGTGACCCCAAATCTGAATATTGTACCATGCCTAGTTACAGGTCAGATCTGTGGAGAGACAACCCTATTCACAGAAATAATTATTGTATTTTTTTAGCAACTGAAACACCTGTAATAAATAAATGATGTCACACCATGGAACATTTCAAGCAAAGCAATAACGTTGCTAATGGAGACAAGCAGGTGACGGTTCCTGCACCAGAAAAGTTGCACAATACACCATTTAACAGCCTCTCCCATGGGTGCAAAGGCGCGCCTGGTCTTATCTGAGGAGGTGTGTGCGCAGTAGCCTGTCCTGCCAAAGGTTTAACTAATGGAGGATGACGTGCACTTTTCAAAATAGCACCTCAAATATTTAACTTTATGGGTCAGCAGGTTGTTTTTAATTTGTTTTGACTGTGAATCAGGAATACGGTTCACGGAATACGGAGCAAAATAGTGTTGTCAACATACTAAAATTTCAAACTTGATTTCAATACTAAGGAATAGACTCAGTATTTTTATTTTTTATTTTTTTTATCAGAATTTAAAGGTGCATTGTGTAACTTTTCTGGTGGAGATGTTATTGCTTTGTCTGGAATGTTTCACAGTATGGCATTAAACCTTAATATCTTTATGGAGACCAAATCAGACCAAGTTACAGGTCAGATCTGTGGAGAGGCGACCCCGCTCACAGTCAGAATGCCTGTTTTTCTAGGTATTTTTGAGCTATAAAACCACCTGTCATTGAATAAATGTAAAGTAGAGTTGTTTAATGTCATACTGTGGAACATTTCAGGCAGAGCAATATCTCCATAAACTAGATTTCAATATTAAGAAATAAACTCGATATCCAAAACAGATTCAGATACTAAAATGACAAAAAAAACCACAACAGAATGTATTTTCAACACTAAATCATAGTACTTTGCATATGTATTTAGTGACAGAATAGCCTATTGAACACCTGTATTAAAATGTATTTTGTAACATATTCTGGTACATGTTCCAATCAGTGTACTGTACTCTGAATACTTTTACATCAAGTTTAATTTAAATTATAGTGTAAAATCACAACATAGGATTAAAAACAGCTTTATGTTTCTTTCACTGTTTGTTATGCATTTCCTATCACAAAACAGAAACGGAAAAATCACACCACAAGAGTAATGTAATGTAATGTAATGAAAGAGTAACTGTACCAGAATGCAGTTACTCAAAATGTGTATTCTGAAAACATATTCTCAGTACATGTATTCAGATACTTCCCAACACTGTCAATGGGTGTATACTAGTCTATGTGCTCTTATACTTGTTCTGATTCAGCTCAAGATCGATCTAAAGTTACTCACGAAAAGTTCATTTCTGTCCTGTGAATGTGACGTTTTTAGTATTGATACTTGTTCAAATGAGTATCTAGTTTCGATGTTAGTTTTAGTATCGATTAGTATCTGATTTTCGATACTTTTGACAACCCTAGAGCAAGTCTATGAGAGACTCTATAGTGGAGATCATTTGTGCTAGAATTACCAGTGGTTTATAAGGCACGGAAAATAGATACAGCAGCATAAGTAAATCTGAACTGAAACTCACTGACTGAATATGCTCCATGCTCACTTCTTTTTGTGACAAGTTTGCAAATATAGGGCTACACAACATATCGCAATCAACCACAATTACAAGTTGAGTTTGTGCAATTCTCAAATCACAAAGCCCGAAATTATTAATATAAGAATGCCCTCTACAAAAAACGAAATATCTTTTTTACTTTAACTTGTACATATACATTTATATAACTGTGACTTATTTGACACCATCTCTTGCTATTTTTGCTACTTATTTAGATCATATTATTACCACTTCTATTTTTTCTTTGTTATTATATTATATTGTGATGAGTGAGCTACTGTGTCAAAGTAACTTCCCTTGCGGATCAATAAAGTTTGTCTAACTCTATTTTCTCTTTATATAGAAAATTCTAGTTGTACCTGTAGTTTTAGGCCTGCACCAACTGAAATTCTGAAGTTCTGAAATTTGTTTAGCAATTTCCTGGAGTTGTTTACAAAGTGCACTGTGAACATAATTCTACTTTTTGAACAGCTGCCATATTTGTAAATTAGATTTCACCTTAGGTCTTTAGTCAATTAGATTTTGTATAGTTGCAAATAATGTTATCCTATCAGAATCTAATCATACAGGATTTATTGACTAGGGTTCATTAAAGGTCCTATATTATATATATATTATTACTTCGTCAAAAACAGACCTGGAGTTGTGTTTTGTTTCATTCACACATTTGAGTAATCCTTTATTATTAGTCCATCTACATCTCCAAAGCTCAAAATACTCTGTTCCACTTTGTGATGTCACGAAGCTGTAGTTTTGAAGTTAACAGCTCCCTTTAACCTTTTGTTCAGTAGAGATTGGCAGTTCCAGGTCTGAAATTTTCCAAATGATTCTAGTGAGGGTGT
The DNA here is from genome assembly GCA_029959045.1 of Taenioides sp. WSHXM2023. Taxonomy (NCBI): domain Eukaryota; kingdom Metazoa; phylum Chordata; class Actinopteri; order Gobiiformes; family Gobiidae; genus Taenioides; species Taenioides sp. WSHXM2023. The sequence continues at coordinate 25,505,406 of CM057096.1, forward strand.
ATGGAGTTTAAAAAAACAATGGAGCACTTCCTGTATTAGCACATGACATCACAAGGAGGAGTGTTTTCTGTTTGTTGTGTGTTAAACATGTGTGAACGAAACAAAACACAACTCCAGGTCTGTTTATGATGAGGAAACAGCTTTATAACATAGATCAGAAAATAGTGTAATATGGGCCCTTTACAAACCCTTTACCCTTCTATTGACCATTGTTTAACCATATAATTCTTTAATGTTTAATCTATATATGGCCAATTACAGCTACTCTTAACACAACTTAATAGCTAGTTTATAAGTGGATTGGCTTGTATATCATGAACAAATCTCTAGTCACTCAAGTATATTAGATCAATCTCCAAGCAGTGTTTTCTCTTTAACAGAAGAGACTATCTGACTGAAATTTCCACTATAGTCTACAAAGACCATGATCTAAAATCTTACTTTGCTGCTCTTGTATTGTCACATAAAAAGTAACTACACTCTTCAAAAAGACAGCCTAAAGGTGCATTGTGTAACTTTTCTAGTGGAGGATCCGTCAAATGCTTTTCTCCATGGAGATGTTATTGTCTTGTCTGGGTTGTTTCACAGTATGATATTAAAACTTTCTCTCATCATGGAGAGAAAGTTTTAATATCATACTGGAATGTTTCACAGTATGATATTAAAACTTTCTCTCATCATGGAGACCAAACCAGACCAAGCTGCAGGTCAGATCTGCGGAGAGGCAAGTCTGTTCACAGTCAGAATATCTGTTTTTCTGGTTATTTTGGGGCTATAAGGCCACCTGTAATTGAATAAATGTAAGGTAGAGCTGTTTAATGTCATACTTTGGAACATTCCAGGCAGAGCAATGACATATCCATAGAAACAAGCAGGTGACGGACTCCCAACCAAAAGTTACAAAGTGCACCTTAAAATATGATGTCATGGTAGGTGACATTAGACTCTACAAACTGATTGAAAGAAAATTATTAATCAGTAAAGTGTAGATGTGAACGACTTATATGGGAAACACTGCCAAGACATATACTAAAAAGTTAAGAATAGCCTTTAGTCGACAAAATAACTGCGTAAAACTAGATATCTGCCTATTCCCATGCGTCCTCTCCCCTCATCCCATCTCCATGCGCGTTAAGGGCGTGCTACCGCTTGACAACGTGTTATAACGCGCTGTTACAAAACTAAACATCGACCCGACCAAGCCCAGTCTCTCGGCTCTAGTCTGATCTTTACCGTCTCTTATCTACCTGAAAACTGGCTGCACTCTCCGGCCAGCTAACCAGGGCTAACCCGGTCAGCTGTAGCCTCACCTCCCTTCAGTCCTGCCTCAAATGACCCACAGCGGAGCCTTGTCGAGCCGCGGATCGCCCTACAAACGCACCAAAAAATCGATAAACAGCGCGCAAACTTACAAAATCCCGGAGCAGGTGGTGCAGACGAAGGAGCCCACTGTCATGTTCACATAGGTCGGGCCGCGCTGGTCGCAGTCGAAGCATTTCCGATTCGCTGGGAGGCTAGTCATCTCCCGCAGCATCTTCAAATGTGTCTCCTCCTGCTTTCGCTTCGCGCTGGTCGCCATGGTGGTCAGCTCCGGAGCGGCGGTGCGGAGCGGTGATGTGCGCCCGAGGAGGGGGGACAGGCGGCGGCACACGGACCCGGGGCGCGGGGAGGGCGGTAGGTAGGCTAAGGTGAGGTGGGGCTGCCCGCGGAGGACGTCGGCGGTGGCCACGGGCGGAGGCAGACGGTCGCGCCGCAGATGAGCTCTGTGCGCCGGGGAGACTGGAGACGGGCGGACCGCTGCTGCGCTTCGACGGAGGGGGAAGTCTGGAGAGGGAGAGTGGAGCGGAGAAAGAAGCGCCCGCTGAGGGATTGGAATGGAACTGCATTTAGGATGACACACTGGGAAACCAAGGGAATAACAGGAGCTAATTTACACTACCAGCCAAAGTCTGGACACGTGTTTCTTCTTTATTTCCAAGAGTATTTACGTTGTAGACTCTCACTGAAGGCATCAAAGCTATGGATGTACACATATGGAATGTAGTAAACAAAAAAATTATTCAAAATAACTCAAAACTTTTATTTTTTTATTTTTATAAAGCTCCCTTTACTTTGAACCCGAGGTTACTTGGAATTTCTAGACTCTGACATGGCACAGCTGAGAAATGAAAACCATTTCAGGAGAATTCATCATGAATCTCAATGAGAGAAGCCAATGGTTTGCAGTGCTTTGAGGATCTGAATATAGAATATCTGAAAAATGTTATTCAACTTTTTTCTTTGCGACATCATTTGATGTCTTTTGTATGTATTTAAAATGTAGAAAGTAGTAAAAATAAAGACAAAAAAACATGAATGAGAGGGTGTGTCTGGTTTTGTATCTACAAAGCCTTCAAGTAATGTTTTGCTCAGTGCTTACAGTGGAAAGTCTTTCAAAAGTTACCAAAAAATAAACTAATTTGAAATTTTGGATGACAACACATTGTAAAAAATAGTGTAAAAATAAATAAATGAATAAAAAGCACTTCAAGAATTGTTTTTTGCTTAATGATTACAGTGGAAAGTAAACTAGTTTGAAATTTCAGATGACAACAGTGGAAAACCAAATACCCTGCTGCAGCTAAACTTGAATTTCCCTCGGGATCAATAAAGGATCTATCTATAAAGTATCTTTCCTCTACCCACAGAGCCAAACTAGTTCTACTGCAGTGAGTTGGCCTTTTTGGGTTTTGTAGCCTAGTCTGTCTGCTTGTGTAAACTAAAATATGGACAGAGCAGAATACAGACTAGCAAAATGAAATTGTTTTAAGGAAATTATTCAAAGTCTGCTTGTTTATGTTCAGAAAAGGAACATTTAAAGCCATTTCATTTTTTTAAATCTGGACATCTTACCTTATAATAATTCAATCAATTTATACAAGTTAATTAGAAAACAGTACTTCAACATTTAAAACCATCTCACATTTTTAACACACAAGACACTAGACCCTTTTTACTCCATGATTTATTCAAACACATTCAAAACATAACATTATTTTGTATACATTAAAAAGCCAGATTAAAACAATAAAAATGTAAATATAAAATATATAAATGTAACATTTGGTGGATTTAAACATCTCACTTTTGTATACATTAAAAAGCCAGATTAAAACAATACAAATGTAAATATAAAATGTATAAAAGTAACATTTAGTGGATTTAAACATCTCACTTTTTTTTTTTTTTTTTACATTCAGCTCTACAGCCTCGACTTTGGCACCACCACACAACAGGTGCTTGTTGAGTGATAAGACTGCCTTTCTCCACCACTACACTGGCCGCTTTCATAGTGATTCAACTCAGCACTTCATCACTGAATTCTCAAATAATTAACATAATCGAATATCATAAGTGCAAGGAGAGATATTTATGTTTAAAATGTCTGTTGATTAGATGAAGATTCTGGTAGATTTCAAAGGTACTTGGTCGTGATGATAATTTACAAACAGGAGGTGGGGAAGGACAAGGACTCTCTTCATGACTCCTCTGAGATTTGCCACCAGACGGACAGATCCATCCTTATTTAGTCTTCTTCGGTCTTTTTCCTTTGCTGCTCGAGGACTCAGCAGCATCCGCAGTCTGAAAAAACACCATACACAATTCAAATTAATTAGTATTTTATATATTACACAAGATTATTTTGTACAAATTTGAATTAATGAAGGGGGAGGTGAAAATGTAGCATGTGAAAAGATATTGGGGGGAGGAGGGCAGTTTTTGCAGTGATATCAAGCTGGGGGTTTTCTCCATGTATGTCTATGGTGGAATGTTCAGCACTTAACATGGTGACACAATGCACACATTAGCAAACGCTGACAAAAATGATCTCAAGAGAAAAATACAAAATGGATTTAAGAACACATTTTCAGGCGCCAGTAATCAATATGAGAGTGCAGGTCCTGTTTAGGTGTTTGATTTTCAACGAAAAGGAGAAAGTGACTGAAATACTGTTGGCTAATGCTAGTGACTGTAATTTTATGTCTGAGAGAGTTGTTTAATAGAACAAATTAGCTCACTTTGTAGTTCAGTTCTTTATGGTCAGATTGTGTTCAAATAAAGCTCAGATTCAGTCTAACTTAGAGTAACAGAGCTTCTAACAGAGTAGTGCTTTCAGTTAGCTTCACACCTCCAGGGAATGTTGATGACACCAGCTGCAAAGTATCAATATTACATATGCAGGAAAGTGTGATGGAAGGATGGCATTGGCAAATGAACTGATGCAGGCCTGATCTGCCAGAGGACTGGAATTGCAACCTACAATAACCACCAGAGGTCGCTAAAAGGCTCCAAACTAAAAGTCTTTTTTTTTTTTTAATTTTTTGTTTTACTTACAGCTTGCCTTTTCCTGGTCACTCTGAAGAAGTCCTCCATCCGCGTCTGCTTACATCCTTTATTTTTCTCTCTTTCTTCTCTGAGCTTTTGGCGCTTTTGATGAAACGTTGCCAGTCGATTTCGAACCCTCTTCTCTCTTCGATAAATCAAAGTTTTATCAGAATTTAAAAGGTGCATTGTGTAAATTTTCTGTTTGAGGATCCGCCAAATGCTTTTCTCCATGGAGATGTTATTGCTTTGTCTGGAATGTTTCACAGTATGGCATTAAACCTTTCTATCTTCATGGAGACCAAACCAGACCAAGTTACATGTCAGATCTGTGGAAATTCAACTCCACTCAAAGTCAGAATGCCTGTTTTTCTAGATATTTTTGAGCTATAAAACCATCTGTAATTGAATAAATGTAAAGTAGATCTGTTTAATGTCATACTGTGGAACAAGAAGGTGACGGACCCCAACCGAAAAGTTACACAGAGCACCTTTAAGAGTATTGCAACAAGGAAAAAATATGTTACACGTTACATACTCACTTGACATGTTTTTCGTGACTCAAAAACGTAACCAGGGCTTCCTCGTCAGGCTCTTTCCAGACAAACTCGGGGATGTCCGTTTTTGGATCTTCCAGGAATAATTTTCTTGCTGCATTATAATTCCAAAATTGTGGAACTGGATGTGTCTGGAGATGTAGAAAGTTAAAATTTAATCACCGAGTTGAATCAAACTGAATCATAATCATATTTTATTAATTTAGTATTTACCTTTCTCTTGACATGCAAAGCCACTTCTTCAATTGTCCGATGTTTCTGGATTAAGACTAGGGCTCTTTTGGGACCCAATCCAGGAATCTTGTCGCAGTAGTCACAGCCCAGTAAAATACAAAGATCTACAAACTACACAAAATAATAATACATAAAAGAATAATAAGAAATGCTTTTCATAATTACTTATTTTGATATAATGTAAAATATGTATCTCCCTCACCTCCTTTTGAGTGAGTTCAAGTTTGTGCAGTAGTTTTTCAAGGGAGTACTCCATGACTTCACTGTGAAAATAAAGTTAGTGAGTAATGTTAGGTAAGAACAATTTTACAATAGTACAATTAATACAGATGGCTGTCAAGTACAGATGTAAAATTAGGGATGGGTAATATATTGATTCCAGTATCGGTGATCAGTGGTTTGTCTTTGTGTCTCAGTCAAAGGTCTCAGTGCAGTGTAACAGGAGGGCTGGTCAGGGAGGGTTGGTGATGAAATGGTCCATTCCCTCAAAATGTTTCCTCTGGAAGATCTTCTGCCACATGTGCTTTTTACATATTGTGTAAAAAGCCTCTAGCATCTCAAATGTCCACAGCTAGCGTCTTAGCTAGCAACTTAGGGTGCACTCACACTAGGACTTTAGAACCGTGCCCAGGGCACAGATCGCCCCTAAAGCGCGCTATGTTTGTCCAGTGTGAGCGTAATCGAACCGTGGGGACTTTGGCCCAGTTGGAGGAGGTGGGCCAAAGCACGGCACGGTTGCTCATCTACACGCACGACTTTGTGAGTATAGTATAGTATAGTATAGTATAGTATAGTATAGTATAGTATAGTATAGTATAGTATAGTATATTATAGTGTGTGTGTCAGAAGTTAGTTTTTGGATTTGCCACTTAATTACATAATAATCTAATAAAAAATGTCCAAAAGGAAGATTCAGGAAGACTCTATTGATCTTATAGAATAGTGACTGTGCTTGAACTTGCTATATAAAACAACACAAATATGCACATTAACAATGGTAATTTTGATCGACTTGCAACTTAAGGGGGGTATTACACTTCTATGGGGTAACACATAACAGATTTAGATCACCATGTTACTTTTTATTGTTTTGAAAATGCTGTATTTGTCAAAAACAGCGTAATAACATGTTAAATAAGTTACCGTTTCTGAAACTTGTTCAATTAGTGAGATTGCGATTGATTGTTTTTGATGAGGGGACAAGGTTATAACTCAAAAGCTCAAAAAAGTCAATTTTGTGTAATACCCAGTCTTTAAACAGATGTCATCTGAAACCAAGCAATTATAATAGTGTGTTATCTACTGAACCAAGATCAAGGTCTACACCAAAATGATGCCACAAGCCATCAGCCACTTTTCTGTATTGATTATTAGAATGTGTATATCCTACCTGTCCTTACTGGCATTGAGTTGTCGTATCAAAATGTTGGCCCCAAATGGTAGAGTGTCCATGTCCTCAGAGGCCACAGCAAACACAGCCCCTGCCTTCACCAGCTGTGCACAGAGGGCCTCTGCGTCGCCTGGAGCCTGGGCACAAAATAACTTTTATAATGTTTATAAAATAGAGCACAGCAAAGTGTGAGAGGGACCCAGGTTTGTACCTGAACAACCGGAACGCCCAACAGATCCAGCAGTTTTATACAGTTTATGGTTTGGGCAGACGCTGTGAAAAAGGTGACAATATTATTAATCAATGTAGATAATAGATAATTGATGTACTGATGTATTTCTATTGGGACTCATACCAAAGCCTGAATAGTTGGTGAACTTCCTTCCCTCCGCCTCAGCTCTTTTCTCAAGCTGCAATGAGAGAGTACACACAAAATATGTTTCATATTAGTAATTCAGTTTATAAGGTTTCAGATGGGGAAGCAATTTTTAACAATTCCTTGATTGTATAATTGTTTGAATGGTCCTAGAATGCAGCTCTCAAAAAGAGTGCAGATTTGATGGCCAGACAGCTTGTCATCACCGCTGTACAGACAAATCCAATATGAAAACTTTGCTGAATCGTAAAAGTTTTTTTGGTCATTCTACACTGTCCTTTCATGTTTTTTCTTAATAGTCATGAATCATGGGCCAATAGAAACCCTCTACAAGAATGAATGTATGAGCATAATATTAGTTAAATGTTTTGGAAGAGGAGCCGACACAAAAGACATGAAGACTAGAATCTGTTGTGTCTGCAGAATGTAGAGCGCGACTATATATTAAATATAGTGCTGTACAAAGTTACTCACAGTTGACACTTTCTGAGCTGGAGGTTTCCCATCAAACACAAACACAGGCTTTATATCATGTTCCAGTAACGTCAGCGTGCGGTAGAAGAGACCAGAGAGAACCAGAGTCAGGCCACCGCTGCAGAACACAAGAGATGTTAAGTTCATGTTATTTATCACTGTATATTATTGATACTGTTAAGACCACAAAAAGGAAACTACTGAATTAAGGTAATTAGTTAGAATCAAAATGTACGTGTAGAGCTGAATAAAAGAAAATCTTACTTCAGTGAATTCAGTGCAGCCCGAAACTGGCTCATAATGATCGATGTATCCAGTGCAATAATTTTTCCTGAAGTAAATCAAAAAGAATGACCTTAGCCATCCCGTCAGACATATTGTGTTTTTTAAAGGAAATAATGAAGATAAGTAGCCAAAATGACATGACAGGGATCAATAAATAAACGAATGAATGAACCAATCGAGCTTGTCTCTCGTTTTAAATAAAGGCAGAAATTACGATGTCAAAATGGTGAATTATAAAAGGCTTTTAGCGTAAGTTTTGAGCTTATAAAAACACGTGTTAGTCAGCGGAGGTTGTTTGTGTCACGTGACTTTACTAGCTATAGCATAAAAGATGCTAAGTTTAGCTTCAACCACAAAACAAGCTTTATGTACAATTATGATCAGTCAGGACAATGAAGTCAATACTTTCCTTAAACACGTACCCGAGTAGTCGCTGATGTCTTTGTGAGAGATGGCATCGGGAGCTTCAGAGCGAACTAAATCTGCCAGTTTTGTGATGCCCATTCTTAAAGCCGCACCAAAGTATTACTGCGATTAAAATAAATACATTAAATGCGTGTATGGAACCAAGAATAAAAACGCTATAAGTTCCCCATCGACAGATTGCTGCTTGGTTTTCCTGGTTGCTAAGAAAAGGCTGTAATTTCGGGGAATTTAACAAATCATATGTTCTGCGCGAGTAGGAGGAGTGTGTAGCTTCCTCCTTTCGATGACCTACAGGGGGCGCCATCACAGCTTCAACTCAACTCACAAGAAGTCTGAATACACTGCTGTCTAGTCTGGCACACTGAAAATCTGATCATAATCTGATTTCTGGAGTGATCAGCTTATTGAAATATCATGTAAACAACTATAATTAACCTACAGGCACATCAAAATTGTATTCTAATTCTAAAAATGTCTAATTCTTAACAGTTGCATCTATTACGAGTAATCTGATTTATTTCTCATTGTTCAAACATGTGCAGGTTTTACTTTTGACAAGAGAAACTATGCAAGACAAAAACAGAAGAGAATGAAAGAGTTCAAATTAACTGTGCTTACAACAAATTCAACAGTTATGCTAAAAGTCTATTGATAAACCCACTAGATGTTTTCAGTGATCAGATTTATTTTGTGCATGTAAACAAATATGAATATGAATACCCTAGTAATACCCCGATTTTTACTGGCCACCTAAACGTACCCACTGAGAACTATGAAAAAGCATAAAATTGTTCATCTTAAATAGGATGTAAAAATGTAACTAAGAGTAAACAATAATAAATAAATGGTAAACAGTCACATTTTTATATAGCGCTTGTCCACCTTCAAGGCACTCAACACGCTTTACAAGAAGGAACCACTCACCCATTCACACACACATTCATACACCAGTGTACACACTAGGGGCAAGGTGTTTATGTCAAGAGCGGGATTCGAACCACCAACTGAGCAACCCTAAATACAATTAAAATAAAACAACAACCAAAGTCATGACAGAAACAACATCCATTTATTACACTTTTTCATACGAACATGTCATAACATATGACAAAACAGTATGGTAACTTACAACTCCCATGCAGATGAAATAATGGAATTAAAAGTGATGCATTTCATTATTCAAAAATAATGGCATCTAAAACATGATTGTACAAAACACACATGTGCCACTTTGTTAATAAAAAGTAACCACTCAGAGCAGGTAACACAGATGGAAAACTGTGCTCACTGCATTGAAATAAATAACTTTGTATAAACTTAACAGCAGTTTTATAAGTACAAGGTCAAAATAATATAGTGCACTAAACTATATTATATTATTAGACATCTATGGGAAACAATTTGAACAGCATTCAGGAAATATATGGCATCGATAGCTTATTTATTTTTGACACTTATTTTTGGGATTGGTCCTTTTACCTTGGCAGCGCTCCCAAAACGTGATACAAGTTCTATGACTCTTAAAGACACACTGCGCAACTTTTCTGGTGGAGGGTCCGATACCTGCTTGTCTCTATGGAGATGTTATTGCTTTGCCTTGATTGTTCCATGGTATGACTTTAAACATTTCCATGTAGCTTTTATTCATTACAGGTGTTTCTATTGCTCAAAAATACAATAATTCCTTCTGTGAAAAGGGGCGACTCTCCACAGATCTGAACTGTAATGTAGCGTTGTGCTGTAACCTGCTTGTGTCCCTCGTGATAGATAGGTTTAATCTATACTGTGGAACATTCTAGACAAAGCAATAACATGTCCATGGAGACAAGCAGGTGGTGGACCCTTCACTTGAAAAGTTACCCAGTGCACCTTTAAATATTCACTTTAAGGAACTGTAAGTAGCCTCCATTCTTATACAGTTATACTAAAATCACAACTGAACCTGGGTTGCCATTGCTTTAATTTAACCTGCATATAGAGGACATTTATTTCCTGATTAATGATTGGCTGCAGGGGCTGGGGCTTAGGTAAAGAGCATTTTAGGTTTAAACTGGATTATAGCATTGAAAAAGGCAACCCAAATGAAAGACTCATGTGAGGCTCATTCTGCATTCTGATTGGAAAATTATCTTGAGAACCAAAACACCAAGTTATAACATAAACAACTTGGCCATGATGTCCATTGTTTTTGTAATTAAAGGTGCATTGTGTAACTTTTCTATGGAGAGGCGACCGCGCTCACAGTCAGAATGTTGTTTTTCTAGGTATTTTTGAGCCATAAAACCCCCTGTAATTGAATAAATGTAAAGTAGAGCTGTTTAATGTCATACTGTGGAACATTCCAGACAGAGCAGTGACATATCCATAGAAACAAACAGGTGATGGACCCTCCACCAGAAAAGTTACAAAATGTACCTTTAAGAATACATCTGCATTACAATTATTATCAGTAAAAGCTAGATTTGATTTAAACACTGTTATCGCATATATCAGGACAGTCTTGTTTATGAAATTTTAAATCTAAACCTTACATATAGTTCCTTTAATGATGTCAATAAATATGCAGTTTGAATGTACCAAACTATTTCTATGTCTGTAGTAGTGCATTAGATGAGACTAGATGAGTAAACTTGATTCTACACAGACTAAAAAAAAAGAAAAAAAGAAAAACCCGCATTATTAACTGTGCTCTAGGCGTTTTCCAGTCCACCAGCGAGAAAATACATAAATAACAATTATATATTTTAAATGCAAAATCAGTAGTCAAGACGCATATGTTGAGACAAGAACACAACATAGACTTGCCTTATTTTTAGGAGACTTCTGGGAGACATTATGGTTTATTACAAAGAGAAAGCGTTCAGCGGCGAAACCAGATCCAGGTGTTGATGAGCCAAAACGCCACAGTGGCCGAGTACAGAACCACTTCTCTCTTCGAACGCTCTTTATTCTCCTCCTCAAGAAGCTGCAGACGGCGATTCAACTTCACTATCTGCAAAATTATATACATCGATTTAAGGCAGCTGGAAAAAACAATCCATTCCCAAGTATCCTGTAGCAGATTTAGCCAAAAATTACAACATAATGAACACAGTCATTTTTACCATTTACCATTACCATTAATCAGTTATTCCCAAATTTAAAGCTACCATTTGTAATTAATTAGATTGGCTGACCTGCTGACCCTGTTGTATTCTCACATCACACCAACAGATGCTATCTATTTTACTGCAGTTTGATAGTGTGCCAGCTTTGGTCTGACAGAAGAAGACCAGAGAGCACAGCTGAGTCTGAGCAAAGGCCAGGTGAGGGGAGCTTTATTGAACAAATAATTACATTTTTATTCATATTTGTTTCCTAGTTAAACATATTTCAAATTATGTATTTATCCCAGTTACTTATTAAGATTATTGCCCAACAATTTGCAATAAATATTTTCTAAAATGTTAGAGCAATACAATACAATACTAATCTGATGATGTGCTATTTTGGTAATTTTGTCACGGGTCATGACTCACTGTTTTTACTGCAGCTCTAACACACACACACCCCACCGCATTCATTAGTAGTAGCAGTAAAGCTTAACAGCCTCTCCCACTTGGAAAATACGTTTCCCATTAATTTGTCCAATAGATCCTTCCAAAATTTCAAATATTAAGAGTTAAGTGGTTGCTAATTTTTTTTTAAATTCTGAAAATCTATTGCAAAAATGAATGGGAGATGGGAATTGGGGAGAGTGGTTTTCCATTATTTCATGTCAGTGTGAACTCTTGGAAACAGCAGATGGTTTTAGTTATCAAATAAAATGCAATATAATAGTAGATATTAAGTACATAAATCGCAATAAAATGCATTGTCATGTAGTACACAACACTGATACACGTATTTTTTCCAAGTGCATCGGAGTAGTGAGTACCCAACTGATCATAAAAAAATCTAAGGAGGGTACAGAACTATAAAATCTTTAGGAGATCCGGCATTAAGAAAATATGTGTGTGATATGTTTTTGAATATCACTCCCCACTGAGACTTACCTGTCTTCGGAGTGACGAAGCATCAACTAAACTTGATTCTTCATGAAAATCCAGAGTGAGGTCGTGAGGCGTCCTGGTCAATTCAAACAGTTATTTTTGAGAACATCAGTCAGAAAGTAACAGACAATAACTTCACTATAGAAAGTCATCTGATCCTGTACCTGCGCTGGTTGTCGTCTATGAGCTCAAGTACTTGTTGGTAGGCGCGGCGTGTGGTGGACTGAACGTACGAAAGGAACCCGGCGGCGGTGAAGAGGTTCATGTTGCCGTCCTCGGGGGAAGAAAGAGGGGGGCACGGGCGCACGGGAGGGGCACAGGGAGAGGGGCTGACACTGAGAGAGACACAGAAAACAGATGCTCAAATTCATCCATCTCTGAGAAACCTGTTGGATATTCAATGACCGCAGTGCATTCTCTAGATGTATGAGCCTGGTTAGTATTTCGATGGGAAGCTGCTGGGAATATCAGGTGCTACAGGGGGCGCCAGTGGCAAAACTGTTGTTGTGTCTTTATGCAAGACACTTCATGGCCTAGTATGAATATGGTGTTTGTGGTGGTCAGAGGGACGGCAGTACCTTACAGCAACCTTACAGAGTGGAGTGAATGAATCATGCAATTTAAAGTGCTTTGGGTGTCGTGAAAGGCGCTATATAAATCCAACGTATTATTATTATTATTATTAAATGAAAAGAGATGGAGTAACTGCTATCTAGCTAGTGGAGGATTGGCCTACTATGCAAATTTAGAATTATGTGAGAGAACACCTATGCGGACACAAGTTTGGGAGGAGACTAGCCTACCCCAATAAAGCCCCTCCCCTCTACAGTTGGGAGAGGATCTTTAATGTAGTAACAGATAATGCAGGTAAGAGAAATGCAATATATGTCTGCTTACCTGTACTGGCTGCCATGACGACCAGAAATGTTGTCGCTCACACTGCGCTCCCTTCGAGAGCGAGCGTGGTGTGCCTGTGGAGGTAACAGAAAGCTCATGACAGTAACTGAAATACACTGGAAATACTCTTTTTGCAGGTGATCAGCTAGATTGCAATGATTCTTGCATTACCATAGCAACAGCAGAGGTGTTACTAATTACAATTAATTTAATGAGAACTTGAAGTGCTCAAATCAGCCGAAATGCCAGAGACAGAGACAAACTGTGGACTAAAGTGGAGAGCAACTCCATTTCTTAAGTGTGAGTGACAGATACTCATTAAAGAAGCTTTGAGACAAATAAAGTGAATGTAGACTGAAGACAGCCATAGTGTGCAGTCACTTGTTACCTGGTGGCTGTTTTGTGCACGGGTCTCCTCTGTCTCCAGTGAGTCCAGAGGCTGCTCTGACAGAGTAAGAACACGAGGAGGGGCCTTCATGTTCAACAGATCCGCCTGAGGGACAGACTGGATCAGGTCCAAGTCTCTGGGACGGGAGAAGCGAGGGTCATCCTCATCTCCTGTCAAGAAAAGTATATAAATTGTGGTCAAACATATACAAGAATAGGGCTGTGTTTTAATTATACATTTTTTGAGCTCAGTTTTATACTCATATCATGGGATTTTAACCAACTGAGAAGTTTAGCTATGGACATTTGAGATGCTACAGGCTTTTTACACCATATGTGGCAACAAATGTGGCAGAAGATCTTCCAGAGCAAACACTTTGGGGGAATGGACCATTTCGTCACCAACCAAAACCCCAGAGCGGCGTTTTCTGTTGTGTTCACATGGTTTTCCCTGTAGGCTGCTGTGATGCTGTGGGACACAAAGGAGGGGCACTTTTGGCTCTTCCACAGGATCTGCTGACCCTCCCTGACCAGTCCCCCTGTTAAACTGCACTGAGACCTTTGACTGAGACACAAAGGCCACTGAGACACACAGTGAAAATGTTGCAGCAACATCAACTGAAACATTTTACTGCAGCAAAATTTGAATTTCCCTCGGAATCAATAAAGTATCTCTCTCACTTCATACATGACATTACATCCAGACTGACCTGCCACAATGATCCTCTCGGGCACCTGCATTATGGTGGTGTGGGGCAGTGGCTGCTGTAGAGGCAGGGGCCCCGCCTGGCTGTCAGGGGCCACTTTGAGTGTGTCTGGGATCCTCATGCGCTGGCTGATGCCCTCTGTGTACTCCAGCTCATAGTGGATACGGTTCATCTCCGCCACATCCGCAGAGGGAGGGGCAAAAGCTGGAACACTCATCCCGCCTGGACAGAGTCAGAAGAGAAAGATAGTAAGAGTAGTAGTTTTAGTAAGAGTTTTGTGGGTAATTTTTAATTTTTTTTCACAGAGAGAAATGAACCTTTCCTGAATCGCTTTAGAATGATCTTGAGCTGTATCAGAACAAGTGTAAGAGCACATAGACTTGTGTACGCCCATGGACCACTGTGGAGCACACCTGGACCACTGAGGGATTACACACATATAAGACCACATGGGAATAGAAGAGAAAGTACTATGATTTAATGTTGAAAATGTCATTATATAGTCTGAATAAATAGTGTTGTTGTTTTGTTTTTTTTGTTTTTTTTTAATCATTGTTGTATTGGAATCAGTACTGAGTATCAAGTCTGTTCTTTAGTATCAGAATAGAAATTGAAATGTTATTATCATGACAACACTACTGGGATACTCCAAAAAATATTAAGATATTAATTTGTTATCAACACCCCCTCCCCTACTGTTAATCCATAGCAGCACCATACAGATGAATGGAAATTAAAATGTATAGTTACATAATTTAGGACACTGCTACACTGACAATTCCACTGCAGGAATTAAATGTGGAAAGTATAGATCTGGAGCTTTCCATGATGCCAAAAAAAAACTTCTTTATCTCTCACCATGGGTGTGTAATACTGTATATGGAATTACACAAGGTTAGCTAATGTTGACTCCTGCTTCAATGTTACTGAGAAATAGCCACAATCAGACAGAATTTTGGGCATAAACATTACGAAGATATGAGCAGAGATGCAGATAAAATGGGAGGTGTTTATGGAGCCTGTTGGATAGCTAAGCAGAAGTCATTCGTCAATCAATCATAACATGTTAGCTAGTGGTTTGACAGTCGTGTTTCGTTTTATTCTTAGTTTCCCAACCGCAGCTAGCAGTCCTAATCCGTGTATATATTTACTCACCGCTGTGTTTTTAGCACCGGATTAAAATGGCATGTGTCCAGTAGCGGTGTGTAGAGCAGCATCCACTAGCCGCACGAAGGGCCAGTGAAAGCTCAACAAGATACTGACCACCGCAGGAGCTCGGGAGACAAGTACCGGAAGTGCGCGGAGGGGCGGGGCTAAGAGGGAGTAACTAAAAAATGCAAGCTGAGATGTTAACGGTGCGCCCCGAAAGAAAAAACGAGCGCACAGTGACAGTTGCATGTTTGTTGGGTGTTGATGAATCAGCTGTCACGTAAAAAATAAATACATAAATTAAAATTAAAATTAAAATTAAAATTAAAATTAAAATTAAAATTAAAATTAAAATTAAAATTAAAATTAAAATTACGTAATGGAACGTACGTAAATATAAAAAATATAAAATATTTTATTGCCAAATCACAATATTGTGTATATGAGTAATTGCATTAATGTATTGTTACTGTTCAGTAAAAGATCTATGCGGTTGTATTTCATCAATATTTAATATCGTGTCTAACTTCAACCATTTGACTGACTGACTGTAATGATTATTGAGAGAGAGAGTTAATAGGCTACTTATCTCTTTATGTTGTGGAAATTGATAGCTTAAAACGGTTGAGTTGGCATACTTGTTTACATGGATAGAATCCCCTCGTGCAGCTTTAGAAAGAATATTTAGGCCTATTACTAAACATAATAAACTTGGGATGGAGCTTGGGGTTGAGCCACTGCTCCATAGAGGATGCAGAACTCTGTCATTAGCATTAAAAACGCAAGAAACGCAAATGTTCTGATCATTTAATATTGTCAACATAAAGCTTTTGTCACTTGAAGACTTACTCACAGTGGCAGTAACCAATTTCAATTTCAATCAAGAATACTCAATAAAAATATTACTCAAGAAGGAGTAAAAGTATTCTGTTCGAAAACTACTCTGAAACTACAATGTCTTTAAAAAGTTACTCAAATAAATGTAACTGAGTAAAAGTAGCCTAACTGGTAGTGATCTGACTAACTGGTAGTGATCTGACTCTCTTCTGGAAGTGAAAGTGTGTTGTAATGTAGAGATCTGTTGTTATTATTACATTATATAAAGGCTTAACGTCTACTCCACGCAGCTGGGAAAGTAGTTTTATCCTTCCGCTTAGAATACAACTCCCAGAATGCCACTGCCTGGTGAGACATTACGCATGCGCTCACCATCTGGGCCATTATTTTGTCCTGAAGCTTCAAATGAACAACAGGCTATGCGTTCCTTGAAATGAATTAAATATTAAAAACGCGGAAGGAATAATTTTTTGCCCCGCTCGTCTCCGCGGAGCTGCATGGCGTCGCTCGCTCTTTAAGCCGCTGTGAGGGCTTCTCCGCCGGACTGACAGCCCATCCAGAGCCCGAGCAGACTGGGTGTTGATCTGCTGGACTAGCCGCCTGAGCTAACCACATCCAGGGGACAAGGAGAGCCCGAAGGAGCCTCTGCAGACGGCGTAAGCGCGGAGCAGCCGCCTCCGGAGAACATGGCACACCTCCAGAGCCTCCAGAACCAGGTACAAAGCCCCCCGGACCGGCTGTCACCCTCGGACAGCCTGTCACCCCCGGGTAGGAGACAGAGGCTGGGTGGGGGTCCCAACATGTGTGCAGCCAGACAGCCGGACCAGCTGTCAGTCCATTACTCATCTCTTACTAATTCAATGCAACAGCCTTTTTGAAGTAGCTGTTCATGTCATTATACTGTAGTCTCTACAGGGTCTTTATAAATAAATAAACAAAACAGCCCATATTTAGTTGTATTCACGAATTATTGTTTATTCAAATGTACTGAGACATCAAATTGGTATTGCTACATGTAATAACAGATGTTATAGTAGTACAGTTGTATTAGTACAGAAGTCAGGATTTGGATTTTAGGTGTTGTGGTGGTTCATATATAAGTCTAAGACCAGGGCTAGACCTGGACTAGCCCTGGAATAGCCCTGGGCTAGACCAGGACTAAACCCAGACTAGACCAGTATTTAACCAAGTCTACATTAGGACTTGGCTCAATACAGGACCAAATAATGACAAATGTGTGAAGCCTTACTCACAATGGGAAGAGTAGAAGTACTCAGGTAGGAGAAAATATGGTAGGTTTGTCAAAAGAAAATCAGATACTATCTGATAATTAAACTAGAATCGAAACTAGATACTAATCTGAGCAGGTATTGACACTGAAAAAGTCACATTCACAGGACAGAAATTAACCTTTCCTGAATAGTTTTAGAATGATGTTGAGCTGAATCAGAACAAGTATAAGAGCACATAGACTAGTATACGCCCATGGACCATTATGGAACCTACAGGACCACTGAGGGATTACACACATATAAGACCACATAAAACAAAGTACTATGATTTAATGTTGAAAATCACATTCTATTGTCTAAAGAAAGAGTGTTTTTTATTATCATTGTGGTATCAGAATCTGCATTGAGTATAAAGTCTACTTCTTAGTATCAAAATCAAGTTTGAAATCTTAGAATCAACACTAATTTGAAGACTACTCTTAGAAGTAGAATGTTATTAAATTATTATTATTATTAAACTGAGCACCTCTCACTCATTTACCAATGTAGAGTTAACAGAGGTAATCTTACTTATATTCCCACCAAAAATGTGTCATCTATTGTCCAGACTGCTGTTACTGTATTTTGCTAATACACTTTGTAATGACACATTGAAGTGTATAGTTATAACAATATTTTTTGGAATTTTTGGTTATTTTTGGCTATATGATAAGATTTAAGCCGTAAAAGATTGAATTAATAACTTCATTACAGATGCAAAGTAAATACTATAGTGCTATTTATTTATTGCAGCTTTTATGTGTGTGTGTTTTTAACAATATTGTAGATTTAGAATCATTTTTGTGATTTAAAGGTGCATTGTGTAACTTTTCTGGTAGCGGGTCTCTCCAGTGCTTTTCTCCATGGAGATGTTATTGCTTTGTCTGGAATGTTTCACAGTGCAGCATTAAACCGTTCTATCATCATGGAGACCAAACCAGACCAAGTTACAGGTCAGATCTGTGGAGAGGCAACCCCGCTCACAGTCAAAATGCCAGGATTTCTAGGAATTTTTGAGCTATAAATCCACCTGTAATTAAAAAGTAGAGCTGTGTAATGTCATACTGTGGAACATTCCAGGCAGAGCAATGACATCTCCATAGAAACAAGCAGGTGACGGAAAAAAGTTACCCAATGCAGCTTTCGATCTGCTCTTAGGTTACTGTGTCAGTGATATAAATTAGTTTCAATACGATGATTTATTATCTGTAATTACTTAAAAATATGTTATCGTGCCCTACATAGTGTCGTAATTGTGTTTTGGAAAAAATGAGAACTATATAGGTAACTAGAACCAGCTCCATATCTTTCCCGTCAGTTAATGTCGGTCTTGTGACACATACCTTTATTGCTTTATAGTTACAGGTGCCCTATTTTTTATCGTAAATATCCCATTTCATAAGAACCTTGAAGAAAATCTAACTCAGAAACGACGCAAGACTGACATACGTGTTCACACAATATTCATTTCTATTCATTATTTGTACATTTTTAGTTAAATTAAAGGGAACAAAAACCAAAACAAAACACTACGATAAGATAAGAGGGCTTTAAACCACCATGCGAGGAAACCTGTGTCATTAAACAGTAAGGAAATGCAAAAGTCTAAAATCTATCTTTGTAATGTCGTTACCACTTATATACCTATATAAGTGGTAACGACATTACAAAGGTTTTCATAGTATTCACATAACTGCTCAGTGCTCACTCCTTTTATTCTTCGAAGATGCCTCCCTCCTATCAGGTACAGTCTATTTTATATTTTATTTAAGGCTAATTTGACCATATAGTGCTGTAGTGTTATCACAATGCTAAAATTTCAAACTCGATTTTGATACTAAGGAATAGACTCGATACTGAATACACTAAAAATACTCTTTATTTAGACAATAGAATGTGATTTTTTTTTTTTACATTAAATCATAGTACTTTCTTTTATATTTCCATAGTGGTCCATGGGTGTATACTAGTCTATGTGCTCTTATACTTGTTCTGATTCAGCTCAAGATCTTTCTAAAACTATTCAGAAAAGGTTCATTTCTGTCTTGTGAATGTGTCTTTTTTAGTATCAATACCTGCTCAAATGAGTATCTAGTTTTGATACTAGTTTTTGTTTCGATTAGTGTCTGGTTTTCAATACTTCTGGCAACCATGTAGTGCAATGCTATATATACAATATATAGTGCTATATGCTTATACAGTCCAGTTTATTTTAGACTCTGGGGAAGAATCTTAGACAATGAGGGGGGCCACCATAGAGTATTAATAATAAAAAAAAACATAATAATCATAATAATCGTGACAATATTAGAAGTAAAAGTAAGTCATTTCAGTCTACAGTCCCTGACAAAAGTCTTGTCGCTTATCCATTTTGTAGAAACAAAAGCTTATAACCTGACTTTAAATTAATCGATTGGTTTTAGAAATGTCTCATATGAAAGCTAAAACCCTCCCAAATTATGCTCAATATACTAAAATAAATTTGCTTCACTGAAGAAAGATTGATCATTTAATGAACACAGAAAGGTCAGATTTTGGCAAGACAAAAGTCTTGTCGCCTACAGAAAATTGAACAAATAATTTACTTCAAATACAAAAATATGTTGCATAATGTCAGTGAATTAAGTAGTGGTGCTGTGAGATCCATATTTAATATCTTGTATGACTTCCATGAGCTTGAAGGACTGCATCCATGCGGTTCGACAATAATTCATACAATTTGTTGATGAAGTCATCAGGAATAGCAAAGAAAGCAGTCTTACATGCCTCCCAGAGTTCATCAAGATTCTTTGGTTTTGCCTTCCATGCTTCCTCTTTCATTCTACCCCAGACATGCTCAATGATGTTCATGTCTGGTGACTGGGCTGGCCAGTCCTGGAGCACCTTGATCTTCTTCGCCTTGAGGAACTTTGATGTAGAGATAGAAGTATGCGATGGAGCACCATCCTGCTGCAAAATTTGACCCCTTTTATGGTTGGGAATGTAAGAGGTAGCTAATACTTCTTGATATTTTAGGCTATTGATATTGCCTTCCACCCTGCAAATGTCTCACACACCCCCATACTGGATGTAACCCCAGACCATGATTTTTCCGCCACCAAACTTAACTGTTTTCTGGGTGAATCTTGGATCCATGCGGGCTCCAGTAGGTCTCCTGCAATATTTGCGGCGGCTGTGATGTAATTCAACCGAGGATTCATCTGAGAAATCCACCTTCTGCCACTTTTCCAGTGTCCATCCTTTTAGCAGGCTGTGGGCCTTGGCAAATGCCACACGGTTTTTTAATTGCCTTTTGTTTAGTGCTGGTTTCTGTGCACTGATTCAACCATGGAGGCCATTTCGAGACAGAATTCTACAAACTGTTCTGGTTGACACAGGGACTTGAGGTGACCAGGCCTGGTGGAGCTCTGCTGCAGTGGAAAAGGGGCTGGCCTTGGATTTTCGAATCAACAAACGGTCCTCCCGGGCAGTTGTCTTGCGGGGTCTGCCGGACCTGGGCTTGTCAAAAACATCTCCAGTCTTTTCAGATCTTTTTCTTATTCTTTGTACTTGACGCTGAGACACATTGAAGGTGTCAGCCACCTCAGCAGTGGATCTGGTCTTCAGCCTCTTGATAATTAACGCTTTGGTCTCAGGGTGGATCTTAGGCATGTTGTCAGAGGTCAAGTTGCAGTTGATGTGAAGGTCTGGTGTGCTGGGGTTCTTTTTATACACACCCACTAATTGATTGATCAGTAACTGATCACAGGTGAGGCTGTAATCTAGGATTGGGTGCATCATATGACAAGGCGACAAGACTTTTGTCTTGCCAAAATCTGACCTTTCTGTGTTCATCAAATGATCAATCTTTCTTCAGTGAAGCAAATTTATTTTAGTATATTGAGCATAATTTGGGAGGGTTTTAGCTTTCATATGAGACATTTCTGAAACCAATCGATTAATTTAAAGTCAGGTTATAAGCTTTTGTTTCTACAAAATGGATAAGCGACAAGACTTTTGTCAGGAACTGTATTTGAGGTGACAAAAAGCCAGTTAAAAACCATTAATGAAATATGTTTTTAACTGGCTTTTTTGTCACCTCAACTTTACTTGATCATTCAGAAAGATTGATTTCATAAACCAGGTCACATTCTGTAACATGGAAATAGAAATAAAATGTGTCTGCTGTCAGAATATATTCCTGCTTTTAAAACATACATTTCAAATTTAGTTGCATTTGCTGTTTTGATTTAAAAAAAAAAAAAAATCACAATTAGATATTTTCCCCACACAATTCAGTCCTAGTTTCATTCATGTGTAGAAATAATCCTGCATATTTAGGCCATCTCCCTCCAGAGCTCTGTGTGTTCTATTTACATCTTGTGATTGGAGTGGACTAAAGAACACTGAATCTGATCATGATTTAGACCACAGACTTGTTTCAGTTTGATCGTTTTTAGCCTTATTTACACTGCTTCACTCCTCAGAGCACAACCTTGGCAAAGCTCCAACGTCAGTGATGTGTTATGTTTTTGTATATGTGTGTGTATATGTGTGTGTATTTAGGTTTATATATACACGTACATACACTTACACTCTTGTCCTGAACTTGTGGATTAATCGGTTAATGGAGCCTTACTGAACCAAGAAGTGTATTAGTCGACTAATCATTTTATTTAGATTTTAAGGTTTGACCACAACAGAAAGGAGAAGTTAGAGGAGGATTTAGCTGAAGATTTGGTGTTTACACAAATACATTGTTTTCTTGTACTTTTTCTATATAATAGTTGTTTTAGCACAAACTACAGTGCAGGTGTAGTTTTGTGAGTGCAGTCTGAGTCAGCCACACTTTCCAATTAAAGACGGTCATTTCAGTGCACAAATTAATCAAATCTAAATCTAAATCTCAGCACCCAAACTTCATTCGCCCATGAGCCCCACATTGGACACCTTTGTTACAGACTTTCCGATATTCCCAATATCCCAATATGCACGATCACTGAATCCTCTCCTTATTTGTGTGAACAGAACTCGCGGCTGGACCCAGAGGAGTATTTCACCAAACAAGAACGCATCGGCAAAGGCTCGTTTGGAGAAGTCTACAAAGGAATCAATAACCGCACCAAAGAAGTGGTGGCCATAAAGATCATCGACCTGGAGGAGGCGGAGGACGAGATAGAAGATATACAACAGGAAATCACTGTGCTGAGCCAGTGTGACAGCCCCTACGTCACCAAGTACTACGGATCATATCTAAAGGTGAGGATACAACAATGCACTGAAAAAGTTGCCTGACCAGCTAGTCCCGTCTACATTCTGCTTGAATCCAGATGGGACTGGAATTGGACGACAGAGCGTGAAAATTCTTTGTCCAAACTTGAAACGATCCAACCACAGCTGCTCATTTGTATCACGTGTCTCAAATGTGGAAGACATTTCCTGTCCAAAATTCTTCAATCGAATCTTCAAAACAAAATAAATAACTTCTTTTACCTGAGATGAGTAATTTGATTTTTGATTCTGTAAAAATCTGCACTGTTTCTCGTTCCTTTGTGTAGATGTGTATAGCAGCCATGTTTGCTTTTAACGGAAACGTAAGCTACTCGTCTTTGTAAAGTTTTATCAAAGCGTGTGATTCTGGCTGGACAGGTAACTGAAAAAGAGGTTTGAGTGTATATTGATCATGTATTTTTTTTATTTTTCAGGGCACAAAGTTATGGATTATTATGGAGTATTTAGGTGGTGGTTCTGCTTTAGATTTGGTAAGATTATTTCTTAATATTTCCATAGTTTTAAGTGTAAATGTAAATTAAATCTAACTAAACTCCATGGAGAAAAGCAAGAGACACCATCAGGCTAAGTTACAGCTCAGATCTGTGGAGAGGCAACACCGCTCACACTAAACACACCTGTAATTGAACAAATGGAGGATAGATAGAGGAACATTCTTGGCAAAGCAATAACCGTTACTTTAAATTTGTGTTGTCACAGTTATAAAATTTCAAACTCCATTTTGATAATAAAAAGACTTGATATTCAATACTGATTTTGATCCCCAAATGATCATTTTAAAAGGTTTTTATTTAGACAATATTGTACTTTTCAACACAAAATAATAGTATGCACGATGTGGTCTTAACCTAGTTTTGATCAAACCAACATGAAACTGTTCAAGAAAGGTCAAATTTTATCCAGTTATGTAATTTTTTTTTTCAGTATCAAGACTTGCTTAAATTAGTATCTTGTTTCGATAGTAGTTTTAGTATTGATTATCTGATGCTTTTTGAAATAAATATAAGAGATAGTCACCATGAAGGTTTTTTGCTGTGATGTTGAAACGCCTTGTGCTCTGTCCCAGCTGCGGCCGGGGCCTTTAGAAGAGACGTACATCGCGACGATTCTGAGGGAGATCCTGAAGGGGCTGGAGTATCTGCACTCAGAACGCAAGATCCACAGAGACATTAAAGGTAAACTCATCCTAATGAGTCATAGACTGTCAAAGATCATGTTTTTACAGGGAAACGATTAGAACTCTGTGTCGACCTTAAAAATATGATCTCTGTGACAATATTCCATTTTATTTAGTACTATTTTTTTTATTTCTATGTATTTTTTTGTCAAATTGATTCTGTTAATACATCTTCTCCCACACACCTCTGTGGGACAAGTGGATTTAAACTATTTCAGTGAAGTCTTAACTTTCAGCAGAACTTTAGTTATCTCCTAAAGTAAATATAATGATATTAAAATGGCTATGACATATTAAAATGGGTTTTGGCCCAGTGTACTACATGGTTCCTAGGTAACAGTTATTTTTAATTTGGCATAAGTAAATTGGAGCAGCAAACATTGTATCATAGGTCCAGTTTATAATATTTGTATTTATCTCGTCTCCAGCTGCCAACGTGCTGTTATCAGAGCAGGGCGATGTGAAGCTGGCAGACTTTGGCGTGGCGGGGCAACTCACAGACACTCAGATCAAGAGGAACACGTTTGTGGGGACGCCATTTTGGATGGCGCCGGAGGTCATCAAACAGTCTGCCTACGACTTTAAGGTGAGAAGAGACCTGGAAACTGGGATGGGCGATATCAGTTTCAGGGTTTTCCAGATATTTATATCGGTTCAATATTAAAAATTTGACTGATATTTGGTACTAAGCCTGTCACAATGATACATTTTGAAGTATGATATATAGCTGAAGAAAATACAGGAAATGAAAAATACTATTGAAACTAATTTATGCCAATGATACAATAATCCTAAAGCATAACTATTCTAAATTTATAATACTGAGTAACAAAACATTAGCTGCAGTTAATAAATAGCAGATTGAATCATTTTACTAGTTTGGTTGTATCTATAATGAGTCAGAAGCAGTTCAAATATCGTAGTACAGAAAAATAACCCAAAAATCTCTACTTGTACAAAGAAAATGTGCCCAAAAAAATATCAGCTATCGTTTATTCATTGAACGCTAAGTCGATATAGTAATTATTGTGAAAGGCGTATTTGGCACCAATATTTTTTCGAAGCCTCCCCAGCCTTTGTGTATCTATTAGTCCTTTCCAGGTTTTATATTTAGTCCATTAACTGTAACTAATGGTCAAGTAACTTCAGTTATCTGTGACCGGAGCCACACCCTGAGCCGTCTGTTTCAGTACCTGCCATTGGGTCAGAGCTTAAGATCATTCTAAAGATATTCAGGAAAGGTTCATTCCTGTCCTGTCAATGTGACTTTTTTAGTATCGATACCTACTTGAATGAGCATCTAGTTTCTATACTAGTTTTAGTATCAATTAGTATTTGATTTGTAATACTTTTGACAACCCTAGGTACAAATAAAGACACCTTAACCTAATTTTAATGTGATTTTCTGCCCATCCCAGGCTGATATCTGGTCACTGGGCATCACAGCTATTGAACTGGCCAAAGGGGAACCGCCGAACTCAGACCTTCATCCAATGAGAGTCCTGTTCCTGATCCCCAAGAACACGCCCCCGACGCTGGAGGGGCCCTACAGCAAACCCTTCAAGGAGTTTGTGGAGGCCTGTTTAAACAAAGACCCACGATTTGTGAGTAAAGACAACTGTACTTAAAAATACACTATACTCATAAATGACATATCGAAAATAACTGACAAGTTTAGTCATTATTTTCTGTCTGTATTACCACATCAACATCAGTTCACATTATTTCTTTACATTGTGCAAAAAAGATGAACAAATAGACACTTTCATGTTTTTTTTTATTTACCTAAATTATAAAGCTGGTCCCTAATATGGTAATTGTTGAATAATCATCACACTTTTTTATGAGGTGTAACCTGCATAATTCCATGGAAATAGAAGGTTTAAACCATACTTTAGAACATTCTACATGGAGATAGTTTTATGCAATACTATGGAATATTATAGCAAAAGGAACATAATTTCCAAGCAGAAGGAGGCCATCTTCCAGGTCACATAGAGTCATAGTTTTTCTTTTTAGTGAAAAAAAAAAAATCTATTTTTTAGATTGGCAAGACACTTCACCCAGTGTATCCAGAACAAAGGCATAACATAAATAAAACTTGTGCTTTCTATTGTTTATTTATTGAACAGTATCAGTAACAGTTTTGGTATTCCACCTTTTTAAAAACACTGTATTTGTCTTGCATACTTCCAGAGACCTACAGCCAAAGAGCTCCTGAAACACAAGTTCATCACGCGTTACACGAAGAAGACGGCGTATCTGACCGAGCTCATCGATCGATACAGACGCTGGAAGTCTGAGGGCCACGGAGAAGAGTCCAGCTCTGACGACTCAGACATGTGCGCACTTTTGTTCAGTTTTTTACTTTATAATGTTACATGGGTTTATACAAGGATCACATACCTTGCTCTTACCAATACATCTGTTCGTTACCTACATCCCAAATAATGCAGGATGGGCAAAACTCCTCCATCTAAAGTAGTTCTGACCATGAATAGCTCAAGATCTAGAGATGGGTACCCACTGCAGTAGCTTCACGTTGCTGATTATTTATACTTCTTATAGCTTTTTCAACATGTTCACTCTTTACTGGTCTAATACAAGCATTGTTTACGAACAGTTCTCCTCTAAAATGACATTTTCCTGAAAAACACATCATTTCAAGTTATATAATCCTTGGGGGTTTACCATAGATTGTATAAAGAAGTGGATTATGGGAGTGTGACGTTCTCCATAGCGTGCGGCTCCTGTCAAATGAAGCTCACTGAGGCTAAGCAGTCCCTCTGTCTGTAATTGCTACTGTCAAGCTCGTTATTTTGGTCTTAAAATGTATATTAATGTACTGGTGACGATCCTGGTGTTTTTATGTCACTATTTTGTCTGTAAATCAAGTTCAAGTCATGTTGAAGGTCACTCCC
Source organism: Taenioides sp. WSHXM2023 (assembly GCA_029959045.1). Classification (NCBI taxonomy): domain Eukaryota; kingdom Metazoa; phylum Chordata; class Actinopteri; order Gobiiformes; family Gobiidae; genus Taenioides; species Taenioides sp. WSHXM2023. The sequence goes on from CM057096.1 coordinate 25,532,158, forward strand.
GTTAGCAGTGGGGAAGGAGGGAACGGGCATTACCTTCAGCAGCCTCGCTCAGGATTGGGTCTTTGGTTGCTATGATACTTGCGGTCGAAATTCCAGATATGGAACTCTGCTCAGATTCGCCCCTTTAACTGCTAGCCTTGATGTGCTTCATTTCACTGGAGCTGAACGCTATGGTTGACATCAAACTCTCAGTCCACTTCTTTATACACTCTATGTTTTTTTTTAACTGACAAATCTCATATCGTTTCTGGTTTAAACTGAATACTACTAAACTTGCCTTTATTAAACTGCAAGTGTTTTTTTGTGTTTTTTCAGGGATTCCGATGACGTAGAGCCTGGTCCCATGTGGTCTTTCCCCACTGTCCGACCTTCGACCCTGGGCTCACTGCAGCAGGGCTACCCCCACACAGACCGAGAGGTGACTACACGCTCACACATTCACTCATTCACATCATATATGTGGTTTAATCTGGTTTGAAAGTTACATGTTTTTATTTTAGCCTTTGCCTGGAGAGTCTGTGCTACGGCAACCAAAATCCCAGTGCCTGTCTGCTTTGGTAACGCCTATTTTCAGAGAGGTAAGTTCAAACAATCACAGTTATTTAATTTAAAGGTCTTATATTACTCAAAATGGATTATTGTGAACTTTAAACCACGTTATAACGTTACTTGCAAAAACATACCTGGAGTTTTCTTTCATTCACACATGTTTGAGTAATTTTTTTTATTACATCTCCAAAGCTGAACATGCTCTGTTCCACCTTGTGATGTCATGAAGTGACAGTTTTCAAGTTAACTGCTACCTTTCACCTTTTGTTCAATAGACTGGCAATTCTAGTGCTTAAATTTTCCAAATTATTCTACTGAAGGTGCATGGAGTTTAAAACACAGCGGAGCACTTCCTGTATTACAACATGACATCACAAGGTGTTCACATCACAGGAGTTTGAGAGAAGAACTCATCTTAAATATGCAGGATTTATGTGTTGAACATGTGTGAATGAAACAAAACACAACTCCAGGTCTGTTTGTGATGAGGAAACAACATTAGAACATAGATTATAAAATAGCGTACTATGGACCCTTTAACCTTTAACCAAGTGTCTTGATATGATGATGATTAGTCCAGATTGTAACTGTGTGTTTGTGTGTAGCTGAAGGAGAAGCGGCGGGCGAGTGGAGGTGGTGTGGGGGCCATAGAGGAGCTGGAGAACGCCTTTAACCTGGCAGAGGAGTCCTGTCCGGGCATCTCAGACCGACTGGTCACGCACATGATGGAGAGAGTGTGCAGGTCAGAACTCATAACACTAGTATTGTTTTATTCATACTCAGAAGTGGGTAGAGTAGCCAAAGATTGTACTCGAGTAAGATTAACATTACTTTAAAATAGTATTACTCAAGTAGAAGTACAAAGTAGCGGTCCAAGAAATTACTCAAATAAAAGTGAAAAATTATTTGGGAAAACTACTACTCAAGTAAGAATAACTCAAAGAGTAACTGTCATGACGTAAGATCTGATTTATAATTTGAAGTTAATGTAATTGGACAAAACATTAAATAATGCTTAAGGATAGACACAAAAATGAGGAAACTGAAGGAGTGGAGCATGAAACAGAAATGTTAAAATCATTTCATACTGTCAACATAAAGCTTTTGTCACAGTGGGAAGAGTAACTGAAACTTCTGCTCAAGCAAGAGCACTGTTACTTCAATAAAAAATATTACTGAAGTAGGAGTAAAAGTATGCTCCTAGAAAAGTATTCTGAAAAGTACAATTTCTTTAAAAAATTACTTAAGTAAATGTAACTACCCACCTCTGCAGACTCTTAGTATTTCAGTATTTGATTGTACTTTACCATTATTTACCGAGACCATGTTTTGTTTTGTTTCCCTGGCAGGTTTTCTCTGAACGGTAACACAGCCCCTTCTTCACGATGAGAGCGTCACTTCTCCACCTTCACCTTTGACCTTTGTCCATTCTTCCGATGTCAGACCCGGACCTCCGCAGGGTCCCTACATTCCCACATCCCTCTGTTTACTGCCCATACAAACCAGATGATGGATTAGCTATTAAATATTTTTACAGTTTTTTTGTGTTTAAAAGAGGAGAGTATTTAAAACAGAGCCATGACATGTAGGGCGTTGTGTATAACTGTTAGACCAAGAGTAAAGATATAATAAAATTCTATGGAAAATTACAACGGTGTCATTCATTTTGTTGATATATTTTTTCCCATACATATTTCTGTCTAATGTGGGGCATTACTTCACTTCCCTTGTGAACTAACACACAGTGAAATTGGTGGGAGTCACAGTCACCTACACAAGCTCCGATGAACTACTTGGTCCAGCTGTTTTAGTTTTACTCATTGATGCATTTTATTCCTGATGTCTCAAAATTTGCATCAGTTAGTTATTTTTTTTAAAAGAAAAGTCAGGCAGACGATGCTGTATCAGAAAATAGATGTAGTGCAGAAAATTGTTGGCTTTTTTTGCATACTTCCACATAATACGCAGAAAGACGACTCCCGAGTAAAGTTGAATAAAACCTTTATTACAATAAAAGCATTTGGAATTTCTCTGTAACTACCAGATTGTAGGAATGTCATTTGGCTGGTGACTGGGAAACACTGGCTACATCAAACTTTTATCTCAAACCTGCAGGATTTGGCAGTAAATAGTAACTTCTCATGACCAAAAAGAGACATTACAGTAACAGGAGTGTGGCTTCTATGGCAGAATATTCATGTTTATAATACTGTTTCTTACAAAGGTAAAACTGCACCCCACGTACAATAGGGTTGAAAATGCATGCAAAACATATACTTCAAATGTTATGTTGCAAGTTCTTGTTGGCAAATGTATAAATATGAGGTACCACTTTAAAATAACTACATTTTAATTAGCCTTAAAGGTGCACTATCGAACTTTTTGGTTGGGGGTCAGGCAAAGCACTTTTTAAATACCTTGAAAAACATGCAATCAGATTTGACATGGAGATAGATACATTTAACGCCATACTGCGTAACATTTCACGCAAAGCAAGAACATAAGTAGGTTGTGAAGCCTACACGAGAAAAGCTACATAATACATCTTTAAAGTCACCAACACAAGTCGTGATGAAACTACCTGGTCCAGCCGTTTTAGTTTTACTCTTTGATACATGTTATTTTTGGATTATGGATGTTTTTATAGAAATTAAGAATGTCCCACATTACGTAAAAGTGACTTTTGTCTAGGTTTTGTCTAGGACCGTACCCCCAAAAAGTTACATAGTGCATCTTTAAGTCTATTAAAACTGTAGTGATTTTAAAGTGTTGCCAAATATGCTACTCCCATTTCAGCCCTTCAGAGAGCAAAAGCGCTTAAGGCCAAACGACCCAAAGCACAAGCAGCAGGACTTTGGTTTTTCAAACGTAAATAAGGACACTAAAAGTAACAGCGTTTTTAAAAAGTCAGGTGGCCATACTTCATTCGACTGCTTCATAAAATACAAATAAAAAAGGTTGTTAAAGCAAGTAACATGGATAAAGAAACATAGTGAAAAGACTATATGTCGTACAAAGGAAATCCCACTCTGGGCTGACGCAGGATAGTGGCAGTAACAGTCCAGCCTGAGATGTCTGGACCCAATCTGGCAACGACTCAAAGATCTGAAAAGAAGAAAAATGTCGTTAAGAGGAGATATGAGGCTAAGTGTAGTTTCTGCGTCGTGATAAGGGTAGCAAAAAATCTCAAGAATTTTCTGAACTGTTCCATGGGAATTGTACAGATGAACTGATTATTTATATTCAGATAAATACTAAATTGATGGGATTTGTAATACAGAAATGTAGTATGTTGACAATACCTAAAAAAAAAAAAAAAAAAAAATCATGCAAGGAAATTTCTTGGAAAACTGACAATAACTTAAAAGGAACTCTAAGATTTTAATTTTAAAATTTCATAAAAACGGTCTGTGTGGGTCCCTAGATGAGGTAGACATAATCAACTTTTACTGATAACAGTTCTACTGCTAATTTATTACAAAAAACAATTAACATAATGTTCAATTTATTTAGTGTTTTGGTTCTCAAGACAATTATCCAATCAGAAAGCAGAATGAGCCTTACATGAGTTTCACATTAGGGTTGCCAGTTTCAACGCTGAAATCCAGTTGTTTTAACCCTAAAAATACTCTAACTTGTGTTTATAAAGGTATATTTCTTTGAACTTGACATAAAGAATGACGCTTTTAATCAATTCACCAAAAAGCCCGAGGGCCAAAAAACAGTACAGCACTCAATCAGAATTTACCAAACTGTACTTCGTTGTGATTCAATGTGAGATTTAATTTTTGTGACTAAAATTTGTCTTTACCATCTCCTTGCTTCTGCATCTGGGCCTGCATCTTAGCGATCATCTCCTGCATCCGTCTCAACTGTAAGAAATAAAGAACACCAAATGAAATAACTCATATTCATAATGTAATTTAACCATCAGTGAAGGCGCCATCTCACCTCAGCCTCCTTCTCCTGCAGGATCATATCTTTGTCCATTTCCTCCGGCTCCGGGCCCTTCCTGGAGCAACAGTCAGTTTGAGTTATAATTAAAATAAAAGTGACTGTATTGATACTTTGCAGCGGATGTCAAATATTCAAGCTAGCTAGCGTTAGTTTTTCAGTTTGTCACTCTCACCTTTTTTTTTTTTTTAAATTGAAAATCAAACTCCTAAACAGGACCATGTATTGATCACAGGCTCCTGAAAACATGCTGTTTAAATCCATTTTGTATTCTGAGTTTTCAGATTATCTAAAAACTTTTTGGCAGTGTTTGCTAATGTATGCTCATTCTGTCACCACAGTAACTGCTGAACATTCCACCACAGACATATCCGTAGAACACCCCCAGCATGGTGTCACTGCAAAGTATCAATAAACTTGAATCATTACATGTGCCATTATTAATCATTTGTTATAAGCTGTGTTTACATGTTTTAAGCCAAGACAAAGCCACATTGAGAAAGTGAAAGCGTTGGCAGGAGCGTTAGTTTTGGGCAGCTAAAGTTAGGAAAACACGAACTCTACCACAGACTTCTACACAGGTGTGAAAAGAGAGAGAGAGGGAGGGGGCGGAGTCAGGGGAACAGCGGGACCTCCCCCTGAGTTACAGACAAAATAAAGGAATACCTCGGCAGGTGCACAAACCGGTCCTTTGTCCTGTTTTGTCTTTAGAAGAAGGCTACACATGATATGGAGTTAAATGGTAAAACTCACTATGTTAATGCACAAAATCTACAGAATAAACCCAAACTACATACTGCAGAGCTGAACCCCATTTCCACCATCTTCCAGTGTGTGGCGGTGATTCAAATATTAAAATGCAATTCTATACTGATACTTAGATTCTAAATTTTAGCAAAGGTAAAAAAAACAAAAAACACATTCAGTAAAAAAAAAACATGGTCTATGGTTAAACTTATACGGCGATATGGCCAAAACAATAACATAAAAAATGTTTTGCACACACCGAGCTATTATGACTTTAAGAAATTGTAACCTGCCTTCAGCTCCATTTGTATAGATATCTAATTGTAATTGCAAGTGACAAAGGCAGGAATAAATGTGTTTCATAATAATCTGCAATTTTTCATAATCTTGATCATTAAAAACTCAAACTAATCAAATGAATTAGATGAACTGCCCAGCCCGAGTTAAACTAGTGGAGCGGTCCAAGGCAGTCATCTGAAATCAGGACGATTTTTTCACGTTTTTGAGTTGGTGGAAACAAGATTCTAATAAACCACAACTCTGTTAAATCTATGAATGAAGTTAACATGCAAAATGATGAATTAAAGATGATATTCTAACTAATAAAAACCTGAAAATGGATGAAAAATAAAAGAACACAAACGTCTTCATTGTTGTCTGTTCACATTTGCGTATATTTAACATGCCTACAATTTTCTCTGTTTGCCATTTGTAAAAATAAACATATGTTTCTATTCATTTTCATACCCTACCCTCTCGCTGTATCAAACCTAAGTAGTCTGGCTGGTGTCTGGTACCAGAGTGCATTGTGGGGGAGGAGGGAGCAGCAGTAGCAGACAGTACATACACAGGAGACAGAGGCAGAATGTAGCCGTGCGAAGACAACCTGCCCCCGCGCTTCAGCCGATCGGAGCGGAAGTTCTCGTAGTGCAGGTCCTGGGTCACTTCCTGGAGGTCCTGCATGTGTGTGCTGTGGGAGGGGAAACAGGAAGTCAGGACTCAGCGTGAAAATACAGTGAGGAGAAGCTAATGCTAGGACAGCATGGGGGTATGGTAGTCCTTGTACAGCAGGGATTATGAAAGCAGTATGCTCTACTTTTTTCAGTTTAAGGAAGAAAACAGTTCTCCATTAGTACTGAAATATGACAAATATAAACCAGGAAACTCAACCCACTAAAGAACTACCAGTATACAAGACTGCAAACATATACGGTTCCGAACTCGACAAAAAGTATCCACAATAATTCTAAATCATATATAGATCAATAGTAAAAAGAATATACATTTCTACATCCACAGAATAACACTTCATATTCCCCTGCTGATGGCACTCACATGAGCATGGTCCTGAGTTTGAGGAAGTCATTATGCTCGGGGTTCTCCACCTCCACCACGCCCCAGGGGTACAGCCGCCCGCGCACCTTCTTCCCTTTGGCCTCGATCTGCTGGTTTGAGCCCACCACCGCAAACGGGATACTAGCCTAAGAAAGGAGACATAGAACTTTGTGTTATTATAAAACGCTGCTTTAAAAAGTCCAATATTCAACATCCAACATCCAAATGATTTTAGTGAAGGTGTATGGAGTTTAAAAACACAGTGAAGCACATGCAGCACAGTATTGCTGCACAATAAAGCACATTTAAACAAAAGCCATTTTCCATCAGCCATTTCCATTCTCAATTTACAAGCAGGAACTCTACTTGCTCCATTCTCTGTAAATATAGATTATTGTGTATTCTGGTGTAGAAGGAATGCATGCTTTAAAAAGATATTTAAGCAGTACAAACATCTGGAATTCAATAAATGCAAGAAAGACAAGTTTAATGCCATGCTGTGGAACATTCCTATAGTTAACATCTCCATGGAGACAAGCAAGAGGCGAACGCCCACCAGAAAAGTTACAAAGTGCATATTTAAAGAGACTGAAAATAAAAAACTTGCCACATAAACTACATCTGGTCAAAGAAGTGGTCTACCTTCAGGATCCGGGTCTGCTCTTTGAAATCTTCGTCTTCATCAGATTCTGCGTCGGGGAGGTGGTAGATCTTGATGCCGTGTTCGTCGATCTCGTCCAGAATCTATGGAACAGAACGGGAAAATGACCATGTGACCTGGGCCTTTGTGGCAGTAGGACACTATAAGTACATACAGTATATATATTTAGAAGTCTGTATGTCTCACCCTGCGCTTGAGCCTCTCTCTCTCCTTCAGGGTGAGGGTGTCTGCTTTGGCGATGACCGGCACCACGTTCACTTTGTTGTGGATGGCCTTCATGAACTGCACGTCCAGAGGTTTGAGTCTGTTTGGGCAAAAGTGTAAGGATTTAATTTAAAGATTTGTTAAGACATAGTTAGAATCATATTATGCAAAAGCGACCTGTGTGAGCTTTAAACTATGCTATAATCATCGTCCCTTCTAATTTTCCTGCTCCTGGATGTTTGAGTCATCTTGATTGCCCTGCTTTTAAAGATACACTTGCTCCAAAATATAGTCCTGATACAACTGCTGGGCTACTACTGGTGCAAAATCCATTATTCTGTGTCAGTATTCACAGAATTCTCAGCGATTTGACTTTCCCAAACTCTATACGATGACTGGGAAAAATAAGTGAATAAGCACGCAATATTTTTGGAGAAAACTGGAAAAAGGCGTACCCATGTCCCAGGGGGGAGATGAAGTAGAAGCAGCAGTGGACTCTGTTATCGACAATGTGTCTTCTATTCAGTCCGCTCTCATCGTGAAGGTAACGCTCAAACTGGTCATCGATGTAACTGATGATGGTGCTGAAACTAAAGAGGAAACGCGCATGAGATGATTTTTTTGACCTGGTTCAGACCTTCTTGAAATCTGGTCTAGTTCTTTCAGGTGTGCAGTTGTACCAGTCTTGGCTGTTGATGGCGTCTCCGTATCCAGGCGTGTCCACCACAGTGAGTCTCAACTTCACTCCTCTCTCCTCGATCTCGACTGTGGAGGCTTCGATCTGCACCGTCCTCTCAATCTTCTCTGTTTAATTAAAGCACGTTCAAATACAAGCTCAAAGACAACAATAAAAGCATCTTATTCCACACAGGCCCTTACCTGCTGCTCCGGGGATGACTCTCTCTGGGTAGAGGTCCGTCAGGAAAAGACTGTTGATCAGAGTAGATTTCCCCAGTCCAGATTCACCTTAGAACAAAATGCGAAATATGTTGAGATAAAACATTATATGAGATGGTCCTACTATGGTACAAAGCTACTACTATACTACATTATGGTAGCCCTGCAGCATCTTGGAAAAAATTGTATCTTTAGGAGAGTTTGCCTTTTTCTAATAAAAAGGGAAGCTTATATTTCTTTCAACAATATTTTTTGTTAAGTTATAGGAAAGTTTTAAAAATCTAATGGTGTGTACATTTGTGTTTTTCATTTAAAGGTTCATTGTGTAACTTTTCTGGTGGAGGGATTTGTCTGAGATGCTTCACAGTATGGCATTAAACCTTTGTATCATCACAAAGAACAAATCAGGTCAAGTTACAAGTTATCTGTGGAGAGGCAACCCGGCTCTGAGACTGTTTTTCTAGGTATTATTGAGTATTACAACCACAAATTGTAATTGAATACATGTAAGGCAGAGCTGTTTAATGTCATACTGTGGAACATTTGAAGCAGAGCAATGAAGGAAACAAGAATTTGATTTTTAATTCAAAAATGCATTAAAAATGTTATATCACTTTAGGAAACAGCACCTCAGTGACCCACAGTAGGACCACAGGGAGAGCGCCGTCTGAACAATGAACCACCTGATACTTATGGGAAAAGTAAACAGGACCCAGAAGCCACATAATAAGAGAACTAACAATTATAAAAGGTACACCTGGTCTGTGCTGACTTCATGTAAGACTGTGAAAAGGAGTTGTACTTTCAAACTGATCTAAAAATAGATTAAGTTAGAACTTTTTTTTCTATGGCTTTTCAAAATGACTCAGCAGCACCCAAACAGAACTGCACATGAAGAGAAAAAGGGCTCATATTACACTATTTTCTATGTTATAATGTTGGTTCTTCATCACAAACAGACATGGAGTTGTGCTTTGTTTCGTTCACACATGTTTAACACACAAACCCTGCAGATTTAGGCTGTGTTCTTCTCTCAAACAGAAAACACTCTGTTCCACCTTGTGATGTCATGTGGTAATACAGGAAGTGCTCCACTATGTTTTTAAACTCCACACACATACACTAGAATCATTTGGATCATTTTCAGCCCTGGAGTTGCCAATCTCTACTGAACTTAAGTTAAGAAGTAGCTGTTAACTTGAAAACTACCACTACATGACATCATAATGTGGAACAGAGCATTTTGAGTTTTGGAGATGTAGACAGACTAAAGGGATACTCAAAAATGTGTGAATGAAACACAACACAACTCCAGGTCTGTTTTTGAGGAGGTAACAACATTCTAATATGGCTTAAAGCTCATAAGAGTCCATTTTGTGTAATATGGGACCTTTAAAGACTTTAAGTTGCCAAAAAAGTAAAATTGGTTAAGGAAAGTGAAACAACTTTTTTTTGTCAATCATTTTTGTCAATCATTCGTAACAATTCTAAACATTATGGATAGTGAAACATGTCAGTTTCACTATCCATAATGAAACTGACAGTCAAACTTTATCATAATTGTAATCTCAAAGTTCTCTGGGAACTTCATAACTTTGTGGTGGAGCCAAAGAAAAAAAGTGGAAGAGGAAGCCTGTAGTTTATAGCTCAGGCCAACAGTAGGTTAAACCAACAGAGGGGCGGCCCGGGTCCAGCAGCCCCCAGTCCCATACACTGCATTCCTCGCCTTATTTTAGAGCCAAAGGATGAGCTCCCACCCTCCCCCTCTCCCTCCATCTGCAGCTGGAGCTAACATTAGACTAACATGATCATTTTCCAGTCAGCAGAGGAGGTACACCTGGAGAGAGAGACTTCCAGCCCTGGTGTGGAGAGAGCTATGGCTTAAAGAGTGTTATGCAATCCTGATTTTTTAGTTTTCTACCATGTTATAACACTGTTCCCTCCTCAAAAACATGCCTGAAGAGGTTTTAGATGTCATCCATGTTTGAGTATTTTAGCAATCTCTCCTGGGTCCTATTTGGACGTTAATATGTGGTTTTAGCGAACTTAGCGTCTTGGGCTTTTTATTGGATGTAACGGACTATTAACTGGCCAATGTTGGTCTATAATGTTCAGAAAATGTTTGAACTTCTTGGATAAATAACACAATTTGATCAATTCTGCAGTAAGTTAACTGTGTTCTGATGGAAATAAGCCCCTACGCTGATATAGTTAATATGGGATATGCAGATACCATAAGTCAAAGTATCAAAACTGAAAAGCTGGATCTCTAGAGTTTTCTGACAAGCACTGAGATTAGATTTTAATAGAATTCTGTTCAAAATTCACATTTTAAAATGCATCCAGGAGAAATGATAAAAGAAATATGAACTAACAATTACAAAATCACATGTATTTCAGAACATGTCCAAATCTAAATGAAAGGCGTTGCAGTTTTTAATGCAGAATAAGACAGGATATTTTGTTGTTTGTGAGTACGGCAGCCTTTTGCCGTGATTTGCCAATTATGTCCATTCAAGTTCGGTTTGATTTCCCCAGAGAGAGCAGAGTGTAACAGAGCAGAGTGTGTGCGTCATGTGACCCAGTTCTGAAGAGCTGAGATCCTGTGTCCAGCAGCTCTGTTCTTATGTCAGAACAAGACTGTAGCAGACAAGGCCCTGTCACATGCACTTACATCACTACAGACATGTACTCCTGCTGCTGCTGCTGCTACTACTACTGGTACAATAGAACAAGTACTACAAGAGCTGGAGGATTTCAGTACATCCATAAATAAGGGCTGGGCAATATATTTTGGGGGATATTTAATATAGGGATATTTGAAGATTTGTGATAAACCATAATTGGCATGTACACTGCAGCAATCACTAACACTAACACTCAGCGGAGGCTCTGCAGACGCTAAAATCACTAAACTCATAATTTGTGATTTGTGGAGTAAATTAAACAGGCTGAAACAAGCTGAATGCACCACAGTTATGACGTATTATATTTTAGATTTACATTACAAACTTCAAATTCTTTCAAATTGAATTATTGTCGCTATTTTCCCTTAAAAATAAAAAAATATATCTGTATAGTAATTAATTAGCAATACATTGTATTAATACAATTTGTAATTGCATTCCTAGCAGCTCCTATTATTTACCGTAAATTATAAGCACTAAACATGTTTTCAGGAGGCCAGTTTGAAGCTTTACACCACTGCCAACAACAAATGCCATGCCAACAACGCACCGGATTTACTTCCTGGTTCGCGGCCAATAAAAATATAAGTTATAATTACATGCAGACAGCACAGTAGTGTTATTTTGAGAGCTGCTTTTACAATACATCTGTCCTGGTTTGAGACAGGAGACAGACTCTTACATTGTTACGCAAGATTTCATACAGTCCCTTATATCGTGGTACATAAATATTAGACCATATCTATACAGTATATCAGAGTGTTTTCAGTGTGTGATATCACTGGTAAACTTTGGCTGAAAAAGAGCTCTATGAATAAATCTGATTTTGATCTGATATTTCCTTGCTTTGTTTAAGTATAGTAACAATTTGGATGGAGTTAATTTCTTAAACTAAACACAGTAAGTCAAATCCTACATTGTGTTATATTCTCCTACCCTCTCCATTGTTTTCATGTGCTGTATTGCCCTGCACATGCACATAAAAACTGTCAAAACTTTAAGATAAGGTTTGTATTCTTTGGACACCAACATCTAGAAATGTGAAATTTGAACTGAAATACAAACTATCATTTTCTAATCTGACCATGTGGCAGTGTACAGTGATATGAAACAAAAACTATGGAACAGTCCACACTCACCGACCACCATCAGCGTGAACTCAAAGCCCTTCTTCACGGACTTGCGGTGAACCTGATTTGGCAAATTAGCGAAGCCCACATAGCCCGGGGTCTCTGGGTTTGTGAACTGACCCTGCTGCAAATGAGAAACAGGAAGACGACAAGAATTAGAATGGGGTTAGAATGGCAAACATCATCCACGCATATGTCCGTGAACAGCTTCCTTACTTATGAAGAGACTATGAACAATAATTTTATCTAAAGTAACGAAAAATATGTGTATTTTTGAGTGTGATGAACGAACCAGAGCTAAAGAAAAACTAGAACCAGCACAACATAATTTCTGAAGCAGGATTAAATCAGGACAAGAAAGCCGTGTTCACACTTGCTCACACACCACATCAAAGTTGGGACTAAACTGAGACTAAACCAGGAACTAAACCTGGATTTAGAGAGATTATTTTATGTTCTGTAATCAAAATACCAAGTAAAACTATCAATTAGAGTTTTTTGTCATGTGAACCAGTCCTACTTGGACCATGACAAGTGACAGAACCAAAGCAAGATTGGGATGAAACTAGGTGTGAACTAGTGTTGTCACAAATGCAATACTAAGAAATAGGCTCAATACTCCATACCCTTTTCAAATCACATTGATAACTAAAAACCCTCTTTTTTAGACAATAATGAGTGAGAATGTTATAGGTATATAGTATCATTTCTAAATCAGAACTAAATCAAAGGAAATCAGGGACTAAACATGACCTAAAGACTAAACTAATATCAGGACTCGACTGGGACTATAGTATAAGGTCTAAACCAGGACTAAACTAACAGAAATCCAGAACTAACCATGACAAAGACTAAACCAATATAAACAATACCAGGTTTAAACCCTGTCTAATTCAATACTGAACCAGGACCAAATCAGGTCCAAGATCTAAACCAGGACTAAAGGAATACAGGCCTAAAATACCTAAATACTAAACCAAGACAATAATATTAGATCTAAACCTGGTCTAATCCAGGTCTAAACCAGGACTAAACCAGACCCGGCCTAAACCAGATCTAAACCAAAAGGAATACAGGACTAAACTGACCTAAAGTAAAAAACAGCCCTTGAGCTGGACCCACTGGCTCACATGTTTTCCCACAGACACAGAGGGTTTTCTAGTCCTCATGACGACCCATGAGGCTGTACAGACTGAACAGAGCTTATCAGACATTTCCACTCTGTACTTAACTATGCAGCCAGGACTTCAGCAAAGAGCAAACTGCACGCGCCTTTGTATCGCGGTCACCATTGTGTCACTCTGCTAAAGGGCAACTTCAATACAAAGAAATGAAAAACGGAAACTTGAAGGTCCAATATTACACAAAACTGACTTGTAACCTATAGGCCATGTTATAATGTTGTTATCTCATCAAAAACATAGGAGTTGTGTTTAGTTTTATTCACACGTGTTTTGAGTAATCCTGTATCATTAGTCCATCTACATCTCCAAAGATCAAAATGCTCTGTTCCACATTGTGATGTGATGTGATGCTCAGTACAGATTGGCAATTCAAGGGTTGCTATTATCCAAATGATTCTAGTGAAAGTGTATGTAGTTTAAGAAACACAATGGAGCACTTCCTGTATTACCACAGGACATTACAAGGTGGAACAGTGTTTTTTGTTTGATATACATGTAGAATTTGCATGTTAAACGTGTGTGAATGAAACAAAACACAACTCCAGCCATGTTTGTGATGAGGAAACAACATTATACCATAGATCAGAAAACAGTGTAAAATAGGCGCTTTAAAAGCTGTGTGGAGAAGAACCATAAACATAGAAGAAAAGTCCCAGAGGCAAAGACTGTGCAAGCGGGTGACTCTGAGCGGTAATAACTAGCTGTCATGTCTCTTTGTCGAAATTACAGACTGCGCTCTTAAGTGTAGAAATTATTATAATAGTAGTGCTATGCTAATGTTTGATGTACAGCTTAATGTAAAAATATTTATAATTTTAAATGTGCATAACTTTATAAAACGTTGGTATTAAATGAAAACATTGCAGAAATTGCTGTTAAGAATATTGGATGCAGCTTTGAGTAGAATAAAAATCCAAGATGACATTTTATGAAATTTATAACAGGATAAATAAAATAGGTAAATACATGTTAAAAGTCTTCAATAGATTACTTCATGGAGACCAAACCAGACCAAGTTACAGGTCAGATCTGTGGAGAGGCGACCCTGCTCACAGTCAGAATGACTGTTTTTCTAGGTATTTTTGAGCTGTTAAACCACCTGTAATTGAATAAATGTAAGGTAGAGCTGTTTAATGTCATACTGTGGAACATTCCAGGCAGAGCAACAACATATCCATAGAAACAAGTAGGTGATGGACCCCCATCAAAAAGTTACACAGTGCAAAAAAAGTGAATCCATTAATTAATTAATACATAAAGAGAGTACACAAGTGTTATCTATGCATTGTTCTTAGTAAGGAAATATGACACTAATGCAGACTAATGAAAAGATACAATTAGCTATAGTTTTATTGCAGATTGTGAAGTAACAGCTCCATGATCATTGGCTTTTGGGACAAATAAAGTTTTTTACACCTAAAATCAGTAAAACTGATTAGTTATCAGTCTGGAGAATAAATCATCCAGCTGGTAGTCATATTGTGCCATGGGAAACATCTGTAAAAATGTGCAACTCAAAAATATACATTTGACCAACTTTTCAATACAAAAACCTTGCCAAATTAGTTTCAGCAGCATGTAGGCCTCTACTGCAGCACAGCTCTATACAATCAAACAGGAATCTGGAACAACTGCATAACAAGTCTTAATGTAGTAATCTTTTCCTTCGCACTTACCTTTAGTTTTTCGCCCTGAGACATTTCTGTTCCCTTTAGATCTACAAAAAATATACAGACAAAACCCATTAGAGCAGTGTTTCTCAAACTGTGATATGCAAGCTTCTTTAGGTGATACTTGGACACTTCTTCAGTTTGTGGGTTTCTTTAATTTTGCATTTTATCCTCCTTTGGAACTAGGGTTGCCCAAAATATCAAAAATCAGATGCTAATCAATACTAGTATTCTAGTATCAAAACATAATACTAATTTGAACAGCTATCGATACTAAAAAAGTCACATACACAAGGACAGAAATGAACCTTTACTGAATGATCTTGAGCTGTATCAGAACATATGTGGAATTATGGGACCACATGAGACTAGTATACGCCCATGGACCACTGTGGAATCTACCTGGACCACTGAGGCATTACACACATATAAGACCACATGGGAATATATATGAAAGTACTACGATTTAATGTTGAAAATCACATTCTATGGTCTAAATAAAGAGTGTTTTTATTGTCATCGTGGTATCATAATCTATATTGAGTATATCAAATGGTATCAAAATCGAGTTTGAAATTTTAGTATCATGACAATACTATTTAGAACTACAATGCAAAAAATGTAGTCCACTTTTATACCAGATTTAGCACTAGATTAGACCTGGAATAGTCCTATTGTAGTCTTGTTTTAGATCTTGTGGTACTAGTACTCAGAAAGCCAAATATTTTCTTTAATGGTACTTTGTGTGAAAAGTTTAAGTGCCGCTGTATTAGAGAACTGAAAAACAAAAGCCAGGGGAGCAAATGTGGCCAACTTTAGTGAGTGACTGTGAGACAGGAAGTAGACAGTGTGAGAAAACTAGCAACACAAAAAACACCGCAAACTCTTACTCAAAAAAACAAACTGAAAACTTTTACGCACGGTTTTGGAACGTTTTACGCATTTTAACCTCAGCTCTCCATTTGAAACTACCTTATTAAAGTTTAATGATACGCTACAAGTGAATCAATGTGGTGGTAAAGCTTAAATATCGTGTTAGATTTGTTGTAAAACGCAAAATTATAATGCAATTTGTAATTCTATTCGGAAAAGTTACGAAGGAGCTCCTGATATGGCAATTTTATAACGGGATGAGTCGAAATGGGTGTGGACTGAATGATGCTAGAATCATTCATCGCTCATGTTTTGGTTAACTTGTTTAGTAGCTAATTATAAATGATTAAAACACAAATTGCTAATGTTTAAATCAAGCTAAACCGACCGATCTGGCCACTCTCTGTGCCGTGACAAGCCTTTAGCCAAGGACGCGTAAACTTAACGAGCTAATGTTAGCGTGTACGCGTTTCAATGCGGTGGCTAAACAAAAGGCGCAGAGGAATATATGTTTTAAATGCGATTCTTGCGTAAAATGTGCAGATTATTTTACCTTATAGTGGTGGTGGAAAAGAACAGCGGAGAACACGGTCCAGACGAGGCTGAGTTGGCGGCGGAGCACCTCAAAAATTCTTCAGATTCCGCTACAACAGCTTCCTTTGGCTCAGAAGACTACCAAGACCAGAATGCAACGCGAGGGACATACGCTACAAGAGCGGGGAAGTATAAATGATCATGAAAAATAAATAATAAAAGAAATAAATAAAAGAAATAAAAATAAACAAAAAAAAAATGTATTAAGAATAAGGTCACAGATATTTACACATAATATACTACAGACAGAGGTGGGTAAAGAAGCTAAAAACTAAGAGAAACGTCACTACAAAAATTACTCGAGTAGAATACAAAGTAGGAGTTCTAGAAATTACTCAAGTAAGAATAAAAAGTGTTAAAAAAATACTAGTTAAGTAAGAGATAAGAAACACAAATGTTCAAATAATTTAATAGCCTATTGTCAACATAAAGCTTTTGTCTCTTGTAGGCTTACCTACAGTGGGAAGAGTCACCAAAACTATTTCTTCAATAAAAATATTACTCAAGTAGGAGTAAAAGTATGCTGCCAGAAAAATACTTTTTCAAATTTCTTTTAAAAGTTTCTCAGGTGACTGTACCTGAGTAAATCTACCTATGCGAGTACCACCTATGAGTCCAGACAGGATTTCAGGGCTAGCAGTGACTAAAATACCAAAACAGCCAGAACAGAAGGTAGAGAGATTGGCTACAAAAAGGAAAATTTTCACAAGAAACGAGAAGAAACAAATATTCAAAGTTACATTTATAACTGTGGTCTGCATGTAAAATAAGTACTAGTATTTGCACATTAGAGTAACCTTGCCCTGCTTTGGTCCATAGAGGGCGCCCTTTCAGAGTCTTTGAAACGTGATTCAACGTGATTAGTTTGGCTTTTTTGCTAAGTATGTCTAAATAGTAACGTTATCAGTAAATATAACTTTAATATGTGTTTTCTATAAATCAAGCGAATAATAAGTGTGTTTTAGCAGGTCAATTAGAGCCATATACAGTCTATGGTTAGATCTACATTAAGACGTGACTCTTACAGAATATTGGCGTTAACCCCGTATATAATTGTCAAGCAGTGCATTAGGTAGGCTTATATATTTAATCACTTTTCTGTTATATTTAAAGATTTAAACCGTTTCCATGACTACATCAACATAAACCCTACAGTTTGAAAGCCTTGCAGGCGGCTCGTTGGTCTAGGGGTATGATTCTCGCTTTGGGTGCGAGAGGTCCCGGGTTCAAATCCCGGACGAGCCCACCATTTTCTTGCTAAAGTAAATGTCTCTTTATTATTTTCTTTTTTTTATTTCTTTATTAACGTTAATAGAAACAGCTCAAGAAAGAGAGAGAAAAAAAAAGATGAACGCTGCATTTTCTTTAGATTCAGTGTTTGGTTGACCTTCAGTGGATTATATTGGTATTGCACTTCAAAGGCTCCAGTACGAGTATAATAGCCAGTTTAGCCAGTCTAAATATACAGTGGATATTATAAGTAGGGTTGTCAGAAGTATCGAAAATCAGATCCTAATCTATACGAAATTAGTATTGAAACTAGACTAAGCGATCAATACAAAAAGAAGAAAAAAATCACATTCACAGGACGGAAATGAACGAATTCTTGAATAGTTTTAGAATGATCTTGAGCTGTATCAGAACAAGTATAAGAGCACATAGACTAGTATACGCCCATGGACCACTATGGAACCTACAGGACCACTGAGGGATTACACAGATATAAGGCCAAATGGTAATATGAAAGAAAGTTCTATGATTTAATTCTATTGTCTAAATAAAGACAATATGTGCTATCGGAAACAGAGTAGAGTCTATTCCTATGTAAACTGAGTTTGAAATGTTAGTATTTTGACAACATTAGTGGGTATGTTAAAGGACTTCCAGTAATGTTTGCAAATGTACTTTAACCCAAATGATACTATCAAGCTCAGTAATATTGGTCCTAATAGTGACATAAACTAACCATATAAATCCTACAGGGCTCACAGCAGGGGCTTGTCTTCTCTTGTATCTCTGTTCCCCCTCCCTGCTGTCTTTAAGCTCTATCACTGCCACCGGACACCACTACACTCATTATTCCAATAAGCCTCTTAGCAGCATCGCCCTGTCACTTATAATGTGCTCTTATGGGCCTATAAAGCTTCTTCAATATATTTAATAGATCTCCACAGTAGCAACTTAAGACAGTCAAAAAGTACTGCATATGAAAGATGTACTGTTAACTTAGATTAATATTATGTTATTGATATTTGATTACTTTGCTCAAATATTTAACAAAATGCAGTTTGAATGTGTGTTCACAACATACATAAGAAATTTTATCTACCGATGCATTCTCAGATTCCCATACAAGTCATCTTTAAGAAAAGGTTGATAGTTGATAGTCCAGCATACCCATGCATAATGCAAAATGTTGTTGTGTCTTTGGGCAAGACACTCCCCCCACCTTCCATGACAGTGCCTGAACCAAAACACATGGTAGTATTGAGCTTAATTAATCATACTAAAATTTGATTGATTGGTTATTTTATTTCAAGCAAGCGTAACACAAAAGAAATGTCTACACTTTTCAATTTACATAACATATATGTATTATAATAGGCACTGTTCGCTCAAAATGGAAGTAAAAATACGTATTTACTCCCACCCCCATTCAATATTTACAACTAAATGTGGATGCTGTCCTACCACTACAACATATAGATTACCTTGAAGTTATTTTTTAACTTAATTTATAGCGATTACTACCTTGTTATTATTTTATATCTGCTGTTACTTACAACATAGAGAACAGATACAACATATAGGCCTAAGGTAAATAACACAACAATGTTTAGATCATTTCTCCTGCCTTATATTGTATATCAACCATAGACTGTATAATAGAAAATGACCTATGGCATCAACACTACTTTATATTTTGATTTGAACTGATGAATGATGAGCATTGCTTGAGCATTTCTTTTTCTTATTTTTTTTTTTTTTTAGAAATTCACCAAACTGAACTAAACATGTTTTGAGCCCACCCCCATCGCCCCATAACACCCCTTTAACCACATTTAAGTAAGTATCCTCGTGCTTAGCTGGCACCTTTCACTTTCTCAAGCAGCTCTTAATTTACCACAGATGGCATTTTAAATCTTGAGCTGTGGAGGCCCTTTTAAACGCCCTGTGCTAACGCTACTACACGGTAAAAATATGCTGCTGACTGAACTGTATTAGAGGCCCCTGATTGGCTGTAGTGTGGGCCCCCAAGTTTAACTCGCCCTCCTCCCATACAGATCTACCAAAGCATATTCTCCTATCAACGTGTCGGGGTAAAGCTATTAAAACGGCTTTACTTTTGGCTAAGTATCACAAGAATAAGCACAAGATTGAGTGAAATCCCCCATAGCGGTAGCAGCAGTAGCAGTAGTAGGATTTGGGCATAAACTGTGTGCTGAAGGGCCAGTCCAACGTGTCAGGAAACTGGGGTTAGGCTACCAGGAGTTTTTTAAGAAGTCTTACAGCACTTAGAATGTGTTTGAACAGAGCTGAGGATGCAAGAACTGGAGCAAAGAGGAGGAGGAAGGCTAACTTTTATAAACATATTGTACAGTTAATAGTATGGACAGTATTAGAATGGCTAGTATAATCCAGAAAATTTGAAATGACAGATACATATACTTACATGATTTGAGGCAAGGCATAACAGCTGCACAAAGACAAGAATGTGGTGGATCCTCCCCTCGAAAAGTTACATAGTGCACCTTTAAGTTCAAAATGTGAAATGATAAAAATGTCTCCCTCATTGCTCAGGGCTGTCTGGTCCCTGTATGACCAGAGCAGGAGCTGTGTTCACATTGCCGGCAGTAAGTCAGACCTGTTCCCAGTGCATGTTGAACTCTGCCAGGGCTGCCCTTTGTCCTGTCATCTCATCTCTGTTTGCAGATGATGTTGTCCTGATGGCACTGGGGCGGTTTGCAGCAGAGTGTGAAGCAGCTCGGATGAGGATCCGCTCCTCTAAATCCGAGGCCATAGTTCTCGCCCCGAAAAATGTGTCATGTTTTTCTGATTTACTGGTCAGTCTGCGTTCCTACCCTCACCTGTAGTCATGAGCTTTGGGTAATGACCGAAAGGACAAGATTGCGGATACAAGCGGTCGAAATGAGTTTCCTCCGCAGAGTGGCTGGGCGCTCCCTTAGAGATAGGGTGAGGAGCTCAGTCACACGGGAGGAGCTCGGAGTAGAGCCACTGCAGCTGAGGGGAGGGCACATCTGTTCTGATGTCTCCTGGATGCCTTCCTGGAGAAGTGTTCATGTCCCACCAGGAGGAGGCCCCAGGGAAGACCCAGGACACACTGGAGGGACTATGGCTGCGTCTCAATTCTACCCCTTAGCCCTCTGTCTTAGCCCTACCCCTCTGTTGTGCGCGTTCACGAGAGACAGAGGGGTGTCCCAATACTCTTTTCTGTAAGTGCGAGGGCTAAGTGGAAGGGCTATGATACCCCTCTGCGCAAAGCGTTTTCAGATGCACACTTTGCGCAAAGGGGTAGGCGTGGCTTAACGCAAGTCGGAGCAAAAACCAACACGGAAATCGGGAAGTGTCGGCAATCGGGAAGAAATTGGACAAATGTGAGTATTTGCACTCAAGAACCTCATAAAAAGTTGTATAAAACTGTAGTAACTTTTGAAAAGTTGTAGGTATACTCATGGCGCCTGCATTTACGCTTTCTGACATATACGGCTTATCGTAACATGCCCGGTTAGAACTATACCCTTGTTACGGTAGAATGTGTAAAGTATTACGAACATGCATGGCCTAAAAGAACTATATACGCATATATGTTAGACTAGAATGTGTCAAATATATCGCTGTATTTCGCCTCGTAACTCGTCTCATGCGCGTTTAGAACTATACACGTTACGGTAGAATGTGTAAAGTATTACGAACATGCATGGCCTAAAATATTATTGTTTCGTTTCGCCTTGTAAATTATCCCCTATTTAATGACATGTTATTAATCACATTTGTATTTCTTGTAGGAGGCTGGACTTGTTGGAGTTGTGTCAGCCCAACAAGCTTCAAAAAAGTGGGAGAATTTGAAAATAAAATATAAGGTATATTACATTCTATAATATTTGTAGGTACCAGAACAACTATATATGTTTATGACTATGTATTAATTTTGTTTTTTTTTTTGTGTGTACCAGGCATCCTCTACAACTCCGTCCACCTCTGCAGCATTTTAATTTTGTGTTACAGTTGATTAAAATTTGATTTACATATGTTGTACAGAGTATAGTAATTTAAAAAAAATAAAAAATTAAAAAAACATTTGACTTTTTGCAAAGTTCATTTAAAACAAACTCAAAAGGAGCACAATACTTCAAAACTTTAAAAATAATGTCATATTGTTGCGACTGCAAAGGGGTGTCCCATTTCTAAGGGTTAAAACACACCCCTTTGCCTTACCCCTCTGTTTAAAGACAGAGGGGTAGGGCTAAGGGGTAGGGCTAAGACAAAGACAGAGGGCTAAGGGGGAGAATTGGGATTGGGCCTATGTCTCTCTGCTGGCCTGGGAACGCTTGGGGTCCCCCAGGAGGAACTGGAGGAAGTGTCTGGGGTGAGGGAAGTCAGAGAGTCCATGCTCAGACTGCTGCCTCCACGACCTGGCCCCGGATGGCTATCCAGATGGCTGGATGGATTTATCCCTCAATTTATTTTATATCTGATGACAAAATCCAAGCAATATTAAAGCAATCCATCAGAAATGAACTAAACATGCCTGTAAATGTTGAGATTCAAATATTGCACAAAAGGTGAATGGACTGTAAGAAGAGCAGAAATTAAATGCTTATTAATAATTATATAATCTACACAACAAAAAACATTACAATTGTACCCATTTTCATTATATTTTCCCATGTGCACTGTCAGCTCCTCTGTTCCTTCTTCACACACTCTATACACACACATATTTGACCCCACAGCCCTCTGCCCTCTGCTGTTACCTGTTGTGTTGTTTTGTGGTGTGTGCAGGTCTATAATCCATGTGAGTGCACAGAAGACACTTTTGACAGAAGCAGAGGAGACGTCCTGAGGAGAGGCTGTATCTGTGAGCACGCGGATAACAGGATTACAGCGGCCATTTTGGACCACTGGCACTTCCTCTGTCTTCTCCGGAGAGTTCAGACGATGCCCTTTCACTCAAAGTACAAAAAGAGTTTAGGCTTTGGACAGAACAAGAGACAACAAATAAAAGTAAAAATGGTAAAAGTGTTTTATAGATGAGACAGTAAAGGATTTATTAACTTTTCTAACTTCATAATCAAAGTCAAAAGTATACAAAATCAGATACTAATCAATACTGAAACTAGTACTGAAACTAAATACACATTTGAGTAGTAGTAAAAAAAAAATTTTGAGCTGCATCAGAACAAGTATAAGAGCACATAGACTAGTATACGCCCATGGACCACTGTGGAACCTACAGGACCACTGAGGATTACACACATATAAGACCACATAGAAATATAAAAGAAAGTACTACGATTTATTGTTGAAAATCACGTTCTATTGTCTACATAAAGAGTGTTTTTTTATCATTGTGGTATCGGAATCGGTACTGAGTATCAAGTTTGTTATTTAGTATCAGTATCAGAATCAAGTTTAAAATTATTTTACAACGGTTACAACACTAGTTATGAAACCTATGAAGAAGTGATGAACAGTCTTAGTGCATCACTTTGAGACCCTTCTCCAGATCTCCAGTTTTGGTCAGGAGTTAACTTTTCACACGAAGTACAACCCAAGATAAAAATTAGTCTTTCAGAGTAACACCACATCTAAATACTACTAGTATATGAGGCATAAAATAGGGTTAAACATGGTATAAATTGAGACAAAAACATAGAGAAGATAGTTCTAAAATAATGATTAAACCAAAGAAGGCCATAAACATGGATATAAATAACAGCAGTGGTACACATACCTCAGTTTGAGAAACCCTGCTATAGAAGATTATCCCAGTTAAACTAGGTGGATGTTTGAGTACACGTTTACAATATTATTCATAACCATTGCTTTTTGCATGTCAACATTTTATACACATAATTCTACACATAACATTTTACAATATTGACAAGCCTCTCAAAGTGGAGCTATTCTCTTATCATTATTCATTCACTCCACACTCTGAGGTTGACACTGCCACTGGGGCACAGGACAAAAGTGAGTTTGCCAATCTGTGCAACTGACCTCTCCGATCACCACCAATAACTCATGCATCAAACTCACACTTGCTCAAGGACACACCAACAGCATGCAGAGGTTGGAGCTAGGATCAAACCCCTTTAGATTGGTGGGCTTGACAATGACAGAAATGTTTATGCCTTTTCAGAAGATGGTCTCATCCGACATAATTACGTAACCATGTGAATTTTACAAAATAACACAATAAAGGCACACAAAAGTTGAAGCAGCAAAATATGTCTTAAGGTGGAAAGTAACAGATCCACCTTAAAGTCCCATAAGGGGCTTTTCACAGTGCAGAGGTAGACAGAGGTGGACCGAGCAGCACATATCAGCGCTGTGCCATAGAGGAGGGCTTTATTCTATTTACCCCTCACAATCGCACACTCCGCAGGGCTCCTCAAACACCGGATCAGCTCACACAAAGGATCCAGCGGGGCTCACAGAGATGATAAACCAGCCTCAGACCTGGGCTTAGGCTCAGGGTGCTGGGGTGGTCCGGAGGCAGGGTCCCATGGATGGCTGTTATCTCCAGAGCTCACACTGGAGACCATACCTTCACACGGAGAGGATGATTAAACACAGAGAAGACAGGGCCATGACAAAAACAAAAGCAAGATTACATTAAAGAGGAGAAAGAGATTTTTGGTTGATATCACATTCCCATAAGGGAGCAGGGGACATTGGGTACATTTATATAGCAAGAAAAAACTAAAATAAGTTATTTAGGGTTGTCAAAAGTATTGAAAAATCAGATACTAATCTATATAGCTTGAGAATGATTTTGATCAGAACAAGTATAAGAGCACATAGACTAGTATACGCACATGGACCACTATGGAACCTACAGGACCACTGAGGATTACACAGATATAAGACCACATGGTAAAAGAAAACAAAGTACTATGAGTTAAATTGAAAATTACATTATTACAATATTGTCTAGTGTTTTTATTATCATCATGGTATCAGAATCAGTATTGAGTATCGAGTTTATGCCTATTGAAATCGAGGTTACATGCACAAACGAAATATCGATTATCAAAACCCCTCATGTCTCAGTTAATCAATGGATGTTTAACTCTTTAGAGGACAAATCAGATTACTCACATCCCATGTAGCTGTTCACATGGCATTTCAATAATCTGATCACTCCAGGTCAGAAATCAGACAATGATTTTTCATTTGCATGTAAATGTATATGTATTTCTCTATATCAGTTATGTAATACTGTCAAGTCAATCAGTATGTGGCTGGAGTGTGTTAACTAAAATACAGCAATATGTTTCCTTTCTCATTTCATCTTTCATTCATCTAAAAGAAGATCAACAAACCACTAAGTCATCACATGGCACAGGACGGCTGCAATAAAGGCTTTTACCTCAAAAGACTAATTTTTCTTTGTGGTAATGGGCATAACATACGTGAAAAATGCTTCAAATTTGACCAAAGAGGAGATGAGATAATAGAATAAACAGTACGCGTAAATAAATTATTAAATGGCTATTATTTTATTCCTAAAGTCGACAATGATGAATAGTGAATGAACAAAATAATACATGTTTATTCTATGAAGGGTATTTGTTAGTATTCAGGGGCGTTATAATACTGTCCATACACAATGCACATGTTTGGAGTCTTATCGTCTTTAAGTGACTTTTACTGAAGGGATTACCGTGTCACTCTCTTTGCCATTGGCTCTCCTCGCGCCTCAGCTCCATCCAAAAGGCTCCTCGTGCTCTATGAATGCCACTCACGCGCGGCACCTTTGCCCACTCCCAGGCTTGATAAAATAACGCTTGAGAGAGAGAAACAAAACAGAGAATCAACTTTGCGCGTAAAGTTCTTAGTGCGTAATTTGGTCTTTACGCACAAAGCCTCCATGGAGTTCTGACAGCAGTGTGGAAAAGGGGGTGTGATTTACGCAATGGCCAAACCTCTGGATCACATCAAGAGACCCATGAACGCCTTCATGGTCTGGTCCCGGGGTCAGAGGAGGAAGATAGCGCAGGAGGACCCCAAAATGCACAACTCAGAGATCAGTAAGCGGCTCGGCGCGGAGTGGAAGCGGCTGTGCGATGCGGAGAAGCGGCCGTACATCGATGAAGCGAAGCGACTGCGCGTCCAGCACATGAAAGAGCACCCGGACTACAAGTACAGACCGCGGCGTAAAGCGAAGAGCGCGCGGAGAGAGCGCTACCTGTTCTCCATCCCAGGGCTGCTCGGGGACGCGCCCGCGGCTCTGCTCGGGGACGCGCCTGTGGACTCGTTTCTGACGGCGGGGGAAAAAGCGCGAAGTCTGCTGGGACCGCGATCTGCGTCCCTTCTGGAGCAGAATGTGGGTAAAGATAATCGACTTTACAATGACTTAATCAATACGAGGCGTGTTTCTGTCAGGACAACTTTTGGTTTACTAAGTTATAGGCTGTGCGTAAGATAAGATAAGATAAGATAAGACTTTATTGATCTCACAGAGGAGAAATTCACTTGTGACAGAAGCTCACAGTCAGGGGACAGTATAGTGCAAAAAGTTGTGAAAAATTGTGCAAACACTGTGTAACTAACTGTGTAACTAACTCACTGACACACACGATCCATAAATAAGCGATGTAATGAGTTTTTGTTCAGTTAGTTAAATCTTTACGTCTTTGAAGTAGCCATGACATGGCATAGGCCTATTTTATCTTAAGCAATTAAACCTCGATGAGCACACCACCAATATTCTCACAGTGTATTAGATACCCATTTGTTTTGACAGACTGATAAAAAGTCACATCTTCACCATCCTCAGCCAGTTTTCCAGCACTGTGCACGTGCTCCAGACAGGGCAGCTTTGGTCATTACTCACCTGAGCTTCTTCTAACACCTCAACTTGTAGGAAAAAGGGACAAGTTGTTGATTCTAGAGGGATGGACTTGGGAAATGCAATTGTTCTGCAATAACATCATATATATATATTTTATTTTCCTCAAATCTAACAGAGAACCCAGAGAGATTGGATTCTCATGGGTTGAGGACCTTTTCCCATTCAAATAATATATTGAGTTTTGAATTGCTAATCACTATGGCAATGGTCCTAATTTGATCAATTTGACAAAATATTACAACCTTGAAAGCCAGTGCACTCAAAATCTTTTGATTTATGAAAAATAAATTACCATGTTTTCAGGAGACATTCTCTAAAATAAATAAAAATAAATAAATAATAAATAAATAAATAAATAGCTGCACAGGACAACCAGAAATGGGACTGGTGGTCATCTAATTTAACTAATGAGACTGTAATTAAATATTTTCTCCTTTCTTCTCCACAGCTGCTGATGGGTCACTTCAGCCCCAGCCCGCTCCCCTTCAGTGCATTCGGACTCCACTCTCACCACTACCCCCCTCCTCAGGCCCATAGTAGCCCTCTGGGAGCCTGTCCTGGGGCCCACAGTGCTGGATACATGGTCCCCTGCGGATGTGCCCCTCCGTGGGCCTCTCTGCAGCCTCAGGTGGCCTACATCCTGTTCCCCGGACCAGGAGGGGGCGCTAAAGGACTGGAGGGGTACGGACCATCCACCACTGTGTGATAAGAGGACATGTATTAGATCTGTAAACCCAAGACAACTGGATTATAAACAAAGCTCCAAGGAAGGACAATCTGCTGTCTTTACCTGGTATGAGAAACCTTACAATTAAAGGTCCTATATTACGTAAAAAATTAACTCTTGTGAGCTTTTAGTCATGTTAGAATGTTGTTACCTCCTCAAAAACAGACCTGGAGTTGTGTTTTGTTTCATTCACACATGTTTGAGTAATCCTGCATTATTATTCTGTCTACATCTCCAAAGCTCAAAATGCTCTGTTCCACCTTGTGATGTCATGAAGCGGTAATTTTCAAGTTAACAGCTACATTTTACCTTTTGTTCATTAGAGATTGGCAATTCTAGGGATAAAATCATCCAAATGATTTTAGTGAAGGTGTGTGGAGTTTAAAAACAACACAGAATACAGTGTTTTCCCATTGAAAGAAGAACTCAGCCTAAATATTCAGGGTTTTATGTGAATGAAACAAAACAAAACTCCAGGTATGTTTGTGATGAGCAAACAACGTTATAACATAGATCAGAAAATAGAGTAATATGGGCCCTTTACTGTCAGAAATCCATGGATACAGAGCAAGGAAGTAGAGAGAGTAATTGTAGTCCATAAGTCATCATAATTTTTACCAATATATTTATGTACAACAAACTGTATTGTAGTAACTTATTCATTTGTACAGTAATTGTCAACATTTCTGACTAATTGGGCTAATCCTCCAGTTAGATACTGTACTCCTACCTCAAACTCCTACCTGCAGCCGGTCACCCATTACTCATGATTGGGCAATTACTCAACTTTGATTCTCAAACTCATCAATTTTTTATTTTTTTTATGTGAATTGTCATCAAAATGAGTAGAAATGAAGACAATGCAGTATTCCTGTATTCTATAAACGACGATTATCCAATTTATTCTGACAATTATTTAAGGTATTTTTAATGTGTTTTGATATTGTGTACAGACTTTAAACTTGTTGAGATGTATTATGTGTCCGCAGTGTATTCAAGATAAAGGGGCACTATGTAACTTTTCTGGTGGAGAGTCTGCCATTTGCTTTTACCTGGAATATTCCACAGTATGGCATTACTCTAATGTATCTTACATTTATTCAATTACAGTTTTTTTCCCACTCAAAAATATCTTTAACACAGGCATTTTGAGTGAGCCCCTCCCCAGATTTGCCTACTGTCGTCACCTATCACTGTGGAACATTCTAGGAAATCAATAACTGGGTTGCCCCGGAGACACTGAAGGTTTAAATTCAAAAGAAAAAATTTGGGGACAATAAAGTGTACCTTAACCTTTAACAATGTTGTTTTTAAAGGTGCATTGTGTCACTTTTCTGGTGGAGAGTCCGTCAAACACTTTTCTCCATGGAGATGTTATTACTTTGTCTGGAATGTGTCACAGTATGATATTAAACCTTTCTATCTTCATGGAGACCAAACCAGACCAAGTTATAGGTCAGATCTGTGGAGAGGCGACCCCGCTCACAGTCAGAATGTCTGTTTGTCTAGGTATTTTTGAGCTGTAAAACCACCTGTAATTGAGTAAATGTAAGGTAGAGCTGTTTGGTGTCATACTGTGGAAAATTCCAGGCAGAGCAATGACATCTCCATAGAAACAAGCAGGTGACGGACCCTCCACTAGAAAAGTTACACAATGCACCTTTAACAATGCTGTTTTTAAATAAACAGATTAAAAAAAAATGTCTCAAAAAACACACAGACACAATAAGCGGAACAGAAACTCCTGAAATGGTGACGTTGAATAAGTCCTCTCATATTTGAATCCAAACGTTGATAAGAGCAGAACTGAACCTGGTGATGTTGACAAAATGATAACTCAGATTATGAATCACACACAGTAACAGCCCTGTTTGTTTCACTGACTCACAGCTGCACTCAAATTTTCAAGTCACTACGCACTAAAATGGAGGAGTCGGGTTATAATGATTTTAAATTGATCTTAATGGACAAAAAGACAACATTATAACAGAACAGAAAACAGCATAATATGGGCCCTTTAAAATTCTCAAGTTATTATATATTTAGTGCAAAAAAACTGGTAAATGTGATGTGACAAGTGGAAAAAATGTCAACAAAATGTGAGGCCTGATGAGAAACTTACGAGTATTAGGATAACACACACCAACAGTAATGAATTTTTAAAAACACATGCGTAATATAGTTGAAAAAAAATTCATCACACCTCTTTTTCAATCCGTCACTACCTGCCCTGCCCCTTTAAGTCAGTACCACTCTCCCCTATCACCTCCGCCACACCTTTTCTACAGTTAAACCAGGACACCACCCAACCACTCCATCACTCACATCTACTCTCCGCACCCCCTCTGGCACTGCTCCTGTCCACCTTTTTGTCTTCTCACCTGTCCTCCGCACCTGTCCACCTTCCATGGCCCCCTCTATACTGCAGAACGGAGGCTTCCTGCTGGGCTTGTTGGGGTCTTGTCTCCTGATCGCGGCCACAGCTATGAGCAAATGGAGCGTGAAGGATAGACAGGGAGCTCTTCTGACCTCTGTCTACACGTACAGGGGTCTGTGGCAGGACTGCGAGACCACCACGGCGGGCATGACTGAGTGCAGGCCTCTCTATGGGCTCCTGGGGTTTTCAGGTGAGGAGGGGGGACGGGAAAGGTGATGGTGGTATTGCTGGGTTTCAAATGGCATCACAACATTCTCTAGGCCGATATACAGATAGAATACAGATGAGGTGCAGCTAGAATATTGTTAAAATGCAGATTTCTGCTGTAATACAGTGAGTTCTTAGGTCTAGTCACCAGGCCTGTCGACAGGAATTTGGGAGCCCAGCCCAGCTCCCTTTTAACAACAACGGTCCGATACAGCGACCACATCACTGCAGACGCTGCACCGATCCGTCTGTCAATCTCACACTCTTTTGAATGGGGAAAGGTCGTCTATGGGTCCTTGCAAAGTCCTTCAAATCAAGTAGGAAATGTTTGAGGAAAGACTGAGGAAAGTTATGTACATGGGAGTTAAGGGGGTAGCAGAATAATGTGATTAAACAGATTTTTTAAATTTAAGAATAAGATACTGGTAATGCTCACCTGGGTCACAGTTTAAGCTACATTGTGTAACTTTTCTGGTGGAGGGTACGCCACGTTTTTTGTCTTTAGGGAGATGTTATTTGCTTTGCTTTGCTTGGTATGTTCCACAGTATGGCATTAAAAGTCTATTCAGCTTTTGTTTCAATAGAGGAGATTTTATTGTTCAGAAATGCCTTTTAAGAAGCCAAGGCAAGTTTTATTTGTATAGCACAATTTGTACAAAGTGCTAAGTGTAATTCAAAGTGCTTTACAGAATACGAAAAAAATCACAATACAAACAATTAAAAACATAAATAATCATCGTAAAATTAAAAAAGAGAAAGAGACAAGAAACATGCATACTTCTGTGAGCTGGCCCGCCTCTCCACTGAACTGATCTGTAACTTGGCCTGCTTGTCTCCATGGAGATTGATAAGTTTAATGCCTTGCTATGAAACATTCCAGACTAAACCGTTAAGTACATCTACATGGAGGCTAGCATGTGGCATACCCTCCCCAAGAAAAGTTACTCAGTACACCTTTAAGTAATATGTAAAACAGGAGCTCATCAAGGTCCTTAGAGGGCAGATATTTAATCGTCAAAAAAACAAGAAAGTAAATTGAAACTTTCTATCTGATAAATAGAATTGTTTGCCATCTGAACTATATTGCCAAAAGTATTCACTCACCTGCCTTGACTCGCATATGAACTTAAGTGACATCCCATTCTTAATCCATAGGGTTTAATATGACGTCGGTTCACCCTTTGCAGCTGTAACAGCATCAACTCTTCTGGGAAACAAGGTTTAGGAGTGTGTTTATGGGAATTTTTGAACACTCTTCCAGAAGCGCATTTGTGAGGTCACAGTGAGTGAGGTCTCTGCTCTAATTCATCTCAAAGGTGTTTTATCGGTTTGAGGTCAGGACTCTGTGCAGGCCAGTCAAGTTCATCCACACCAAACTCTCTCATTCATGTCTTTATGGACGTTGCTTAGTGCACTGGTGCACAGTCATGTTGAAGAGGAAGGGGCCATCTCCAAACTGTTCCCACAAAGTTGGGATCATGGAACTGTCCAAAATCTGTTGGTATGTTGAAGCATTCAGAGTTCCTTTCACTGGAACTAAGGGTCCAAGCCCAGCTCCTGAAAAACAAACCCACACCATAATCCCCCCTCCACCAAACTTTACACTTGGCACAATGCAGTCAGACAAGTACCGTTCTCCTGGCAACCGCCAAACCCAGACTCGTCTATCAGATTGCCAGATGGAGAAGTGTGATTCGTCACTCCAGAGAATGCGTCCCCACTGCTCTAGAGTCCAGTGGCGTCGTGCTTTACACCACTGCATCAGACGCTTTACATTGCACTTGGTGATGTATGGCTTGGATGCAGCTGCTCGGCCATGGAAACCCATTCCATGAAGCTCTCTACGCACTGTTCTTGAGCTAATCTGAAGTCCACATGAAGTTTGGAGGTCTGTAGTGATTGACTTTACAGAAAGTTGGCGACCTCTGTGCCCTATGCACCTCAGCATCCACTGACACCGCCCCGTCAGTTTACGTGGCCTACCACTTAGTGGCTGAGTTGCTGTCGTTCCCAATCGCTTCCACTTTGTTATAGTGGAAGCGATTTGCTATATTTGGCAATATAGTGTATTTTGGCTTGGTAAATATCTGAGGTCTCATTTAGAAAACTTGACTTTACATGGAATTCTTACTAGAAGTGTACATAGGGACGAAATCCAAACTTCCACAAACTTACACAATTCCACAAACTTCCACAAACTTCCATAAACTTCCACAACCTTCCACAACCTTCCATAAACTTCCACAAACTTCCACAGACTTGTTCACTTTTCGTCTCTCTGAGCTCAGATGCCTTATGTGCCTAACTTAACTTGAACATTACGTACATGAAATTTTAGTTTGTACACACGCTTTAACAATGAGAAGTACAAATGAGATGCACAGGAACAGGAACATTTTGGCTTGAGATTCCTACCAAAACAAACAAATAATAAAAAAATAATCTAAATCTTGAGAGAAAAGCTGAATACAAATATTACCGTATACAAATTTAAACAAAATTGTCTGAAATGTAAAATGGACAATTTGCTTTTCCTTCTCATTGTTGCCAAAATATACATATGAAATTCATTTTAGAATTTGGGGACATTTATTTACAGAATTACAATATTGTAATTAAAATATTATTTTTGTAACTAGGTAGAAAATAACCTCGGCAGATAAGAAAACTGGAAATATGATGTAATTTCCGTCTGTTATTTATTGTGCGTTATATATTCCATACATAAAGAAAACACTAAGGCTCGGTTCACCCATTTCTACTGTAATTCTCGGCTGATTTCTGCTTGATTATTCTTGTGGTGTGTGTTTACCTTTATTACCCATAATGCACTTGAGCTCACTTATCAAACCAGAACAAACAGTAGAACTGACCTGTACTCTAATACAGCTAATTTAATATACACCTATGCCACAAAGAGGAGGAGGCGAGTCTGACCTGATGTTGCCTACCACTATTTAATTCTGAATATTAAAAAATGAGAACTGCCATATCGATTAACAATTTAGAACAAAATATTATATCTTTTGAATGAAAAAAGTCCTCAAAATGTCACCCTTTGTTGAGTCAGTCCTTGAAAAATAATTAAATCATTTAAATCATCATCTAAAACTTGGTGATATTAATTTGTATTTATTAGCTTTTTTCCACTAGTAGACGGCTGATGTGAAACCTACTGTATTTACACCTGATTGATACTTTGCAACTGTGATGCTAACTGTAGGCACTGCTCTGTCAGAAGCTCTGCTACTCAAATTAGACATTAATCTGTTTTGTTTTAACACAGTCTAATCAGAAAGAAGTGATCTAGCTGGAACAGGGGAATTGATTTTGTGCAGTTAAACAAGTCCCCCTTAAATAAAATGACAGACACAAGCATTAGCCAACAGTTTTTCATTCAGTCTCACCTTTTTGTTGAAAATCAAACACGCTCCTGAAAATGTGCCGTTTAAATCCATTTTGTAGTTTTTCTTGAGTTTTTGAAAACTTATCAGGCTGTGTTTGTTAGTGTATGCATTATCACCATGGTAACTGCTGAACATTTCGCCATAGGCATGCAGGCAGAACACCTTCAGCGTGATGTTACTGCAAAGTATCAACAGTTAAGCTTGTTTGTACTTGTATTTATATATTATCAGACCTTTTTTAATCTGCTCAAACTAAAATGATAAAGGATTATGTTATGACTCATTTTCCTCGAACGATAAATTTCTGCTGCATTAGAAATGACTTCAGTACAACTTTGGCTACTCTCTCCACCTCTACAAACACCAACAGATTCAGACCTCTGTCTGACCCTTAGGCCACGTCTCATTTCTCTTTCCTCGCCTCCTTCTTCTTGATTCCTCTCCAGGATTCTGCAGGAAATGGGTGAGACCGATAATCTGACGCCTGCTCCTAAAGCCTCCCTCATGTTTACTCCTTCACTCCGGACTTTACTCTTTATATGACACTTTTGATTGACAGCTGAAAAAGGAGGATCGAGGAGAGGAATAAAGGAGAAGGAAGCGAGGAAAGAGAATTGAGACGCGGCCGTAGACTGTATAATGGACTGACCTGTGTCTTGCGCCCCCTGCAGGCTCATTCCAGGCGGTGCGGGCCCTGATGATCGTGGGGGTGGTATTGAGCACGCTGGGTACGGTGCTGTCCATCTTCTCTCTGCAGTGTCTGACCATGAACAAGATGGAGGACAGCTCTAAGGCCAAGATGAGCCTCACTGCTGGCCTCATGTTCATCACCGCTGGTAACAAAAAATAACATAAATAAAAAGGTCCTCCTTGTGTAACTTTTCTGGTAGAGGGTCACCTTTAGACTAGAGGATAACTTGTTGAGATCTTGAGTCAAGTGCACTGTCCACCTCCTGCTTGTCTTGAGATAACATGCCTTTTCCAAGAAGGTTCCGCAATATGGCATTGAATTTATCTTGCATTCATTCAGTTACAGATGTTTTTGTTGCTCAGAACACCCTTTAAACATTGATTACTGTGAGAGAGGCTGCCTCTCCACAGATCTAACCTGTAACTTGGCCTAGTAGCGTCACCTGCTGTGTCCATGGAGATGCTAAATGCCATACTGAGGAACATTCCAGACCAATAAATAACAGACAAGCAGGTGCAGTACCCTTCACTAGAAAAGTTACATAGTACAGCTTTAAATATACCAAATGAAAATGTGTTTGTTTCATTGCCATCACCTTATTTTTTATTTGTTATATGGTTTTTCAAGAATTTCAGGTTTTTTTTTATGTTTTATTCACAATTGCAATTTCTCTTCAACTTTTATCTCAGTTCCAAACATATATATTTGTGTGTAATTATGTTTTGCACGCTGTAAAAGATAATTGAACAAAATTACACTCTATATTACCTATATCTATAACACAGCTATAATAAAATGATATTAAATTCCATGTTTACTCCTCAGGTATCTGCGGCATTGCTGGAGCGTCTGTCTATGCAAACCAGATCGTGTACAGTTTCCAAAGTTCAGTCAACACCAACTACAACAACAACTACAACAACTTTGGACAGGAAGGATTCGGAGGAGGGATGGGCGTGGCCGCTGGAGTACCAAAGTAAGCTATATTCATTATGTTCAATTGTCTGAGACAGTAAAATCCACGCAAACTTATCTAGAGTTTAAATGTAGTGTAACAATGAGCTGTAATCACTGTATATATATTTATACAGTGGCTATAATAAGGAACTACAGATATCGTTGCCATGGTAACCTATAGTAAAGAATGTCCAGTTGCAGCAGACATATACAAACCTTTAGGGAGCTGGACTTTTTCATTATGGCTTTCCCTTTAATATTTTGATAATTGGGCTTTTTTGTACTTTATGTAATGCCCATGTTCTACCAAACTATAATGTGAACAAATCTTTAGGTAATAAATGATTCTTTTATAGTAATAGGCATGAAGTAAACAGAATAATTATCAATGGTTGTGTTCATTTGATATACTGACACACAAACAGTTCAGTTTTCTGGTAAAATTCTGATAAAAACTGTCCTGACAGAGACACGTTTCATTTCCTGCATTATTAGGACCACAAATATACCATTATATGTCTATTTAAAAACTCAAATCAGTGAATTTTCTTGCCCTCTTTTTACATTATTTTCAATCAGAATGTTGCTCTTGCTTCACTCACAAGATGGCTGCTGCATTTACCATAGCAACAGAACCCATGTTGTATCTAGGCCTCATAGTACATCATTATAGTGTAACTTGTGTACCTGTGTCTGCTGCAGTTACACGTTTGGCCCCGCCCTCTTCGTGGCATGGATCGGGGGAGGGGTCCTGCTGATCGGAGGAGTTCTCAAGTCTTTGGCCTTTAAGGAGATGGTGAAAGATGAGAAACCAAAGTGAGATTATATGGCACTTCAGCTTGGTCTAAGCATAAACAATACAAAATATGACAGTGCATAAAAATAGATGCCACTTACATGTAAAGAGATTGTTAATTGAATCGTTTCTGCTGCAGGTATCCAGGGGTGGTGTACAAACCTCAGTCTCACGCCAAAGGAGAGGACCACCCACTAGAGGGGGCCAAACACTTTGTGTAATTTTACATTTTTTAAATGCTTTTGCCTTGATAAATGTGTTTGTATAATGTCTATGCTGCATTTTATACTGTATTTAGAAATGTCCCATTATAAAAAATGTGATTAAGTGATTCATAATATTGATACTTTCTAGCTGATATCAACAACATTCCCTAGTGGTGTGATGCTACCTGTAGGCACTGCTCTGTCTGAGGCTCTGTTACTCAAGTTAGACTTGAGTTTATTTTAACACAATCTGACCAGAAAGAGCTGAGTTAGCTGGAACTACAACAGGTGATCTGATTTATGCTGCTTAAAAAGTCCTTCACATTTAACATTATAGTCACAAGCCATCTTAAATCCATTTTGTATTTTTTCTTGAGTTTCAGACCATTTTAAAATTTATTTGGCAATGTTTGCCAATATGTGTAGTGTGTCTCTGTGGTAACTGGTGAACATTCTGCCAATACACACACACATAGAACACCCCCAGCATGATGTCACTGCAAAGTATCAATAATTCTAATTTTCTCATTATATCTTTATTACACTGTTGACTCACTGTGTGTCAAGCCTGTGTATCATGACATTAAATTACCATTGTATACATGTATTGATCTGTAATCTCCCCTTTGTGGGATGCATAATGGGCTTCTTATCTATGAGACAGTTTTATCTGACCATTTTGTGACTTCCATTTCTACTAAATTGTTATTATGACTCTCTACAAATGTTGGATTAAAAGAATTTTTCACAAAACGTATTACTTGCCTGAAAAATGCATTTTAAAGTCTTATTTAAAGAGCCCATATTACACTATTTTCTGATCTATGTTATAGTAATGCTGTTTCCTCATCAGTTCTGTTGAGAGAACTGAGAGAGTAGGAAATTCCAGAGATGAAATGATACAAATGAATCTACTGAGGATGTATCGAGTTTAAACTTTTGTTTTCTACTGAACAAAAAGGTAAACGGTAGTTTAATTAGATTAATGACATCACAAGGCGGGACAGAGTGTTTTCCGTTTGAGAGAACTCACCCCAAATATACAGGGTTTGTGTGTGAATTAGACAAAACACAACTCTGGGAATGTTTCTGATGAGGAAACAACATTATAACATAGATGACAAAATAGTGTGATATGGGCCTTTTAACTGAATTAGTTTAAACTTCAGCATTCTCTCCACTAGATGTCACTAGAACCATAACTTTACAACATGAACATCTCTTCTCTCCATTCTTTTTCTAATTAAAAAGACAAAAAAAACAACAAGATTACATTTGTTGGTTTTTATTGTTGCATATTTCATCCCTTTACAAACCAAACAGATAGAGTTCCTTTATAGATCACAGTCTCTGTACGAGGCCTCCAACATCAGACGTCACATGCCAGAGCCCTGGTTTACTGCGACCTCTTCACTACGGCAGGCTCCCAAAGGACGGCTTCTACAGAGGAACACCACCTCTCCAGTCTGACTACAAATCACACAATGCCGAGCCATATAAAAAATAATTATACAAGAATATTAGACGTACAGGACAAGGGAAAGATCCAAAAAGAAAGAAATCAATGCTTACCGTAATACAAAACAGTTAGTGCTAGATAGTCAGGTCTGGAGGGATGTGATTACTATGGCAACCAGAGCTACGCAAAGTGTTAGCTACTGTTGCTATGAACAGGCCTAAAATGTTATACATTTATTTTATGGTGTGAAATTAGTTCTTTTAAATCTGACATCCTTTTAACTCTTTGTGGATGTTCAAAGGATTATTAGTCATTTCTGTTTTATTTGAAGCTAGTCCCAACTAACAGTAGTTTACCAGTTGCTATGGTGATGTTTACAGCGTAGTGATATAGAACATACCATAACATAATCCTAACCAACCAATCTGTTTCCTAATTTAAAGGTGTACTGTGCAACTTTCCTGGTGAATGCTTTTCCTTCATGGAGATGTTATTGCTTTTTCTGGAATGTTTCACAGTATGGTATTAAACCTTTCTATCTTCATGGAGACCAAACCAGAGCAAGTTACAGGTCAGATCTGTGGAGAGGCAACCCTGCTCAGTCAGAATGCCTGTTTTTCTAGGTATTTGTGCTATAAAACCACCTATAATTTAATAAATGTAAGGAAGAGCTATTTAATGTCACACTGTGGAACACTCTGGGCAGAGCAATGACATCTCCATAGAAACAAGCAGGTGACTGACTCCAAACCAAAAAGTTACATAATGCACCTTTAAAAAAATGACTGTGCTCCTAAACTTCATAACTTTGAATCACAGCAGACTGTCCCTCCTGACCCCACATTCTAGCATTAACCACAAAAACAGTCTGAATCTTAGGCTTAGTAGAATTGTTTAAATCCTAACAGTCACCAATAATTATCAAAATTTCAGGCTAAAAATTCAATTGGAATGGAGTCAAAGTCGGAGATTCTTTGTAAATGTTTGATATTGTGATTATGTCTGAAGTTTAAGTCCATGGGTAAGATGGCGGGGTCTATATTCGGTCCAGTTTTTCACCAAGAAACTCCTCCACACTGTCCGTGTTCCACTTGAGGATACTGAGTTCCTCGGCGATGTTCCCGGAGTCGTCCAGGAGTTTGAGGACTGGGTCAGAGCCACGAACGTACTGCA
Organism: Taenioides sp. WSHXM2023; assembly: GCA_029959045.1. Taxonomy (NCBI): domain Eukaryota; kingdom Metazoa; phylum Chordata; class Actinopteri; order Gobiiformes; family Gobiidae; genus Taenioides; species Taenioides sp. WSHXM2023. Next base: position 25,570,805 of record CM057096.1, read on the forward strand.
GATACAAGAGGGTTATATTTGTATTACTGTATTCTATTTTTAGTCTACATTTATATAAATTATGCCTTACTGAGAGAAGTCTCTTGCCATTTTTGCCATTTATTATTACCTTTATAATGCTGCTCTGTGTTATTATAATATATTGTGATGTGTGAACTACTGTGTCCAAGTAATTTCCCTTGTGGATCAGTAAAGCTTGTCTATGTCCAAGTCCAAATCTAAAACTCATTCACTGTTGTATATGGTCTGAAAAATATATTATAATAACAATTGCGTGTTTTTTTTTCTCCTCTTTTTTTGACAGGTTACAATACAATTTTCTCTTAAACACAGTTATTATATTTAAGATTTCACATAAAATCTGCATAATTCTCTTTTTTAATGTATTATTATTATTATTATTATTATTATTATTATCATCATTATTATTATTATTATCATCATTATTATCATCATCATCATCATCATCATCATCATCATCATCATTATTATTATTATCATTATCATTATTATCATTATCATTATCATCATTATCATTATCATTATCATTATTATTATTATTAAATAATAATAATAAATGTTATATTTTTCAATTCTGATATAACAAACATTTACCCCTGGAGATCTCAGCAAAAAGAGAAAAAGGAAAACAATAATCGTAACATGAATATAAATTGTAATAAAAGGTTATATAATAACACTATATTAAATAGTAAAAAAATATAAATGGAAACTTAAACCTAGCAATTGTAATTGCTGTGTTGCATCAAAACATTCTATTAGGGTTGCCAAAAGTATCAAAAATCAGATACTATTCGATACTGAAACTAAGTACTCATTTGAGCAGGTATTGATAGTAAAAAATTCAGAACATACAGAGAATGTAAATGAAACTTTTCTGAATAATTTTATAATGATATGCCAATGGACCACTATGGAACCTATCTGAGGGATTACACAGATATAATTTTACATAGTTATATATAAGAAAGTACCACGATTTCATGTTGAAAATCACATTCTAGTGTCTAAAGAATTATCTTCAAGGTATTGGAACAGGTATTGAGCATCAAGTCTATTCCTTAGGATTGAAATAGTTTGAAATTTTAGTATTGTGACAACACAAAATGTCACTAAATGAGAAAAACAAATAACTGTCGTGAAACATGATTAATGAGGGATTAGGGGAGGCATTTCAGGTTATGTAATGGCTGCCTGATTTGCAGTTTTTCCAGTTTTATAAATGCTTGAGGGAGAAGTGTTCATAGATGCAAATTTCCCAAGTTGTTCACACAGTTTCAAGTAGCAGCTTGGCAGATCTGACTCTGAATTATTGCATTGTTATTTGTACTAAAGGAATAAAAATAAACTCAAGAGTGTAATCTGTTTCAGTAGCTCAGATGTGATTTTGTGCTTAAGGAGGGGGGTATTACACTTCTATGGGGTATTAACTACTTACACACAACGTATTTCAATCACCATTTTACCTTTATCATTTTGAAAAATGCTACTCTTCGCCAAAAGCCATCCATTAACATATTAAATAAGTTTACTTTCATTTTTGATGCTCTGAGTCCCCTCTCCCTTTGCTCTCCGTGCCAAGTCACTCACCCTTCAGAGCACTATCACATTACAATCAGCGTGCATTTTGCTAATGGTTTGGGAAGTCGTAGTGTACCATTTTGTATCATGCTTTTGTTTATTTATACAAAATTGCCATGTGGGAGCATTGAGGATGTAGGCGCAGGCTCTTTACTTTTCTCTTTTCATGTTCATTTTATGATGATTATGTTTGTTTGTATTGTGATTTTAATGCCTTTCTTATTCTGTACAGCACTTAATTACTCTGTGTAAGAATTGTGCTATACAAATAAACTTGCCTTACCTAGGTTTGACGTCACTGTAATGTTAATAACAAGCATGCTAACAGCACACTTCCTGATTCATGGACAGCTTACACTGGCCTTATTTTGGCCCCAAGAGCTGCTTTTACAATATTTCTATTACTGGGGCTAAACTAATATTACCGTTTTATTGCCCCTTTAACGATACTGTGAATCATTTCCGTTCTCACCTTGATCTGAAGACCTTTGAACATCTTGGGCTTGTCGCTCCTCACAAATGCTGAGAAACACAAAAACAGTTTAACAGTTAAAACAACATTCTCATGACATAACCCCCCCCCCCTTTCCCTTTTACACAGAACTATTTTAGTCCTGAGTCAGCTCATAGTGACAACTGCAGGGCCTCTGAGAACATAAGAGCAGAGGGACAGACCACAGCTGAGGCACAAATGGTGGAGAGGTTAAAGTGAAGGGACGTCTCTATTACAGAAACATGACATGAATGCTAAGTGAGGGTTTGACGGACAGGGCAAAACCACTTTAGAGGACTGTTTAGAGATGGACAAGCCTGGGCTGATATCAGATGCACTGGGAAAACAACAAAGAATTCACTTTAAACTGTGTGAACAAAACAAAGTTAGAAAAGAGCGATTTGTTAAATAACATCAGAAAGTACTGCCATTATTCAACCCTAATGTGTAATTGTTGTCAGCTGAAAAGACTTGAGATTAATATACCAAGTTTGTGCAGCCATATGCAGCTTGTGTTCCTGAGTTAAAAGAAAGTACTACAATCAGAACTGAACTTGTGTTGCCAGTGCTTGAACCTGCAGATAGAGGACAAAGACAAGTTTTTCCTCATTCTCAGTATATGGACAGACCATGGCTCATGGCTCAGAACCTCCAGAATTCCCTCACTGAGCTGCAGAGGCTGCACTGGCACTGACTCATGACTGGCTGCAGGCGCTGAGGTTTAGGGAGTGACAATTCAGATCAGAGAGGCATTTTAGGTTTAAAACAAACTGGATTTCAACATTGAAACTGGCAACCCAAATAAGAGACTCATGTGAGGCTAATAGATGATAGTCTCGAGCAGTGTTGCGCAGTAACTAGTCAAAACGTACGGGGTTAGTGCAATCAGATTACTTTGTAGTAATGCAGTAATATAACTAGTTACAATCCTCTTCAGGAGTCTGATGTTGTGAACCAAAACAACACAAATATTGGTTTATGGAGGACTGTGCACATCTCTGCTTGAAGTTAATTAATGCTTTTCATAAGTTGTTTCAAAGTTTTTCAAAGTAACTTATAGTAATCAGTAATCAAATTACTGTAAAGTAAATTAAACAGAGTAGTAATTAGCTTATTTTTAGAAGGAGTTATCAGTTGCAAAGTAATCTGACCAACACTGGTCTTAAGAAGCAAAACACCAAATCATAAACAACTTTACCATGTCCAAAGTTTTTGTAATTAAGAATAAATCCGCATTACAGTTGTTATCAGTAAAAGCTATATTAGATTTGAACATGCCTACTTCTGTATGGGGACACAGCTAGGCCATATATATGAAATTTTAAATTAAAATCTTACATAGTTTCTTTAAGTCAACAGTCTTTTAATGTAAAATGGAATCATAAGAGGCAGTTGGAATCATTTAGAGCAGCTCATGAACAGCACTGACAAACTATACAATAAACAAACAAATAACGCAATCAATTCTCACCTTGGACTTGTGGGAACCGGCCCAATTTTCATCCACAGACCTCGAGGATGGCTCCTGGATAGAGCTGTGGTGAAAAAACACAAAACCCCTTTAGATCAGTGTATATACGAGCCAACGTGAGGCCAACTTTGATAAATGGACGGTCCCACAGCGCTCCTGTAATAAAACCTGGAGCACCAGAGCGGATTCGGTTAGTGGGAATTGAAGTCACAGCAGTAAAAGGCTCCTCACTGTGTCACGGTAAACAACTTAGCTTGTGAGGAGTTTTATTTGAATGGTATTTGAATAACTGTAGAAAGCAACAAGTCTGAGCGTATTAGAGCGCATTAACTACTGCACATGATCACATCAGGTTTGTGAAGTTGTAGTGTATCGTTTTGTATATTTATGGAAAAATTGTGGAAGCATGGGCGATGTAGGCTTATGGGCTGAGCATTTGACAGAATCATACTGCTAACTGTAAGGAGGGCTCAAATAGAGCCTGAGAGAGATCACTACAATTATTCAGAGGCATGGCTGACACAAAACCACTTCAGGCATGTTTCTGACGAGAGAACAACATAATAACATGATAGAAAGCGTCAAAAAGTTTAGCACAATATCGCCTATTTCAGCGATTCTGTGCACTTGTAAATAGAAAAGAAATTTTTATTTTTTCATAGCAGCTTTCAAATTATGTTTAATGGAGACATTTCTCTAATTTTTTTTAAAAACGGCCAATAAAAATGTGTCTGAAAAAGGTACATGAATCATTTTGACAGCCAGACAAAGAGTAGGATCTCTTTTGTTTAGCTGGTTCCATTTTGTCAGCAGATTTTTATAGATACTGGGGGTGGATAGAGATTTTACACAGTAAGGGAAAACCAACCTAGAGCTACGTTTTATCACATTTGTATTGCTTCTATTGTATTTGAATTCTGCAGGGCTGTTTCATCATTGGAACATGTACTGTCTAAAACAAAAAATGGCAAAGCGCAAACTGCTTCCCTTTGCACATTTTTCAGAAACAAAAATAGTCTTTCTGATAAAAAAAAGGCAGAAGAACTTGAGTTAGTCTTGGCGTGTTTGTTTTAGTTGGTTTGGGCGCTTCAGTTTTGGCTTTGGCCCAAACCTCAGCCCTACTCCGATTGGTCTGAACCACTGGTGCCCCGGGTGATCGAAACAGCGGGAGCAGAGCCAGATGGATTCTCAGGAGTTTGTGAACTAAACAAAATAGCAGAGTTCGTGTGGTTGGCCATAGACATGTGTACGCGGCTGGCCACAGGTTCGCTGGTAACTGATCCTCCACCAGAAAAGTTACACAGAGCACCAAACACATCCAGGAGAAATGTAATTTAAGAAAATATAAATAGTTATAATAATAATAAACAAACCACATTCATTTCAGAACTTGTTTGTGGAAATCTAAACTACAGGGTTAGGTGCAAGAATGCACCAGTCCTGGTTTTTACAGTTTCAATACCAATGACGATAATATTGCTTCAAGTATCTGTCTATTCCAGATAGAGACTGATATAGCATTTATTTCCTTAAAGGTGCATTGTGTAACTTTTCTAGTGGAGGGTCCATCAAATGCTTTTCTTCATGAAGATGTAATTCCTTTGTCTGGAATGTTCCACAGTATGGTATTAAACCTTTCCATCTTCATGGGGACCAAGTTACAGGTCAGATCTGCTGAGAGGCAACCCCACTCACAGTTAGAATGTCGTTTTTTTTCTAGATATTTTTGAGCTGTAAAACCACCTGGGATTGAATACATGCAAGGTAGAGGTGTTTAAAGTCATAGTGTGGAACATTCCAGGCAGTGCAATAACATATCCATAGAAAGTTATACAGTGCACCTTTAAAAAATAAAGTAAGATTAAACTGATCCAAATGTGTTATGTAGCTTTTATTTATCCCTCAAGCTTTGTATGAATAAAAAGTTTAAACATTATGAGACTTTCTGGGCCTTCATCAATATACAGCACATGTCCAACCAGGATGTAGGCTGAACTGATATTTGGAAGATGATATCTGATCCAGCAAATTTTCCAGGATCAGTGCCAATATCCGATACCGGTATTGGATTGGTAGATGCCCGGTTAGGTGGTTGCAAAAAGATAATAATTGTAATTTGGAGAGTACACTGGATGACTACATTACCAGTACTAAGAGTACAGAGTCTCTGCTTTGAGCTTTAGCTTCTGCGGTCATCGACTTATTTAGTGTTTGATTTGACTGTGAAGTTCTACATATTGAATATGAATTATTTTATTGGCTGAATATAATATATGTATACTGTAATGAGTTATACGTTGACCAAATAAAAATAGATGAAAAATATATATATTAAAATGAGCTGCTCCTCACTTGGCTTTACCACTGTCAGTCCCTGGCTTCTGACATTTACCTGGAAACCTGGTCTCCGGTCCCCAGAGCTTTTCCCTGTCTAGAATTACCATCAGTGGCTGTAATGAGGCGCGACTGTACTACGCGGCGCTGAGGTGCTGTTGCTAAGATACCTACGCGCTCCAGGCTTAACAAAGGACAAATTACATTGTTTTTTTTTTTTCTTTTTGTCATCCTTTCATGAGTCAGTTTAATCCACCAAAAGCGTAGTAGGTGTTTTTAATGCACAGTAATCACCAGCGTTTAATAATGGGAAGAATGTACTGAGCAGGTGGAGGTGGTGTGGGTGATCTGGGGGTTTTAGAGACATTTTAAAGGATCAGAGAAAACAAAATGGCGAGTGGGTGGCAGGACGGCTGGTGGACATATGGCTGGAGACGACAGTGCAGTAAAAGGGATTCTGCCTAGACGTTTTCAGTATATGGCTGTTGACATGGCAGTTAATTCAGATGCCCTTTCTGACACACGTACAGAGGTGGATGAATGGCTAACTTAAAAGGTCCTATATTGCGCAAAATTTACCCTTGTGAGCTTTAAGCCAGGACCTGGAGTTCTGCTGTGTTTTATTCAGTAACCCTGCATTATTAGTCTGTTCATATCTCCACAGCTCAAAATAAAGAGAAATTGGAATTAATAGCTATTTTTTTAAAATATACTTTGTTTTCTTAATTTTTGCTTTTAATCAACCAATATGGGTTTTTCATGGTTGATACAGATTGTTTTGAAATCCAGAGCAGACTAGCAAACAAAGACTAAACCCAAACTTAAGCCAATGGCCAATTAGCTCTGCTGATATTTTTGGGGTCGATATTTTTGGGCAGTTTGGATAATTTTCTCCAAATTGTGTATTTAAATTTACTACAAACCTATCCACAAATCTGTTTTACTACAAACTGGATAAGACAGCAGAGTAGTCACATTTTGTGCAATACCCTCTTCATAGCATAGAAGTGTTCAAATAAAACTTTACATATATATCATTTAGGTAGCTGGTTGACCCAACCAAAATATCAGTTTCTGCTCAAGATGTAATGCTGATAACCGATAAGTAAAAAGGTAAAATATCCATATTGTTGGGCCCAATCTCAATTCTCCCCCTTAGCCCTCTGTCTTAGCCCTACCCCTCTGTTGTGCGCGTTCACGAGAGACAGAGGGGTGTCCCAATACTCTTTTCTGTAAGTGCGAGGGCTAAGGGGAAGGGCTGTTCTACCCCTCTTAGCAGAGCTTTTGCAGATGCACCCTTTGCGCAAAGGGGATAGGCGTGGCTTAACGCAAGTTGCAGCAAAAAGCAACATGGCGCCGAAGGAATCGCACAAATGTGAGTATTTTGCACTCAAGAACCTCATAAAAAGTTGTATAAAACTGGTCTATCTCTGCTGTACAGCACTTGGAAATGACCATGTTTACAGAATGAGCTATATAAACAAAGTGGATAGGATTAGACAAGTTACTTAGTGGGGCAGAATAAGTACTAAACAGACTGACTGACCCCCAGATGTGACCCTCCCGCCTGCCCCTCACCTTGCGCCCCTCCAGTTGTGCCTCCTGCTGGCAGCACCTCCGACAGTCAGGCTGCAGAGCGTTGAGGCTGAACTCTCCCAGCAGATCACAGCCACTACACAGCAGGTTACTGGAGAAGCCCATCTCCCTGCAGGCTTCAGAGGACAGCTCGGCCCCATACGCTGACAGCTGACAGAGCACAGCAGGGACACAGACACAGACACAGACACGAACGGGGCAAGTTAGAGCCAAGGGTGAGAGGTGATAACACAATATTGGATGACAAAGCTAACACAATAACGAGTTTGGGATTGTTATGTCACACCTCACAGAAACCAACAGATTTTAAGACGCTAAATACTAGCCTTAGCGTTCATTCAATAGTTTTCTGATACTACAGTGATAGATGTAAATTTACCAGTAGTGACAGAGCAGTTTATCATGCTATTCCACTGCGCTTTTGCTTAATTTTTAAATGTTTTGTCCCAGCAATACATCTCTATTAGAGTTTTGCACAACTGCAACAAACATGGCAGATTTCCATGGTAACAACTTTTTTTGACGTTCCCTCCCATAGGGAGAGCCATTTTTGACATGATTTTATATTGCCCCGTTCACACATGCCCCAGGAATTTATCTGTAGTTTACCAGAACAGGGTAATGTGTGAACAAAGCACATAACCGATTTCCCTTCATTTTATATCTGGCAATTTCCCAGTACAGTACCAGGAATTTGCATAGAAGGCTTATGTGTGACTTAAAACAGAAAATTGGTCAATGTCAGGACAATGCAAGTATAAACTCCTGTCTTTCATTATTTAAAGCATGGACACCCGGTACCACCCATTCATTCATTTTTACTTCTTCCAAGGGCATTGTTGTCACTCAAGTATCTCTGGCCATAACGTTGTATAGGCCCTAGCCCAGTGATTCTCAAGGTGTGGTACATGGACTGCCTCAGGCGGTACGAACTCTGGCTCCTGTATTTCAGTTATTTCTTAATTTAAAGTCAGCTTCATCCAAACGTGTGTCTTCCTGTTGGTCAAGTTCTTGTCTGGAACTATTCTGGGGCAATGTTCACTTATTTATTATATAGTCTATGGGTTAGACCTTGTTAATACCTGGAATAATCCTGTTACAGACCTGATCTAGTGGAACTCATGATGCAAAATATTTTCTTAGTTGTTACTTAATATGAAACGAGAACCACTGCCCCAGTTCATGATTTGATGACACGAGAATAGGCCTACAGAAATATCATATAAACACAGCTAGGCCTACCATAACTTTATGATTTCATTAAAAGTCATTGCCAATGTTTAATTCACGTATAAGAAACAGTGAAGAATAACCGTGGGCAAAGAGCACGTAAAAAGCATTTTCGTTTAGCACATTAAAGTATAATTAAAGAATCCGTGGAGCTCCAGATGGAGGATGAGCCACGTCAGTGTAGTGCCGCAGATACGGATGTGGTTGAGGCAGATCGCGGCTAACAGCTAACAGCTAACGCTTTAGCTATAATCTCCGAGCCTTATTCAAAGTGTCCGCTAATGAAACTGCTAATAAATGTGTCTACTAAAACTCACCGTTTGTAAAAGGGACAGGAGCCACAGGAGATAAACCTCTCCCGACATTTTGAAGGCGGCTGCTAGCAAAAAAGTGCTCCGAGGACCTCTTTATTGGAGCGAAAGGGCTGCCCAGCGAGTGCCTGAAATAAATTCACTTTAATTTATTCTATAAGCATCATAGACTGTATAAAATATATATATACAGTCTATGATAAGCATTGATTAATTATCCCAATTCAGAAACAGTGTAATTTAGTTTCAAACTGTATTCAAATAAGACAAAAGCAGTCTTATTTTCTTTTATTTCACTGAATAATTCAATTGTGAAAGGTTCTATTGTTAGCAATTAGATACCAAAGCCTTCAGTGATACCTCATTGATTGTTAGACTTACAGTTACAGCTTTTAAATCACAATACGTGTTATAGAATTTGCATGCTAGAAGAAAATATTGCAATATATTTAACAATTCAGAAAAGAATTGTGATTGACCATGATGAGAGGGCAAAAATCAAATAGACTAATTTGTATTATAACTAGATGAGGCAGGCCCACGTGATAAAACATCATTTTGACCTTCACCAAACATCAGCTTTAATCAAAATGTTCTCTCCCTAAATAGCAGGGTGCAAAAAATATGAACTTTGCATATTCATGAGATAACATGTGTCGCTTTTCAGTAATAACTACGAAAATATGGTACATTATATTTGCTTCTATGTGTAATAACTTTATTACTGCACCTTTATAACAATTAAGTGTGAGGAAAGGAAAACATTATATTTGTTAACTATTAACTACACTCCACCACTTTCACGCGAGTGCGCCCTCTGCTGTCCAAGTATGGTCCACTCTCGGTAAAAAGGTCCAATCCCGTTTGCTGAGGCTGTGATTGGGGGCGAATGGCGAGGCTTTGCGCTGTGGTGGACTCCCGCTACATCCAATGACCTGAGCGCTTGTATTTGGACAGCAGCAGTCAGTGCGTAGTGCAGTGGCAAGCACACTGGATGGGACAGGACCGCGGCTGTGCATGAAAATACGGGCGAATAACGTTACGAGACGCCGGGCCATCCAACAGGCTCGTTTTGGTAGGAATAAGGACATAAAACGTTACGAGCATGAGAATTTTAAGGTAGTGAGTGGATTTTACGCACCTGGAGGAGACGTACAGACAGAGCGGAGTGTGCGCGCTTGGACAGGGCCATGCATTGACACTTCTTTGTAAGCAGCGTCGTGTGTCTAGAGCAGCATGGAGTGACCAATCCCCTTTCTAGCGTGGATGATTTGATGGGGTTGCTCCGAGTCATGATGCCGCCGAAGTTGCAGCTGCTGGCGCTACTGGCGTTCGCAGTGGCCATGTTCTTCTTGGAGAACCAGATCCAAAAGCTGGAGGAGTCCCGAGGAAAGCTAGGTAAGTTCATCCAGTGTTGTAGTACCAAACGCGGGCAACGGGCAGACGGCATGTGGGTCTCTCCGGATCAATGGATCACGATGTTGCACAAGAGTCAGTATAAAGCAGTTTAAGCTGTGGTTTAAATGTTTTGAAGGCTGTTCCATTATTAAAAGTCCTATATTACGCAAAGTGTTTTCTTGTGAGCTTTAAGTTATGTTATAATGTTGTTTCCTCCTCAAAAACAGACCTGGAGTTGTGTCTTGTTTCATTCACACATGTTTGAGTCATCCTTTCCTTTATTATTAATCTGTCTACATCTCCAAAGCTCAAAATGCTCTGTTCCACCTTGTGATGTCATGAAGCGGTACTCTTCAAGTCAGTAGCTACCTTTTACCTTTTGTTCAATAGAGACTGGCAATTCCAGAGCTGAAATCATCCAAATAATTCTAGTGAAGGTATATGGAGTTTAAAAACACAGTGGAGCACTTGTATACCTTTATCACCACATGACGTCACAATGTGGAACAGATTGTTTTCTATTTGAGAGACGAACTCAGTCTAAATATAGAGGATTTGTGTGTTAAACGTGTGAATAAAACAAAACGCAACTCCAGGATTGTTTGTGATGAGGAAACAACATTATATCAGAAAATACCGTAATATGGGCCCTTTAAATGTTTTGAAGACTGTTCCATTATTAAACTTGCAGTGAATCAAATACCCTTTTCTATTCCTGCTGTAGACAGTCAGATGATGCAAATTGGTGATCAGTAATAAGCTCCTGTATTTAAAACTCTAGACATACTTGATAAGGAAGTGGGCAACCACATTAGTGCTACAAGTAGTTGTGTCTATTGAGAATGCATGGATAGTTGCTGCTCATAGTGACATCATCAGGTACTGTGTTGTAAGACTATTTGAAGGAGTGAGATCACCTTTATGTGCTAGAGCTGGAGTATAGTTGTGATGAGGTGCTGCTTATAATGTCCACAATGTTATTTTTTCATAGTACATTGCAAATTTAAAGATAGATATGATGGATTCTATTGAGAAGATGCTCAACACAGCCTTACTAACTGTATGTGGGTGTTATGGTTATTCTATTTAAGTAATAAGTGACTTCTCAATAGAAATGCACTGATCCAGCTTTTTCAGCTCTGAAACCAACGCTGATACTTTAACGTTAAGTATCCACTGACACCCGATATTAATCACCTTTTACACAAGGCGTATGTATGAATAAAAGTTCAAAGATTACAAGCCGTTCAAGGCCAAAATCAGCCTGCAAATAATTTTATTACATCCCCCTAAATAAAGGCCAAATCAGGATATCTGCTTAACCGATATCACGTAACAAAACCCAATCTTGCAAATTTTTCAGTATCAGCGGCGATATTCGATACCAGTATAAGGGCGTCCTTACTTCTTATCTTAGATTCTGGAAGCCCATGTTTTGCCACCACTTGATGATGCGTATTGTCATCATTTTCCATCCCTAAAACATTTCACCACTCATTGTGAAGGTGAATACAGACATAACTATAACACAAATGGGTTATGCAAAGTGCCTTGTATGGGAAAATTAGGGTTTTAAAACGTGACACAGTGAAACGAATATTGTGAATGATGTTAGTTGACTTTCTGTGATTTTTTTGATTGTTATTACTGCTTAAAAGGGCAATATTAGGCTATTTTCTGATCTATGTTATAATATTGTTTCCTCATCACAAACACACCTGGAGTTGTGTTTTGTTTCAACACTCTATTCCACCTTGTGATGTCATGTGGTAATACAGGAAGTGCTCCAGTGTGTTTTGTTATTGCCAATCCCTACTGAATGAAAGCTAAAAGGAGCTGTTAACTTGAAGTACCACATGACATCACAAGGTGGAACAGAGCATTTTGACCTTTGGAGATGTAGACAAACTAATAAATAGAGGATTACTCAAACGTGTGAATGAAACAAAACACAACTCCAGGTCTGTTTTTGAGGAGGTAACAACATTATAACACAGAGTTCACAAGAGTCAACTTTGTGTAATATATGACCTTTTAATATGCAAAATAAAAGTGAGTGTGATGCCATTTATGATCATGAGGTTTGACATTGCAATAATGTCTTTGCCTTCCAAGCTCGTTTGAATCGAGTATGGGTGTATGTTAATTAGGTTATTACATATTTTACTGCTTTAATTATGGATTTAATGAGTTTGAGAGCAGTAAAGTCTGTCTTGTGGAGGAAACCATGTCCAAAAATATCAGATCTAGCTCTCTAAAAAATGTTGGCCCCTGACTGTCCCAATAGGGAGCCCTGTCTGCTTCACTGTTCACTGAAAACCTCCAGTTAATCCCAGGGTGCTCCAGATCTGGACTGAGATGACTCTTTTCTCTACAAAGTAGTTTTTGAGAGTCTGCATCAAGCTTTAATCAACTAATCAGTGCACAAGGTTATGTCATTACCCAATCAATTCTAATTCAATTCTAAATCATATCACATTTTATTGCAGTCATAATGCTGCAGACCAACCATAGACTGTATAAACAAGTGGATTAAGTGAGTGTGATGTCACCCATAGTGTTTGGCTCCAGTGAAATGAAGCTCACTGAGGCTAGCGGTTATAGGAGCCAGGTCCATATTAGGAATAGGAATTTAGTCAGAATTCTGCTTTTTCTATAGGTATTTTTGAGCTATAAAACCACATGTAAGGTTGATCTGGTTAATGTCATACTGTGGAACATTCCAGGCAGAGCAATGACATATCCATAGAAACAAGTCCCCTACCAACAAGTTACATAGTGCACCTCTAATACGAACATTTTATGACCAAAATTACGAGGCTAGCTGAGGCAGTTACAGAGAGAGGGGCGACAATTTTGCAATATAAAGTCAATTGGAGCCGGAAGCGCCCCCCATGCTCACTTCCTATTTGATCCACAGCAGCTAGTGGGTTAGCTATGTCCATTTATATATATACATCTATGAAACCAACATGTCAGCCTAAACATGTCCCCAATGCTTACACTCTAACTCCATACGTAACCTCTAGAATCTCCCATGTGAAGCCTTTAAGCAGGTGCTAAGTTCACTGACAGCTATTGTTAGGCTGAGCTGGGGTCTTGGTGGAACATACCCCCAGCATGTTGTAACTTAAGTGCCCTGAAAGTACCTTAATTGAAAGCTTACCCCAGTCACGCACTGACACACAGCAACAGTCCTGACTCCTGGGAGGATGTATATGTCTCTATCCTGACATGCTTTACTGCCACAGCTAAAGGAGTGTGTAAACCAAAATATACACGGGGAGGTCTTTTCCCAATGCGCGCAAGCTTTGTCCACTCTGCAAATCATGTGATGGATGAGCGGCCAGGCCCGGTTCAAACTCACAAAGAATCATGGGAGTTATGTGCTGCGTGGTCAAAACGTTGGAACCCAGAACCGTGCTGAGAATAGATGGTGGATGTTTTTTGAGTGTTTTCTTTTTTCTGGTTGCTGAGTTTAAGTTTAGTTTGTTAGCTGTTTCTAAAAGGGAGGTCACATTTGGATGACTATCACTTATCAACTATGGAAATAATTGTTGATTTTACTTAAAGGGCCCATGTTATTTGCTATTTTCTGGTCTATGTTATAATGTTGTTTCCTCATCACAAACCTAGCAGGAGTTGTGTTTTATTTCATTCATGTTTAACACACAAACTCTGGTTATTCAGGCTTGAGTTCTTTTCTCAAACAGAAAACACTCTGTTCCACCTTGCGATGTCATGTTGTAATACAGGAAGCGCTGCACCACTATGTTTTTAAACTCCATACACCTTCAGACCTGGAATTCGTAGTGTAATGTGTGAAATGGTAAAGAGATAGAACCACAAACCTTGGGCTTAATGGGCCCAAGGGTCACTTACCCCAGCCAACAATACACTGTAGTCATTATACTTGATTTCAAATGGTTAGTTGCCTATTTTCTTTATACCTTTTTTATACTTTTCTGTATACTTTTCATACCTTCTGCTCATGATACTAAAATTTCCAATTTGATTTTGATACTAAGGAATAGACTCAATACTTAATACCAGTTCAGGTACGATGCTAATAAAAAAAACACTCATTATTTAGACAATAGAATGTGATTTTCAACATTAAATCATAGTACTTTCTTTTCTATTCCCATGTGCTCTTACCTCAGTGGTCCTGTAGGTTCCATAGTGGTCCATGGGCGTATACTAGTCTATGTGCTCTTATACTTGCTCTGATACAGCTCAACATCATTCTAAAACTATTCAGGCTTTTTTTTGTCCTGTTTGTGTGTCTTTTTATAACAGACTCTTCATTGGCGTTTCTTTTGGCTAAGCTCTGTCAGAAAAATGGATTGCATTGTCAAACGATACGGCTGTTTAGCTCCAAGACTAAAAAGCGGAAGCCCGTGCACAGACAGTGCAGTTTGTGGAGGCAGACCACAGCTTGCGCACCCTGCGGTAAACAGGAGCTGGAGAGTTCTGCTATATTTCTCCCACGCTAACGCCGCCTGTTGCTAACATGTGAAAAGGGGCCAACAACTGCGTCGCCTCCAGATCAGTGGAAAAATCAAAGGAGTCAGTCTATTGCGGTATTTATTAAAGGGCCCATATTACACTATTTTCTGATCTATGTTATAATGTCATTTCCTCATCACAAACACACCTGGAGTTGTGTTTTGTTTCATTCACATGTTTAACACACAAACTCTGCAGATTTAGGCTGAGTTCTTCTCTCAAACCGAAAACACTCTGTTCCACCTTGTGATGTCATAAGGTAATACAGGAAGTGCTCCACTATGTTTTTAAACTCCATACACCTTCACTAGAATCATTTGGATGATTTTGACCCTGGATTTGCCAATCTCTACTAAACTAATGGTAAAAAGTAGCTGTTAACTTGAAAACTACTACGTCATGACATCACAAGGTGGAATAGAGCATTTTGAGATTTGGAGATGGAGGCAGACTAATAATAAGGCTTAATCAAACGTGTGAATGAAACAAAACACAACTCCAATGTTGTTGTTGGCCATTCCAAATTTAAAGGTGCATTGTGTAACTTTTCTGGTGGAGGGTCTGTTAAATGCTTTTCTCCGTGGAGATGTTATTGCTTCGTCTGGAATGTTTCACAGTATGGTATTAAACCTTTCTATCTTCAAGGGATCTCTAGGGATTTTCGAGCAATAAAACCACTGTAATTGAATAAATGTAAGGTAGAGATGATTAATGTCATACTGTGGAACATTCCAGACAGAGCAATGACATATAAATAGAAACAAGCAGGTTGTTTGTTGTAATTAAACAGTTGTAAAATTCACTTGTAGCTGCGTGACATTACAATAGACAACAGCCCACACATTAACGTGACTTGTTCATTTTCTGCCACAAAAACTATTTGACCTTTTAGCTCCCAAAGGTTTAGCTTTTCACTTTCTGTGCTGAAAGACTTGTTTTTGACTGACAAGTGTCAACAAGCAGCCTATTTAAATCTGACCTATAGCTTTAAGTGTTATAATTATGAACCTAGAAAATTCAGCATTCATTTGGATTTAGTGTTGAATTGACACATGGTAGAAACTAGCTATTAAGAATGATCTTGAGCTTTATCAAGACGTCATTGTAACTTAAAAAAAAAAGTACTGTTATAGTGCATTGAAAATTGCAGTCTGTTTAAAAAAAGAGCATTTTAAAATTACAGTACAGTACAGAAAATCAGATACTAAACAATACTAAAACTAGTATCGAAACTAGATACTCATTTGAGCAGGTATCGATACTAAAAAAGTCACATTCACAGGACAGAAATGAAGCTTTCCTGAATAGTTTTAGAATGATCTTGAGCTGTATCAGAACAAGTATAAGAGCACATGGACCACTATGGAACCTACCTGGACCACTGAGGGATTACACAGATATATGACCACATGGAAATATAAAAGAAAGTACTACAATTTGAATTATTACTATTGTCTACAGAAAGATCGGAATTGGTATCGAGTTAGTATTATCTAGGGATGGTACAAGATCTCGTGCCACAAGATCTCGTGAGACAAAATTGCCCCAAGATCGTGCGCACATGAGGAAAATGATCTTGTGAGATTTTTTTTCCAAGTGTTCACATTTGGATTGGACGAAAAAGGGTCACGTTCTGGTGAGTTACATCTCTTTAACGGTTCCAAAAAGCTGTACTAGAATGGACACAAGAATATGAAATCAAATAAATAAAAGGCCAAAACTGGAAACTGAATCGTGAAATTTATATGTTAGGAATTATGTTAATATCTCGTCTTGTCTCGTTCTCATGGACCCAATCTCGTATCTCGTCTTGTGGAAGTGGTGTCTCAGCCTATCCCTTATTTCTTTTATCGTATCTGATCGTCTTGTATTGACTTTTTCCTCTAATTTTGCCTGAAATAAAGATGGACAGGCTTGTGTGTTGATGGATTGGTAGTAGCTCGCTGAAAATGCTACAGAGGTGCATTGTGGGTGGAGGTGTGGAGGATGTGTTTTGGACAGGAGGAGGCCCCATAGCCACACCAGAGGCACTTCATTACACGGACCAGTGCCTTCTCCTGTGAAACATCTGTGCGCTACCTGCTGCTCCTGTCCCCTCATTTTATGTCTCCAGGGACAACCAACTCTATTCTACTTCCTCCACTGCTATGTGCATTAATAATCATTTAATTTAGATTTTAAAGGGCCCATATTACGCTATTTTCTAATGTTGTTTCCTTGTCAAAAACATGGAGTTGTGTTTTGTTTTATTCACATGTTTAACACACAAACCCTGCATATTTAGTCTGTGTTCTTCTCTCAAATGGAAAACACATAGAGGTGTGTTTTTAAACTCCATATGTTTTCACTAGACTCATTTCAGCCTTGGACTTGCCAATCTCTACAGAACTAAAGGTAAAAGGCAGCTGTTAAAACTACAGCTTCATTACATCAAGGTGGAACAGAGGATTTTGAGCTTTGGAGATGTAGACAGACTAATAATAAATATGGCAATATGAAGTCTAGAAAATAAGCAATTAAAGATTACTCAAACATTCACAAATCACTCCAGAAACAACCGTGAGAGTGTAAAAAATGACGAGGGGAAACTACTAAAAAACAGTTAAAGCTCTAAAAAGTCCATTTTGCATAATAGGTCTGCTTTAAATTCTGAAACTGTATTAACCCCCAGATGAAGAGGCCATTTTGCGACGTCTGTCTTCATTCCATACAAACTGATGCCCTACCTTCAATAACAAAGCACAACTCGATGCATGTTTACACTGATTCACATAACTCACAGCCATTTAGTTTGAAATCCATAGTTTCGATCAACACAAAAGTCTCTTCCTGTATAACCTCAGAAAGGATGGACTTGTGGATCAAATTCTAAACTCAGGCGAGATTAAACACTTACGCCAAATCACTTCATCTCATGGCTCATATATTCTGCTAATGTAACTGGATATCCACATGGGGTCTGGTGTGCTGGCCTCCCATACATTGCTTTCCAATATTAGTACTTGCCAGGTCCCACTGTTACATCATTTTCCTGTTCTATGTTAGTTCTTCTGGTTAGCTGCTAGGCTGCATTTTGTTTCTTTGCACTTGTAGACCTGTCACAGTAATTACTATATCGACTGACCACTCAATATGTGAAAGCTGGAACAATCATGGAACAATCATTTTTGGAGATTTGAGCTGTAGAAGGTTGAATAAATAACTTCTATGACTGATTATAAATACTCAGTTACTACTAAAGTGTTTCATTTATTTATTTATTTATTTATTTATTTATTTATTGTAGCCCATGTTTTTTACTATATTGTACAATTTTAATCTTTTTTTTTTTAGATAACCTTGCTTTAGGGTTGTTGTCATTGTCATAAAGTAGTTTCCATGTTATCATTTCTTGTCTTTATTTTCTAAGTCAAAATATCGCACTTAGATTTGTTATCGTAACAGGCCTATGTGATTGTATAAGTAGACAGTAAAGTGGAATCTATTTATCTGTATATAGATGCATTAACACTAATTTGTGCCAATTAATTTCTAGCAGGCTGTATTGTATTGCAAATGCTAAATGTTTATTCATTTCAGTATCAAGATCACACTTTACTCATTCTCTGTGTATCCAAATAGTTAAAATTTGGTTAAATCTGCAGTCTGCTATACAATTTTAGCTTTGTTTTAGGCTCACATTTTGTTACCACACTTACTAACAAATATATATATGTAATTTCTCATTTAGCAGTAAAATATGAGATAAAATTCGGTATTGTGATGTCACACTGGCTGGCGGTTTGAATCCTGCTCTCGACATAAACATCACTGGTTGAGCGGTCAGATCCACAGGTTGGCGGTGCGGTTCCAGCTCCTACAGATGAATGCTGTTGTTGTGTCATTAGACAAGGCACTTAACACTCCTTGCCCCAGTGTCTGCATACATGTGTACAGCCATTTTTTGTTCCTCTATTTTTGTTCTTCTATTCTTGAGTTTAAATAATTTTTTTTATGTTAGAGGTAGTTATAATTCTGATTATTCAATTAAATTATTCTGAATTATTTTGACTTGTTGACCATTAAAATAATCATAGTCTGTTAGTACTTAATTTAGTACTGAGAATGAGTCTGATGATGTGTGGACATATGAGGCACTTCCTGGATTTCCACTTAATGACATCACAAGGTGGATGAAGTCTGGAATGGAAGGAATTATTCAAACAACTCCAGAGATTTTTGATACGGAAACCACATTTTGTTATGACATAAAGGTCAAAATGTTAATGTTAACTATTAATGTCTCAAAGCACAAAATGTTCTGCCAGCAGACACTTCAAATGAGCAATTAGCCTGTTTTTCTCCACTCACACTCCTTCCAAAGCAACTGAAATTCAAAAATAGTCTTGAATCGGCTGACCTCTGACCTCTGTGGGGCTGTGGTCTGGGACAGTCCTCTCCTCATTCAGCTGCATTAAAAGAATTGGATTAGCATGTGTTAGTGCGCACACTGCCCTCTCTGTGAAGCCAGGGCTGGAGTAAACTCAAAGCATGGGTGCCCTCATTGTCCCAGTGTTGGACAAGCTGACGCAACACGGCGAGCATTTGGGCGAGCAGACCGCGAACGCGCTTTGTGATGATGCCAAGTCAGTTTCACAAAGAGATAAACACAGATTCATCAAGGCTCTTATTGTTACACTGGTGACGGGAACATGGGAGTCAGTTGAGTTGTTTCCATGGGTGTTTGGTCATACTGGGTGACATTTTGCAATATGTATGTAATATGTAATTGCAATGGCGATTTGATTTTTAATTTATTTATTTAATTTTTTTTTTTTTTTTTTTTCAATTTTGAAGTAATACATAACTAAAACAAAAATGGACAAAAAAAGAAAGAAACAAACAAAACAAACAAAACAAAACTCTGCCATAACCCACCCCTCACGATGGAGATAGGCTCTATTCACGCTTACCCGAAGACGATGGAAACATGCGGATGGCGACTTCTGGTGTAGTTACCGACACTGGGCATGTGATAAAACCGTGGATTCAGCAGCAGCGTCTTCACAACCTGCCAGAGCTTTCCATGAGGGACGAGACTCTGTTTGCATCTTCAGTGTCACTTAGTCACTAGGCAGCTGATTGTAACTGTTGAACATAACGCAGAACTGAAATGCACAGAAAATGCACAGAAAAACATGTGTCCTTACTCTGATTGGGCTTGCATCTCCACAGACCTGACTCTTATTTAGACCTGAGCAGGGCCTCTTCCTTCTTTTTTTCCATGGAAATGTTGTTCTCTTGGTTATAATTTCCATAAATCATATGGTAAGTATGGTTTTAACTTTCTGTTACCACAGAATCATGCAGGTGACTACCATCTCCAGAAAGTTACGTACTATGCCTTTAATTAACTCCACGTGGATGTCTTTTAGTCTAATTTTTTGTACCACTTCAGTAACTACAACCTTTGCGATTGATCTATCTTTCTATTGATCTAGCTATGTATATATTCTGTTTTTTTGTGAATGTTTTTATGGTTAAGAGATCACTTTTTCTTGCAAATGTGCTTTTAAATTGCGTTAAAGCTGAGGTACCTCATGTTCAAACAGTGGAAAGAGGAGGAAGCAGGTTCAGAGACTGTTACCTGTGTCTTTATCCAGCTCCCTCCTCTCTCAAACCCTTTGGCTGACATTCACATGCATGAATCAATCACCTGTGCAGACACACACGCACACACACGCACACACACACCCACACGCACGCACACACACACACACACACACACACACACACACACACACACACACACACACACACACACACACACACACACACAGGCTTTATTTTAATACCTTTCCCAACCTAACTTTACCTTTACTTAACTTCACGTGGATGTGTTTAGTCTTATCTTTCTACCATCCTGTTCATTCTAGTTTTTGTGTGTATAAATTAAAGGTGCACTCTGTACTTTTTGGTTGGGGATCTGTCACCTGTTTGTTTCTTTGGATATGTCTGGAATGTTCCGCAGTATGGCATTAAACAGCTCTTCCTTGCATTTATTAAATTGCAGGTGGTTTTATAGCCCAAAAATACCTAGAAAAACAGGCATTCTGACTGTGAAATACTGTGAAACATTCCAGACCAAGTGATAACATCTCCATAAAGAAAAGCACTTGACGGACCCTCCACCAGTAAAGTTGCACAGTGCACCTTTTAAATATTGTTATAATCTCCAAGCAGTGATCCCTATCTTGAATACCTCCGCTCTACTTCAGGACAGATGCCTTTAAAAGGACTGATTCAGACTGATCTCTCTCTGGGCTGTCCTCCTCCTCCAGCCTCATCACTCACTCCAACATCAGGCCCTACTTTACACTGAAGCTTTTAACAGCCCACCTCACCTACTTGTTTAAAACTGTCCATCTTTAGATATAAACTATTGTAGTCTTAAAGGTGTAGTCTTGTTTTGCCTGAAATGTTCCACAGTATGACATTAAACAGGTCTACTTTACATTTATTTAATTACTAGTGGTTTTATAGCTTAAAAATACAGCAAACATGCATTCTTCTGACTGTGAGCGGGGTTACCTTTCCACAGATCTGACCTGTAACTTGGCCTGGTGGGGTCTCATGATAAAAAGGTTTATACTCTACTGTGAAACATTCCAGACAAAGCAATAACATCTTGGACCTCCCACCAGAAAAGTTACACAATGCACCTTTAACAAAATCTTTTTCTGAGATTGTAATTAAACGTTTCAGAACTGCTGGGAATTCCAAATGATTTATTCTCTATGTCCAGTGCTGTGCTATGTTACACAAATGTTGTGTTTTATGCTGTTTTAATGGAAAAAGCCCAAATGGTACAATTTTATTATTTATGCTTCACTAATAAAAATGTAAATTACTGTGAGAAGGACAAAGCAGCTTATCTCGTCCACGAAACCTGTTCCAGCTGCTTACAATGACTATTAACATTTAAGCTAAAATATTAACATTTCATCATTTAAAATGTGTAATATTATTGTGGAGTAGATGTAAATAACTTATATATAGCATACATTAAGTTGTCAAAAGATACTAATCGATACTATATCGATATCGATATAGTATCTTCGATACTAAAACATCACATTGAGTTTGAAAGAAATTATATTTGACTATATTTTCAATCTCCACCCTGGTATCGGCTGATATCGGATATCGGCAGATACTTGAAGCCAAAGTATCGACATGGGCATGGGTACAGAAAAACCTGTATTGGTGCATCCCTATAGCATATAGCCTATCATACAGCATAGCAGATATAAAGATGTGTTATTTTCACTCAGAATTGTTGATATTTGTCAGTATATATGAAAATGCTATAGATCAACATAAAATTATGAAATGAAAAAGCAATCTAAGCATATTATATTTATTTAAAGCCAATATTATTTTTATAATTGCCTAATTCTCAACGCTTATATACTCAAACCTGCAGATACTTGACGCACATCAGTCTCGGTGTAATTACAAGCCCTTTAAAGCGTTCCAGTGTCGTGCTCTAAACATCCTCACATTGATTTTCCAAAGTGCTCCCCGGACGCTCCTCTCGTCTGGAACTCCGATGGCCCTGACCTCCAGCTCACTGCAGCTCCAGCTCCTGTTTTTAGCTCTTGCCCTGTGGTATAACTGGAGCATGAGTCACTGGAGCTGCTGCTGGTGGGCTAGCATTTCTCTCCCTGACGACTGCTGGAAGGGTGGAGGCTGCCGGTTCAATTCTTGCTGTGTTTACATGCTAACTGCGGTGTGTTTGTGTTGTTGGAGCAGAGGCTGAGGGGAAAGTGGTCAGACTAATGAGTGGGTCAGACATATGTAGCTGCTATCATGTGACCACTATAACTCAACAGAAGAAGGCAGAGTAACCAAGAATTGTACTGAAGTAGGAGTAACGTTACTTCAAAATAATATTACTCAAGTAGAAGTACACAGTAGTGGTCTAAGAAATGACTCAAGTAAAAGTGAAAAAGTATTTGGGCAAAATTAACTTAAAGAGTAACTGTCAGGACATAAGATCTGATTTATAATTTGAGGTTCATGTAATTGGAAGGGCAATTAAATAATGTACAAAATCCGGTATTTTCAAAGGAGTGGTGCAAGAAACACAAATGTTCAAATCATATAATATTGTCAAAATTAAGCTTTTGTCACCTGTAGATTCCCATGTATTTGAGCAAAAATTGTCTTCCCCAGTGCAGATATATTGTAGACCTATAAACAGCTCTTGATGTCAAAACAAGTCTACTGCATGCATCTAATCAGGAAGGATAATCAGGAAGTACCCATTAGTTTACTATTCCTATGGCAAATATTTATCTCTGGCCTCTACCTGTCGTTAAAAGCGCTAATAAACTCATCGTAGTGAATAATTTGGATGCTCTGAATAACTTTGGACCACTGCAAATCATTAAAAATCACAGTAGTACAGCGCCTTTAAATCGATCTATCTTTAGAACAGCCAATCCATTTACAAATCGTTCTGTGGTGACGTACCAGGTTCATTCTTTCGGGTTTGATATAGATTCTCAGTAACAGGGACAGTGTGAAGCAGGTTTTCTATTTTACAAGAAAGAAAGTTGGTTATCTCACCTTTTACAACCACGTACACATTAGTTAGGCTTATGACAACTCGTTATGATTGAGGATGAGTTAATGGAGTTAATGAAAATGTAAAACTGTAAAGTGAAGTGCTTTGGTAGACTTGTCAAGCTTGTGAAATATTCTGCAATAATAAGAACCGTCTAATAAACAGTTTCACATTTTGGATTGTATTAATTTGAATCCTAAAGAGATTATTATCATGGAGTAAGTTAATGGTCTTATATTACGCAAAATTGACTCTTGTGAGCTTTAAGTCGTGTTATAATGTTGTTACCTCCTCAAAAACATACCTAGAGTTGTGTTTTGTTTCATTCACACATGTTTGAGCAACTTTATTATTAGTCTGTCTATATCTCTAAAGCTCAAAATGCTGTGTTCCACCTTGTGATGTCATGAAGCTGTAGTTTTCAAGTTAACATCTACCTTTTTACCTTTAGTTCAGTGGAGATTGGCAGTTCCAGGTCTGAAATCATCCAAATGATTCTAGTGAAGGTGTGGAGTTTAAAAACACAGTGGAGCACTAACTGTATTACCACATGACATCACAAGGTGGTTATTAAATATTATATTATTATTAATCCTAAAGAGATAAAAATACCAGGACAGGACTGGTCAGTTTTTTGTGTTAAGGTAGAGCTAGGTGCACCACATAAGAAGGGCTATTCCATCCTTACCTTGGTCTTGTTTTTATACTGTCTCCTATGATTTATGTCCTATTATGTCCAAAAGCCATAAAATATAAAATACATTGTTGACCTGAAGAATAAATCTGTCCCAGCCTCAATCCCAGGTCAAGTATTCAGAATCATTACAGCCATAAATTAGTAGAGTTGTCACGATAATAAAATTTAAAAATTGATTTAAATGCTAAGAAATATACTTAATACTCAAAACTGATTTCGATACCACAATCTTTATTTAGACAATAGAATGTGATTTTCAACATTAAATCATAGCACTTTCTTTTATATTCCCATTTGGTCTTATATGTGTGTAATCCCTCAGTGGTCCAGGTAGGTTCCATAGTGGTCCACGTTCTGATCCAGCTCAAGATCATTCTAAAACTATTCAGGAAAGGTTCATTTCTGTCCTGTGAATGGGACTTCTTCAGTATCAAAACCTGCTCAAATTAGTATCTAGTTTTAGTATCAATTAGCACCTGATTTTCTTACTTTTGACAACCCCATAACTTAGTAACTGCACTTCCATTTTGACAATACGAAAGATAAAACCAACTTCCCGCTCCCAGCTATGTAACAGAGACACTTCTTGGTACTTAGCATTAACATTAAGGCAGGTTTGACAGACTTGGAGGAGACACTTTAATTTGTTCCTGTCATCCCGTCTCTCCTCAGACAGTATCACGTTGCCCTGGCCAATGTAATGGGCCGTGATCAGATTTCCTCCACAGACCTGCGTGTATCGACAGGGAGACTTAACCAGGGAGAGGCTGCACCAGGACTCACCATCACAGTGATAAATGTGCTACAAGTGAACTGCAGTGTCTGGGGGAGCAGATAATGAGACTGGATTTAAGGAGACTAGTCTGTAGAGGCTCAGAATGGCAGGTTATGGAGGGTTCAGTTACAGTGGAGAGAGGTAGGGGTTTCTTAAGTGTCTGAGAAGAACGCCAAATTTTAAAGACATAGCATTTACTCTGTATTTGAAATTTGAAACAGTTACCTAAAGGTCTTAATTTACTCTTGTGAGCTTTGTGAGTTGTGTTTTGTTTTATTCACACATGTTTGAGTAATCCTTTATTATTAGTCTGTCTACATGTCCAAAGCTCAAAATGTCATGTATGTGGTAATTGGAGTGCTTTGGGAGACTTGTCAATCTTGTGAAATATTCTGCAATAATAAGAACCGTCTAATAAACAATTTCACATTTTGGGTCGTCTTGAGTTGAATCTTAAAGAGATTATTATCATGGAGCTAAAGGTCCTATATTTCATGTTATAATGTTGTTACCTCCTCAGAAACAGACCTTAAGTTGTGTTTTGTTTCATTCACATGTTTGAGCAACTTTATTATTAGTCTGTCTAAGCTCAAAATGCTCTGTTCCACCTTGTGATGTCATGAAGCTGTAGTTTTCAAGTTAACAGCTACATTTAACCTTTAGTTCAGTGGAGATTGGCAATTCCAGGGGGAAATCATCCAAATGATTCTAGTGAAGGTGTATGGAGTTTAAAAACACAGTGGAGCACTTCTTGTATTATCACAAGATGGAACAGAGTGTTTTCTGAACTCAGCCTAAATATGCAGGGTTTGTGTGTTAAACCTGTGTGAATAAAATAAAACACAACCCCAGATATGTTTTTGATGAGGAAACTGCGTAATATGCGTCCTTTAAAGTGGAACTAAACACTAAATCACTTTTTTTGCTAATAACCTGTGTAGATGATGTTTTAATAGCATTTTCTGTGGTCCCTTGTCTGTTTTTGGCAATTGTAGTGCAAACTAGGTACATTTGCAGCTTTCTGGTCCAACTGAGTGTGTGCTGTCTCCAGTGGCATTTGCAATTTCGAGTAGTTGGTGACATCACACATAACTATTCTGATTATAGACAGGTGTTTCTGATTTCAAATACCTGGCTGCATCTGCGGAGTTTGAAGTGTAGGTCCCTTTTAGACCAATCACACTGTTCCTCATACGTTATACTGGGAAAATTACGATATACTACTACTTAGGGCTGCCATGATTAATCAGTATCACACATTTAAAATAATTGGAATTATATTTTGATAATTTTAGAATTAAACATGTCAAAACAGCAAGGCAAATATCGGATATTGGTATCGGCTGACAAAAATCCATATCGTTCATCCTTATACTGCATATGTTGATCAGTATTCTCTTTTGCTTTATCGAAGGCTGTGTCACCGGATCCGCAATATCTTGACTTCCCTTTCCCCAGACGCTTCCTACTGCTCTCAGGGGGACTCCCAGAGACACTGTGTTTTATATATTACGCCTGTATGTAATTCTGTTTTAACCTCATTCCTGGATCTTCTTTCATAAGAGCCGGCCCGGTCCCCCGTGCCGAGGTAACCTGGTTGGGTGGAAGTGCGGTGGGGTGGGGTGTAGCCGCTGGCCCTGGAAGTGTGAGTCTTCAAAGAGAGGATTTCATTTTCTTTGTGGCACAAGAATATTCAAAGTGTGGACTCGGGGAAAAAACTTCTCAGACATTATGAAAGATGAAAAAGACCTGGAGCGAGTTTTTCAAGGAGTTTATTAGAGAAAAGAGGACAAGAGAGTTTGATTTTCATAGTTCACTTTGGTACAACATTATTTATATATAGTATGAATGTGGAAGTGTGTTTGCGTGAGTGTTGGAGGGGTAATGAAAGGCACTATAGAAATAAGTCCAGTTGATAATTACATTTGAGAAGATTTTAAATTGCTTAGAACAGTTATTCTTCATGTAGTCTGCACTGAAACGGAGCAAAGGATCATGGTTTATGTAGTTCCCTTTGTTTGTTTTTTTTGTTTTTTTTAGCTATTGTGATGGTTCATGATATTATTGTGAGACCTTTGACGATACAATGCGAGAATATTTCGGTTATTGTTACATCCTTAGTGAATAATACTGCATACTACCATATTTTTACTTTAGGTTCATTCAGTGTCACGGAGAAGACCTGAATCTGTCTACACATCTCCAACCAGTATCTGATAAACCGAGTCCTGTCTCCTCTATGACTCTCCATCCACAACATGCGCGCGATGGTGAGGAGATAAAAGCCTTAAAGATACAGGCTAACAGTGAAGCAGGCTGCTCGGAGAAGGCCGAACTAAACACGCTTAGTTCCACCTGTCTCCCGCTCACTCGTCATCAGTGTTCTAGATAAAGAGTGGATTTATCTGTGATTATTAGGGTTGTCAAAAACATAGAAAATCAGATAGTATTCGATACTGAAACTAGTATCGAAACTAGATACTCATTTGCGCAGTTATTGATACTAAAAAAGTCACATTCACAGGATAGAAGTGAACCTTTTCTGAATAGCTTTAGAGTGAACTTGAGCTACATCAGCTGTATCGTGTCTCCATGATTTCAGAGGGCGTGGTTGACAGGCGGAATAACATGTCAGAACATGTGTCAGAGAGACACATGGTTAGTTCATGTCTAAAACAAACATGGAGGTTTACACATAAAAAATGGGAAAAACAACATAAAGGACAGAGGGGAAACAGCATGGATTTTCTCAGAATCAGCAATCAAAACACCAAAATATTACTTATCTCAAAACACCAAAATATTACTTTTCTCAGCTGGGGCGGACTGGGACCAAAAAACGGCTCTGTACTTTTCCCCCACAAAACGACCCACTTTTACCTGTTTCTCAGTTAAAAAATGTTATAGATTTTGTTCTGAATGTTATGAAAATTTTCAAGAGATGTCTTCTGCATTTGAGCGATACGTGACACAAATTAGCAGCTGTGGTTGGACTGTCTCAAGTTTGGACGGACAATTTTCTCGTCTCGTCCAATTCCAGACCTTTCTAGATTCTATCAGAATGTGGTGATACCAGCTTGCCAAAGCCTGAGCTCGTCAGATCTCAGAAGCTAAGCAGGTCCAGTCCATATTTGGATGGAAGACCACTGGGAATTCCAGGTGCCACAGTGGTTGTATCCTTAGGCAAGGCACTTCACCCACATTGCCTAGTATAGAAGCGGTTTGTACGTGTGTGATTGGTGGTGGCTGGAGAGGCCGATGGTGCTGATTGGCAGCCTTGTGTGGCTACAATAGCAGCTTACCACCAATGAGTGTGGAGTGAATGGATAATGCACTGTAAAGCTGCTTATATAACTGAACAATTATTATTATTAATCAATAATGTAGAAGGGCCTCGCTGGTCAGGCGGCGCCCATGGACCAATACCTGGACGACTGAGGGATTGCACAGTTATACGGAAATATGGTAATATAAAAGAAAGTGCTACAATTTTACGATTATTTTTGGTGGTATCGTGGTATCGAAATTGTTTGCAATTTTAGCGTCGCTGTGACAACACTACTCGAGATAAACAGCAGATGCATTTGTGCGTTTCTGCCTAACAGACTGCATCTGGAGTTTCCCCTTGACGCAAACTATCTGTGCATTATTAATGAGAGGCTGATGTCCAGAGCAGATAGAGCACAGATGGGGGTTAGATTTTACAAAGCGGAGAAAACAAATGCGTCAGACGCCATGAATTCTTTATTATGTTTTGTAAATGAGCTCTTTTGTTTTTTTAAGATAATTGTCAAGTTACTGGGCCCATTATAGGAAGCTTTATGTGTGGGACAAATTGACTGTTTTGTATATTGTGCTTAGATGTGTTGTGATCATTATAATTTTTATTTAGACTTAGACAAACTTTATTGATCCACAAGGGAAATTTTGGACACAGTAGCTCAAACATCACAATATAATAAAGAGAAAAAAATATATAAAAATGATAATAATAAATTCTAAAACAAAACAAATAACAAAAATATCAAGAGACTGGTGTCAAATAAGGCATAATTATATAAATGTATATGTACAAGTAAAGTAAAAAATTTAAATATAGTAATATAAATACAGTTATATACAAGAGGTCGTAAGGAAAAACAGTGCAATATTTTTGGTTTAGATAGATATACTCTGCTGACATTTTGTATGCAGAGACACAGAACCTAATAAAAGTACTTATCTCCATATACACTAGGGCTGTAGGTGTTTAGTTCAAGCTCAAAATGCTCTGTTCCACTTTGTGATGTCATGTAGTGGTAGTTTTCAAGTTAACAGCTACTTTTTATCTTTTGTTCAGTAGAGAAAAGCAATTTCAGAGCTGAAATTATCCAAAATGATCCTAGTGAATGTGTATGGACTATTACCACATGACATCACAAGGTGGAACAGCGTGTTTTCAGTTTGAGAGAAGAACTCAGCCTAAATATGCAGGGTTTATGTTGAACGTGTGAATGAAACAGAACAAAACTCCAGGCGTGTTTGTCATAAGAAAACAACATTCTAACATAGATCATAAAATAGTGTAATATAGGCACTTTAAATGATTTCTGAGTCCTTATGTTGAGGAGAAGTTGTGAACTACTAAATTAGACCAAAAAGACACCCCAAAAAAACA
The DNA here is from genome assembly GCA_029959045.1 of Taenioides sp. WSHXM2023. Taxonomy (NCBI): domain Eukaryota; kingdom Metazoa; phylum Chordata; class Actinopteri; order Gobiiformes; family Gobiidae; genus Taenioides; species Taenioides sp. WSHXM2023. The sequence goes on from CM057096.1 coordinate 25,600,489, forward strand.
CATTTTGTCTTTTGTGCCATAGTTCTTTCACTCAGTCTGAACGTTGAAGGGCATTTGTTAAATAAAATGACATCAGTGCATAACATCTCTACCTGCTGGCTATCAAACTCCGATCGACAACTTCAAACTTGTGGATTCTGTATTCAAAACATGCCAAAATTACCTGTTTTGGTACGCTGTATAATTTTAGACTTGCTATTACACGTCCAGACTGAAAAAGGCCCACCAAAATGATCCTAACTGTTGTGCATTCACCAGCGTTATTACTTGTTTACCTTGTGATGGCCAAATGGCTGTTTTCTCCACCTCCGTGCTTTGTCATTGCCACTCTGAGCCAAAATTCTGTACCTCCTCTCCTCCTCCTCTTCCTCCTGCCCAGCCTGTTCTTAGCAGACGCGGAACCGCTCTCCATCTGTGAAAATGACTCTATAATCTCCACAATAATGTCTGCAGTTCACCTGTCAAGTTTTCTCTTTCCCCATCTCCCCATCAAGGATTGCCGATTTAAGCCTCCGTCTGCTGTGAGTTTGGACTTGTGAAAATTGGCTGAGATGGTGCGGAAAATATTGAACAAAAACTTTCAGAGCTGATTTTTTAGAGTCTAGATTGTAGGCTATTATTGTTCCTTTATAGTGACATCAAGCTGGGGGTGTTCTACATGTAACTCTACGACAGAATACTCATCAGTTACCAATGTGAACAATGCACACATTAGCAAACACAGCCAAAAAAGTTTTTAGATTGTCTGAAAACTTAAGAAAAAATTTATTTTAACAGCACATTTTCAGGAGCTTGTGGTCAATACAAACGTGTATGGTCCTGTATAGGAGTTTGATTTAAAAAATGAAAAAATATTTATTGAAAAATGAAAATGATTTAAAGAAAAACTGAAATTCTAACTTGAGTAACCGAGCTTCAGATTGAGCAGTGCCTTTAGTTAGCATCACACCCCCAGAGAATGTGGATCAGCTGCAAAGTATCAGTTGGCAAATGAATACGCCATGATGTTTTTTGACATCCTGAAATGCCTTTTTGGTTTATTTTGGAAGATTGTTGTGATGTTTAAGATGTGGGTTGTTTTTTTTTTATATCTGGGGTGAACTTGGACCATTGTAGTGGGAAATTACAACAATGCAATTTTTCTTTCAGAGGAACTGAAAGAAAATGTCAAGGTAACCCCACTATGGTCCAGCCTGACCTGCATGTTTTTGGAGGTCAGGATGAACGGAGGAAAAGCAGCGATATATGTGATGTGATTTCAAGATATTATCATGTCATTTTGTACATTTAAAATGCAATACTCCCAGTTTGAGATTTGGTACTTTCAAAAAAGACACTTAATTGGAGACGAAGATCACAGAATCACCTGATCTGTTTCTAATATTGATACTTTGCAGCTGATGACTTCAACATCCCCAGAAGACAGGATGCTAACTAGAGGCACTGCGCTGTCTGAAGCTCTGTTACTCAAATTAGACTTTAATATGGACAATCTGACCATAAGGTGATCTGATTTGTTCTGTTAAACAGGTCCCCATAAAATAACATTTGTCACAAGCTCTCACCTTTTTGTTGAAAATCACACCTAAACAGGACCACAAACGCTCGTATTGATCACGGACTCCTGAAAATGTGTTTAAATCCATTTTGTATTTTTTCTTGAGTTTAAAACTTATTTGTAAATTAAGGCCACTAATCCAAAAGAACCCCAGGCAAGAAGGTTCCATCAACTCCAACTCCGACCAAAAACAGCCCGAGGAATAATAATAATTAGAAGAAACATTATTAGACCTGACTGAGCCAAACCATTTACCAACTGTGTGATTGACTCTCCTCTGGTCACAACATTCTTCAAAATAAAAAATAGCAACACATTTTTTTAATTTCTGCGTAATTATTCTATGTTTGTTGTGCTGAGTATTAGGGTTGTCAAAAGTATTAGACTTAGACAAACTTTAAAGATCCACAAGGGAATGTATTTGTATTGAAAATCAGATACTAAGCTATACTAAAACTATTCGAAACTAGATACTCATCTGAGCAGATATTGATAATACAAAAAAAGGACTAAATTTGAGCTTTCCTTAACAGTTTTAGTATGATTTTGAGCTTTATCTGAACTAGTATAAGAGCCCCAAAGCACACAAGTGTTGAATGTTTTGAACTGAATCTTTTTGTTTTTATATCGATGTCTTTTGGGCCTTTGTAATTGTATATTCCAAAATAAAAGAGTTCATCCGTGGGCCAAAAGTGCAGTGTACAAACCCTGATTCGCCGAGCTCGCTCCCACTAGCGTTAGCAACAGGTTTGATTTATTCTACACATGGGCCCTGGCTGCAGGTTAGCCACTATAACTGCTAGCCTCAATCAGCTTCATTGGGTTGCAGCTGAACACTATGGTTGACGTCACACTCGCTTAGTCAACTCCTTTATGTTTTTTCCACATGGTTCTCATTCAGCAGCAGCTCTGATTGGATAAAACTATCTTTCCCTTTTGGTTGCTTCCTTATGGTTCTCATCCATCAAAATGGCAACTTTTTTCAGTCTAATTTGTTTCGGGAAATTGTTTCTTTTGCAATATGGTGTATGGAGAATTGCTTTTTTACCACTTCTTCCTCTCTCTGTCCAGTCGTATATTTCGTCTTTTCAACATTTGCTGTCCCCTGTGGCTCCGTGGACACCTGACCTTTCTGTCCTGACTTGTACTCCTCAGTCAGCACAGAGCGGCAGAGTGGTTAGCCTGTGGCGTTTTAGCTGGAAGTCTGCACAGTGACCTTTTAAAGTCTATGTTTAATTTACATTGGCCCTGTCAGAGTCAAGACACACCTCTGGGGATGAGACCCAAGTTACAGAGAGAGAATTAGAATAAAGTTTAAATTGGTCAGAAAATGCAGTGTCAATGACTGAATGACACTTTTGGATAATGTTATTTAAAGGTCCTATATTACGCAAAATTGACTCCAAAGCCAGTGATTTGTCTCACTTCTATACAAGGCATGTCCCAGGTGTCCCTATTTTGACCAATCTGACACCCGCCAACAATAAAGAAGGAAATATATCGTCATTTGTTCAGCTAAAATACGGAAAATTGTGCTTGAAAATGACCATGAGGCAAAAAATGTATCAACACAAGTCCCTCAGATGATATACCGACCCACAAGTGATGCAAAAATGGACAATGTTACACACTCTTTTTACAATTTTATTTATTCCAACCATCTCAACCCGGATGTGTCCCAGTTTTGAATTTTGAGAATCTGGTCAGCCTATTGTCTACATCTCCAAATCTCAAAATGCCTTTATTATTGGTACTTTGCGGGGGTTGTTCTACATGTAACTCTATGGTGGAATGTTCAGAAGTTGTCATATTGACACAATGCAGAAGCCAAAATTTTAAGATAGTCAGAAAACTCAAGAAAATTGATTTAAATAACACTTTTTCAGAAGATTGTGATCAATATGAAAAAAAAAATGAAAGTGACCTGTTGTACTTCCAGATAAATCAGCTCTTTCTGGTCAGATTGTGTTCAAATAAAGCTCAGATTAAAGTCGAATTTGAGTCATTTCAGACAGGGCTATGCCTACAGTTAGCATCACAGCCCCAGGGAATATTGATGACATCAGCTGCAAAGTATTAATAGCCGTGACATATATCTTCTCACAGTAACTCTACATTCCTACCATTGGCCTGGTTTTTATTGATTTTTTTTTTTTATATTTTCCACTTTTTTTTTACAAATAGACAGTGCATTGTTTGAGTGGGACTATATGTTCTGAGAAAGTGCATGTGTGAACAGCTGTAGATAAAGATAAAGGGCCCCAGTCTCGCAGTCCGGTTGGGTTTCTGTGCCGTTTCTGCAGCTTATCACTCACCATAAAGAACAGGGCTGCTTCTCCTCACACTCACTGCTGCCAGGGCCTTTCAGAGCAGCTTTGTAACGTGATTAAACCTCCTCTGTTGGCATTATAACGTGGTCATGTGGTGTGTGTATTAGTGTTGTCACGACAAATTTTCGATACTAAGGAATAGACTCGATACTCAATACTGATTCCGATACCAGGATGATAATAAAAAACACTCATTATTTAGACAGTAGAATGTGATTTTCAACATTAAATCATAGTACTGTCACTGCCCTAAACTGGCAACATTTTGGAAAGATGTGCAATGCGAAATTGAAAACTGTTTGGGGATCAAAATTTTATTAGACCTGTCCATTGTGCTACTGGGATTTTTTCCAAATAACAAAGAAGAAATAGTCATTTTTACTTGCTAAAAAAGTCTTAATTGCCAAGAAAATGATAACTCTCCTGGCTCAGGCCGCTGCCCCCGACAATTACCCAGTGGAAAAGTAAAATAAAGGATGTGTATCATATGGAACAAATAACGGCAATGAAGACAGATTTATTCATGGACAAACGGTCTTCAGTCCAAGCCTATATTTGAAATGGATAACTATCTTTTATAGGTATTTTTTGTGTGAGCTTATGGGCAATATTATGAATAGTAAATGAGGAGACAACATGCACGACTGCATCTACACTGTAATTTTATTTTATGTCATTTTGCTTTTATTGTATGTTTAATACTGATTCATAACTATATGTGACTTGCACCAAAAAGTATTAAATAAAAACAAGTTAAAATTAATAAATTTAAAAAAAAATCATAGTACTTTCTTTTATATTCCCATGTGTTCTTATATCTGTGTACTCCCTCAGTGGTCCTGTAGGTTCCATAGTGCTCCATGGGTCTATACTAGTCTATGTGCTCTTATTCTTGTTCTGATACAGCTCAAGATCATTCTAAAACTATTCAGGAAAGGTTCATATGTGTGCTGTGAATGTGACTTTTGTAGTATTGATTATTGCTCAATTGAGTGTCTAGTTTTAATACTAGTTTTAGGCTTTGATTTTTGATGCTTTGACAACCCTGTTTGTAAAGCAATTAAACCTGCTCTGTTGGCATTATGGTGTGGTCATATGGTCCAGGTATTCATCAGTAAATTTTGTATCAGTAGAATGTTGTACCATTTGTTATTATCAAATACCAATATTAAAAAAACAGATACATGTACTAGTGTTAGTCCAAAAGTCAATGGACCGATTACAAGCACTTCACAAACATTTATATGGCCTATAGAAGTGAGTATTATTCTGTTACACTAAGATTTAATAAAATAGTAGTTTTCTCCTACTTCTATTAGTGACAAAAGTTTTATGTTGACAATATGAAATGATTTGAACATTTGTGTTTCTTGCACCGCTCCTTCAGATATGATTCTGTTTTTTTCCCTTTGAAAATACATGCATTTTCTGTATTGCTTAATGCTCAAATTATAAATGATCAAATTATGTCCTGTTTCTTTTACAGTTACTTTTAATTGACTAGTAATTCCCCCAAATACTCTGAGTAATTTCTTTGACCACCCCTACGTTTTATACTAGAGTAATATTTTCCTATTTAAGTACAAATTTTGGCTCTACTCTATCAAATTAAATCAGTTTATACATCTGATGTTACAAAAACGTTACTCTTTGAGCAGTAGTTTCCCCAAATACTTTGAGTAATTTCAACACCACTTTCTTGTTCTACACTAGAGTAATATTATTTTTAACTGTAATGGCACTCTTACTTAGGTACAAATTTTGGCTATAGTGTTGTATATCAAAATCTGCCTATAAATGGGATGTTGTTGAGGTCAAAGTATATTTTTTTTGTATAGAGTGTCAGAAGGAACATCTGGGCCAGTCCCAGCTGAGGATAATGAAATTTCAATGTAAAACAGCCTCAATTTTGAACATTTTTGTGAAACATGGTGAAGATTTAGTCCCCTTTTCCCAAACTATTTTATTTTATTTATATGTTAAAGTCACAGACCTATAGTGAGCACTTGGCTGGTGGTATTCTCTGGGGGATAGTTGTTCCACGGTAGTCAGTACATAGTTAAATTTAGCCTCAGGTTACTCCTTCATTTCGTGACCCATTTTACCTGGTCATTTGTTCAAACAGTCCAGCCTGAGCCCATCTGTTCTGTCACACTATGGATTAGGATTAAGGTCATATTCCCTTCAGTTTAAAATGTATTGGCTGTGCTCAGATTTGAGTAGCTGTAGTTGGTATTGCTGAACAAGAGTACTGAAAAAAGTATTGAAAATATATCTATAATATCTATATAATATCTAATAACTAGATACTCATTTGAGCAGGTATTGATACTAAAAAAGTCACATTCACAGGACAGAAATGAGCCTTTCCTGAATAGTTTTAGAATGATCTTGAGCTGTATCAGAACAAGTATAAGAGCACATGGACTAGTATACACCCATGGACCACTATGGAACCTACAGGACCACTGAGGGATTACAGATATAAGACCACATGGGAATATAAAGGAAAGTACTATTATTTAAGATTGTCTGAAGAAATAGTGTCTTTTGTCATTATTGTATCAGAATCGTTATCTAGTCTTTTTACGGAGAAAAACTTGTTAATCCTTTAGTTTAAACTTTTACAAACTCGTTCTGCAAGATGCGTTTTAGCAATATTTGTAAGTTCACAGAGTCACAAGAAGCCATCTTGTACTCTCGACTGCACCTGCGTTTGGGCTGCTTTACTGGATGACCAATCAGACGACAGAAGGCAGAGGTCAAAGGTGAAGCTCTGATATAAAACCAAAACAAACATGGCAACGCTGATGAACATAGTCAAATTTAGTTGTGATTTTTCGGCCAATCAGCTTGAAGTATTCGTGAACGTTCCACTGTTTTCCCACTTTAACTTTGAGTGCGAGACATCACAGATTGATAAAGAACAAGAGTACTACACATGTCAGTTTATCAGTCCATAAATCTGCACATTAGTACACATTTGCACTGTATTTGTGAAATAGCATTAGCAGCTTGTGAGTCTTAAAATATGACAGTTATGTTGTTGATTTGGACCAAAGTACAGGACAGGATCTGACCCTAAATGTCCAAATATGTCTCTCTCTAGAGTGTAAGGAAGAGGATCCGGGCTGGTCCCAACTGTGGATAATAAAATTTCAGTGTAAAACAGACTCCATTTTGAACCATTTTGCGAAAAATTGTGAAGATTTAGTCACCTTTTCCAAACCACCACAGAGTGTGCAGGAGTGTTCAAAAATATATATACTAAATTTGATGATACAGTATTGTTATCCTGTATTTTGTTGCTTATTTAGTGGAAGGAACTTGTTTATGCAATACACTTGACATATTCACTATTTTGATGATTAAAATAGGTGTATGTCATATTAAAGGTGCATTGTGAAGATGTTATTGCTTTGTCAGAAAGTTACTGGTCATATCTCTGGAGAGGCAACCCCGCTCATAATCAGAATGCCCGTTTTTCTAGGTATTTTTGAGCAATAACGCCACCTTTTCTTAAATAAACGTAAGGTAGAGCTGTTTAATTCATATTGTGGAACATTTGAATCAGAGCAATGACAGATCCATAGAAACAAGAATGTGATGGACCCACAACCAAAAAGTTACATAATGCACCTTTTAATTGTGCACAAGTAGTGGTTTAACGAAGAAATATTGTTGCTAAAATCCGCTTGGTTCTTAAAAAACAGTAATATATCATGTGCAATATACGGAGTATCAAGCACATACATAATATCGTATCGTATCGTGAGCTATGTATCGTATTGAATCGTGTGGGACCCTGTGATTCCCAGCCCTAGTGTGCATCATAACGTAGTACTTGTTTCATAAAAAGTAATGAATGCTACACTATTGTTCTCAAACTATACACAGACTGTATAAAGAAGTGGACTAAGGGAGTGTGACGGCTCTAGTCAAATGAAGCTCACCGAGGCTAGCAGTTATAGGAGCGAATTTGGAGTCAAGTTCCATATTAGGAATAGGAACTTATTTAAGGACAAAATAGCGAAATAAAAACATCAGGATCATTTAGAGCGGGTTAATACGAACATTTTAAGACCAAAATTAGGAGCCTGACAGTACAGTTACAGAGAGAGCGCTGACACTTTCTCAATACAAAGTGAACTAGAGTCGGAGTCGCTGGAGCCGAAAGCGCACCCATGCTCACTTAACTATGTCCATTAATACAAACAGTCTCTGCCTCTACAGTGACAGCACACGTAGTTATTTTGAAGTATACTGTGTTGTCAAGGATTTAAGCCACTTACAAATCAAAATGTGAGCTGAATGCCTTTATCAGGTCTACAGTGATTTAGAATTGATATCTATTCCAAGGAAAACATTACAGGTCTCTGTCGGGCTCCTTGTTTAAAAATGTCCTCGACTAAGTGCTTTTGTCCATTCGTCTTGTTGGAAGCACGGCGTCCTGTCTCTGGTATTACCTCAGGAAAAGTTATGGTCATCTCCGTGTCCTTTGTCCAAACGCTGAATTAGTCTGATTGGAACTTCTGATGTAAAGTGCACTGCAGAGGTGACATAGTGGAACATAATATCCTCTGAGTATAAGGCCTGTTCAGGAGATTAAAGGTGCATTGCGCAACTTTTCTGGGAGAGGGTTTGTCACCAGCTTGTCTTTATGGAGATGTTATTGCTTTGTCTAGAATGGTCCATAGTATAGATTAAACCTAAATCTCAATCAAGGAAGACAACTGTTGGTTATATTACAGGTCAGATCTGTCATACCGTGGAACATTCCAGGCAAAGCAATAACATCTCCATGGAGACAAGCAGGTGATGGACACTCCACCAGGAAAGTTGCGCAGTGCACCTTTAAATTTCAATCCTGATGCTTCACCAAAATCACAATTAGGTTTTTTGGGGTTTTTTTTTTTGTTGTTTTTTCAAAATTTCTTCAGCCCTTTTTTGGATCTATAACTGTACACTATGTCTGATTCTGAAGTGAACAAATACCAGTGCAAAGAAAGAAGAAAGAAAGAGACAAGAGTACTGTGCAGTTTCTAACGGGAGTAGAATCAGCAGTACAGGGACAGACCTGTGCCATCTGAGTCCACGGGGTGTTTACAGGTGCACTGCGTAATATTTCTAGTGGAGTGTCTGCCACCTGCTTGTCTCCATGGAAATGTTATTGCTTTGTCTAGAATGTTCCACAGTATAGATTAAACCTATCTATCACGAGGGAGACAAGCAGGTCACAGCACTACGCTACATTACAGGTCAGCTCTGTGGAGAGTCGTTCCTATCCGCAGAAGAAGTTAATGTATTTTTGAGTAACAGAAACACCCGTAATACCCGAATAAAGGCTAGATGTATATGTTTAATGTTATACCATGGAACATTCCAGGCAAAGCAATAACATCTCCAGGGAAAAGTTACGTGTTTGATGCAATGTGATGTGTCTGAAAAAAAATTGTTCAAGCATATACCCTCAAAGGCAAAGGTGGAGTTTGATGCGATTTTGATGCCACGGTCTGCACGTACCATTTAAGGTGCACTATGAAACTTTTCCGATGGAGGGTCTGCAACCTGCTTGTCTCCATGGAGATGTTCTTGCCTTGCTGTTTTTTGTTTTGCTTTGAGGTTCGTTGACACCTCATTTGGTCCCGGTTTGAGGCCAGTTTAATCTTAGACTTAGACAAACTTTATTGATCCTCAAGGGAAATGATTTGGACACAGTAGCTCACACATCACAATATAATATAATATAATAACAAAAGAGAAAAAATATAAATTGTAATAATAGTAGTAGCAGTAGTAGAATTTATTATTACCATATTTTTGCTGTTTTTAATCCTGGTGTATACTTGGTTCGGTTCTGGTTTAGTCCTGGTTCAGTTCCAGGTTTAGTCCGTTTTGGGATTTGTGTGTGTGTGTGTTTGTGTGTTTGCGGTTTAAGTCAGTGGTTTGAAAGTAAACAAGACCTGAGCCCTGCTGTCACTCACCTCCCCTCATCTGTTCAGCCTTGCTTTGGCAGCAGCGTGTACCTCATTTGCATGGCTGTGTGTTTTTCAGTCTCACTTCTGTTCTTTGCACAGAGGTGCTTTGAATCCTAATTTCAATGTTCAATTAAACCAAAGGAAAGGAAAATAGTGCCCAAAGTGCCGAGGATAAGTGCGTGCCAACATTTCTATGCAAATTCTGTACCATTAATTGCCAAAGTATTCGTCCAAATTAGCAAAACATTACAATCGTATCACATTTGCTCCAGCTGCCGTTCTAAACTAAACTTCTGATTTGGCCCATTTTACCCTTGGGTGCGTTCACCAACATAAGTTAAAGGTGCACTCTGTAACTTTTCTGGCAGCGGGTCTGATTTTTTTCCATGGAGATTTGAATGCTTTGCCTGAAATGTTGCGGTAGCATTAAACTTAACCTGAGAAAAAGCCATAGACTGTATAAAGAAGTGGGCTAAGTGAGTGTGACGTCACCAATACCGTTCCAGTCAAATGAAGCTCACCGAGGCTAGCAGTTATGGGAGCGAATTTGGAGCCAGGTCCATATTAGGAATAGGAATTTATTTAGGCACAAAATAGCGAAATAAAAACACAAGGATCATGTAGAGCGGGTTAATATGAACATTTTAAGACCAAAATGACAGCAGCAGTTACAAAGAGAGGGGTGACGATTTTTCAGTACAAAGTGAATTGGAGCCAGAAGGTTAGCAATGTCCATTTATATATGCTATACTATATATACTATTTATATATAGAGTCTATGGAAAGTCTCCACACACACAGTCACAGCAGTCTGGCACAGTGTTTGCTTCTACAGTGACATAGCAGTGTGAAATATTCCAGCTCATATTTGCATTAGATCAACAATAGTGAGTCTGTACTTAGAAGGAAAACATATATAAACCATGTGATCTGAGCGTATAGCCCAGACAGGCCGGAGAAATTGGATAGTTATTGATACTTTGCAGCTGATCTCATCCACATTGCCTGAGGGTGTGATGCTAATTGAAAGCACTGCTCTGTTCTAAGCTGTTAATCCAGTTAGATTGAGTTTTATTGATCCCAGACTCCTGAAAATTAGTTGTTTAAATTCATTTTGTATTTTTTGTATTTGTTTTGTTTTTTGGATCTTAAAACATTTTTGGCAGTTTTTGTTAATGTGTGCATTGTATCACCATGGTAACTGTTGAATATTCTGCCAATAGAGATACATATAAACACCCCCAGCGTGATGTCACTGCAAAGTATCAATTGCTTTACCTGTAATGTTCCACAATATGACATTAAATTTACCCATATTGGATTTATTCAATCACACGTTTTTATTGCACATAAATTCCTTGAGAAATACGCTTCCTTACCCATGAAGTGGTCTCCTTTCATTTTTTTATTTTATTTTATTTTTTTTGTTGGATATAAATTAAAAGATATTAATATCACAGTGCAAAACATTTTAGGAAAAGCAATAATATCTCCACTGAAAAAAGTTACACACTGCATCTTTTAAAAAGTTATTTTGAATATAGAGTATGTTGTAGATTTTTTATTTATTTATTTATTTATTTTTTGACGTTTCAAATTTAAATCCACTTTATTTATAAAGCACATTTTACAAAACAACTACCAAAGTGCCATACAAAACAACATATAAACCCTAAACTTGATCACACTAGTCCTAAAATAATAAAACCAGTAACATTTGATTGAAAACGTCTCTTCTTTTGTACCCGGCGCTGTGTTTTCGTCTTGCCTCTGAATGCAGCACACCCTAACAGGCTTGTGCTTGTAACAGTGTCTAAGACCCATGTCGCCTTCACGCTCCATAATGAGACCGCACACAGCTCAGAGCAGGGCCTGGAGCTGGCAAGAACCCACTGAGAGACCGGACCAGTGGAGCCTTTTGTTCCTGAATTAGCCAGACTAGAAGAGAGAGAAGCTGGATGAATGGGGCGGACACTACAAAGAAGCATTCTGAAGCTGTAGTGGTATAACAAGAAGTTTCCAAGGCCCAGTACAGACCCCAAGGCTGTTCGGTTGAAAAGAAAAGTAGCGATGTATGCATGGGGCTGTTTGGCTATGGAAATGTGTCTGCATGAAGAGTTCAAATTGGCAGTCTGGTGTGCGGTTTTCAATCTTTTGTCTGAGTTTAAAAACAGTTGGCAAAATGTTCCAAAAAGGAGTTAAAAGTTGGAATTTCAAATATGACAACGTTTGCTAATGTGTGCATTGTGTGACCATGGTACTACTAAACAGTCCACCATAGAGATACATGTAGAACACCCCCAGCGAGATGTTACTGCAAAGTATCAAAACATAGTAAATAGAAATAAAGATTGCCAATAGAACTAATCCCCATACTTCTCTGCTCCCTTGTTTAGTCATGGTTTAGTTTGGCTTTCTAATCTCTACTGTGCCCTATAGCTGCCTTCATAACGTCCCGGTGAAGGTGTCCCCGAGCACCTGTCCCCATGCACCTGTCCCCAAGCACCTGTCAGCTCCGGTCACATAGACACTTTGTTTATACGACTATTGTCACGTCTCGTCCCCTGAACCTCACGCTGACAGTGCACGGGTAAAATATGGCGGACAGCTGTAGTGACTTCTCCGGGGCTGTAGGTCTGCACCACACATGGCCGAGCTGGAGGTGTGAACTTTTGGACAATACAAGCGTTCAGGCTACTGCTCCAACTGCGAGTGAGGAGATGGTGCATAGTGTGAATTTGTACTGTTTAGGAATGGTGAAAGAATGTTAAATCTCATATATCCAGTAATGTTATTTTCGAATGGGACAAGATCTTGCAAGACAGCATTACAAGATGGAAAATTATCTCGTGAGACTTTTTTTTACGTTTGGATTGGACAAAAAGGTGTTAAGTGCTGGTTTTATTTCTTGAGTTCTTTAGATTCAAAAGGTACTGTTACAATGACAGCTAAATATTAAATAAAGTAAAAGAAAAATGGTTAAGCCAAAACTGAACTGCACAGTTTATTTACTAAATAATGTCAAAATCTTATCTTGTTGTCGTGGACCCAATCTTGTGTACGGTCTCGTGGAAATAGTGTCGCATCCCACTCCTAATGTTATCTTGTATTAAACAGACAATATTAACCAACTTTTTGATACATTTAAGAAAAAAATTCCTTGGAAGACAAACTGCCGAATACCAATAGTAATGCAATAGAGTTACATAGCGCATTTTGGATACTGAAATATTCTTTACAGTCTCGTGCAGTTGTCATTCACTCGGGTCACTCCACACACTGGTTAATGTAGCCACAGCTGCCCTGGGGTAGACTGACAGAAGCGAGGCCAATCTGCGCCATCAGCTCCTCGGCCCACCACCAACATTCACACATTAACACTAAGGTGAGTGTAGTGTTCTGCCCAAGGACAGTTTGCACTGGACTATCCACTGCTGCCATAACTTGGCCAGTGAGATGGATTCTTCTGATATTTGTAAGTTCACAAACTCCTGAGAATCCATCCTGGCTCCTGCTGGTGTGATAGGGCCCGGGTGGTTCAGTCCAGTTACAGTGAAGTATTTCAGTTTGTGTGAAAGCCAAAGGCCCAAACAAACATGGCCACACAGAAGGACGAACATTTAGTATTTAGTAATAGCATAGTAATTTAGTAATAGTCTTTCTGCTATTTTAGTGGAAATACTGATTTTGTTTTTAAAAATTTTGCACAGGAAAGCACTTTGTACATTTGTGGACAAGAAAGATGTTTATTTCTCACAACAGTGACCCAGGGTGTCCCACTTTAGATTTTAAGATTGTGACATTAGATCCTTGTGCTTACTGTGCAAGATGGGACCACATTTATTAGTACTGTGATCACAAGTATTTTCATCTTGGACAAACTACTACACGAGTTCTCCAAAATATACCTTGTGTAGTGAGCATGGTTACTGTCAACATGAGGAAGTGTAAATAAGTCCAGTGAATATTTGTTGTTATATAATAAATGTTACACAGTGTGGGCCTGAGTGAGCTGGCAGCTGCAGTTGCCGTGGAGACTGCTCGGAGGGAGTCTTAGGGCAGGAAGCACAACAGCTGCTCCCACAGAAGTCCAGGAGAGATATGTCCGCACACAGAGCCAGAGCAGAGGACAACGGAGCAGGGTTGCCAGATATTCAGGCAGAAACAGCCGACTAAGCCTTTGAATAAAAAGCCCAAAACAAGGAAACATAGCCCCACTAAACAAGCCCTGTTTTACACGTTGTATATCACAGCTAAACAAATGTTAATGAGTTGTGCATATTTTGTTAGCATTTTTAAATCAATAATGGATTTTAAACATTAACAGATTGTATTTCAGTCTGTTTCATGTCTATAAACTGTAGGTTGTTACTGATTCTGTTAAAAGGAAATAGAACTGATAAAAGCCCAAAGTTGCTATAAAGAAACAGACTTGGCAATTCTGCAACTGAGCTCAGCTGTCCTCACCAGTCCTCACACTGTCTCACACTGCAACCAGATAGAGCTTCTCAAACTGTGGTACCTGTACGAATGGCTCCCTCTAGTACTATGTGCATTCAGCTTTTAGTGTTTGAGTCAAATCTCTGCACATTTTGGTCATATTTTAGATCAGGTTAGTGCAGCGTAGACTTGGAATAATCCAGTTATAGACCTGGTTTAGATCTGGTGGTGGTCCTTGAAAGTCCAAATATTTGTACAGGTGGTAGACTATTTGATGGGAAGAGTCTGAGAACCACACTCCTACAAAATGTTAATCTATTAACATAAATAAATAATTCTGTTATATCAACATTAGATAGTATATGATTCTATTTTTGTAACAGTTTTAACATTCATGCTTTGAAACCTCAATATCAAAAGTCTCAGAGTAATAACATTTACAAAATAGTGTAAAATATCCATGCGAGTATGCAAGTCAAATGTTTCTGACCATGTCCTCATCCCCATTCATTTTATTTTATTAATTTATTTGTTTTGTTTTGTTTTTCTATCATTTTTGGTCTAGTTCTGGGCTCCTTACTGTCTTGGTAATTGTCCCTCACTGCTTGTCAGACTCAACGCCTTTGCCGAGGTCTTTCCTTTACAATCACCTTTCTAACCTTCCTCATTTTTTTTCTCCCTTTTACCCTTGTACTGACTTGTTTCTACGCTCAAATTTCCCGTTTTAAGTCCCAGCTAACATCTTCACTTACTCTCCACACAGATGAGTTGACCCACAATGCATCAGTGCCGGTGCGTGTGTGCGTGTAGGGCTCCCACGGGTATTATGTGCTCTGAGGAGGACTGGGTGGGTCGAGGGGCCGGTGGTCCTTTGTCCTGGTTGTATTCACCACCAGGGCCCATGACTGCACTGAGAGCAGACTCATGTAAACCACCAGCCGCCCAGTGCTAACTTAATTAAAACCAAATAAATCAGATGTAAACGCGAGGCTAACATGGGGAAAGACCAGCCGAGTGCCAGTCAAAACGGTTTTAATTAAAGGGTGCGCTATGTACGTTTTTGGTTGGGGGTCTGTCACCTGCTTGTTTCTATGGATACGTCATTGCTCTGCCTGGAATGTGCCTCTGTATGACCTTAAACAGCTCTACTTTACATTTATTCAGTTACAGGTGGTTTTACAGCTCAAAAATACCTAGAAAAACAGGTATTCTGACTGTGAGCGGGGTCGCCTCTCCACAAATCTGACCTGTAACTTGGTCTGGTTTGGTCTCCATGAAGATAAAAAGGTTTAATGCCATACTGTGAAACATTCTAGATGAAGCAATAACATCTCTATGGAGAAAAGCATTTGACGGACCCTCCACCAGAAAAGCTACACCTTTAATAAACAGAAATATTCATCTAAAACGCTGGAGGAAACAAGTCTGCTGACTGCGATGCTGCCAAATCCTACTCGTATCACTGATTAAGAAAATGAAATTGGAACACAAAGTAAAGAGAAATGGCCGCGTACTGGTGAAGGTGAAAGTGGGAGTTGATCGGCAATAATGCGTCTGGAAAATAAGCCATTAAAGATTGCTCAAACATCCACAAATCTCTCCAAATATAACTTCCGGTGAGTAAATATGTTTTAGATTGAAGCTAGAGCATCCAAAGGACATCAGGACATATGAAGAACATGCAAACTCCACACAGAAACTCTTTGGAATTGAACGTGCTTTTTTAAGGTAGTCAAAAGTAAATACTAATCAATACCAAAAATGCCTTTCTTGAATAGTTTTCTGACTTGTTTCGTTATATTATTTCAGTCCCAAAGAAAGAAAATTGCACTTGAAATATATTTTTAAAATCCTACTTCAAATTAAGAGCAGTGTGAAATAAGCTTGTGTCCAGCTGTCTGTGGGAACACAAGAGAATGAAGGGGAAATCCAGTTTTAATGAAGCCAATTTAGCAGTAAGACATGTTAAGAGCTTGGAGGGCCTCATTTAAGGTGCAACAAGGACTTAAAGCTGCACTGCGCAACTTTTCTGGTACAGGGTCCGTCACCTGCTGGTCTCCATGGAGATATTATTGATGCTTTGTCTAGAATATGCCATGGTATGACATTAAACACACCTATCTAGCATTTATTCATTGCGGGTGTTTCGCTTGCTCAAAATACAATCGTTCTCTCTGTGAATAGGGTTGCCTCTCCATAGATCTGACCTGTAATGTTGCTTATAGTATCCCCCTTGAGATAGACAGGTTTAAGCTCTAACGTTCTAGACAAGCAGGTGAGGGACCCTCCACCAGAAAAGTTGCACAATGCACCTTTAATTGCACATAACCACATAAAAATAGGTCAAGCGGACAGAGCAGAGTGGGAAGTCAGTGCAATGGCCCAGCTGTGTTTTCTGAATAATAAAAACATTATGTATTTTACTCGATACTGGCTTGTAACTTATAACTTCAGTGGATCATAATGTAATAATTTGTACATTTTAAATCGCTATATTGATCTAAAACTTAAACAGTAACACAATACAACAAAGAGCCACACAGAGACAGTAGAAACGGTAACTTTGGTGCAAATCATTACTGTCATTACTCCAAGAATTCAAATATAAAACATATTTCTTTATGTTGTCTGGACTGAACATGGCAGCTGTGGCTACAATAGTAGTTTACCACCACCGGGTATGGAGAGAATGAATAATGATCTATAAAGCGTCTTTGTGACATATGTCTATGAAAAGCGCTATATATAAATAAAAACTTGCTTACTTAAAAAACTTCTTTCCGTCACACATTTTCCTCCTCATTTTCCTCCTGTTTTTTGTTTATCTTCTTTCAAAGCGCTCATATTTCCACCATCCATTCTCTCGGTCTCTGCCTTTTCACATACTTGCTTGCTCCTTCATTCCGTCTTTCACTTACTTAATCCTTTATGTTACGATTAGCTGTAGAACCTTGTACACTTTAACTGTCTGCTAACTTTATTTGATTTTTTTTCTGTGTCACCAGTAGATGAAGGGCTGCATGATTTTGAAAAAAAAATATAATTGTGATTTTTCTGAAACTTTTTGCATTTAGAATTGCAATATAAACAAAAGTAAGATTGTGTTCAAAGTGTGCACATTATAAACAACTCCAGAAGCTTTCACATCTGAGGAGAATCTTAACAATAATAATACAAGATAAGATAATACAAGAGTCCCATGCATTTCAGAACAAGTTCGAAGTCTAAATTTGTCCACTGATCTGAAGGTTGGCGGTTCAAATTCCACTCCTGACATAAACATCATTAGTTGAGTGGGCAGATCCACTGATCCACAGGTTGACGGTGCACTTCCACCTCCCACAGATGAATCCTGTTGTTGTGTCCTTGGGCAAGACACTTAACCCACCTCGCCCCCAGTGTCTGCGTACACTGGTGTATGAATGTGTGTGAATGTAAAGCGCTTTGAATGCCTTGAAGGTGGAAAAGCGCTGTATAAAAATGTGTCCATAAATATGACAAGATTTTTCAAATAAAATCTTTTGCTCTTTGTAGAGGACATTCTATTATCTAAATAATTGCAGTCTTTACGACTTGATAATTGCGGCAGCTCAAATTGTGCAGATGTGAAACTTGCTCCATGTCCCCTCCCCTGGCCTTTGTTCAGGCTATACCTTGGTATTTACTTTGGTTCTAGTTTTAATATCGATTATATCCGTTTTTTGATCACTTTGACAACCCTATCTAATAATCCTGTCGACCCAACTAAAATTAAAAAAACAAAAAAAAAAACCTGACATCTTTCGCTCCTTCCTTCTTTTCATCAGAGCGTGCAATGGCAAGACACGAGGTGCGTGAGCTGGAGCAGAGGCAGAGTCAGGACTGGGGCGTCAGGGAGCAGAGCTGGACCCAGGACTCAGACGAGGACCTTGTCATAGTCTACAACCGGGTGCCAAAGACGGCCAGCACCTCCTTCACCAACATCGCCTACGACCTGTGTGGAAAGAACCACTACCACGTTCTACACATCAACACCTCCAAGAACAACCCCGTCATGTCGATACAGGACCAGGTAACACTGCACGGGCTCTTAGTCATTTAAAAAAATATGAATCTATGTGGATTTTATAGCCATTCATGAATGTTTAACCATGCATGTAGTGTTCATGTCCAGTCCTACCCCTGCTGAAGACATGAACTCATTGTTATAATATTTTGTGTATTCCAGACGCGGTTTGTGAGGAACGTGACCGAGTGGAGGGAGATGAAGCCAGCCTTCTACCACGGCCATGTGTCCTTCATCGACTTCACCAAGTAAGATCATAAACATACTGGAATTTTATATAAATCTTCTATAATGCATACATAAGGCCTTGTATTGATCAATCACAATTATTGATTCTATTTGATTGTGTCTCTTTAAAACACATAAAATGGCTTCCAACACTAATTTACAAACAAACGAGACTAATCTAATCAATGCCATTTAAAGGTGCACTATGTAACTTTACTAGGGGAGGATCTGCTACCTGCTTGTTTCCATGGAGATCACTAATACTTCAGTATGACACTCAGTCTTGCATTTGTTTGTTTGCTGGTGTTTTTTTTTTTATTTCTTTAAGAACGTTGAAAACCAAACTGTGTAGCAAGGCAGCCTGTCCACAGACCTGACCTGTAACTTGACCTGGTACCATCACCTGCTTGTCAAACTGCGGACCATTTGAGGCAAAGCTTTAACATCTCCATGGAGACGAGCCGATAGTTAATCTTCCCCCAGAAAAGTTACATGGTGAAACTTTAACACAAAAAAATGATTTCTTCCTCCAAAATCTGAGCTCCAGACCACATTTTAGTGAAAGAGGATTGGCTGTGGACTTTTCTGTTAAAAAGACCCAGCCATAACACTGACAATTTCAATATTTAGATCTCATTTCAAATAAATGTGATTCACCGTAGTCCTACTCGCTGTTTTTGTACTTTTCCATTGACCTCTCAGCTCTGTTTGATTTATAACTCCTATGTTCCTTTGTTCAGTACTCACTACACCATCTATCCTACCTTTCATGGCTCCCTCTTTTCCAGTGTTTATTCTTTCCTTTTTTTAGTTTTCACAGTGAAGAAATGCAATTTACAAAAACTATTTACTCCTTAGCAAACACAAGATATAAGATTCAAACTTTTCATATTTAGTTAAGCAAATACTGTAGCACACGTATTAATGAAACATAGTAAAGGAGATCATTTATGTAAAAATTTACTTTAAAGCCATAATATGTAACTTTTTTTGTTAACCAATAAACTAAAATTAAAGCATGAAAAACAGAACAGTTTGCAGTGGTCCAAAGTTATTCCCCACCAGATTATTAGAGCTTTTCACAACTCACAGAGACCAGTACCGTGACAGTAAAGAAAACAACAACTAGCATGCTGACACACACTTCTTGATTATCAGACAGTAAAATGCTTTTTAATTAGATGCAGACAGCACGCAATGGACATATTTTGCTTATACTGTACAATATATCTGTACGGGGGTAAGACTATAGTTTTGCTCAAATACATGGAATAAAATCTGGTATATGGCCTTTAATGTTACAGTTTACAAAGGACAAAATGTAAAATAATGATTTAAACAGGTGTTAAATTATGTTTAAAGTCCAGAAAAAACACTGTTTGTCTTCTTTAAAGCTTCCCTCTGTAATAAAAAAAAAAAAATCTAATAAATTTATGGATGGTAGCTTTAAAGGGCCCATATTACACTATGTTCTGCTCTGTTATAATTTTCTCATCAAAAACAGACCTGGAGTTGTGTTTTGTTTCATTCACACATGACACAAACCAAACTCAAACACAAAACACTCTGTTCCACCTTGTGTCATGTGGCAATACAGGAAGTGCTCCACTGTGTTTTTAAACTCCACACACCTTCACTAGAATCATATGGATAATTTCAGCCCTGGAATTGCCCAACTCTGCTGAACCAATTGTAAAAGGCAGCTGTTAACTTTAAAACTACCACTACATGACATCACAAGGTGGAACAGAGCATTTTGAGCTTTGGAGATGTAGACGGACTAATAATAAAGAGTTACTCAAACATGTGTGAATGAAACAAAACTTCAGGTCTGTTTTTGAGGAGGTAACAGCATTGTAACATGACTTAAAGCTCACAAGAGTCAATTTTCTGCAATATAGGACCTTTAAATATACTGCTTTTGTTATTTCCAGATTTGGGGTCAAGAGAAAACCCATTTACATCAACGTGATCCGGGACCCCATAGAACGTCTGGTTTCGTACTACTATTTCCTGCGCTTCGGCGATGACTACAGACCCGGACTGAGGCGGAGGAAGCAAGGAGACAAAAAGGTGACAATATCTGTTACCTGATCAATACAATGCTAACACAGGCTATTATGAGTGATCGCTATAATTAATTCTTTCTTCATATTTCCTATTGTATTTCAGACTTTCGATGAGTGTGTATCTGCCGGAGGATCGGATTGTGCTCCAGAGAAACTGTGGCTGCAGATTCCATTTTTCTGTGGACACTATTCTGAATGCTGGTCAGTGCTATTTTCAAACATGATCGGTGAAACCAGAAAAGTTACAAAATGCACCTTTAAATTAACAACAACGCATACAATTTTACCTTACTTATATTATTAAATGTGTTATGTCATGATAACAGATTTTGAAGTACAATAATTAAACCACTTTATGCCACTGACACAAAGCCAGAAAATTCCAGTTAACACATTTTTAACTACCGTATATTGTATCATTAAAAAACCTGAGCTGCAACACTGAAAAAGCAGAATGAACCAGTAATTATGCACAGAAGTTATTTATTTAACCCTCTACAGCTCAAATCTTATCTTATTACATTAAAATGGCTAAAATCTCTCCATTATTGCAAAGAAATTGTACACACGATAAACATTGAGCCAAAATATATTGTTCCAGCTATTTTATACTGAAGTCGATATAGTAATTATTGTAACATGCCTAATCATGTCTCGAGCCTTTCTTTAGTATCCAAAGTACTCTATATTCAATAACTACATATTTGCTCCGGGACAGAAACTAGAGGCCGTGTGTTTTGTGTCATTAAATGTGCAATGTGGAGGAGTGTCTGTCAAATACTGTCTTGTCTTGTCTGTAATGTGCTTGTTTTAGTAGGTTTTTTGAGCTGTAAAACCACCTCTAATTTAAAGACAATAAAACTAGTAAAATCAAATAAGAGCAAGAATAAAAATAAATAATAAAAAGCTAAAAAAACAAACAAACATCAAAATAAATAAAAAATAGTGGTGTTAAATAGCTTATTTTATATTTCTATTGTATTGTGCAGCACTTTTGTTTATGAAATATGCTATATAAATAAAGTGAATTGGATTAATAATAATAAATGTAAGATAGAGCTGTTTAATGTCATACTGTGGAACATTCTAGGCAGAACAATAACTTATCCACAGAAACAGGCAGGTGACGGACCCCAAACCAAAAAGTTATATAGTGCACCTTTACCATTAACTTGTGAATAAAAACACACACTTTTTCTATATATTCAATGCCAATATATCTGCTCCAGGTCATGGACTAGCTTACTAAACACTGAATTTTGGAGAGACGATGTGTTTTGCGTCATTAAAGTGAATTCTCCCGGCTTCCCGTTGCATCATTTTAAGCCCCAGTGCTTTCCCATCTCCCCTGTGCTTATCAGTCTGTCTATAGCCTTCACTTCTGCCTTGGATTGTGAATAAAAATAAGCTCAAACTCCTCGAGATTTTATTATAGCGCGAGGTGAAATAGTCCGACAACACCAGTTTTCTCTCTGAAAGGAGACTGTTGGCCTTAATGTTCAGTTTGGATGCGTTCCAGACTTTGTTATGGACTATAAAAATGTGATTTCGGCTGCAGATATATGAGCTGGGGCTGGGTTGTGGCATGCTTTTTAGAGATGTTGTCATAAAGGATGCAAGGCGTTTGGAAAAGCTCATATGTTTTATTTTGTGAAGGTCAGACTACATCGAAAAAGTACAAAAGGGACTGAGTCTAGTTTCACTGAGCTAAATATTAAATTATAACAAAAAGCTGAAGAATTTTGAAAACCATGTATTATAACATCGGCATCTAGTTGGCCCAAATACAAAATGCCAGCCTCTACAAGAGATTTAAAGTGCATTGGACAGATTCATATATTTTTCTAATTATTATGATTACTTGGTTTGGTGGAATAGTCCCTGTGGTAAATATTCATTATACCAGTAGTTTTACATCTGATAAGTGGCAGTTTGTGAAGAAAAGTAGAAAACACACACAATTTACGCACAAACAAGGCATTTTTCTGACAATTTAAACATTGATTTAACTAAATAAAGGTGTTGTCATGTGTTTTTAATTGTCATATCATAACTGTTGTCATATTATAACTGTTTAGATCAGTTTTGCCCATTGTTATTAACATTAACATCAGGTAACATACCTCTACGTATGTAATATCTGCTGCCCAACCAGGAAGTAAAATTATAGCTTTTAACAAAATTATAAAACTAGAAATGATTAAATCTAAGGCTGTTAACGTTGTTTTTGAGTAAGTAGTAGTCTCACTTGTCAACTTAAAGCACACAAGAGTAAATTTTGTGTAATATGGGCCCTTTAAACACATGTAACTCACTTTAGATGTGACTGTTGCGCAGGAACGTTGGCAGTGAGTGGGCTCTGGAGCAGGCGAAGGCGACCCTGGTGAACGAGTACCTGCTGGTGGGAGTCACAGAGGAGCTGGAGGACTTCGTCATGATGCTGGAGGCCGCTCTGCCACGCTTCTTCAGAGGAGCCACGGACCTCTACAGGACAGGTGCACGAAGAAAGAAATGTGGAGTGAAAGGATTTGATTTTACTGTGTCTATTCAGGATGTTATGTTTTGACTGACGGTACACACTTTTATTTGAATAGGTTCCTTTTTCAGACCAAGGTTCAGTTTGTTTTCATACCTGACCATTTCGGCTGCTCATCTGTCTTCCTCAGAGTGATCACGTGATGTTGACTCTAAACCTTGGTCTGAAAATATAAAAAAAAATCAAGACCAAATGAACCTTACTGGACTGATACACATCCACACACACACAAAAAAAATATTTACTTGTTGTTAAATTATTATTTTAGAACTTTCATTTATTTGTCTAGCAGTCTTAAACAAATCCTCATTTGCGAAGATCTCCTGGTGAGCAAATATGCGACAAATATGTTGGATTTACATTACAATAGTAGCAATAAAGTGAGCACACACATTTTGACCAGTGGTTCGTGGTTAAAATGTACTGCTCAAATGATTCTAGTGACAGTGTATGGAGTTTAAAAACACAGTGGAGCACATGTCATCATACGGTGGTGGGTGTTTTCTGTCTAAGCGAAGAACTCAACTTAAATCTGCAGGGTTTGTGTGTTAAACATGTGTGAATGAATCCTTTTGTCACTGTAAAACTAGATATTGTTGTTATCTTTCATTGCTTATGTATTTTGTGTATTATTTTATAGACTCATTCACACTATACATAATTCCTGCTTCTTTTTGAACCAGGTCCTTAAAGAAATGTGACTCCTCCCTCTCATGTGGTTACAGTAAACAGCTCAGATGAGTAATACCCAGAGAGATAAACACACACAGATACAGAGTGACAGGTTAGATCTGCGAGACTCGGCGCTCATAAGTCAAGTCTGGACCTCAAATCACATCAGCTCAGAATTAGGGAATCAATTTAGACACCAGGCCAAAGACTGTGCACGCTTATGGACATTAGGGAGGGGCACGCTTATGAAAATGTGTTAAAAAATAAAGAAATAAATGGAAGTGACGTAAAATAATAAAAATAAATCAAAAAATTAAATGAAAAAATATATATAAATAAAATAAAACAAACATAAATAAATCAATCAATCAATAAAAATAAAATAGTATTAACTGATGCAATTTTTTAGACATCCAGGAATACGATAATGTATAATATTATCATGTAAAAAAAAAATGGACTTACAGTAAGTTCAGTTGTTTTTTGTATACATTAAAATCAGTATTGTAAATAAGTAAATAAATAAATAAATAAACTGTGTTGTCTTCAGAAAGAAAGCAGAAAAAATCAATATATTAAAATGAAAGCACTGGCCTTGTCACAAATAATGAAATATTGTATGACTCAAGCACAAAAATGCACTTCGACTAATTATTTGTGTCAATACTGGCCCCTTGTGGTGGAGATTTGTATCACTTTAATCACTACTTGTATATGACAAAATACTCCGCATAATTGAGGGCAATGAGGAGGGCAAACAAACTTGATCGGGTAGGATTACACAATAAATAAAAGCTAGAATTTATTATTACAAAATGAGGAAAAACTACAATTTATAGGATATGAAAGGTTCTTTGTGAAACTTTTCTGGTGGAGGGTTTGTCATTCTTTTCTCCATGGAGATGTTATTGCTTTGTATGGAAAGTTTCACAGTAAGATATTAAATTTTTCTTCATCTTCATGGAGACCAAAGCAGACGAAGTTACAGGTCAGATCTGTGGATAGGCGACCCTGCTCACAGTCAGTTTTTCCAGGTATTTTTGAGCTATAAAACTACCTGTAAATGAATAAATGTAAAGGTAGAGCTGTTTAATGTCACACTGTGGAACATTCCAGGCAGAGCAACGACATGCCCTTAGAAACAAGCAGGTGACGGACCCTCCACCAGTAAAATTACACAATGCACCTTTAAGTATCGATTAGAATGTGATTTTTGAAACTTTTGATAACCCTAATGTAAACTGAACAACAAGACATTTAATAAGTCTTAAAATATGACAATATGACAGCATTTCAGGGTCTAACTATTATTTCTACCATGTTCTACAGGTAAAAAGTCCCACTTGAGGAAGACCACGGAGAAGAAGCCACCCACTAAAGAGTCTGTGGCCAAACTCCAGCAGTCTCCCATCTGGAAAATGGAAAACGATTTTTACGAATTCGCTTTGGAGCAGTTTCAGTTTGTCCGAGCTCACGCCGTCCGAGAGAAAGATGGAGAACTCTACCTGTTAGCCCAAAACTACTTCTATGAAAAAATCTACCCCAAAAATAGAGACAAGAAATGAACTGATAGATAAGTTGTTTTTGGAATTTGTAACACGGACTTCGAAACATGAGGAACATATTTGACGTAACAAGTGTTGACATTTCTTGCTGGGAAAAACTGAAGTGGACTACAGTTCCCAGGATGCTCATGTCATGACCTTGCTGCAGAGAAGAGGAGGTGTTTCTCCATTGGCTCTGTACTGTTGTTTTAGTTATGTTTTGAATTGTTTTAAATGTAAAAACATGCCTCATAACGGTGGTAGTTAAGGGGATTTAAACTGGCTGTAGCATGGGACAGCAGTGGTTGGAGTGACATCTAGTGACAAGATGAAACTTACAGGTCCATGTTTCTTTTATTTTAGCTCTGAATAACTTATGTGGTTCATTCAGCAAACACATGACCCAAATAAAGGACATACCTGCTTATAATAAACAAACTTAAAGGTGCATTATGTAACTTTTTTATGGTGGCTGTCCATCATCTGCTTGTCTCCATGGAGATACTATTTCTTTGCACGGAATGTTTCACAGTAACATTAAATGTATTTATCTTTATTCAATTTAATGCACTTTTACTTCTCAAAAATACCTTGTAAATCATGCGTTCTTGCTGTGAGCTGGGTTGAATCTCCACAGATCTAACCTGTAATTAGGCATAGTGGCCCTATATGTTTTTAAGTTAAAGCACCACCATGGAACATTCCAAGCATTGTAAGTAAGTAAGTTTTTATTTATATAGCTCTTTTCACAGACATATGTCACAAAGAGGCTTTACAGATCATTATTCATATTGTCCACACCCAAAGCAGGTGACAGATTCTCCACCAGAAGTTGCATATTGCACCATAAAATTTTGACTCAGCATCAAGACCCTTGTTGCTAAACAAAAAATACACGTGTGTCAAATCTCACAGTGTATATTTGACTAAATTATGAAATTTAGGGACAACAGAAATAAAGAGTCGAAAGGCAAAGCTCTCGTTTTCCCCCTCAGTCTACATTCCTACTCTCATCTATGGTGGTGAGCTGTGGGTAATGACTGACAGGACAAGATGGAGGATACAAGAGGTCGAAATGTGTTTTCTCTGAAGGGTGGCTGGGTGCTTCCTTTGAGTGGAGCTTAGCGCACAGGAGGAGCCGAAGTAGAGCCGCTGTTCGTCCACATCGAGAGGAGCAGCTGAGGGGAAGGAAAGACCCAGGACACGCTGGAGGAACTTTGTCTCTCGGCTGGCCTGGGAACACCTTGGGGTCCCACTGGAGGAGATGGATTTTGGATCACCCATTATCATTATAATCAGAGAATTAGATCTGTCTGAAATGTGTTGGCCTAAATTTATTTTTCTAAACATGTGGAGGAAAGTTACTTTTGTTACTTAAGTGTTATTTCTTTAATTCAGTATTCTAATTTGCATATTTCCGAAAACAACAGTCTTTCAGTATGTTCTTGCACACAATATATCTCCTTCCTTCATTCATGGAAAAGTTGGAGAAGCCCTTTTAAAGTGTATTTATTTATGAACCTTACTTGTTTTTCATGCAACGCTGCCCTGTCCCTGTCCCTGTCCTGAAGCTCCTGACCACTGCAGCCACTTGAATGACTTTTTCTAAAACCGAATATTGTGAGGACTGTACATTTTCTACTGAGCCGGGCGTCTTTCACTCTTACATTTGATTTGAAAAGAGAGTGAGCTTTGTGTGTGTGCTGCTGCTGCTGCTGCTGCTGTAAATATAGAACTATAGTTTACAGTTGATTCCTGATTTAGTATTGTGTAAAATTAACCTATTTATACAGTCAAATAAGTGGCCTATGTGAGTGGTTTTGGTCATCTACTGCTACTTTTCATTTGTAGTTTTATTTTATCAGGTTTTGTCACTGCTTCCAGGTCTTAGCAATGTCATTAAACAATTACAGATAGTTAAGTTAGTTAGATATTTGTAACTACTAACTTTGTACAGCCAACAGATAAAGAAGCTGGTTACAAAGATCAGCTCCGACAAAAAAGATCATTTAAAGGAACTGTATGTAGCTCTTGCAGTTTTAAAAATGTTTCTACAGTCACAATTAAACCTGGGTTGCCAGTGTTTAAAAGGTGCATTGTGTAACTTTTCTGGTGGAGAGTCCATCACCTGCTTGCTTCTATGGAGATATCATTGTTCTACCTGGAATGTTCCACAGTATGACATTAAACAGCTCTACTTTACATTTATTCAATTACAGGTGGTTTTATAGCTCAAAAATACAAAGAAAAACCTCCACTAAGATCTGACCTGTAACTTCTGGTTTGGTCTCCATTAAGATAGAAAGGTTTAATGCCATACTGTGAAACATTCCAAAAAAGCAATGGAGAAAAACTTTTGACGGACCCTCCACCAGAAAAGTTACACAATGCACCTTTAAGCTTTGAAACTGGCAACCCAAATTACAGACTCATGTGAGGCTCATTCTGTTCTCTGATCTCGTGAACCAAAACAACAAATTATAACAACAGCTTTGCCATCATGTTTAAGTAATGAGATAAGTAATAACAATAAATCAGCATTACAGTTGTTATTTCAGCATTACCTGCTTCAGCATGGCAGGCAACGCATATTAGGCAACAGAAGGAACAAAAGAAAAAGTGGCCTAGTGGTGAGACTGTAGTTCGAGTCCCGTCCAATCCCAGACAGATTTCTGAATTTGTCTCTGAGTCCTCCTTCCAATTTCTCGTTCTAAAGGGCCAAAAACATCTAAACAACATTATTTTTTCCATCCACCCATCTTCACCCTCCCACTGTTTCATGTCTTTGCCAAAACTGCTTACCACATTGTACTTTTTGGAACTAAATATTGTCTTGATCATTCAGAATTGATTGTTTATGTAAAAAAAAAATAATCAAACTCATTTAATTCTAGATGACCTGCTATGTAACTTTTCTGATGTAGGGTCCACAGCGTACTTACTTACCTGTTATTGCTTTGCTGAAATGTTCCGTAGTATGGCATTAAACGTATCTACTGTATCTCCGTGAAGACAAGAGAACATGATGCTACCATACCAAATCGCAGGTCAAATCTGTGGGGAGGCGAGCCCATTCTCAGTAAGATTGCATGTTTTTAAGGTATTTTTAGCTATTAGAAAAGCTGTAATTGAATAGGTTGGATAGATAAGTTTAATGCCATTCTGTGTAACATTCCAGGCAAAGCAGTTACATCTCCATGGAGACAAGCAGGTAGCAGACCCCACAAACCGAAAAGCTACATAGTATAGCTTTACACCCACTAAAATGCTTATCTGCTTGGGCCTTTGTTGTTCATTTGCACTTGTACAAAGCGTAATATTTTGTTTTAGGTTTTGACATTTGAAAGTTTCATTTTCAAGCCTAAACTGAGATGCCATTGTCCGAGAAGGTTCTGAAGAGTTGAAGTTTTGATCTGCAGCTCAGACCGGAAAGGGGTAACTGCTCATTGTGCCTTTACAACCTGATGTCCTTTTGTTGCAGACTGTGTTCATCTTCGGATTGCCAAAAATACATAAATAAAAAAAAAACAAAGCAAAAAAATGTGTTATTCTTTGCTTTCATTTGTTACATTAACTGAAACAGACTAATGACAAATGTGCAGGACTATTTGAGTGGAATAAGCAATTGATACTTTGCAGCTGTCATCAACATTCTCTGGGGTGTGGTGCTAACTTAAAGCACTACTCTGTTAGAAGCTGTGTTACTCAAGTTAGACTTAATCTCAGCTTTATTTGAATACAATCTGACCAGAAAAAGTTGACAAGTAAAACTACAGTCATAAGCAGTTTTTCAGTTAGTCGCTCTCACGTTTTTGTTGAAAATCACCTAAACAGGACCATGAACGCTCGTATTGACCTCAGGTTCTTGAAAAGGTGTTGTTTATATCCATGTTGTGTTTTTGGCTTGAGTTTTCAGACTATATTTTAAAATGTTTGGTAGTTTTTGCTAATGTGTGCATTGTGTCACTATGATAATTAAGATACTTGTAAAACACCCCCAGCGTGGTGTCAAAGTATTAATAAACTCCATCCGCATTATTAGTGTTTTTCAGATTCTAGAATGTGATTATGTCATCCTCCCAGATGGGCCAAGAGACAGATTCCAGTATTGATTACGCTGCACTTTGGCATGAAATATCTAAAAGGTAAATTCACAGATGTGGAAACCGATCATTTTGATTAATGACTAGATCCAAGAACACACTGTCTGTATTACAACAGAAATTAGCATTTTAACGATATTCATTTTAGTTGCCCCCATCTGTATTAAATATTAGTAGACCATAGAATGTTTTCAATTTTTTTCAATTTTACTGTGTAGATATTGGAATATTAGTAGACCTACAAATATATATATTTATTAGGCATATAAAAGCCTCCTCAGAATGAATGAAATAATACAGGAAAATGCACAAATTCTAGGAAGACATTATCACATTCCAGAATCTGAAACCCGGCACTGGAATAAATAAAAAACACATTTCTCATGTTGAATAGATTTGTGATCGCGTGTAAAATGCGTTGTCTACAACTCAAAATGAAAAACACTTCGTCCCTGGGTGGGCTCGAACCACCAACCTTTCGGTTAACAGCCGAACGCGCTAACCGATTGCGCCACAGAGACATGTGAAAGCGACGTGTGGCAGGAGCGCTTCTTATAGGTCAATCATACAGCCATTCAGACCAATGACACAAGGGGAAAATACGTGCAAAAAGACCTTTCACCACTAGATGTCGCTGAAAGACTCGATAAACACACTACCCGCGATTACTCACTGTTCTCTCTGCTGCTCTGCTTACCACATTTTAAAACCACAATGTAATTAAGTATAATAAAAGTATAATAATTGAGTTTCAGACATTACTACATTATATAGGTCAATACAGAGGGGGGAAAGCAGTGTGGATCAACAAAGCTTGTCTAAATCTAGACTAAAATTAAAATGGTTGAAAGGCAGATTTTTGTTGTGTTGTTCCAGAATCTAGTTATTATAGTCAGTATAATAGAAATGATGATTTAACTTTGGATTATTTCGTGGCAATAATATAATCAATAGGAAAATACTGTCTCCTACCCCCATCTGGGAGTATGACATCATCACATTCTAGAATCTGAAAAACACCAAAAACAGACATCAAATGACTTTCTCTCAGCATAAAAAACAGGCAGGATGTGAAAAGTTTGGTCATGTCACGTAGGTTGACGCATCTATTCAAACATCCAATGCAAATGTCGTGATATAGAGTTCTGATATATTTGTGTGTGTAGTAGGCCTGTGTCAAGTGAACTCAAATACTGAAAAGTGCAGAATAATTCTCTTTACGTTATTTTCTGATCTGTTATAATGTTATTTCCTCATCACAAACATACCAGGAGTTGTGTTTTGTTTCACTCACACATGTTTAACACACAAACATATTTAAGCTGAGTTCTTCTCTGAAACAGAAAACACTTATGTGGTAATAAAGGAAGTGCTCCACTCTGTTTTTAAACTCCATACAGCTTGATTTCAACCTATAGCCTATCTCTTCTAAAGCAGAAGGTGGCTGTTAACCTGAAAACTACCCTTACATGACATCATAAGGTGAAACAGAGCATTTTGAGCTTTGGAAATGTAGCCAGACTAATAATGCAGGATTACTCAAACATGTGTGAATGAAACAAAACACAACTCCAGGTCTGTTTATGAAGAGGTAACCACTTTAATGTGTTATGCAAAACCTTCAAAGTTACTTCTCTGTATTTTGATCTATAACAGTTTCTTCTTCTGCTTCTTTTAGAGTATGGGGGTAAAATTGGACATATTCTCATCTATTAAAGACACATGACATCACAAGGTGGAACAGTTTTTCCTGTTTGAGAAAAGAACTCCAGAGTTTGTGTGTAAAACGTGTGAATGAAACAAAACACAACTCCAGATTATTTTTGTGATGAGGAAACGAGGTGATAAGAGATGAGAAAAGAGCGTAACATGGGCTCTTTAATGGGAAACACTGGACTGGTGTGTCTCTTTTGGTTTTCTCTCTCTGCGCGCCCCCCTTGTTTGGCCCTGGATGATTCAGAGCCCCGGCGGGATGAGGTAAGCCTGTCCTGTGAAGTTTGTGGGTCACATGTGCAGCTGTGTGTCCGGGGCAGAGCGGCTCTGGGCGGGCGTCTCCACTTTAACCACCGCCTCTTTTCTCCTACTGCACTGGGACACTTCTCATCCGAGCTCCGGTCTACCCGCCTCTGGCCCGGACCGCTGCGGGACTGCGATCAACAAGTGTAAACGCAGCATGGGACGGCTTTTGTGCCCGAGATGAGCGGCTCTCTGTGGAAATCAGACGCTTGTTTGAGTCGAAAGAGAGGAAAAACTAAAGCGAGTCTTGTTTTTGGACTTCCAGGCTGCTCCCCGTAGGATTTGATTCAAAGGCGAAAACCAAGATGGCCGCCGATTCCGTGCAGGTAGGAAAAAGTTGACAACTGTTGCGAAAAGTGTGCAAAGTTGCTTCAAACTTGTTCAGAAATTTTATATTATACTTAAAACTATTAAAAAACACGATCGCGGACGCATGATCGGAGTGTTTTTCATCCAAACACCCCAGCAAGACCCCCGTTATGTTCTTGGGAATTATGCAGGGATTGAGGCCTGGGAAGAAATTTTCCAAAGTAATTTTAACTATTTATTTTTGTATTTTTATATTTTTTTGTTGCTTTTGTTCTAATTATAGAAACCTTTACTTTTTAATTTAATGTATGCAAAAATATGTTTATTAGTCATTATATTTGTGCGCATGCTTTATTTTTCATTCCCCATTACGACAACCAGTACCCTAATTTATGATGAAATATTAATAAGGATTTCTAATTATTCTGTTTATAAAATTAGTGATCCAAAAATACACACTGGACAAACAAGTGCAATGTCAGGGTCAATTTTAAGCATGGCCAATGAAAACACAACTCTTTTAACTTTAAGTGTTAAGTGATTTTAATCACATGACTGGTATAATTGTTTTAGTCTTTCCTATTATTATGAAACACATTAATTAGTTAACATGTAATATTAGAACTGCTATCTAAAAAAAATGAACCAAACATATAATTTGGCCACATTACTATAACACAACACTGTCCCTTTTTAACACGTGTTTCCAAGATTACATTTCTGGAGTAATTATAGACTTGGACCCAGTATTCAGAGCTTGGTAAAGAAGATATTTTTAGCACTTCAAGCACAGAGTTGAACTAATAGATGTTTTCCTTTGGGTTTAAATTAAGATGTTACAAACTCATCCATCCCACACACGAGCAACGCAAAAAAATAAGTCTCTTCATGAACAATACTGTGAAATGTTGTAGTATTTCTATCAAATATATGTTGAGTATTGAACCTTTTGCTGAACAATTTGTGCTCTACTTTATGAGAAATGATACTAGGTCTGAAAGTAATTAGACTTTTTTTTGAAACCCATGACCTTTTGATGGGAAATGTCAAGCTATTTTAAATTTGACTATTCTGAAATAGAATTGGCACGTAGAAGTAGCTGAAAACAACAGCAGAGTTAATCATAATAATAATAATAATAATCAAATGCCACATAGTTGATTAGATGTGTGTTTATGGTAGTAGTAGTAGTAGTAGTTGTTGTAGTTATTGTTGTAGTAGTAGTATGGAAGTATAAAGAAAGTACTATTATTTTTGTATAAGAAAATTACATTTTATTACTGAAAAAGCAGTTTTTTGTCTTCATTGTGGTATTGTAATTAATTGGTATCGAGTATTGAGTGAATTCCTTAGTATCAAAAGCAAGTTTGAAATTTGACTGACAGTAGTAGTGGTAATAGTAGTTGTCGTAGTAGTAGTTATGTAGGCTACTTTATATGTTACTACTATTCCACTAAAGATAAGATTGTCAAAAGTATCGAAAATCAGAAACTAATCAATACTAAAACTAATATCGAAACTAGGTGGTAGTAGTAGTAGTAGTAGTAGTAGTATACTTAGTTGTATAGTATACCTAGCTGAAGCAATTATTACTACGTAGGCCAATTTATATTTTACTATTCCAATAGTATAAAGATAAGATACTTAATTTTAGTGCCTATAACCTCGGACAATTCTTTACAAAGAGCTGTTGCCGATTCTTTTGCCAGGATTTTCAAAAGTATTGAAAATTAGAAACAAATCAATACTAAAACTAATATCGAAACTAGGTATAGTAGTAGTAGTAGTAGTAGTATACTTAGTTGTATAGTATACCTAGCTGAAGCAATTATTACTACATAGGCCAATTTATATTTTACTATTCCAATAGTATAAAGATAAGATACTTAATTTTAGTGCCTATAACCTCGGACAATTCTTTACAAAGAGCTGTTGCCGATTCTTTTGCCAGGATTTTCAAAAGTATTGAAAATTAGAAAAAAATCGATACTAAAACTAATATCAAAACTATACATTCATGCAATGATAAAGAAAGTACTAGTATTTTGTATATGAAAATTACATTATTTACATATTACTAAAAAAGAAGCATTTTTCCCTTCATAGTGGTATCGTAATTGGTATCGAGTATTAAATGAATTCCTTACTATTGAAATAGAGTAGTAGTAGTTGTAATAGTTGTAGATTGTAATCGGTACTGAGTGAATTCCTTAGTTTTGAAATTTGAGTATTGTTGTTGTTGTTGTTGTTGTTGTAGTAGTAGTAGTAGTAGACGTAGCTGAAGCAATTCTAACAAATGTAGGCTAATTTATATTTGACTATTCCCATAATATAAAGATAAGATAGTATATTTTAGTGCCTATAAGCTCAGATAAATCTTTACAGAGAGCCGGTACCATGCTGTGATCGTTCTCATAAACTCCCCATATAATCTAGGTCATATGTGTGTTTAATTAAAACCATGAGTCAGGCCTCCAGTGAGATTCTGTCTTGCCTCTTGTCTTGTCTATGTATAACCATGAGTCAGCCATTTTTGTTTTAGTTTCACTACGATGACATCACTCCAAAAATAAATCATCCTGACAGAAAAAGAGGAGGACACTTCGTAACAGGCCCCTGAAATGCAGAACTGCTTTAGTTAGAAACGGAGGCGTAGGAGTAGGATTTGGAGTAGGCAAGGCAAGTTTATTTGTATAGCACAATAATTGGTGCACAAAGTAAATCAAAATGCTTTACAGAATAAGAAAGACATTAAAATCACAATACAAACAAACATAAATAATCATAAAATTAACATTAAAAGGGAAGAGTGCGGAATAAAACCCTTTCAGTCATATATACACAGCTAAAAAAGGTAGGAGTAGGAGTCTTTACAAACCATGTTAAGGTTGTCAAAAGTAGCGTCAATCAGAAACTAATCAATACTAAAATTAATATCGAAACTAGATACTCATTTGAGCAAGTATTGATTCTGCAAAAATAATAAAATACTATTGTTGATGAAATTTACATTCTGTTACAACAAAAAAGCATTTTGAAATTGTATTGAGTACTGAGTGAATTCCTTAGTATCGAAATCGAGTTAGAAGTTTGAGTATCGTGACAGTAGTTAGGAGTAGGAGGAGTAGGAGGAGTAAGTAAGGCAAGTTTATTTGTATAGCACAATTCGTACACAAAGTAAATCAGAGTGCTTTACAGAATAAGAAAGACATTAAAATCACAATACAAACAAATCAAAACATAAATAATCATCAAATTTAACATGAAAAGAGAAGAGTGCAGAATTAAAACCTTTCAAGTCATGTACACAGCTAAAAAAGGTAGGAGTAGTAGTTGGTAGTAGGTAGTAGTTCGTGGTAGTAGTAGTAGTACTAGTAGTTGTAGATTGAGGTTGAAACCAGGTAACACTTTAAAAAAAAAAAAAAAAAAAAAAGTGTGTGTATGGCATGGACTTCCCTACTTTTTATTACAGTCAGTACAAAACCTCAACCCATTTTTGTTACGTTTTCAGATGTAAACTGCACTTTTAACTGTGATAAATGTCAACCAAATGTTCAAGTTTTATATCAGTTTTTTAGAGTTGCACAATATTGACAGTAAATGACACCCTGATGAGAAAACTGAGATCATATTTTTGCAACGAATTAGAAATGTTTTAAAATATGCCTGTGTATTTGACGGAGATTCAAATGTGTACAAATAAACACAGAAGAAGACATACTGAATGCTCTAATTTTGCATACATTCAAAACTATTTCAATATTCCAAACAATCAAATATTATTTAGCAGTACACCATACAGTATATCCATCTCTAGCTCTCATGATTTACAGCAGGAAGGTTCTGGGTTTGATTTCCTGGTTGCCCGGGTTACTCTAGCGACAGTGAAGGATGGGTAGAGGACAGATTTCTCTACGGAGACAATAAAGTGTACCAGATTGTTTTGTTTTGTTTCATTCACACATGTTTAACACACAACCCTGCATGTTTCAGTTCTCCTCTCAACCAAAAAAAACAAAACACTCCACCTTGTGATGTCATGTGGTAATACAGGAAGTGCTCTACTGTGTTTTTAAACCTAATACACCTTCACTAGAATCATTTGGTTAATTTCAGCCCTGGAATTGCCAATCTCTGCTGAACTAAAAGAAAAAGGTAGCTGTTAAATTGAAAACTACTACTTCATGACATCACAAGGTGGAACAGACTAATAATATAGGATTACTCAAACGTGTGAATGAAACGAAACAAGTATTATAACAAGGCTTAAAACTCTCAAGAGTCAGTTTTGTGTAATACAGTATAGGAACATTTTGCTTTTCCCTTTCCTAAACTCACGTGTTCCTGTGAGTTTGTATCTAGGAGAAGTGCTAATCTGGAGTGGGACAGGTGCTGTGGCAGTCCTCTGTGCTCCTCTGTGTCATGTATGTGGCGCTGGACAGCCTGGATCTGCATGTGTTTATGGGCCCTTTCTATTCCTGGCCTGTCCGAGCTGCAGCTGGTGTCAGGTTGTAGTCGCTGTAGTGTATGTAACTGGCACAGGCTGAAGTGGCCTCAGCTTTTCCATTGTCCTTTGTCTTATTTGTAGGATTTAGGCTTTACTCTTTACTATGTGAAAGTTAAGAGATGAAATTCCGATCTGGCATTTAGATCTCACAATAATGACTATACTGACTTATGTTCAATAAAAGACAGATGGAACAATTATTTTTAGGGGTCGGTTTATTTTTTTGTTCCCGACCCTGAAAAATTTGCCCGAATATACTTCCAAATACGGATTTAGTCGATATCCTGGTTGGACATATACAGTAATTTGATGTATTTACTGGTGGAAGTTGGCCCAGAAAATCTCATAATGTTTGAACTTTTATTTATACAAAGTTGTACTGTAGTTACTTGAGAGATAAATAACAGCTACAGAACACATTTGGATCAGTTTTGGATCAGTCAATCAATATTTTAGTTTTAAAAGAAGTAAATGCTGTTATCAGTCTCTGCACTGGTATCTGTTTATCTGGTGTGGGCAGATACTTAAAGCTATAGTATCAGAATTGGTGTGGGAACTACATAAACTAGATCGATGCGTCCATAATAAATACTATATTAACTCATTTTTCAGTATTTGAGAGATTGAGCAATTATTTTTGGGGGTCAGTATTTATCATGGGTACTTTTTCTTTGTTATTTTTCTATACTACAAGATTTGAGCTCAGAGGGTTGAATACATAACTTCTGTGACTGATTAATTGTTGTCAGTGGCGTAAATTTGTTTCAGTATTATCGCTATTATTATTATTACTGCATATGCACACTAGACTAAGAAAGGAATGAAAAAGGATCAAATCATATATAAATGTTTTAATTGTAACAGCAAAATTACACTATCAAACTGGAAATGAAAATGCTTGTAATATTAAAACTCAATTTGGCAAAAGTTTAAACGCGCTCAAAAAGGCCCAAGGCAGTCTGTAGGTGATTAGGCAAAAGTCCTTTATTAATTACATGGGAGTAGTGTTTTCATCAAGGCACATGGCAAAATTACATGAACTGAAATGGACAGAATGTGGGCGGGGAATAGTCAAACACCATTTCAAAACTAAGGAAAAGACTCAATAGATTTTCAGCATTAATACTAGACTTTCTTTTCTATTCCCTTGTGGTCTTATATGTGTGTAATCCTCAGTGGTCCTGTAGGTTCCATAGTGGTCCATGAGCGTATACTAGTCTATGTGCTCTTATACTTCTTCAAGATCATTCAAAAGCTATTCAGGAAAGGTTGATTTCTGTCCTGTGAATGTGATTTTTTAGTATCGATACCTGCTCAAATGAGTATCTAGTTTCGATACTAGTTTTGGTATCGGTTAGTATCTGATTTTCAACACTTTGAGGTTGCTTGTTGAAAGGCTGCTCCTAAGTAGAGCTGAGCTTATGACCATAAATATTCACAATTGTCTGTATAATGTGCGATAATTATAAAGCACTTAACACTTTACTTTGAAAAGATGTCATAAATTATCATGACTATCAAATTAAGCTAGACCTGTTTACTGTGTGGCAAAAGTACTAGCCACTTTTCCCTGTCACGATCTGACAGTCACTCATTCACTCTGCGTTCGTCTGGATGTACCAGGCTATATTTGCCAGCCCTCATTTGAAAGCCTCTCATTTATGCAACAAACCAGCATATGTTAAGTTTAGGTTACAAACAAGCTCTATATGACAGGCCGTGTAACAAGACTGTAGCATGAGCCATCCGTCTATTTTAAAGGACACAAAATTGACTCTTGTGAGCTTTAAACCATGTTATAATGCTGCTACCTCCTCAAAAACATATCTGGGGTTGAGTTTTGTTTTATTTACACATGTTTGAGTAATCCTTTATTATTAATCTGTCTACATCTCCTTGTGATGTCATGTAGTGATAGTTTTCAAGTTAACACCTACTTTTTACCTTTAGTTCTGTAGAGATTGGCAATTCCAGGGCTGAAATCATCCAAATGATTCTAGTGAAGGTGTATGCACTTTAAAAACACAGTGGAGCACTTCCTGTATTAGTGTTTTCTGTTTTAGCGAAAAAGACGTAAATATGCAGTATGTGTATGCATGTGTTTCAACATGTGTGACTGAAACAAAACGCAACTCCACGTATGTTTTTAATGAGGTAACAGCTTTATAACATAGATCAGAAAATAGCCTAATATGGGCCCTTTAATTAAGTGGTTTTGGAGTCTGGAAGTATTTTTAAAAACCTCTAGAAGTTCACTCCCCATTGTTACATTATCCAAGATGGCGTCTGTGTGCAGTTTGATTTGTGTGCGCTCATTTAAAAAGTCCTTTTAACTGACGCAGCCTTCTCATTTACAGAGAGTCGACCAAACCCACTGACCTGAACACGCCCTCTCCATCAATCATAACGTGTTTGCATTGTGCGACGAGTGGAGCCGCTTGCTTATAATTCCTCCTTCTCGTCTGTTTGGAACAAATGGGTCTTGAGTTCCCGTAATGTGCCTTCACAGAGATACTGTAAGCACGTAAAGGAAATCTCAGGTAGTATAGACAGTAGTGCTGTCACCATGCAAAAATGTCGATACTAAGGAGTAGACTCGATACTCAGTACTGATTCTGATACCATGATGATAAAAAAACAAAAACAAAAAAAACACTAGATTTTTTTTATATATAGATACAGCTCAAGATCATTCTAAAGCTATCCAGTTTTGGCCCTTGTTAACGTTACAATATTGGGTAACTGTTAAAGGTGCACTGCGCAACTTTTCTCATGGAGGGTCCGCCACCTGCTTGTCTCTATGGAGATGTTATTTGCTTTGCCTGGAATATTCCATGGTATGACATTAAACATATCTAGCTAGAATTTTCTCATTACAGGTGTTACTATTGCTCAAAAATACATTAATTCCTTCTGTGAATAGAGGCGCCTCTCCACAGATCTAAACTGTAATGTAGCGTAGTGCTGTAACCTGCTTGCATCCCTCGTGAAAGATCATTCTAGACGAAGCCTTTTAAGGAAAAAAAGGCTTTTTTTTTTGTAAAATCTTAGTTAACATAATGATATTTATGTTTCAGTGAAATAGTCGTCTAACATTTGCACCTTAATGTTTTTTGCGCTGTATTAAGACTGTAGCAGCTGATTTATTTCCAGCTTATCTGATTGGCCTTTTGGTAGTTTCCTTGCATTGTTTGCCTGTTAAATAGACCTGCTCTCTGTCCTAGCGCTGTCCTAACGTTCAACAAACAGCTAAAGCTAAGTCGTATTTGCAGTGAGCTGAAGAAGTAAATGCATTTTTCTCTGGTGTAGTTCTGCACAGGCACTGACCTCCCTGTTACCTATGACTCATGCGGTAGCTCCAGCCGTGAGGGGGAGAGCGGAGGAGAGTTTCCCCACAAGGAGAGCCTATAGGCAGGGGAAGGGGCGTGACGCAGGGCCCTGGGTGGAGGATGTAAGCCAGGGAAATCCTTTATCTGACCCGAGACGTGGCTGTAGGAGATTCTGACCTCTGTGAGCTTCTGTAGTGAGAGCATTCAAACAACTCAGGCCAATAATAATAATAATAACTAGAAAAGCACTCAGAGAGCGCAGACCTCCACCAAGCCCCATTTAACGCAATGCTAACGAAATTTTCAAAGTGATCCAGAATCCAGGATTTCTTCTGGATCATCACCAAAATTTAATCATCTGTTGGATTTACCATTCGGAACCTGAAAATTTTATCAAGATCCGTCCATAACTTTTTGAGTTATCTTGCTAACTAACAAACAAACAAACAAACAAACAAACAAACAGACAGACTCAGGTGAAAACATAACCTCCTTGGCGGAGGTAATGATGATGATAATGATAATTCAAAATTATTATTATTATTATTATTATTATTATTTTAAATGCTGACAATGTTGCTTGACTTGAGCGTTGAGATTAATATCAAGCTCCAGCAAGTTACTGAATGTCTCTCCCCACTCTTCACCTCCATGCTTACA
Source organism: Taenioides sp. WSHXM2023 (assembly GCA_029959045.1). NCBI lineage: Eukaryota > Metazoa > Chordata > Actinopteri > Gobiiformes > Gobiidae > Taenioides > Taenioides sp. WSHXM2023. The sequence continues at coordinate 25,640,813 of CM057096.1, forward strand.
GTCATATGAAATAAAGCCAATATGGGCAAAAAAAATGTTAAGATATTAGAGTACAAGCATTGACAGGTACTGTATATTTTTGTGCAAAATTAACTTTGAGGAGCTGTATGTAGACTGTATAAAATATGAATCATAATTTGGTAGTTGCTAATTTAGTTACCTCTTAAACTATCATTTTGAGCAGGAAACTGATAATTTATGTAGTTGCCCCACTGCAATCCTGTGACACTTTGACACCAGAATCCTGCCTTCAGGGACATTCACACAGACTGACTGCTCAGTTGGACTCTGCTCACAGCTCAATTATGCTGTCTAAATGGACTCTTGACTTTGTCTTAGTTTACAGGAAATATTCACTCTGCAGCTTTCAAACGCATTTGTGTGGTTTCAGTGAAAGTCGGTTAGTTCCGGGGCTGTCTAGAAAGTATTTGCTCTTATTTTTAGTAGGCCTGTCATGATAATTGCTATATCAACTTATCGTTCAGTATGTGAAAGCTGGATCAATATTTTGAGTCAGTGTTTCTTCTGTACATTTCTTTGCACTACTGGGACATTATTGGTTATTTTTTGGCTATACGTTAAGATTTGAGCTGTAGGAGATTGAATTAACTGACTGAGGCTGACTTCTTCTCTCAATCAGAAAATACTCCACCTTGTGATTTCATGTGTTTATACAGGATGTGCTCCACTGTGTTTTTAAACTTCATACACTCCACTCTAGAATCATTTGGATCATTTCAGCCCAGGAATTGCCAGTTTCTACTGAACTAAAGGTAAAAGGTAGCTGTTAACTTCATGACATCACAAGGTGGAACAGACCATTTTGAGCATTGGAGATGTAGATAGACTAATAATAAAGGATTACTCAACCATGTGTGAATGAAACAAAACACAATACAACAATATCCAGGTACATTTTTGAGTAGATATTAACATTTTAATATGCTCACAAGAGTCAATTTTGTGTATTATAGGACCTTTTTAAGTGCAGATAATTTTTCCTGTTTTATTTTTAGCCTACCAGCATTTCCCCACATGATTCATCTCCTCTTCACTGTCACGACCCATTCAAAACCTCTGCATATTTTCATGTTTTTGTCCTTCCTCGACGTGCAGCCTTTTGCGTCATCTCTCAGTCTCCTCCACACTGGACAGCTAGGCGTTTTGTTTTTAGCTCGCGGATAATTTTAGTGCTACTGTGTCCCTCCCCCGTCAGATTAGGTCCCATTCTGAGCAGGGCTGACCTCACAGAGTACAGCCTAAGTAGGATTTGACTGGCGCTTCTTACACCATTTATCTCTGTGTTGATGTCAGTGGAGTGAGAGGCTGAGGAGAGGCGCTAGGACAGCTCTTACGGCTTTTGGAGACTTGTTGAGGTTGAAGTTTGGAGGAAATATGGCGGTTTGAAGTTGGAGTTGCTTTTGTGGCGTGAAGAAGTAACAGATCGCAGAGTATGAGAGGTCGGAGCGGCTCATACCACCTGGAGATGGAGATGGAAGAAGTTGACGATGTTGTGGTAAGAGTGCAGTGAATTCACAATACAAAATTTCAAACTTGATTGTCATACTGAGGAATGGACAGTGATAATAAAAACACACTTTCTTTAGACAATAGAATGTGATTTTCAACATTAAATCATAGTACTTTCTTTTATATTATCTTGTGGTCTTAAATCTGTGTAATCTGTGTTATACTTGTTCTAATACAGCTCAGAATTTTACTTTTTTTTTACTTTTTTTTTTTTTTTTGCCTAATCTGTACTACACCTGATTCTGATTCAAAGGCCTTGCTAAAATTCACAGTAATCACTCAACTATTTCTCAACAAAATTATGACTGGAACAGTGTTTACAGGGTTGTCAAAAATCTATAATCAGATTCTAATTCATGGTAAAACTGGTATAGAGCGCAGGATGGCACGTAAAAAACCCACAAATAAATGATGTTACCATGGAAACCTGCCATGTTCTTTGGAGCAGTGCAAAACGTCTATAGGGATGCATCAGCAAAACTACACAAAAGTACAAAAGAGCCATGAAACAATGGGTCATTAATGGTAAATGTGTCAGAAAACTTTTGAGTTAAGTTTAGTAATTAGCATTTATTGGTTTAATATTAGCCTTATTATAAAGTAGCCTTTCCTGTATAGTTGTAAAATGAATCAATAGGTCTCTATCATTCAAAGGTCACTTAGTTGATCACGTTTTATTGTTTCATATTCTCTTGTTAATGTAGTTGAGGTAGTAGATGAAGCTTTTTTATGAATGGAGTGCTTTTGGCTTGGACCCAGGCCTCTCTGAGCGAGTCCTTCTGGATGACAGCTCTCATGTTTCACTTATCCATGTGTGAGTGTCCTTTATTCATCACTCCATTATCAGCAATGGTTTAGTACTGTGAAAGGAGGAGGAGCTATACACAAGACGGAAATGACTATTTGACTGCCAAACATGTGCAATGCAACAATTTTTACAACCCTAGTGGTTAGCTCAGATACGAATCGATACTAAAACTACAATCGAAACCAGATACTCATTGTAACTGGTTAGAGTTGTGTGATATGGTGAAGAAAAAAAAGAATGACAATTTATTTCTTCATATTGATCACTCTTTCTAAATTTCCGATGTTATTTTCTTTTCAAAAACTGTTTTAAACATTCTTCATAGTCTGTTGTCTGCTCTTAACCACGTCCTTTTACTGATCAGCTGTGCCCTCTCATTAAAAAAACAAACTGAAAAGCAGATTTTTGACAATTTACAAATCATGATTTTAAAATTTGATTCATTGCACAACCCTACTGTGAATATTTAGTAATAGGAATTAAATAATCCTGATTTATTAAACAGATGAGCATTGACGCAAATGTGCTGGTAATTTTCTAATAAGTCTTTCAGTCTATAGTCTCATCTCACCTGTTTTTATCAGTTTGACTTTTCAGGAACCAGAAACTTCCTTTTAATGATCTACCAAAAGTTGCCGTGAGTCTGAACTAGGGTTGTCAAAAGTATCGAAAATCAGACACTAATCGATACTAAAACTAGAAGTATCGAAACTAGACACTCATTTGAGCAGGTATCGATGCCAAAAAAAAAAAAAAGACACATTCACAGGACAGAAATGAACCTTTCCTGAATAGTTTTAGAATGATCTTGAGCTGTATCAGAACAAATATAAGAGCACATAGACTAGTATACGCCCAAAATCAAATCATAAGAAAACAATTGCTACTCTCCTCACCTTAACCAAGTGTACTACTATCAAATACCAGTGGCTAAATGCTGCGTGTTATCAGATGGCCGGTTAGAGACATGGGAAAGTGTCTGTTAAAGTTAACCGCTTGTTCTTTTGTTCTTCTGTTCTTTATTACCATAATTCATGACACTGTGAAGTCACGTGTCCAAACTCTGGCTCAGTTCAGTTCAGGCCTCCACTATCCACATACCATAGTTATCTCAACACATTGTTATTATCAATGATGTATGCTGTTTATTTATTTTGGCCACAATTGCTTTATCTTTTTTTTTTTTTTTTGTAATTGATACCATATATATATATTTTTGTATTGGCACACTTTATTTCCAGGGTTAAAGGTGTGCTGTGTAACCTTTCTGGTGGAGGGTCTGTCTTTTCACTTCACTTTTATTTTTTTAAACGTGAAAACCACAACTATTTCTTTGGACAGTTATTGGAAGTCCAAAGCTATGAGGAAAGCTAACAACTAGCATGCAAATCCTGATTATCAGACAAACTTTCTAATAAGCTTTCTAATTAGATGCAAACAACACACAACAGACTTCAAGAGCTGCTCATATAATATATCTGTACTGGGGCAAGACTATTGGGTAAAAATCTGATACAAGATTGTGCGCACATGAGAAAAATAATCCCGTGAGATTTTTTTCCTAAGTGTTTACATTTGGATTGGACAAAAAAGGGTTGATAAATATCTCTTCAACAGTTCCAAAAAGCTGTACTGGAATGGAAACAAAAATATGAAATCAAATAAATAAAATATTCTGAGACCAAAATTGGAAACTGTATCGTGAAATGTATTAGGAATTATGTTAAAATCTCATCTTGGCTCATTCTCGTGAACCCAGTCTCATATCTCGTCTCGTCTTGTGGAAGTTGTGTCTCGTCCCATCCCTAACAGTGAATTATTGCTGCTATATTTTATTTTTTTTGTAACTATTTTGAACTGCACTATAAAACTCAAAACAAGGCATTTGGATACCGCTGTGTAATTGTAATTTACATTCATAATTCCTATATATTGTGTATTTTTTCAATATTTGACCAATGTTTAAATAGGACGTGCCCTATAGGTCCTGACGGTGACTTTCTTGAATGGTACACAGCCTAAGCTCTACAGTATATGTGATGGCCGCTTTAAATCCATTCAGGAAGTGGCCTCTAATCCGTCTTTAGTAAAAGTGACGTTCACCGCTGACCTCCTTTAAGACGAGAGCACAGGGGGTAGAGCTGGGGGTTATTAAAGGTGCATTGTGTAACTTTTCTGGTGGAGGGTCCAACAAATGCTTTTCTCCATGGAGATGTTATTGCTTTGTCTGGAATGTTTCACAGTATGGTATTAAACCTTTCTATCTTCATGGAGACCAAACCAGACCAAGTTACAGGTCAGATCTGTGAAACAAGCAGGTGAAGGACCCCTAACCAAAAAGTCACATAATGCACCTTTAATGCATAATGTTAGGGGGAAAAAATGCTGTTTTAAAATTCATTTGTGATCCATGATAGATGGGATAATAATTTTTGGGGGCCAGCATTTATCATGATACTTTTTCTTTGTATTACTGGGACTTTTTTGGTTATTTTTCTGTACTACAATGAGATTTGAGCTGTAGAAGGTTGATTTATGAAGTTCTATGGCTCATTATAGATGCAAACTACTTAAGTGTTGTATTCTGCTATTTATTTACATTTAGAAAAGTTTTTTTTGTGATCATTCTGCTTTATGGTTTGGTTTCAGTATGATCATTTATCATCTGTTTACTTAAACTTCAGTTAGCCTAATGTTGAAGGTGCACTGCATAGCTTTTTGGTTCATGATCCGTCACCTGCTTGTTTCTATGGAGATGTCATTGCTCTGCCTGGAATGTTCCACAGTGTGACATTAAACAGCTCTACCTTACATTTATTCAATTACAGGCGTTTTTTTAGCTTAAAAATACCCTGGAAAAACAGGCATTCTGACTGTTAGCGGGGTTGCCTCTCCACAGATCTGACCTGTAACTTTGTCTGGTTTGGTTCATAGATGTATTTACTAGTAGTGACCTAGCAGTTTATCAGGTTGTTCTACCGCTTTTCTTTACTTTTAACATTGTTTTGGTTAATATAGCTTTACGAGAGTTTTGCACTACTGTCACAAACATGGCACATTTCCATGGCAACAGACATTTTTATTATTTTAGAATCTTTCCTGATATGTCCTGGAGCATTTGAGAGAAGCTATACTTGTAGATCTACATGTTTGTAAAGGTCTAAAGTACAGGTTTGGCAGGTTTTAGTGACAGAATATTTAGTTTCCTACAAATCCTATTTCTAACATAATTGCAGTCTTTTTGTAATTGTTACAGTGTAGTTGCAATTTATGTTTCTGTTTTCTGCTAGAGCTAAACCATAAGAAAAATGAAGCTACCATTTCAGATGAATGAAGTCTATGTATTTTGTGCTTGTACAAATTCAAACTCTGAATCAGTGTTGTGTATCGAGTCTTTTCCTTAGTTTCGCAATCGATATCGCAGTGTTATTAAAAATGTGCTTTATTTAGACAGTTTTCAACATTTAATTGTAGTACTTTCTTTTATATTACTGTGTGATCTTATATGTGTGTAACCCCTCAGTGGTCCAGGTAGGCTCCATAGTGGTCCAAGAGTCTATGTGCTCTTATACAGTACTTCACTCAAAACTACTCAAGATCATTCTATCAACTGCTATTCAGGTTCTTTTCTGTCCGGTGAATGTGACTTTTTTAGTATCAGTACCTGCTGAAATGAGTATTTAGTTTCGATACTAGTTTTAATATTGATTAGTATCTGATTTTGACAGCCCTACCTTGTACCTAAATTAGTTTTCATTTTTTTCAGGAGGGAAAAAAATCTAGAATTTGATCCCTTGTTTTAGCATTTGGAGTGGCATTTTTTGCTTCATATATTTTGTACTATCTACCTGTAGACGCGTGTTTTCCTCTGACCTGTGGCTCCCTGGGACATGAACGGGGACATAAATTATACATGGACAGCAGACAGAAGGGCTGTGGGGAAACATCTGAGTTTAAAGGAGCACTGTGTAACTAGAATGTTCCACAGTATGACATTAAACTGCTCTACCTTCCATTTATTCATGGTTTTATAGCTCAAAAAAGCCCAGAAAAGACATTCTGACTGTGAACGGGGTCGCCTCTCCACAGATCTGACCTGTAACTTGGTTTGGTTTGGTCTCCATGAAGATAGAAAGGTTTAATATCATACTGTGACACATTCCAGACAAAGCAATAACATCTCCATGGAGAAAAGCATTTGATGGATCCTCCATGAGTAAAGTTACACAATGCACCTTTAAATATGGAAGGACTTATTTTATTTAAGTATAAAGTTAACAGTTGAGATGCAAAAGAATAGGACTGCACAATTTTGGAAAATAATTGAGATTTTTCTGATGAAATTTTAAATATATTAGGATTCTGTTTCAGGGAAGCCTCAAATATTAACTTATATATAAACTAATACAAGAATCCGATGCATTTCAGAACAGGTTTGTAGAGAACTAAACTACAGGTACAACAAGATTTTTCCATAGACAGGCTATTTCTAAATAATTGCAGCCTTAGTCATTTGATAATTGCACCAACTCGCATTGAGATCTTGATTTGATAATAATTAATTGTGCAGCCCCAAAAAAAGAAGAACAGGCTCATCCTCTTGACAGTGTGTGTTACCTAGATAGCCAGAATCACACGCTTTGAAAAAACTTTACAAAGACGAGTGGATCTGGAGCTGTATCCTGTCTGTCTGATTTCAGAGGGTGTGATTGACAGGTGGATTAACCAATCAGAGACCCATGCTCTGTCCGCGTCAAAAACAAACATGGCTGCTTACACATTAAAAAAGGAGAAAAATCTACATAAAGGACCACAGTGCGGATTTTTACAGAATCAATCAACACACCAAGTTATGTATTTTGTTCTGAATGTTACGAGAATTTTCGAGAGGGGTCTTCGACGTTTGAGAGACACGTGATACAAATGAGCAGCTGTGGTTGGACCGTCTCAAGTCTGGGCAGACGGTTTTCACCCCCTATGGTCCGGTTCTAGTCCTTTCCGGATTTGAACAGAATGTAGAAGGGACTGGCTGGTCAGTCTAGTGTTTATGATTATGAACAGTTGTTTTATCATTTTCCAGGGGGACTCTCGGGGGCAGATGGTAGCTGAGCGTCTTGGTTTGGGCCATAACCTGGACCTGTCTGACACCATGGTCCAACAGAAGCTGGATGAGATCAAGGAGCAGATCCGCAGAGAGATCCGCAAAGAGCTCAAGATCAAGGAGGGAGCGGAAAACCTGCGAAAGGTACACTGAAAGGGCCCATATTAGGCTATTTTCTGATCTGTTTCCTCATCACAAACAGACCTGGAGTTGTGTTTTGTTTCATTCACACATGTTTAACACACAAACTCTGTATATTTAGGCTGAGTTCTTCTCTTAGACAGAAAACACTCTTCCACCTTGTGATGTCTCCACTGTGTTGAGCTGTAGACAGACTAATAAACTAGGATTACTCAAACATGAATGAATGAAACAAAACACACCTCCAGATATGTTTTTGAGGAAAGAGCAACCTTCTAACATGGCTAAAAGCTCACAAGAAAAATGTTGTGTAATATAGGACCTTTAAATTTTGATTCTATTATGCAGACAGAGAATCTCAAACTGTCTGCAGCAGGAAATATTCTTGTGGTATATATGTTTTAAAAATGTTTGCCAGGATAATTTCTTTATTGTGTGGGCCAAAGATGTAGAAGCCAGAGCTAGGTCTAGGTAGGCCTGGCAGAATAGTTACTATATTGACTTATCGTTCAATATATGAAAGCTGGAACAGTATTTTTGACGGGCCTAGGTCTAGGTCGCACCAACACATTTTGGAGCGCGATGTGTTGTAGATAATATTTTAGAATGTGATGTTCTCATAATTTCAGATAAAGGCCAGATGCCCATTTAACTATAAGTGATTCACATTTTTGTAAGAAATATTCAAATATTAAACAAATAAAATCATTATTTGTTAAGGATTGGCTTCATAAACTTGTAATATTAAATCGTATTGTCAGTTATTGTCAGTCTCCCCCTTCTTTGTTGAAAATCAAACACCTAAACGGGACCATAAACTTTTTTTCACCATGGTAACTCTTAAACATTCCACCGTTAGAGATGCATGTAGAACACCCCCAGCGTCACTGCAAAGTATGAATAGTTTTCCTTATTTTTGAGACTGGCTAACATCTCCCCTTCCTCTCAGGTCACCACAGATAAGAAGAGCCTGGCGTATGTGGACAACATGCTGAAAAAGTCCAACAAAAAGGTGGAGGAGCTTCACCAGGAGCTGCAGGAGCTGAACGCGCACATCGTGGTCAAAGACCCAGAGGAGCTGCTAGGTAACCCCATAGTTTGGCCGCGCATTCTCACAAACATTAACCAGCAGACCGTTTACACAGGCTGACTCTAGAGATACGATCTAACCCAGGAAATGCACTGATTTTGAAGTCTTTAAAGCTACAGTATGGAACTTTTCTGGTGGTGGGTGTGTGGCTTTCTTGTTTCCTGATTTGCCTGGAAAGTTCTTTAGTATGGCATTAAATGTATGGGTCTTATATTCATTCAATTTCAGTTAGATGTTTTTGTTGCTTTAAAAAACACATAGAAAAACTTGGATTAGTACTGCGAGTGGTCTTGTCTTTCCATAGATCTGATCTGTAATCTGACCTTGCGGTGTCGCCTGTTTGTCTCCATGGAAATAGTTAACTTTAACGCCATACTGTGAAACATTCCAGGTCAAGCAATAAAATCTCCATAGAAACTAGCCTATGGCAGATCGTCCACCAGAAAAGGTTACACAGTGCAGCTTTACACCTGATAATAAGATGAAAAGTTGAATGAATACGATATATTTATCCAGTTTGTGCTCCGTTTTACAGTGTCGGTTTACACTTGAATGCTCTTGACTTGAATCAGGCTGTCCATTTATGCCCGAAGGTCTAGTCATCAACATTCCCTGGGTGTGATGCTAACTGTAGGCTTTGCTCTGTCTGAAGGTTTATTACTCTAGTTCTAGACTTAAATCTGAGCTTTGTTTTATCACAATCTGACCATAAAGAGCTGACTTAAATTAAACTACATCAGGTGAGATGAGTTGTGGTGTTAAACAAGTCCATCTCAAATAACATTACAGTCACACGCTGGTTTTTTTAGTTATTCACCCTCACCTATTTGTTAAAAATCAAACACCTAAACAGGATCATGAATGCTCGTATTGATTACAGCCTCCTGAAAATGTGTACTTTAAGTTTTCTTTAAGTATGTATGCAGTATGCAACTTTTCTGGTGTAGGGTCCGTCAAATGCTTTTCTCTGCATGAAATGTTCCACAGTATGACATCAAACAGCTCTACCTTACATTTATTCAATTACAGGAGGTTTTATAGCTCAAAAATACCTATAAAAACAGACATTCTGACTGTGAGTGGGGTCGCTTCTCCTGTAACTTGGTCTGGTTTGGTCTCCATGAAGATAGAAAGTTTAATACCATACTGTGAAACATTCCAAGAAGAACATCTCCATGGAGAAAAGCATTTGACAGACCCTCCACCAGAAAAGTTACACAATACACCTTGGAAACTTTCTGGCAGTGTTTGCTAATGTGTCCATTTTATCACCATGGTAACTTCTGAACATTCCATCATAAACATACAGGCAGAACACCCCCAACGTGATGTGTCATGATCAATATGACTACTTTTGTTTATTTATTAGGATCTCCACTAGCTGCTAGTCTTCATGGTGTCCTGTATTAAAAAAACAAAAAAAACAAAACACTTTTCAATTTTAATTTCATAAAGACATGTCTTAAAAACTATATAAATATTGTATAGTATGAATTAATAAACAGTTTGAATTAATTTACATCATCAAAAACATGATGACATACAAATAATTTCATGATTTAATCTCAATTATAAATTCCAATGCAGTTGCTGAATTATGAAACATGATATTTTTCTCAGGCCTTGCAGTAATAGTTTGTGTAAAAGCTCTGGTCAGTGTGGTGTGAGGTGCACCTATCGTCAGTGGAGCCGGGCAGAACAGAGCGCGCTCAGTGTTCGGAGGTGACTCATCCCACAGGCTAACATTGTTACATTCCACATTCCTACATCGCTACAGCCACCGGGAGGATTGTTCCCAAGCTGCTGACAGATCGCTCCTGTGCAGTTTCTCTGCAACAATGGGATCTGGAAGAGCTGGGCCAAAGCAGTACTTTACAGGCGGATGTTGTTGGCTTGTTGTTATTGTTCAAAGTTAAATCACTGCTGTACACGTAACGAAAAGCTGTGGTTTTGTCATGCACAAACTGGAAGTTGAATATGTTGGCGTCTTGTTTGGCCCTGTGTGGGAAAGTAATTGTAGTTGTAATGGTTAGAGGAGTCTAGCGCTACATCCTAACGGCATATCTGCTCTGAGGTTCTTCTTCTGCTCTAGCAAAAAGACTTCTGAACGCTATGTTTTAACTTACTTTCTATTAGGGATGTCCAAATCTCATTGTACAGTATCTATTGCGATATTTTGTGGAGGCTAACAAAATTGTGAACATGCTGCTTTTCTTTAAACTACCTTGACAAGCCTTTGGTTCTGTCATAATACAAAGAATTAAGATTTAAAAGTACATTAATTTCTTCATGTAGACTGCACTGAAACGAAGCAAAGGATCATGGTCTATGTAGTTCCCTATGGTTTTTAGCTGTTGCTGCACCATAACTATTAATTTAAGCAAAGAGACTTGTAATTCGATATATTGTGATGACGCACGATATTACTGTCAGACTTTTGACAATACGATATCACAATATTTCGCTTATTGCTACATCCCCACTGTTTGTTTGCTTTTTTTTGTATAGGCTGTGTATCTAAGGCCATATGAATCCCCTGCAAACAATTTCACCATTAGGACAAAAGTCATCTATCTTTCTGTCTTTCTTTTGTGGAGCGCTTGTGTTTGCAGTTGATCACATGTTTGACAGAAATTGATTGTATATACAGCCAGGGAAGGGCTCACTCTGACAAAGATCCAAAAGTATCACTCTTTTTTGATATCACAACTTGTCTTTCTAAATTTAATCTCAGTCCAGACCTGCGAGACCTAATCTTTTATTGCAGATGGACAAAACTGTGCAGTGGGTGTACAGCTTTATCCTAAAGATGTATTAATCTAATTTCTAGAAAGTAAGGAATGGGGAAAACTTGTAGACCATCAAGGCTGTCAAAAGTATCGAAAATCAGATGGTAAAACTAGTATCGAAACTAGATACTCACTTGAGCAGGTATCGATACTAAAAAAGTCACATTCGCCGAACAGAAATGAACCTTTCACATGTTAGAATAAAAGAAAAGACTATGATTTAATGTTGAAAATCACATTCTGTTGTTTAAAGAAACAATGTCTAATTATCATCGTGCTATCAGAATCTGTATTGAGTTTCGAGTCTATTCCTTGGTATCAAAATCGAGTTTGAAATTTAAGACCATAACCACAGACCATAAGAGTCAAAAATGAAATAAACCAGCTAACCCCAGACTCATCTTAAATCAGATACTGTGGTATGCTAATTGCTAGGTTGTCCCTCAGTTCAGTTGACATTAGGAAGTCATGACATGGGAGGGATTTTGGGGAGGGAAGGCAGTTTGTCTCGTAAATTATTATCTTAAGTGGGAACAAATTTAGCTGAACTTGTCAACCCTATAGCTGATAAACAAGGCTTTTTAGGTTGACGTGAGGCTGCAGGAATGTGGCACCGCGATGGAGACAGGCCGTAGTCAGCTCATGGCTCCTCCGGGAGACTCCTCAGGGCATCAGGTTTAACTTTCCACCAGCTTCCCTCACTTGCACTGTGTGGCAACCCCGCTCACAGTCAGAATGCCTGTTCCTCTAGGTATTTTTGAACAATAAAATCACCCATGATTTAATAAATGTAAAGTAGAGCTGTTTAATGTCATACTGTGGAACATTCTGATCTATTTTATAATGTTTCCTCATCAAAAACATAAATGAAGTTCTGTTTTGTTATATTCACACGTTTAACACTCAAACCCTGCATATTTAGGTTGAGTTCTTCTCTCAAACTGAAAACACTCTGTTCCACCTTGTGATGTCATGTGGTATTAAGTATTTTTTTAAACTCCGTACACCTTCACTAGAATCATTTGGATGATTTAGACCCTGGAATCTCTAGCTGCTAACATGGAACACAGCATTTTGAGCTTTGGAGATGTAGACACTCAGGAGAGGGAAGAGGAGACAGTCACTCTAAACTACGAAGCGCTGTGTTTTTAGTGTAGAGTTTGAGGGCTTCTGGTTTGTGTCTGACGCTCAGCTGAAGCCAGGAAAGAGCTGAAATGTTCTGTCAACGCTGTTTGGAAGTTTATTCAAACAAAAACCAGCCTGAGAAAAAAGTTTGAGTAATGTAAAGCGAAGTTGGCTGCAAGAAGAAAACGTATTCTTACTTGTATATTTGTTGCGTCCTTGAGCGTACTTGGGAGTTGCTGATATGGACTAGTGTTGTAACAAAACAGAAATTTCAAAGTCATTTTCGATACTAAGGAATAGACTTGATACTCAATACTGATTCCGATAATAATTCTTTTTTTAGACAATATAATGTGATTTTCAACATTAAATAATAGTATTTTCTTTTATATTACCTTGTGGCCTTGGTATCTGATTTTCAATGCTTTCGACAACCCTAACCTGTTGTGTATGCAGTGTTTGCCCCCGCCTGCCTCTTGCTCTCTCTAATAACTAGCATGCTAACAGCGCACCAGCCTTGCTTCCTGGTTTACGGACTATAAAAATGCTTTACGATTAGATGCAGACAGCACACAGCGGTCTAACAACTGCTTTTACAATATACTGAAGAATGACAAATTTTACTAGCACTGTTTTTAAACTGGAACAACGTGTACACTGTCGATATGTTCTTTATGTGTTTGCAGTGTGACAGAGCAGATGCGTGTTTTGGATGACTTGGAGTGTTGACATTCTGTTAGTTTACACAAGCAGTAGAATAATGCCTCAGTACATCTCCATATGGGCCTCGTTATTTTCACATACAAGTGCAGATAAGGTTTCACTTTCCACCGACTTCCCTCACCACCGTGTGACTATAATTTGTTTGGTCGATAACCTAAAGGGTCCATATTACGCTGTTTTTTGATCTATGTTATAATGTTGTTTCCTCATCAAAATCGTATCTTGTGTCGAGTTGTGTTTTGTTTCATTCACACATGTTTAACACACAAACCCTGCGTATTTAGGCTGAGTTCTTCTCTCAAAAACACTGTTCCCCCTTGTGATGTCATGTGGTAATACAGGACGTGTTTTTTAAACTCCATACACCTTCACTAGAATCATTTGGATGATTTCAGCCCTGAAATAAAAGTAAAAGGTAGCTGTTAACTTGAGAACTACCATTTCATGACATCACAAGGTGGAACAGAGCATTTTGAACTTTGGAGATGTAGACAGACTAATAATAAAGGATTACTCTAATGTATGAATGAAATAAACAAAAGGTAACAGCATTATAACATGGCTAAAACCACACAAAAGGCAATTTTGCGTAATGTAGGACTTTTAAATGCAAAATCAACTTTTCAGAGCTTTTAACCATGTCCTAGTTGTTTCCCCTTCTCATTTATCCACTCAAACTTGTATTTAGAGTGATTGACATACTCGCTAGTGTGATCTGCGGCTCTTTATTATGATGACATTTACGGTGATGTCAGCTCCCATTGGGCACCGCAGTTTTCTAAAGTAGACGTCAGTGGATTTGTTTCTTTTATTAAGTCCTTTTAGATGACTATTGCGATTTAAAATGTCCAAATTGTAACATAATGATCCATGGGTGTAATTGTTTAAAACTAAAGTAGAGACGAGCACAATATGTCTTTGCTTGATTGGTTTGACCTCTGTTTTACTTGCAACGTGTTGCATAACGCAACCATTAAAATAAACTACTGTCATGAAATGGAGCATTCTGCCATTAGGTCATGTTAAAACTATGAATGTTTTCACTCAGCACTGATGAACAATTAAAGGAACCGTATGATTTTATAAACATGACCTGTGCCCCCAGATATGAGGTAAACAAGTTCAAATCAAATATAGATTTACTGATAAACAATTGTAATGCTCATTTATTCTTGATTACAAAAACATTGGCCAAGCTGTTTATGATGTAATTTGGTGTTTTGGCTCTCAAGATGATTATCCTATCAGAAAGCAGAATGTCACTTGCCAGTTTCAGTGCTGAGAAATCCACCAAAAATGACTCTGATCTGAATGGTCAATACCTAAAACTACTAAACCCCAGCACCTGCAGCCAGTCATGAATCAGTGCTAGTGCAGCCTCTGCAGCTCAGTGAGTGAATTCTGGAGGTTCTGAGCTTTTACATGAGGCCTGTCCATATACCGAGAATGAGGAACACTTGTATGTGTCCTCTAGACTTGGATTTAGACAAACTTTATTAATCCACAAGGAAAATTATTTAGACACAGTAGCTCACATATCACAATATAATATAATAATAAAGAGGAACAATAGAAAATGGTAATAATCAGTTCAAAATAAATAGCAACATTAGCAAGAGAGGTGTCAAATAAGGCATAATTAAACAAATGTATATGTACAAGTAAAAATAAAATGTAGAAATAAAGTAATACAATGTCTCTATTATATAGAGGAGGTGGATAAGGATGAACGGTTTACATGTTATAGTGATTGACAGAAATAGGGTTATCTGTTACATAAGGGTGAGTTGTTGTACAGTGGTATGGAGTATGGTGTGAATGTAGTCCTGTATCTCTCACTGTTTATATGCAGATATAGGCAACACTCAGGTTCAGATGTGATTGTACCTTTTTAAAACTGTAAGAGCACAAGCTGCATACATCTCCTTTAATTAAACTTGAATTTGCATTTTTGGCCGGTCCAGAGTGACTCAGGGTTACTGTGAGGGCGGGTTCCCCTTGACTCCGCTCCAGCTCTGAGCTCAGTCTGAAGGCATCCAGTAGCTGTATCTTGTCTCTTGTCTCTTTTCTGTTGCCGTCGGACGAGGTGTGGGCGGGGCTCAGGGTAGTGTGGGCGGGGCTCTGTGCAGGGGGGTCTGTGAGTTCTTGGCTCTGAGATGGCCTCACCTCCCACACATAGGAAACCCATCAACACACAGGCGATACATTATACAGCTGGCCTCTGAATAGATCCTTTCACAATTTTATTTAAGCTTTCACTTTCTTCACTATGTTGACCGCCATTAATAGTTTTCAGATCTTTGAATAAAATGTTGTGTAGCTTTAGCTGCTTTTTCCTTGTTGTGGAATTCAAATTGAGGAAACTCCACACATTTTGAGAGAATTTTTATTGAACCAAACTACAGAATTTGCGTATTAGTGTCTGTATTGTATTTTTCATTACAGTACATTACAGATATTTTGTAAAAGCAGCTCTTAGGGTCAACATGAGACCACTGTGAACTGTCAGCATCTAATTATAAAGCCATTTTATTAATTACAAACCTGAAAGTAATGATGGTGTGCTATTAGCATGCTAGTTGTTGTTGGCATTACCGCGACACTCTTCTTTGCTTCCTAAAAGTGCTCATTGTGGTGGTGAATTATTTGTTATTCTGTCTTTTACAGTTTTATGGTAAAAAAGTATAGAGCGTGTGAGCTTATCAACTCAGTACTGATTTTTGCAGTCTTAAACAAATGTGAAAAAACACAACTTAATCATTTTGAACAGTTTGCCTTATACTCTGAGCATCCCAATTATTCACCGTAATGAGTTTATAAGCACATGACTGTAAAGCTAACAGCCACTAGCATGCTAATAGCGCCCTTCCTGATTCTCGGACAATGAAAGACTTAATAATTTATTGCAGACAGGACACAGTGGAATTATTTTGACCTTTAGAGCTGCTTATACAATATATCTGTAATACAAATAAACTGGGAATTAATTGAACAGAATGGGTACAGATAAGTTGTACCTCATTATTTACATACGCGGTAAATTGTCACAAGTTCCATAAGTAATTGTTTTGTTAAGTAGCAGCAAAGTCACTGTTCACTTTCACGTACATTTTTGTTCTATGGACCAGTCTGACTTCTCACTTCCAGGCACAGGGAAACCACTCTTCTATTACGCAATCATAAGTTTCAGTCAGGAAAATATTATCAAGGGAAAACCTGAGAGGTAGAGAACTTTTGACAGAAAACACATGACTGATTCATGTAAACTGTAGCTCAGTGCTTCCTCTTCCCTTGTGTCCTGCAGGTGTTCAGATGAGCCTTGGTTTTGATGCAGTGTTTGCTCTGAATGAATCATACTCGCCCTGTTTGTGTTGTGTGTTTGTCATAGGCACATGGGTTCTTCACTCAAATTGAAGGCGTTGTTGGGCAACTTGACTTGTATTGCATAGTATGTTTTACCCTGAGTTTTGTTAACTGCTTAACTGCACTTCTGTCACATTTCTATCAAGAGTAGCTGTAGATGGACCACAGGAAAATGGTACTTAATTGCTGAACTCACATTCAGTTGGTCCTTTGCCAGAACTGTAGATTCTAGTTACACAATATTTTTGTAATATCCCATTAGCGGTTTACATTTTAAGTTACATGTTTACTTCACTTCATAAACTACTAAATTAATTATTAAAATATTTATGATAATGGATAGTGGAAAAAAGTGTACAGATGTTGGTACTGATGATGTCATCAGCATTACCTGGGGGTGTGATGCTAACTGAAGGCACTGCCTTGCCTGAAGCTCTGTTTCTCAGGTTACAAAAGTTTCAGACTATTTTAAAACTTTTTTTGTACTTATTGCTAATGTGCGCATTGTGTTACCATGGTAACCATGTACATACGTATACATATGGCGTCCTGTCACTGCAAAGTATCAATAGAAGTTTTATTACATGCTTTAGTTAGTTATTATAATGTAATTACATTACATTATAATAACATACAATAACACCATAAATAAGACATAATGAAAGTTCTGCCCTTGCCTTATACAACAAGAACTGTGCATGCAACCACTGTTTGACAATAAAATAGTTTTTACCATCTTTTTTATGTTTTATTTATCTTTAGCATATACTTTTTACTTTGGTCAGCAAAACAAACCATTGATGAAATCTATGACCAAATATTTTAAATGAATAGTACATCGACATAGATTTCAGAAACAGTGTCCAGATAACAACATTTGAAACCTTTTCTACCTTTCATTCGACAAAGTAAAATCACGAGACTTGTCAGATCTCATGCTGACACACATTTGGCACAGGGCTGTGTTTCCCGTTGGTTTGTGGAGTTCCCCAGAACAGAACCTGCACGTCTGGTCTGGAGGAGTCGGGTAGGTTTGGAGTCAGTGTTACTCACTACGTTTACATGAAAACCAGATAACTTGCCTACTCTAATTTAAAGGTCCTACAGTACACAAAATTAGGGGTGTGCAAAAATAATGAAATATCACTATATGAATGATTGCATAATTTGATGATACAGTATCGATATTGTGGGCTGCTGTATCGATATATTGCCAAGAGTATTTTTTTTTCCACCTGTTTATCTTCATGGAGATGTTATTGTTTTGTCTAGAATGTTCCACAGTATAGGTTTAATCTATCACAAGAGAGAGGTCACAGCACTATGCTACATTACAATTCAGATCTGTGGATAGTCACCCCTATTCACAGAAGGAATTATTGTATTTTTGAGCAATAGAAACATCCGTCTTGAATAAATGCTATATGGATACGTTTAATGCCATACACTGGAACACTCCAGGCAAAGCAATAGCATTTCCATGGAGACAAGTAGGTGGCACATCCACCACCAGAAAAGTTGCGCAGTGTACCTTTTAATAATAATGAATATGTTACCTCCTCAAAAACATACCCAGAGTTGTGTTTTGTTTCATTCACACATGTTTGAGTAAAAGTTTTAGTGCTAATGCTAACTTACTACATGCACTTGAACACCTCATAGAGCCCATTTTCATATATATTTTTGTTCTTTGACCTGTTAACTGGGACATGAGAGGTCTGACAGGTTTTGGGGCAGGTTTTGGGGACAGTTTGAATTTGTTTTTTTTAAGCGTACTCCGAGTAGTGACATTGTGAGTGTGTGAGTGTGTGAGTGTGAGGAGGGCTTTCACCACAGGCACAGGTCCAGACAAGAAGACAACACAAGTGAGCTCATCCCACAACACTCTGCACTGCTCCTGTTTCCATGCTCTGTGGCTCTTCTTTTTTTGGAAATGCACATTTGAAGATACCTGCGCTAATGTGTCATAAAACAATGGTAAAATATGACACATGTATACACTTAAAGGTGCACTGTGTAACTTGCTTGTCTCCATGGAGATATTACTGTTTTGCCTTGATTATTCCACAGTATGGAAATAAACTCAGTAATCACAATGGAGACTGGTTAAGGGTCAGATCTATAGAGAAACAAGACTTTTTTTAAGGTATTTTTGAGCTATAAAACAGTGATAATTGAACAAATGCAAGGGAGATAGGTTTAATGCCCTACTGTGGGACATTCCTGGCAAAGAAACAGTATCTCCATGGAGACAAGCAAGTAGGGGACCCTCCACCTTAGAAGTTACACGGTGCACTTTTTAAACACCAAAAATGTTCTCAAAAATAAAAACTGCCCACTCATTAAAGGTAGAGTATGTGTTCTATCTCCATGGAGACAAGCAGGTGACCCCAGTAGGTAAAGGTACAGGTCAGATCTGTGGAGTAGCGACTAGGGCTCAAGAAGTTGCCAATACGATACATACCTCAATACACAGGCCACGATACATATGTCACTAAAGTGCTTGTCTACATTTTTACTTGTCTACAAAATTTATTATTTCTCTTTGGGTTGACGACATTGATGTTTCTATGTTTTTACTGTACAACCAGCAGACAATTGGTGCAATGTCCCAGCTGGGCTACCGTAGTTATAAAAATCTCTAAATTTGCCATCAATTACACACCTAAAATGAGTCCACGTGGCAGACATTTGCATTGTTTATATGATTTTGGCTTTGGTTAAGCATTAAGTAATATGTTGTGCAACTTTCTCACATATCCAGAGTGGCAAATTCAGAATGAGATCTTTGTGTTTTAAAACAGATATCAGTCTAGTCCACACCCTCTGTCATGTCTTGAGCCAGAACCAAACAGTGAGATCATTTCATTTCAGTGACACTTGTGAAACGAAGGCGCTCATTGGTCACCATTTACAAACACAATTGCAATTCTCTCACCTCAGATTATCAGTTTAGTGCTTCGCTCATTGATTCTGCAGTCGATTCAGTGTTTTGTTTTTTTATTCCTTCGTGATATTTTTTTTCCTATCTTTTTTCCTCGTAAGCAGTCAGCCTGTCACCATAATTACGATTAATAATGACTCATTTTTGCATTACATTTATTCAAGTACAGGTGGTTTTATAACTCAAAAATACATTAAAAAACAGGCATTCTGACTGTAAGCGGGGTCGCCTCTCCACAGAACTGGCCTGCAACCTGGTCTGGTTTGGTCTCCATAAAGATAGAAAGGTTTAATGCCGCACTGTGAAACATTCCAGACGAAGCAATAACATCTCTATGGACAAAAGCCTTTGACTGACCCTCCACCAGAAAAGTTACACAATGCACCTTTTTAAGATGTAAAAGGTTGAATGAATAACTTTAATTACTCATTACAGATGCAAACTAAGTATTAAAGTGTCTCATTCTACTGTTTATTTATTGCAGCTCTTGAGTGAACAATATTGTACATTTTAGAATAGTTTTTGTGGTTTAAATCTGCTCAGTGGCATAAATTAGTTTCGATATTATCTTTTATCATCTATATTTATTTCAGCAATATATCAAACTTCAAAATTTGTTATCGTGACAGGCCTAGTAAACAGTTTTGATCAGCATTTCAGTCTTCTTCTACTTCTTCTACTTGTACTACTTCTTCTGCTTTTTCTTGTACTTCTTCCTCTTCTACTTCTACTTTCTGAAGATGTGAGACAGGCCTCTATTCTTACTATATTTAAATCCAAGGTTCTTTTTAGCTGTGCATATGACTCAAAGGTTTTTCAAGTTACAGGTCAGATCTGTGGAGCGGCAACCTCGCTCACAGTCAAAATGCCTGTTTTTCTAGGTATTTTTGAGCTATTAAACGAGCTGTAATTTAATAAATATAAGTTAGTGATGTTTAATGTCATACTGTGGAACATTCCAGGCAGAGCAACGGCATCTCCATAGAAACAAGCAGGTGACGGACCCCCAACCAAAAAGATACACAATGCACCTTATTATTATTATACTTACTTGAGTAGTACTTTTCCCAAAAACTGTAAAAGTAATTTCTTGGATGACCATTTTATACTTCTACTTGAGTAATATTATTTTGAAGTAACTGTACTCTTACTACTACAATTTTTGGCTACTCTACCACCTCTAACCTACAATAGTGGCTGTATCCAGTAACCTTGTGTGAGTGTGACTTGTTCACACTTGTGTTGTATGTCAGGTCCATTGCTCAGAATAGGGCCTGCCTCCGGCTTCCCTCTGTTCTTACTGTTGAACTGACTACTGCAGAACAAAAGACTTGACTAAACTATCGGAGTTAGTCATCGGTGAATCAGAGGAGTTTTATTCTGCTTTTCTGTTGACTGACTCTTTTCTAATCCCGATGGTATTTTTTTTAAAGGTCATTATTATGTAAAATTAACTCTTGTGAGCTTTTAGTCATGTTAGAATGCTGTTACCTCATCGAAAACATACTGGAGTTGTGTTTTGTTACATTCACACGTTTGAGTAAACCTTTATTATTAGTCTGTTTACATCTCCAAAGCTCAAAATGCTCTGTTCCACCTTGTGATGTCATGAAGCGGTAGTTTTTAAGTTAACGGCTACCTTTTACCTTTCAGTTCAGTAGAGATCGGCAGTTCTAGAGCTGAAATTATCCAGATGATTCCAGTGAAGATGTATGGAGTTTAAAAACACAGTGGAGCACAGTGTACATGAATGACGTCACAAGGTGGAACAGAGTGTTTCTTTTTGAGAGAAGAACTCAGCCTAATTATGCAGAGTTTGTGTGTTAAATGTGTGAATGAAACAAAACACAACTGCAGGTATGTTTCTCATGAGGAAACGACATTTAAAAGTTTCTCATTTTAAAGGTGTAACTTCTGGCAGCCATTTTGGTCTAAAAATCTCAGTATTTTTTATTTCGCTATTTTGTCCATAAATCAAGCTAAGAGGACTACAGTTTCTACAAGTATTTTTGCTAGCTACTTAAAGGTGCCCTTTGTAACTTTCTGGGTGGAGATGTCTGCGACCATGGAGATGATGTTGCTTTGCCTGGAATTTTTCACAATATGATCTATATATTTCCATGGAGACCAGCACAAAGCCAGTTTACAGGTCCGATTTGTGGAGAGGCGGGCTGATTACAGTAGAATGCGTATTTTTCAAGGTATTGTTTTATTGTAAAAACCCCTGTAATTAAATAATAAGCAAGTTTAATGCCATACTGTGGAACATTCCAAGGAAAGCAGTCTCCCTAGCATATCTCCATGGACACGACCAGGTGCTGGACTCTTACCAGAAAAGTTACATAGTGCACCTTTAAAATCAACATGCTCTAACTTAAAAGTTCGGTACAATTTCTACTTACAAAACGGATACTTTAATAACAAAATAAAGGTGTTTTCTTATCTTTTTATGATTAATTTTGAGTTTTGGCCCAGTTTATTACTTTGTTGCTAGGTAACAGTTGTGGAATTCCCTAGCGTGATGTCATAATTTCCAACCAGGAAGTAAAATTTGAAACCTAAAATCTTTTAAATTTTGAGTAAAATCTTAAATATAATTTTCTTACCTGTGTTTTAGTAGACTGTGTAGTCCAACCTGTCATATGCACTTTAAATTGCATATTTTAAAACAGGTTTGCATAAGGATTTGAATGTAAATGTAAATGTAAAACAAAAAAGCTTTTAACATTGCCACTTTACTTTGACAGTTGGGAAAAAATATCTAACTGAAATTTTTCTGACAAGCATCGCGATTAGATTTCAGGTTTTAAGTATCACTAATAAGGTTCTGTTCAAAGTTGTTATCGTAAACACATCCAGAAGAATTGACACAAAGACTGAAATCTGAACTGACAAACTAATACAAGAATCACATTGCCGAACATGTTTGTACAGATCTAAACTACAGGGTAAGCAGTTTTTATGGAGAATAAGACTTTTGTGGGTGGATAAAATTATGGTACTTCAAAAATTACAGCCTTTGCGAGCCTTGATCTGCTAATTAGTATTACTCAAACTGAGATTTCGATTCCATTGTGATTAATCTTGCAACCGTATGGCAGCATGTTGGACAGTAACTGAGAGCCCAAAATCAAAAACTGTGTCCATTTATTAGACAAAATTGATTCTTGTGATCTTTAAGCCATGTTCTAATGTGGTGTCCTCCTCAAAAACATACCCGGAGTTGTGTTTTGTTTCATAACTCAGCCTGATTATGCAGGGTTTGTGTGTCGCACATGTGTGAATTAAATAAAACACAACTCAGGGTATGTTTTTGATGAGGAAACATTATAGCCAAACAGAAAATGGTGTGAAATGGGCCCTTTAAAGGAGAAGTGTCTAGTATCAATAAACCTGGATGAGATAAACAGTGGATTTAACTGAAACACGACTCCTGATGTTGCTGTGTGGAGCCGTTGGCAGTGATTGGTCAAAATGTTGAGCAGCACAACAAAGAGTTTAAAATGGCGGCCAGCCAAAAATAGCACTTGTAGCCGGTCAATGTTTCCTAAACCTGCACAATAAGGAATGGGATTAGGATCTGTCCATGATGTCATTCCTGTTTGTTTGCCACAGTTAAAGGTCCTATATTACATAAAATTGACTCTTGTGAGTTTTAAGACATGTTATAATGTTGTTACCTCGTAAAAAACGTACCTGGAGTTGTTTTGTTTCATTCACACCTTTTTATTATTAGTCTGTCTGTCTACATCTCCAAAGTTCCACCTTGGTAGTTTTTCAGTTTTGTCTTGTGTGATCTTGTGGTATGAGATCTTGTACACCTGAGGTATATTTTTATTACTTTATTCTGTATTGTATTTCATTTTTACTTGTACATATACATTTATATAATCATGCCTTTCTCTTTGTAATTATAATATATTGTGATGTGTGAGCTGCTATGTTCAAGTAATTTCCCTTGTGGATCAATAAAGTTTGTCCAAGTCTTGTCCCATCTCTAATCTTTAGTCAGCTTGATTGTGCATTTATTTGTACACTTTATGAAAAGCTTTTTTTCTTGTGTAAGTGTGCATTGTGTAACTTTTCTGATGGAGGGTGCGTCAAATGCTTTTCTCCACGGAGATGTTATTGCTTTGTCTGGAATGTTTCACAGTATGGCATTAAACCTTTCTATCTTCATGGAGATCAAACCAGACCAAGTTACAGGTCAGATCTGTGGAGAGGCAACCCCACTCACAATCAGAATACCTGTTTTTCTATGTATTTTTGAACTATTAAACCATCTGTTATTTAATAAATGTAAAGTAGAGCTGTTTAATGTCATACTGTGGAACATTCCAGGCAGAGCAATGACATCCATAGAAACAAGTAGGTAATGGACCCCCAACCGAAAAGTTACATAGCGCACTTTTTAAAGCTCCATAAAGTCCAAAGGTCCATATAGGACCTTTTAAATAAGATATAGCTTTTTTAATTGACCCCTGTGTTTCCTGTTTCTTCACAGATTGCCCTTTGACCCCGGACACACCGAACAGTGAAGCGCGGATGTGCACAACTAACAGCCGCCTGGCCGCTCTGAAGAAACAGATAGACATCGAGCTCAAAGTGAAGCAGGGAGCAGAGAATATGATCCACATGTACTCCAATGGGTCCTCCAAGGTCAGTTACAACATTACAGTACAGTTTTTTTAAGTTTTTTTTTTACTGTAAACCAGGGATGTATTACGCCAAATTTACTCTTGTGAGGTTTCAGCCATGTTATAATGTTGTTACCTCCTCAAAAACAGACCTGGATTTCTGTTTTGTTTCATTCACACGTTTGAGTAATCCTGTATTATAAGTTTGTCTACATTTCCAAAGCTCAAAATGCTCTGTTCCAGCTTGTAGTTTTCAAGTTAACGCTTACCTTTTACCTTTTGTTTAGTAGAGATTGACAATTCCAGGGCTGAAATGATCCAAATGGTTCTAGTGAAGGTGAGTTTAAAAACACAGTGGAGCACTTTCTGTATTGCCTCATGACATCACAATTTGGAACAGAGTGTTTTTAGTTTGTAGAGAAGAACTCAGCCTAAATATGCAGGGTTTGTGTGTTAAACATGTGTGAATGAAACAAAACATAACTCCAGGTCTGTTTGTGATAAGGAAACAATATTATATTATTATATTATTAGTCTACGGAGTCTTAGTTATCCAGAATTTGTATTTGTCAACTTATCATTATATTTAGATTATAAAGATTTATAAGGGACAGCAGCAAGTGAGTGATTTAGCAGAAGATTTGGCATTATCTGGTATTTATACGTGGAAAAAGGCAGATTAACCTCATGATTCAAGTTTAATCTGTCTTTATATAAATTGTTTCCTAGCACTTTTTCTGCATATACAGTTTTTTGCATGAACTCCCCCTGCTGGCGTACTCTTGTGGGTGCAGTTTGGGTCAGATACATAGAGATGCATAATCTCTTTTTAGCCGACTCCTTTTAGGTCTCTCTTGAAAAACAGATTCTGGATCTCAATGGTTAAATAAAGGTAAAATAATAATAAATAATCGATCGACCGGACATATCTTTAGTCGACTACAGCCTGACTTTAAACTAGGGATTATTATAACGATTATTGGAGGGAAAAAAATCACTTCAATTGACAAAAGGTTAAAAAACTGTTTGGGTTAATTTACGGATTTGCAGATTAGAGTCAAATCAGCATAATTTCGTCTAAAATCCTTACCTTGTATAAATTATCCTTTTAAAACCATTGTTATTTACTTTAGTTAAGATTTCACGATCAATTATATTTTAAGATGGTAGTTTGAGCAAATCTCTATGTAAGAACATTTAAGTCTCCCCAGCTATTTTAGGATATTGTGGTTGCATAAGTAAACATGTAGACTTTTTACACGCTAAACCAGACTGACCTACACTACCAGTCAAGTTTTGGACACACCTTCTCATTCAATGTTTATTTATTTATTTATTTTTAACTGCTTTCGACATTAAATATACATGCAGAAGATATCAAATATATGAAGTAAGATATATGGAATGAAAGAAAAAAAGTTAAATAACTCTACTAAAAAAGTTATTTAAAGGTGCAACTTTTCTGGTGGATGGTCCACCACACACTTGTCTCCATGGAGATGTTATTGCTTTACCTGGAATGTTCCATGGTATTACATTAAACATATCCATCTAGCATTTATTCATTATGGGCGTTTATATTGCACAAAAATACAAAAATTCCTTCTGTGCATCGAGGCGACTCTCCACAGATCTGAATTGTAATGTAGCGTAGTGCTGTGGCCTGCTTGTCTCCCTCATGATGCACTTTTAACTTTATTTCTTTGCTACATAATTCCCTATATCTTGCTTCATATATCTGATGTTTTCTGTATGTATTTAAGATGTAGAAAGAAGTCAAAATAACGAAGAAAAAAAAAAACATTGAATGAGATGGTGTGTCCAAACTTTTAACTTTTAGTGTATATCACATTAAAAGTGAAAACATACATTACATTACGTTTCGGCAAAAAGCTTCGTCACATCATTTTCTTGCCTTGAACCACAGCATTTTTTTCACTTTTAAGTCGCTTGCTCCTTGCATTTGCACCTCTACAAGAGTTTGGTGTGCGTTTTCTGTTTCATTTGAGTGTACACAACCTTAACACACCTCAGGTCAAGACCGCTTTAGTTTGTAGATAGTGCAGTCTCTCACATGCTGATACTTATTGATAAAACTTGCCCTATCTTTATAAATGTAAACAGGATGTGATAGTTCCTCTTCTATAACTCAACAAAAAGTTCACTCTAGGGTTTTCGTTTTCCTTTTAGTACCATAGGTCATATAGGTTATTTCTATTACAAATAATTTGACTATATTCACATAATGATTTCTCTACATTGAAATGATGGCGTGTTCACGTTTGATTCTCAAAGGTAACTTTCAGTAGTATAACGTTTATTTTCCCCATATTCTGTGTTTTAAATTGACTACAAACTCACCCTCAACCTTTTTTTTTTAACCACAGACCTATAAGAGAACAGTTTATCCACATTTTATATCCGTCGATCTTTTATCTCTTGTTGTTAACACTAGCCTTACACAAAATTTTTATTATTCCAAATTGTTAAGTCTGTCTGTCTCTTACTAATTCAAGGTTATAATTTTCAACAGATGTCTGCTTTCTGTCTATAATTGTATAACCTGATTTGGATCACAAGCAGCCGTATTTGTTGACAAGTTGAAGGCTAAAGTTTTGTGGTGTGTTTTACGGTGCGTTCCCAGGCTATAAGCAGGTTTGTAGTCTCTGTTGCATTGACTCAGTGTTACCTGTGGCTCTGTGGGGGAGAAACGGGAGAGGAGGCTGACGCACACTCTCACATGCCCTGCTCACTTTGTCCCGGTGTTGTCACGAGACTGCAATTTCAAGCTCTATTTCGATACCAAGGAATAGACTCGATATTCAGTACCGATTCTGATTCCACAATGTTAATAAAAACTCTTTCTTTAGGCAATAGAATGTGATTTTCAATATTAAAGGGCTCATATTACGCTTCCTCATCAAAAACAGACCTGGAGTTGTGTTTTTTTATTCACACATGTTTAACACACAAACCCTGTAGATTTAGGCTGAGTTCTTCTCTAAACTGACAACACTGTTCCACCTTCTGACGTCATGTGGTAATACAGGAAGTGCTCCACTGTGTTTTTAAACTCCATTCACCTTCACTAGAGTCATTTGTGAAGGTGAATGACTGCACTGTACACAATTATCTGAGTCACTTTATTGTAGTAATATTATATATTACTATACTGGAGTCACTTTAACTGCTGTTTGTTCACTTCAGAATCAAAGACACTTATTGTGCAACGTTCCTGTGCCTTTGAGCTTTACAGTGTTGTGTTTTTTTAGTTGATTGTAAATACTTATTATTATTTATCTTGATTTTGATGCATGCTCTTATTTTCCTACTGTTTCTGAAACTTGCGTTGTGACACTGCAATTTCCCCATTGTGGGACAAATAAAGGATTATCTTATCTTATCTTATTTGGATGATTTCAACACTGGAATTGCCAAGTACTAAAGGTAAAAGGAGCTCTTAAGTTAAAAACTACAGCTCCATGACATCACAAGGTGGAACAGAGCATTTTGAGCTTTGGAGATGTAGACAGACTAATAATAAAGGATTACTCAAACGTGTGAATAAAACTAAATGCAACTCTGGGTATGTTTTTGAGGAGGTAACAACATTATAACATGGCTTAAAGCTCACAAGAGTCAAGTTTGTGTAATACGGGACCTTTAAATCGTAGTACTTTCTTTTATATTTCCATGTGGTCTTAAATCTGTGTAATCCCACAGTGGTCCATGGGCGTATACTAGTCTATGTGCTCTTATACTTGTTCTGATGCAGCTCAACATCATTCTAAAGCTTCAGGAAAGCTTAATTTCTGTCCTGTGAATGTGACTTTTTTAGTATCGATACCTGCCCAAATGAGTATCTAGTTTCGATATAGTTTTAGTTTCGATTAGTGTCTGATTTTCGATACTTTTTACAACCCTACTTGGTTCACTAAAGCCCTTACAGCACTGGAGCTCTGTGACTCAAACAAAACTGTAATTGAAGTCCTGTCTCAGCGCGGTAATAACAGCCCTGAGCCCTGTAGCCCTGAGTCTGTAGTAGACTTTAATAGTGTGTTCTACATCCTCTGTGCTGATGTCATTGGTATTCCATTGTTTAATATAATTCCACATTCAAAAATGGAACCACTGCAGTTGCTGACACATGAGTTTTGAATCTTATCTAGCATTAAAGGTGCATTGTGTAACTTTTCTGGTGGAGAGTCCGTTCTGGTTCTGCTTTTCTCCATGGAGATGTCATTGCTTTGTCTGGAATCTTTCACAGTATGGCATTAAACCTTTCTATCTTCATGGAGACCAAACCAGACCAAGTTACAGGTCAGATCTGTGGAGAAGCGACCCCGTTCGCAGTCAGAATGCCTTTTTTTCTAGTTATTTTTGAGCAATAAAACCACGTGTAATTAAATAAATGTTGAAGTACAGCTGTTTAATGTCATACTGTGAAGATTCCAGGCAGAGCATCCATAGAAACAAGCAGGTGACATCCCCCAACCAAAAAGTTATATAGTGCACCTTAAGTAACAAGTTTATAGACAGAAAGTAAACATCTGTTGGAAAAAAAAAAAACTTCAATTAGTAGAGATGGATAAACTTTTAATAACTGGTAATAATTTTCATTTTGTGTAATATAACGATATTATTGTGAGACTTTTGATACGATATTATGATATTTCGGTTATTGTTACAGCCCTACATTTTACACAAAAAATAGTTCCTTCAAAGTCTCAACTCTGCTCCAGATCATCTCCTTTTACTGACAAAGGACTGACTGTGGTTCTGTCATAATCCAAAGACCTAACATTTAAAAGTGCTTAAGAAGAGGTATTTCTTCATGTAGTTTGGACTTAAACAGAGCAAAGCATTATGTTCTATGTAGTTCCCTCTGTTTCTTTTAACTATTGCTGCACCATAACAATGAATTTAAGAGACTTGTAATTCTATATGTTGTAATGGTCCACGATATTATTGTGAGACTTACTAGAATTATGATATTTCTGCTTTGTTACATACTTACATTTTAGACAAAAATAGTTCTTTTAAAGTCTCAACTCGGCTCTAAATCACCTTCTTTTACTGACAGAGGATTGGATGTGGACCTCTTTATTCAAAAGTCCCGAGCACATCATTGACAGTTATAAATTACTGGATCTTGATTAAAAATTGATTAATTGCAAAGGCCTGTGTGCAATTTTATTTTATTTATTGAACTTGGACCATGATCCATTTCCCGGCATGTCTTTGTTCAGTAAACATCGTTTCCGTAAGCAAATTAGGGCTGCAAGATTAACTACAATCAAATGCAAATGATCCTTTCAAACTGCAAAACATCCTGTGCCAATGCATAAGAAGTGGCAACCCTGAAGTTAAAGGCACTGTACCTGATTTTTTTTTACTTAAAGGTGCATTGTGTAACTTTTCAGTTATTGCTTTGTTTTGAATGTTCCACAGTATGACATTAAACAGATCTGCCTTACATTTATTCAATTACAGGTGGTTTTATAGTTCAAAAATACCTAGAAAAAGGCATTCTGACTTGGAGCTGGCATGTAACTTGGTCTGGTTTGGTCTCCATGATGATAGAAAGTTTTAATGCCACACTGTGAAACATTCCAGACAAAGCAACATTTCCACGGAGAAAAGCATATGACTGACCCTCCACCAGAAAAGTTACACAATGTACGTTTAAAATGAGCTCATTTTAAACAGTTTGCAGTGGTCCAAAGTTACTCCTCACTTACCATATGCATTTTTCACCACAATGAGTTAATAAGAGCTTTTCACAACTCTCAGAGACCAGAGCTGAGATTTGCCCTCACAGTAATGCTAATAACTTCTAGCATGCTAACAGTGCACTTTCTGATTTTTGGACGCAGACAGCTGACTTATTTCTACATCAAGAGCTGCTTACGATAGATCTGTACTGGGACAAAAACATTTATCTCAAATACAAAATGAGTACAGGCTCTTTAAGATACCAACATTTTCTGAAATGTCACCCACCCCTCCCTTTACACTCTGTGCTAGCTCACTCCCCCTTCAGAGCGCTATCACAGCACAATCACTGCTTTTCGATAATAAAACTGCTGCACATCGCATCCAGTTTGTGAAGTTGTAGTGCGTTGTTTTGTATCATGCTTTTGTATATTTATGGAGAATTGGACAGAATCGTACTGCTAACCAAAAGGAGGGTCTAATAGGGCCCGGGAAAGATCACTAAATTACTCAAACATGCATGATTCATGACATCTAAAACCTCTCCAGGCCTGTTTTTGATGAGGAAACAACATTATAACATAGTAGAAAGCTCCATAAAGATGATTTTGCATAGTACCCCCTGTTTAAACATCTCAACAGGATTCCATGAACACTTCTGGAGAGTTCGTGTCCTACATTGAGCTCAAATCAGAACCTGTTGTATTCACTTTGTAACGGTTTTTAAACTCCGGTTGATCTCATTTCCCTTCAGGGCTCTCCTGACACGCAGGGTACTTTCCGGGCGTAATAAAGTTTGAAATCAAAGGCAGAGCTGTGGAGGCTGAAGTGTGATTTGGCTGCGCACTCTGCTCTGACACGTGATTCTGAGGAGAGGTCAGTGTGTCCAGTAAACTCCAAACAAAGAGGTATTAAAGAGGGGGTATTATGCAAAATCAACGTTCTGAAGCTTTTTCTACCATGTTTATGATGTTGTTCCCTCATCAAAAACATGCCTGCAGATTTTATATGTTATAATTTAGCGATCTCTCCCAGGTCCAGTTCGAACCCTCATTGCAATTAGCAGTACGATTGTGTCCAAAGCCTATGTCACCCATGCTCCCACACAGCAAAAACATGGTGATCAAAACTCACTCACAAGCTTCTCCTTTCTGTTGTTGTCCCATATAAATCCTTATAATCTAAATAAAATAATTAACCGTTACTCAAATTAGACTTTAATCTAATCTTTGTTTTAACATAATCTGACCATAAAGAACTGACTTATCTGAACTGTGTGAGCTGATTTGTGCTGTTAAAAAGGCCCTCTCAAATAACATTACAGTTACAAGATATCTAGCATGAGCCAACTGTTTTTCAGTTAGTCACTCACGTTTTTGTTGAAAATCAAACTCCTAAACAGGGCCATGAACGCTCGTATTGATCACAGGCTCCTGAAAATTAAATCTTTAATCTTAATCTTTAAAACCCTTTTTGCCAGTGTTTGCTAATGTGTAAGCATGTTGTGTCACCATGGTAACCGCTGAACATTCCATCATACACCTACATGTGGAAAACCCCCCCCAGCGTGATGTCAGTACCAAAGTATTAATACCCTTTTGACTCCGCCAGTCGGGAGGAAATGCCGACTGGACGCGGGCTTCCGTATGTCACGGGAATGCTGCTGATAGAGGTTAAAGAGCCGCTCGGCCACAACACAATGACATTCCTCTGCTTTCTATGAATACGCTTTTCCATGTACTCACTTGGACTTCACTTCCATACAAGGGCATGGGGCTGTTGTTTACATGGTGTGCGTAAGAAATAACTACATAATTATCATTGGGGGGGGGTTCAAGTTCAATAGGTTAAACGGTTCATTTTCGATGTAATAAGTTCAATTTGTTTTGCCCCAGTACAGATGTAATGTAAATGCAGGTCTTAAGGTTAAAATGAGGCTGCTTTGTTCTGTCTGCATCTGTTTATAAAGCATATAAAACATCTCAATAAACTAGAAAGTCTGTTGTTAGCATGCTAGTTGTTGTTAGCATTACCGTGATGGCAAAACTGCAAAAACTCATTGAGGTGAATAATTATGATGAACATGAACAGTTGAATTAATTCAACCTGATACTATACAATCATGTATAGCATCTTTAAGTTCATTCGTCCTCAAATACTGGTTAACCGTGTAAGTTAAAGGGAACAATATATCAAAATATTGCTTGTGGATGTTGTTTAATTAAAAAAAAAAAAAGTGTGGAAAATATGTGGAAAAATGTTTCGAAATATTCACTTAAGGGTATGAAGTGGTATTTCTGCACTTTTTACAAAGAATTTCACTTTTCTTTTACATGTGTCTTATAGATAGAGCTCAGCTAATGAGTTTTAAGGCATATTTTGGCACATTTCTGTGGTACTGTATGGTATTGTCTGTGTTAAGGCATTATATTTGTCAATATCACCCACCCTCTTACTCTGGACCAGAAATGTTTTACTTGAGTCTTACTGTATAAATAAGTACTAAACTGTAAACCTCTCTTGTGTGTGTGCTCAGGATCGTAAACTGCTGGCCACAGCGCAGCAGATGCTCCAGGACAGTAAAATGAAGATCGAGTTCATCCGAATGCAGATCCTCAAAGCTACTCAGACCAACGAGCTGAGCTTTGACAACAATGACGTCATGGGTGAGTCTGTGTGCATCACAGTGTTCACGATCACAACCAAACTGTAGTGTTCAATATGGTGTATGATAGACTACATGGCAATAAAATCATTTATAATATTCAGAAATAAGATTTTCTACAAAGCCTTGTTCAGAGAATACTTTATTTAATTAGTGTTGTTTATAGATAAAATTGTTTGAATTATTACCAAAAAATTATTGATTGTACACAAACATCATTTGTTGGTCTTTCAATAAAAAAATAATTAAGCAGATTCCTTTAATGCAGATTCATTATACATTATACACCCATTATACATTGCTTAATACACATTTCATAATTAACTTCACACATGGTAACCGCTCGCTTTTCTTTGTGTGTTCAGACAAACCGTTTATCAGCCCTCTGGACCTCCGTGTGGAGGAGCTGTGTCATCACGCCCGGATCGAGTCCGCTGTGGCCGAAGGAGCCAAGAACGTCATGAAGCTCCTGGGCACTGGGAAAGTCACGGAGAAGAAGGCCCATTCAGAGGTATTGTCTCCTATACAGATCACGCTATATAAATCGCACTGTACACATCGCACTGTACACATCGCACTGTACAGATCACGCTATACAAATTGCACTATACAGCTCGCATTACTGCTCTTTAGTGTAATGTAAAAGGAATTACTTGTGAAAAAATTAGACTAGAAGATAATCATTATCCATTGAATTCTCTAACGTGAGTACCATAAGGAAGCAACTGCAGAAGACGACAATTGTATCCAATAGAGGGTTTGTTGAATGAGAGCCATATGGAAGCAACTATCTGTGTATTCCAGACAGTGTTGTTTCTCGGTTTATTCTGAAACATGTTCCTTTACTGGTGGTTCAAAATTTGATATAGGCACTTTATCCTTATGTAGACTTGGTTTGGTCCTATTTTAGTATATGTTTAGTTATTTAGTTCAAGAGTGTTTTAGTCCTTTAAACTTTATCAAGTCCTGTTTAAGACCTGGTTGAGCAGGGGGTGGGCGCTTAGCAATGTGGCCATCAATCAGCCTGTTGCTAACACTAGCAGGAGCAGTTATTAACGTTCATATTTTAATTTAGACTTTAGGGATAAAATGGCAAAATATGAATATTTTAAATCCAAAATGACAAGTCTGACAGCAGCAGTTGGAGACAGAGATGAGCCTTTTTTTCAATAGAAGTCGATTGCAACCAGAGCTCGAAGGAACCACTTTAGACCCATGCTCACTTCCTATTTGGAACGCTGCAGTTAGCGCATTAGCCATGTCCATTTACATATACAGTCTATGAATACACTTCTACATGCGTATAGAGAGCACTGTCCCTCATGCTCCTCTCCTCCAGGCCCAGGCGCGGTTCAATGAGTCCAGTCAGAAGTTGGACCTGCTGCGTTACTCTCTGGAGCAGCGTCTGAACGAGCTCCCCAAGAACCACCCGAGTAGTGCAGTCATCATGGAGGAGCTGTCTCTGCTCTCTAGTCCAGCCCTCAGCCCTCGCTCCAGCTTCATCTCCACACAGAACCAGTACAGCACCGTCACCAAGCCCGCTGCTCTCACAGGTACAACACACAGTTGTACCTGGAGTTTTGTTTTGTTTCATTCACACATGTTTGGGTAATTCTGGATTATTGGGTTGTCTGTATCCCCAAAGATCAAAATGCTCCATTCCACCTTGTGATGTTATGAAGCAGTAGTTTTCAAGTTAAAGGGTAGCTTTTACCTTTAGGGCAGTAGAGATTGGAAATTCCAGGGATGAAATTTTCCAAATGATTCTAGTGAGAGTGTATGAAGTTTAAAAATACAGTGGAGTATTTCCTGTATTACCACTCAATGACATCACAAGGTAGAACAGTGTTTTCAGCTTGAGGTACGAGGTACATTATAACAAAGATTGATCGAAAATACTGCAATATAGGCACTTTAAAGAAGACTTGAGTCTGCTATAGTTATAATCTATGATACCCATGGATCATTGTTATAATTTGGACATTTTAAATTGCAATATTGATCTAAAGCGACTTGATGAATGAAACAAGTCCACTGTTTGACTGTTTGGGCGTAACTTTTGCCACGCAGTCTTTTTAGTCACTACTCGATTGGGTTAAGGTAGGGTTGGGGTCAGTCAAACAAGAATTCCTTTGGTCGACTACAGCCCTAGTATGGAGAAGGATTTACTTTCATTCACGCCTGCTGGAGTAATCCTGTAGGAAATGTTTCCATACATAGACTATTTTTAACTGTGAAATATAAAACACCAATGCAGAAATGTCCTCCAAGTATTTTAAACTGAACCATGACACCACTGTGACCTTTTATACTAACAGATGAGCTGCATTCAATGCATGATAGATCAAACAGTAATTTTGGAGCTCAGAATGTATCATGTGTACATTTTCTTTGTAAAAGTGAGAAGATTTGGGGTGTTTTTGTTGTATTGTAATACAATAACATTTGACTTGTAAAAGGTTGAATAAGTAACTTCTGTGGCTACTTTTTGCTTTATTCTGTTATTTATATGTTCATATTCATGCCATTTAATGATATTGCCTATTTTATTATTTTGGTTTACTGGAATTATCTTGCTTTATTGTTACTGTGACAGAGGCATAAAGTAGTTTCAATATTATCGTTAATAAGCATTTTGAAGCATGATAGCATAGTTACTTCCACTTTTGTGTTATCGTCTCAGTGGCATTAATTACCGTATTTTCCGGACTATTGAGCGCACCTGAATATAAGCCGCATCAACTAAATTTTCAAAGAATTATATTTTTGTACATATATAGGCCGCACCTGTCTATAAGCCGCAGGTGTCCACGTCTTCAAGAAGTTTTCAAGTTCCGAGCATCTGCTTGTATTGCCTCTGAAAGCTTTTGTCGTCTTTTTGCATTGAGTCAGTTCATCACGCTGCCGTCGCCAACGTCTCACCATCGACTCCTCGATGCCGCGCTCACGTGCAGCAGCTCTGTTTCCTTCTTTGACAGATCAATTGTCTTTAACTTCAAAGCTGCATCATATGCATTTCTTTGTGTGTTTTCCATGAGGAGGGTATATGCATGAAGCACAAAATAACTGTTCAAAACAAAATCAAACGAGCATCTTCCTCAGCACATCATCTCTTCACCTATCTGTTTCGCTCTTGCGCCCCGTCACTTGGCGCTCTACAGCGCATGTCTCGAGCAGAAAGAGCCGCTGTCCTGTCTGGGATCATGTCAGTGTCTTGTAGGATTTCAACAGGATTTGAGGCTCTCCGGGGGTCGGGGTTAGTTGTATCGATCATGTATGAGTGGATGTCCAGCTACTGAAGTTTGAGACGTTTCGTCTCGTCATTTACGCTTCACCTGCATTTAACACATACGGGTCATTAAGACG
The DNA here is from genome assembly GCA_029959045.1 of Taenioides sp. WSHXM2023. Classification (NCBI taxonomy): domain Eukaryota; kingdom Metazoa; phylum Chordata; class Actinopteri; order Gobiiformes; family Gobiidae; genus Taenioides; species Taenioides sp. WSHXM2023. The sequence continues at coordinate 25,676,810 of CM057096.1, forward strand.
TATCCCACTCACTAATGTTCATTTAGCAGCAAAACTTATTTTATCACGCAGCGATAAACTGTTTTAGTGCTGACAACAGCGCTAGCGAGTGTTCTAACTAACCCTAACCCATGTTCACCGCACAGACAGCGGAGCTTTCTGCACTCAAGCTGTGCGGTCATCCGCTGTGTTCATAGACGAATAATCCGTCCATATATGAGCCGCATCGTTGTATAAGCCGCAGGGTTCAAAGTGTGAGAAAAAAGTAGCGGCTTATAGTCCGGAAAATACGGTAGTTTATATTCATCTATCATCTATATTTTCTTCATCTTTATATCGTACTTCTAAATGTGTTATGGTGACAGACTCATGTTTCCTCCACAGGGACATTGGACGTGAGGCTCATGGGCTGTCAGGATCTGTTGGAGAATGTTCCGGGTCGGTCCAAAGCCGCATCAGTGCCTCTGCCCGGCTGGAGCCCCAGTGAGACCCGCTCCTCCTTCATCAGCAGAGCCAATCGCAACCGCAGTGTCAGCTCACGAAACCTCACCAAGAGCGATGAGCTGTCCAGTGAGTGATACTGTACACCAGCACAACAGTCACAACAGTCACAACTATCACAACAATCAGGCCAACTGCAACCATCACACCCATCACGCCAAAACACAATCACACCAATCACAACTCTCACACCAAAGCACAACAATCACAATTATCAAAACTATCACAACTGTCACAACAGTCACAACTATAACAGGGAAACACAAGTCAACATTAAAACCAGAGGGCTTCACAACCTTTTTCTTTTCCTCAGAGAGCTTGAGTAATAAAATTTGAATATTTCAGTTTCATATGTACATGAAGGGGGTGGGCAGCTACAGATTGGAGACCCCTAAACAGTAAAATTATATGTGAATCATGCACATTTTTAATTGATGATGTATATGCTATGGCCTCAGATGGGGATCACATTTTGAACACCTGAATAATATACAGTACTGTGCATACCTCAAAATCTGCTGGTTTGGAGAGATGATCTTTAATTTTGTGGAGCAAGATGGATTCTCGCAATATTTTTGAGTTCACAAGCTCACAAGAATCCATCTTGGCATACGCCCGCTGGTGAGATGGGGCCCAGCCGGTGTTTGGCGGACCAAATGTTGCGACGTATCAAATATTCATCATGACATTCCACCTTTTCCTGAACGCTTTCAGCAAGAGCCGTTACAGATTGAAATGTGTAGAACTCAATTCAGAGAGCTACACATATCAATCTAGCGTGTGTCAGGTCAGATTATTTTAACATGTGCATTACAAACTGTCATACTCAAATCCTTTTCCCATTTCTCAGTGTCAGTGGCTGAAATCTCTTTTTTGATTGGCTTGACACTACAACAGTACCACATGTTTTAAACACATTTTACATTTATTTTATTTCATGCTGCTGTATACCCACTGTGTGCTTGTTCTGTAGTAATATATTTCATTGCATTTCTCCAGATGAGATCAGTGCGGTGCTAAAGCTGGACAACACGGTGGTGGGTCAGACGAGTTGGAGGCCAGTCAGTAACCAGGCCTGGGACCAGAAGTTCACCCTGGAGCTCGACCGGGTAAAGCCCACAACAGACTATAACGCAGAGAAACATGGGGGCAGGTTACACAGCAAAGTACTCACACGTGTACTTGTATGTGTGTGTATAGTCTCGGGAGCTGGAGATCTCTGTGTACTGGAGGGACTGGCGGTCGCTGTGTGCTCTGAAGTTTCTGCGTTTGGAGGATTTCTTGGACAATCAGCGTCACGGGATGTGTCTTTACCTGGAGCCACAGGGCATGCTGTTTGCAGAGGTATACAACAACTACTAAGAAATTAAATTACTCTTTGACTGTCAAAATAGCTCACATTTCATTGTTTTTAAACTGCTGTAAAACTGAGCATCTGAGATTAAAGTGGTATAAAGTGTGGTCATCGCATTATTATTTAAAATTATGTGTGCATCCTTTAAAGTTATAGACTAAAATACACAGATTTAAGTGAAATCATTAAGTGAAAATACCTTGAAAAACGTGTCTCTACTGTGAGTGAGTATACCTCTCAACAGACCTGACTTGTAACTTGCTGTCACCCATTTGTCTCTATGGAGAGGTTGATGCCTTGTTTTAAAGCATTGCCATTAGGTTCTACTATTTCATGAACATCTTTGGTGTATATCTTAAAATTAGGAGTTTTTCTTATAATATTTCAGCTTTTTGTGACTGTAATTTTGAGTCACATAATCAAATTCAATATATTTTTTTGTTTCTTTGTATATTTGTGTATGAACGTGCATGAAGCTTTTGTTTCACTTGTTTTTAGGTGACATTTTTCAACCCAGTCATCGAGAGGAGGACAAAACTTCAGAGACAAAAGAAAATCTTCTCTAAACAGCAAGGTCTGTCTCGGCTTGATTTCCACACACTTCATTTTCCTCCAAATAATTCCCAAATATCCAAATGTTTCTTCTGTTTTGTTTCTCAGGTAAAACGTTCCTGCGCGCTCCTCAGATGAATATAAACATCGCCACATGGGGCAGGCTGGTGCGCAGAGCCATCCCCACCGTCAGCACCAACTCCTTCAGTCCTCAGGCAGCAGAGAGCGGGCACAGCAGCCTCCCCGGCTCGCCCACACCATGCAGGTACTGGCACTGACACGGAATCAGTCATTAAAGTGCAGTCATTATAGGTGTACAACTTGCATATAGCTCAAGAATGCCTGCCCATCACTTGGTGTCTACATTATTTGTCCACTGACTTTTCAGAAATGTGTCTGATAAAGGTTTAAAAGGTTGTTTATAGACTTCTCCAACAAGCTTAATTCATCGTCATAAATCGCCCCTGGCATGACCAAGAAATGTAGGGTGAATGGCAAAATCAGAATTGGCTAACTGCAAAGGCTTTAATTAAAACATTTTAGTTGTGCATATTTCAAATACCCCAATATGTCCTCAATATTTTAAGCATATTGATATTTGAAGTTAGTTGCACCTAGATGTGTTATATACATATATTTGATGTAAAAGTTATGGAAATAAATGTTATGGTTATTACCTGTAACTGTCAAGATGGCATAATTTAGTAGTATTTGCCACATTCTTTTTTATTTAGAAAAATAATGTGAAAAATTAAATTTGGTTAAAAATGTGGTATTAGGGTAACGTCCCAAATTATTCTGCAATAGACCACCACCTTATGCAGCTACATTCAAATCTGTATAAAAAATGAACCTAAACCGTCCTAATGACCGTGCCCCCTCCTCAGTGACCCTCTGGTGACCAAACTGGATTTCGACAAAGAGCCAAGTCCAGGACCCAAGCGCCGGCCCAGCCCCGAGGACGAGCCTGAGCCGCTGCAGAGCCTGGTGCAAAAAGTGCCTGACAAAGAGGAGGTGCAGGTACTCACTGTTTACATGAATGTGTCAGTTAGTGTAAGCACTGGCAGCAGCAGTCTAAATCCAGACTCTGTTCCCGTAAGACCCACCGCACGGGCCCTGATACAGGCTCTGACACTGGCCCCGATAGAGGGACACAGGCCCTGAGGTTTGGGGTTTTGATAAGAACTGCTGTCCTTTGCTGAACTGTTACAAAAGTGTGACAAGTCGATAAATCTTAGTGAATGCTGGCTCAGAGTATAATTTTGTGACCATATATATATATATATATATATATATATATATATATATATATATATATATATATATATATATATATATATATATATATATATATATATTTTTTTGTTAAGAAGCAAAATACGATAAATTTGTACATTTCATTTTTTTTTTTGATAAGCAAAGACTGTTAGCCTTTAGACTAAATCAAATATCTGTGATGCCCTCCAGTCACATAACTCAAGTTAGCAAGGTTGCTAAAGCAGTCAGATCCCCTTGAAGCACAGAATGGATTTCGATCCCAGCTCCAACAAATGTTCATTATTGCTGTGTCCTTGAGCAAGACAATTGTGTATGAATGGTGTATGAATGTTTGTGTTAGTAGCTCCTTGATTGTGAAGTATTTTGAGTGCTATAAAAGTGGCCATTAATAAATATTTCTTAAGAAACACTTTGATGCTCAGTGTAGTTTCCTGGTTGTGTGCAGGACGCACTTGCCTCGTTCGACTTCCTGAACCAGAGGAACAGCGTCGCCGTGAAGCCCGACCTGGACCTCAGCCTGGACCAAGATGATCCACACCAAGACCTGCAGATCTCCTCCATCCAGAAGGACCAGGAGATAAGGTACAGGAAATTAACTACTCTACACATCTGGTGCTGTCACGACTCAATACCATTTCCAATTCTGTGACGAGAATTAAAAACAATCTATATTTACACATTATAATGTTATTTTGGACATCAAATCTTAGTACTTTCTTTTCTGTTTTTTTGTGGTCTTATATGTGTGTAATCCCCCAGTGATCCTGTAGGTTCCATAGTGGTCCATGGGTGTATACTAGTCTATGTGCTTTTATACTTGTTCTGATACAGATCATTCTAAAACTATTCAGAAAAGGTTCATTTCTGTCCTGTCAATGTGACTTTTATACTTGTTTAAATGAGTATCTAGTTTCGATACTTCTAATTTTAGTATCATATTTAGTATCTGATTTTCAGTACATTTGATAAATACTGCGAAATACTGAATACAAACTGAATACACTGATAATATTTTACTATGAAATTTCGGTATTGTTCCATTCATAAAAATACTAAGAAGCAAAGTACTGACTGGAGAAGGCTGAAAACTTGAAGCCAGTGTGTCTGTGTTTATCAGCTTGTCCTTGGCTTTAGCTGATACTCAAATCTGTTTCCAGAAAGAGGTTTTTTTCTCCACACAATCATTTTCTGTTGTCTTAAGTCTCAAGGTCTACTTTGTGAAAATGCTTTGGTCCTAACTGAAAAAAGGAAATACTGCCATCTAACTGTAGAGATTAGATTACGCCAACACGGGTCACTGCTGGTATTGGTCAATTTATTACACCGAGTCTCTGGAAAAAGCAGCTTTTTCTTTATTGCCTTGAGTTTATTTATATATATATATGTATATATAATTTTTTATGCTTATCTAAAAAACCAAAAATCTACAGTATGTTTCAATCCATCTGTGCCCATCTGTCTGTGTGTGTTACTTGTTTTGCCTTGATAAATTCATTTGCGTTTTCCCCAAATTTAAATAGTCCCTTGCACTATAAAAAACACTGTAAATTCATAATGTGGTATTTTTGGTCATGGTTTTGATATCGTGGAGATTGGTGGAGATTTGTCCAATTGCTGTTTAGCTGTAAGGTCAGAGATATAATGGAAGATGCCAAAAGTTTGGGCTCACTTTTTCATTGATGTTGTTTCGATATTTCTATGATTACTTACATTCTAGATTCTCACTGTAGGCATCAAAACTATGACTGAACACATATGGAATACCGTAAGCAAAGATAAACTCAAAATAACTCAAAACTTTTTACGTTTTAGATTTTTTGATTATCAAACATATTCACCGTTTTCTTTGAACCCTGGTTTTTGGTATGTCTTAACTCTGACAAGGCACAGCTGTGAAGTGAAAACTATTTCAGGAAAGAAGTCCAAGGGTTCACAGCACTGTCAACAAAGCAAAGGGTGGCTACTTTGAGGATTTGAATCTAAAATATATCAGTTATCACATTTTTTTCTTTGCTACTTATGCTTCATATATTTGACATATGTATCTAAAATGTAGAAAGTAGTAAACATGAAGAAAAAGACCTTGAATGAGAAGGTCTGTCCAGACTTTTGACTGGTGGCGTATCTAACTTATGCTTGGTGTGGCACTATATTTGAATCATCCTCTTTGAATAAAATGTCTTTGTTTTCATAGGGAAGAGGAGCAGTTTCACTTCAGTCTACAAGATTTCAAATGTGTGGCAGTCCTTGGACGTGGACACTTTGGGAAGGTCTGTCTCTCATTTAAAAAAGTCTAAATATAAATGGTTGTAGAGTGTTTTAAATATGAGGATTATGGTTTTGTTTAGGTGTTGTTGGCGGAGTACAAAGCCACAGGGGAGATGTTCGCCATCAAAGCTCTGAAGAAAGGAGACATCGTGGCTCGAGATGAAGTGGACAGGTCAGTGCTGCACATTTGTTCAGTGCTCGGGCATTTTTTTTTTAGTAGTTCTTCTCTTCCCCACATAGAGCTACTTTTACAGATCAACCAAAAAGGCTTTATTTTAAATGTTAATGCCTAAAGAATATAGATTTTTTTTTTAGAATCTCGTGCCAGTGCTGATAATTCTTACCAATATGTTGAGGCTATTCTATTGGGATTTTTAGGCATTCACAGTCACAGCCCTGTTTTATGCCAAACCGTGAAAGGACAGTGTAACAGTTTGTACAGTGCTTTTTCCACTTTCTTGGCGAGGTGATCAGCCCAGAAGAAGTGTCTGCCTAAATTGTCTGAGTGTTCAAACTAATATCTGATATGCTTAAAAAGTGCTGGGTTGTTCCACTTCACTTCTGTTTACTTTTTAAAGTTGTTTTGGCTCATAAATCTCTGAGAGTTTTGGTAGCTTTCCATTGTTTGACATTATAGCGTTCGGGAAGGAAAGATTGGGTACAGTTGCATTTTAGATTAGGCATCTACCTATACTGTTACTAGTCCTAAGTGAATTTACTCTCATCATTGTACCCTCTGTCCCTGCCTCTCTGTCTACACTACTTCACATTTATCTTGTGTAACCAAATCCCTCTTTTCCTCTCCTCCTCTGCCCCTCCTCAGCCTGATGTGTGAGAAGAGGATCTTTGAGACGGTGAACAGTGTGCGTCACCCGTTCCTGGTGAACCTTTTCGCCTGTTTCCAGACTTCGGAGCACGTGTGTTTTGTCATGGAGTACGCAGCAGGGGGCGACCTCATGATGCACATCCACGCAGACGTTTTCTCCGAGCCGCGCGCCGTGTGAGTGGAAAAGAGCTGGCAGTATTCAAAATCAGAGACTAATCGATACTAAAACTAGAATCAAAACTAGATATTTGAGCAGGTATCGATACTAGAAAAGGCACATTCACAGGACAGAAATGAACCTTTCCTGAATAGTTTTAGAATGATGTTGAGCTGTATCAGAACAAGTATAAGAGCACATAGACTAGTATACGCCAATGGACCACTATGGAACCTACAGGACCACTGAGGGATTACACAGATATAAGGACACATAGTAATATAACTGAAAGTATGTTGTTATTACTATCACGATGGTATCAGAATCAGTATTGAGTTTATTCCTTAGAAATAGTTTGAAATGTTACTATTGTGACATTAGAGTAGATTTGGCAGTATTACTATAAAATAAAATGTGTTTAGTTGAAACTTAACTTTGTCAAATCTAATGTTTGTTTTTTTCACAGATTTTATGCTGCCTGTGTAGTATTGGGATTACAGTTCTTACATGACCACAAGATTGTCTACAGGTAAACCTTTAAGTGTGTAATAAAAATGACAAGTATTGTGGTTAGCTTTAAGATATGTGTAAAAAATAGGATTTTGATTATTTGTGCACATTGTAAACAACTGTAGGAGCATTGACATTTGAGAGAAGACTGAAATGCGAACTGATAAACTAATACAAGAATCACATGCATTTCAGGTCATGTTTGAAACTTCAGTGACAATATTTTTTCTATAAGACGACAGGATATTCTTTCTTTGTAGAGACCATTCTATTACCTAAATAACTACAGCCTTTGCGACTAGAAAACTGTGCTAACCCAGTTTACTATTTACATTTGATTGCAATATTTTGTGTAGCCCTATTTTTTAAGATAGCAACAGAAGACATGACTAAACATGGCTTTGTAATGAAAAGAACCATACATTTTACCATCACATAATTTGATTTTGTAGTAAGGATTGCATAGTCTGGTGTTGAGGCCTGAGAGGTCTTAAGAGTTTGTTTTTATGTGGTATTTTCAGAGACCTAAAGCTGGACAACCTGCTGCTGGACACAGAGGGATATGTGAAGATAGCTGACTTTGGCCTGTGTAAAGAAGGTAACTCCACATGTTATTTCAATCATGGCATTTATTATTCATTATTTTTTGCACCTAGCATCCTCATTATTCTTTACAATATGTTTAATAGCACTTTTCACAAAGAAAATGCTTTATAATTGACTGCAGACTGCACACAGTAGTCTTATTTTGTGTCAAGATCTGTGTATTGCCCCAGTACAGATATATTGTATATCTGTACTGGGGCAAGACACATTATACAGCCCCTTTTAATACCCCATAGTTATGCATATAGTGTTTCCAGTGAATATTGGTTGATCTGCGTCTGAACTGTATCTAAATTAGCTCACAACATGCTGTGTATTGTTTTGTTAGGAATGGGCTTCAGAGACCGAACCAGTACATTCTGTGGGACCCCTGAGTTTTTGGCCCCTGAGGTTCTGACAGAGACGTCGTACACACGGGCGGTGGACTGGTGGGGTCTGGGCGTGCTCATATTCGAGATGCTGGTGGGAGAGGTCAGTCATTCACACTAAACAATCTATACTTATAATATTAAAGGTCTTATATCACGCAAAAATGACTCTTGTGAGCTTTTAGCCATGTTATAATGCTGTCACCGCAACAAAAACATACGCAGAGTTGTGTTTTGTTTCATTCACACGTGTTTGGGTAAAGTTGCATTATTAGTCTGTCTACATCTCTAAAGCTCAACGTGCTCTTTTCCACCTTGTGATGTCATGAAGCAGTAGTTTTCAAGTTAACAGCTCCTTTTACCTTTTGTTTTGTAGAGATTGGCAATTCCAGGGATAAAATCATCCGAATGATTCTATTAAAGGTGTATGGAGTTTACAGTTTAACACAGTGGAGCACTTCCTGTATTACCTTATGACATCATCATCATGGGGGTTGTTTTTGATGAGGAAACATTATTACATAGATCAGAAAATTGAGTAACATGAGGCCTTTAAAGATTCACTACGTAACTTTTTTCTGCTCGTTTCCATGGATATACTGTAGCGTTGCCTGAAATGTCCCAAACTATTTTGTATTTATTCAACTACAAAGTGTTGTATTACTCAAAAAAACTACTGCTGGCGGGATCACCTGGTCTGTTTGTGTCACCTGCTTGTCTCCATGGAAACAGAAAAGTTTAATGCCATACTGTGAAATATTCTAGACCAATAACATAAATGAGACTTGGAGACATGAAGTAGCTGGCTCACCCTTATCCAGAAAAGTTACATAGTTCAGCTTTAACTTGAGGATTTGAGTTGATTGTTTGTTTTGTTCTTCAGTCTCCGTTTCCTGGGGACGATGAGGAGGAGGTGTTTGACAGTATAGTGAATGATGAAGTCCGGTATCCACGTTTCCTGTCCACAGAGGCCATCTCCATCATGAGGAGGGTGAGAAGACTAAATAAAGACTGCGTTATAGAGAGTATGATAGCTGATATGACATGTTTGAACGCTTATATCCATGTTGATGTGTTTGTAGCTGTTGAGGAGGAGTCCTGAGCGGAGACTGGGAGCCGGAGAGAGAGACGCAGAGGAGGTCAAGAAGCATCTGTTCTTCAGGGTGAGGACTTTGTGTTCAGTTCAGTTATTAAAATGTGCAGGTTTGCTTAAAGGTTGTATGGAGGATTGAGGATGGAGGGCCAGATAAACATTATCCAATAGATAACGAGGCTACCTCAGTTAGGTTGTCAATCAAACTCCCTACGTTTCTAGTGTAACTGACTCTCCGGCGCGCTGGGATTACGTGGTTTACGTTCGCCTCTCAAACATTCCACAGACACAAGACGCTGTTTACTCGACCAACGCAGCGGTTCTTAGTGGCTTTTTCCAATTGTAGCTTCCTCGCAGTTTGCACAAAGTTTGTTGCGATGGCAAACAAGAATCCACTACCAGTTAGCCGCAAAAGAAAGTCAATTTTTGAGGTCGCTGAAAGAAGAAGAGAAGGGGAAAAGGAGCAAAGCTAAACTAAGGTGATTCTTGGAGATTCCTTCCAGCAATGGCGTCACTGAAGCAGACGAAGGGTCTAAAGACTGACGCGTTGGTCACTAAATGACCTTTGTACAGGTAAATTCTGCTTATCATTTGAAAACGTACAGTATAGTTACAGCACAAACAGTGATTCGGCTATATAGCAACGGCTGTAAACAAGCAGCGTAAACGTAAGGAGGAGGCGGAGGAGGTGTTTCTACTTGGGGAGCTTTGGGGGAGAGGGGGTGGTGTCGCACATGCGCAACATTTGAAAAAGGACAAACAGTCACTGGATTTTTCATTCCTTGGAAAATCCTCTATACAACCTTCAACGTTTTGGTTAGGACAAGCCACAAATCCTTGAATCCTTAGATTTTGGTATTATGTTATTACAGTGCAGTCAGCCAAATGGTAATCCACAGATGAATTGTGTGACTTGTGACTTTTCTGTTTTTCTGGAGGATCCACCACCTGCTTGTCTCTGTGGAGATTTTATTTCTGTCAATTATCCGAAGAGAGCGGAGAGTTGTTGTTACATCCCTTATGAACTAAAGGACATAACTAATAAAACAATCACTGAGACAGGGAGTCAAACATTTGGCTTGTTTATTAAGAAGCCAAAAATATTCACCCAAAGTGTACATAAACTGGTGGGAGGAGGCGCGTGCCAGTTGTGCCAAAGAAAAGAAATCAAAGTATAACAAAACAGGGTCTAACTGAACCTGGGCTAACCAAAATTACCAGCTAGTAGCATAAGAGGAGAGAGAGAGCAGGAGGCAGCAGCACACGGCTCTTTTAGAGGTTCCTCTCCAGGCTCTGATTGGCTGCCAGCTGGCCAGTCAGGGAGCTCCAGCCAGGTCCCGCCCACAGCACCTTCACACAGGGTAGAGGAGACGGCAGTACACAGAATGGAACAGTGCTTGCATGTTACAGTTGTGGAGAGTAAATGTTCCTTAATATGTGTTGTCCTTTTACAATATATATTAAAAAAAGATGAATTAGCCAAAACTGCAACAAACACGGTTGATGGATTGGATTTGCCCCAAAGCACTCTTATTATTTGTTATTTTTAATTATTTGTAAAGGGACAGCACATATTAATGAACATTTAAAATGTCCCTGGGCAGGTTGATCACATAATCCAGAGAACAGGGAAAATTCACCAACAATCACACAAAAGTCCATGTAACACCTGCACACTCACTATACATATCACTCATTTCAGACAGTTCATTTGAAGTTAGAAGTTAAAAGTTCAAACTGGATTTGACATGTTGCTGGTGATTGTCCACAGGGAGGAGACAAAGACCTCTTGATGGTGTGAGCTGTCAGTCCTTTTCACTCTGTCAGTATTTGTTTGTACTTGTCATTGTGATGGTTATGCCTCATTTGTCTCTGAGTGCGTGTCACTGGTACCACGTTTATGTAGTGATTATTTGCATTCATACTTTGCAGCAGTCTGGATCGTCCAGTGAGTTGTACCAAGTCTTTCTTTTTTGTTTAGGCTGGTGCAGGTCGGAGGTGAAGCTCTACTATAGTGTAGGTCGGATTTGTGGTTTAAAATACTTCTGACAGCAGTAAAGTATTCTCACATAAAACCACAAGAAGCTTTCTACTAGTAGAGATGTCATGAGTCTATATAGAGTTACACTTAGACAAGCTTTATTGATCCACAAGGGAATGACTTGGACACAGTAGCTCACACAACACAATATAATATAATAAAAAAACTGAAAATATAAATTGTAATAATCAGTTCTAAATAAGCAAATAGCAAAAATAGCAAGATGTATTTTTATAAATGTATATGCACAAGTAAAAATAATATAAAATTGATGATTGACAGGACATAGAGTCATCTGTTACATAAGGGTGAGTTGTTATACAGTTGTAGGGAGTATTATCTGTTACATAAGGGTGAGTTGTTATACAGTTGTAGGGAGTATTATCAGTTACATAAGGGTGAGTTGTTATACAGTTGTAAGGAGTATTATCTGTTACATAAGGGTGAGTTGTTATACAGTTGTAGGGAGTATTATCAGTTACATAAGGGTGAGTTGTTGTACAGTTGTAGGGAGTATTATCTGTTACATAAGGGTGAGTTGTTGTACAGTTGTAGGGAGTATTATCTGTTGCATAAGGGTGAGTTGTACAATTGTAGGGAGTATTATCTGTTACATAAGGGTGAGTTGTTGTACAGTTGTAGGGAGTATTATCTGTTGCATAAGGGTGAGTTGTTGTACAGTTGTAGGGAGTATTATCTGTTACATAAGGGTGAGTTGTACAGTTGTAGGGAGTATTATCTGTTACATAAGGGTGAGTTGTACAGTTGTAGGGAGTATTATCTGTTACATAAGGGTGAGTTGTTGTACAGTTGTAGGGAGTATTATCAGTTACATAAGGGTGAGTTGTTGTACAGTTGTAGGGAGTATTATCTGTTACATAAGGGTGAGTTGTTGTACAGTTGTAGGGAGTATGGAGTTTGACTTTCACTTTCTGAAATGATTGTCAAAAATATTGAACATTTTCCATTATATTCTAATTTTTTGAGATGTACTAGTATAACAGGGCCAGTTCACTGTCAATCTAATTACAAATGGAAGCTTTAAAACTGCAACATATCAGAACAGAAACTGGTAGATAGATAAATTTATCTGTTTAGAAGATTGTTATTTATTATAACATTCTTCATTATACACGTACATATAATTACAGATAAATTTATCTGTTTAGAAGATTGTTATTTATTATAACATTATTATACACGTACATATAATTACATATAATTACAGATAAATTTATCTGTTTAGAAGATTGTTATTATAACATTCTTTATTATACACGTACATATAATTACATATAATTACAGATAAATTTATCTGTTTAGAAGATTATTTATTATAACATTCTTTATTATACACGTACATATAATTACATATAATTACAGATAAATTTATCTGTTTAGAAGATTGTTATTTATTATAACATTCTTCATTATACACATACATATAATTACATTTACATACATCATTATAACAGTGTGTAGAATCCCTCAGTCGTCCAGGTAGAATCCATGGCAAAAGGAGAAATTCAATTTGTCAACTGGACAGAGTTTATTTGGTCGAATCATTATAACAGCAACGTTTTTGTGCTATCCAAGACATTTATAGGCAGATTCTTTCACATTTCTGATGGAATTTCAAAAATATGGTTTGATTTAGTGGCATAATCCCAAAACTTCAAGTCATTAAACCTCTTTTACATTTTGGAGCATTGTAAGGTGTAATTTTGTTAACACCGTCCATTATTTTGCATTAGATCACTGTACTTTTTCCACTGATTGGTTTTATTCTAAATATATGCCTTGAAAGTACCAAAGTTCTTCCAAATTTGTTTTCCGATGCTGCCTTTTGTAAGTGTCTTTAATCAAAACGCGACCACAGCATGAACTAAAGCTGTAACTGATGTAAGCTGGAAATGATGTTAGATATAATGAAATAATTGATTTTGCTATAAATTATTGATCTAATATTGTTTTCATGAGTAGTTTTCTGATAATCCAACAAAAACAGAGACCACTCACTGATCTAAACCATATCGATCTTTGTCAACACTAGTATAAATGTTGGAGAAAATACGATTATACTATTATTTTGTGTTGAAAATGTCATTCTATTGTAGGGATGGGACTAGATCTCGTGAGACAAAATTGCCACAGTTTAGTGCACACTTGAGAAAAATGATCTTGTGAGATTGTTTTTACATTAGGATAAGACAAAAAAAAGGGTTACGTGTTGAGTTACATCTCTTACAGTTCCAAAAAGCAGTACTAGAATGGAAACAAAAATATGAAATCAAATAAATAAAAAAAATGTGAGGCCAAAACTGGAAACTGAATTGCGAAATTTATGTATTAGTAGAATATTAAAATCTTGTCTGGTCTCGTTCTCGTGGACCCAATCTCGTATCTCGTCTCACCTTGTGGAAATTGTGTCTCGCCTCATCCCTTTCCGTTATGTTTTTTTTTTTTTCTCAGAACATGGACTGGCACGGCCTCCTCGCCAAGAAAGTCAAACCTCCATTCGTCCCGACGATTCAAGGCGCCAACGACGTCAGCAACTTCGACGACGAGTTCACTTCGGAGGCGCCCATCCTGACCCCGCCCCGAGAGCCCCGCCCCCTCTCCGTCACCGAGCAGGACATGTTCGCGGACTTTGACTACATCGCAGACTGGTGTTAGCATTAGCGAATCAACGCACTGTGAACGCCTTTTTAAAAATTACCCATGGACTCTCAAAAACTTCAATGAACTCAAGTATCTGTGCCATTTGAAGTCCAAAGAGAGCCTGATTTTTTTTTTTTTACCACAATGAAGAACAGTTTTAAGTGTTTGACCACTGCGAATGTTCCAGATGAACTTTATGGCAACGCTACAATCATGTCACTGTCTGTACAAAGTATACTGTATTTACATATATGTTTTTATCCTTTTTGTGTTTCACCGAAAGACTTTTAAAGGTCCTATATTACGCAAAATTGACTCTTGTGAGCTTTAAGCCATGTTAGAATGCTGTTACCTCATCGAAAATATACCCAGAGTTGTGTTTTGTTTCATTCACACGTTTGACTAATCCTGCATTATTAATTTTTTGTACATCTCCAAAACTTCAAACACTCTGTTCCAGTTTGTGATGTCATGAGGCTGTAGTTAACAGCTCCTTTTACCTTTAGTTCAGTAGAGATTGGCAATTCAAGATCTGAAATCATCCAAATAATTCTCGTGAAGGTGTGTGCAGTCTAAAAACACAGTGGAGCACTTCCTGTTTATCGCATGACGTCACAAGGTGGACCAGAGTGTTTTCTGTTTGAGAGAAGAACTCAGCCTAAACATGTAGAAATTTTGGTCCCAAACATGCGAATGAAACAAAAAAACACAACTCTAGGTACGCGTTTGATGAGGAAACAACATTATAACATAGAAAAGGAAAATGGTGTAATATGGGCCCTTTAAGGAGCCAAAAAATGCACGAGAGGTAGTTTGTGTTTCTGCTACTTACACGTCTGAGCCCATCCGCTTCCGTATAACATATTTTTGTATAATTCTGACAGTCAGAAAGTCAAGCAGACAATCATTTCTACCTGTAGCTGAAAACCTAGCAGTGTTAAGTGCATGAACTGTATAATAGACCGCACTGCCTTCAAGCAAAACCTGAAATGAGGTGTAAAATTTAAGAAAACTCTCACTGTTGGAATGTCATATGCAATTTTAGAGCGGACCGATTGATACTTTGCAGTGACATCGCGCTGCATGTACTGTATGTCTACGGCGAGATGTTCAGCAGTTACCACGGTGACACAACGCGTACATTCGCAAACACAGCCGAAACTGTTTTTAAGATGGTCTGAAAACTCAAGAAAAAATACAAAATGGATTTAAAGAGCACATTTTCAGGAGCCTGTGATCAATACGAGCGTCCATGGTCCTGTTTAGGAGTTTGAATTTCAGTTAAAAAAAGGTGAGAGTGACAAACTGAACAACTGCTGTGACTGTAATATTATCTGAGAGAGGCTTGTTTAACAGCACAAATCATCTCACCTGTTGTAGTTCCAGCTAAGTCAGTTTTTTCAGGTCAGATTGAGTTAAAACAAAGCTCAGATTAAACTTGAGTAGCAGCACTTCAGACAGACCAGTGCCTCCAGTTAGCGTCACACCCCAGAGAAGTTTGATGACATCAGCTGTAAAGTATCAATAAGCTTTTAGTTGTTGTAAATTCATACTTGAGACCAGTACAGTGAATTCATAGTGCCAGTGAGTGATAGCCAATCAAATCATTGTGTAAATTTGGAAATTCAGGTTTTTGTTTTTTTTTTTGTTTTTTTAAAGATAAACTTTGCTATTTCAAACACATTTTATATTTTGGACCATTGATTGCAGATTGCATTGTAAAGTGTAATATTGTCTACTTCTCTACAGTTTATTATTATTTTGCATTAGATCGCTGTACTTTTTGGCTAATTGATTTTATTCTATTCTAAAATTATGCCTTGAAAGTGCCTAAGTTATTCAAAATTATCGCTAATATGAATTCTAAATATTTGTGATTTTTTTTTTTTTTTTTTTAAATATATATACTGTATTGTGTGGCGGCTCCAATCAAACCCCTACCGCAACATGAACTAACACTAACTGTAAATGACTCTAGATATGATATAATTGCTATAAATTATGGATCTAATATTGTTTTATTAATAGTTTTCTGATAATCCCACACCAAAACATACTGAGACCAAACCTCAGTATTTTACACCAAATTTAGGAATAATTTGCAGTGATTTCTTGGCATAAAAAATTATTATAGAACATAATTTTATATTTTTTGGAGATAAATATGAAATAATATTAAGGTTTCAGATTAAAATAGTTGAAACACTTTAAATTTCCTATTAATACTGAGTGAATATTACCTAGATGCCCTTTGCCGTTTGGTCCATTATAATTTTAGAGCTACAATTCAAGTGTTCTTAAAGAGAGGGTATTACACAAAACATTTGAGCTTTCCACCATGTGTTTGAGTAATCTAGCAATCTCTTCAAACCCTGCTTATGGTTAGCTTTAAGATTCTGTACAAGGCTCCACTCACAAGCCTACGTCACCCATGCTCCCACACAACAATTTTCATAAATATACAAAAGCAACTGCCACAAAACAATACACAACAACTTCACAAACTTGATACAATGTGCAGTGGTTTCATTAGAGTAGCGCTCTGAAGGAGGCGTGACTTAGCACGGGGAGCAAAGGGAAGGGAAGACTCGGAGCATCAAAACTGAAAATTAAACGTTAATAGATTTTTTGGCCAATATCTGACTTTGAAAACAATATAGGGTAACATGGTGATCTAAATATGTTATGTGTTAAAAATGAATGCCTCAAAGAAGTATAATACCCCCTCTTTAATGGTATTTATAATTTCTTTAACAAAAAATGTTAAGTTGTCCATCCTTGAGAAAATACTGAACTTACTTTTTGTCAAGAAAAGCACTATACAGTTTCATAGCTGGTCTTTACAATGCAAGTCTGTTCCATGACTCTGTTTGACAATGACATTTCTGCTTGATTTTTGTGTTCATTTTGCAACTTCATCAAACTGTTTATGGACAAGTTTCATTACCTCAACCTCAAAGACTTGTAACTACAGCAATAAAACCAAACCAAGATCTTCCTGAAGCTGCAAAAGTGGTTTATGAGATCGACTGACAATACGCTCCCTTCATCTTGTTTAAATCTTGGCTCAGTCCACAATCACTTTAAAGGAGCCTTCTATATAAAGACTGTATACACACGTATGCTGAAAGCACTAATTTTATCCATAGTTTTGAATTATCTACGTTTTCTAATGATGAACATAGATTGTACAAAGTTGTGTTTTTTATTCTTTGCTTGTTGTGCTTGTTGTCAGGACAGGAAATGGATGGTACACCATTGTCACTGAACTGTTCACACCGGTGTAAAAAGTCCAGGCAGTGTTGACAGTTGTTGCCTATCGAAATGCACAATTAAACATTTGTAATAGTGATCTGTGGTTTGATTTTCACTTGTGGTCTCCTGGTGGTCAAAGTGTATAATGCACTTTTGGAGAATGTAGATCAGATACTGTGATATAGACTGCAAACGTTACAGTCTGAAGTATCTGGTCTGTAGTGTTTGTCTGGCTGCACGCTCTAATGCTGTATGAAGGTAAAGCAGCATACAGACAGTGATCCAGAGTGACCAGAAACTCATCTTTTTGCAAGTAAAATGTTCACAATTATAAAGCTGGTGTGTAACTCAACATTACAACCCTGAGACCTTATACAGTTAACATTACTGTTACATATTTGTTACACATTTGTTACATACAATTTGAGCCCTCCTTCAGTGTCACTGGGGCATCTCAGGAACAGTGGGCGTCAGCATCTTCATGGGAAACTGGAGTGCCCAGAGGAACTCCACCCAGACACAGGGAGAACATGCAAACTACACAGAAAGGCCCGGGGCGACCCGGGGATCAAACCCAGAACCTTCTTGCTGTGAAGCGTGCGCGCTGTGCCATTCTAAGTGAAATGATCGACCATCAGATGTAAATGTGCCAATAAAACAAGATGCTGATTGTAGGACTTTAAGGAAAATCTTTAATTCTTTAAATAGCTTCAAGAATTCAAACAAAATATAAGCTGGTTGTTTCCTACAAAATGAAAGTCTGTTTACAAGAAGAAAACAGCCTAAAACGTGGTGGTGCCAGGTCCACCGGACATATATGTACAGAACAGTCTGCGGCTGGAATGTGCCGTCCATCAAACCTCCACAAAGAGCCTCAGAGCAGATCACAGCTGGGGTCTGGGCAGGTCACAGCTGGGGTCTGGCAGGTCACAGCTGGGGTCTGGGCAGATCACAGCTGGGGCAGCTTCTCCACTGGTGTGTCAAACTTAAAGTCTGTGGGGAAGAGCTCTGCAGCGCGAGGATAGATCAGCCGATATGACTGTCGAATCGTCACATCCGCTACACCAGCAATATCTCCGATCTCTGTCAAGGCACAGGAGATTAGATCTTTCAGATTAACGGAGGATTACAACAACTTTACCAATCTATAGTATTGAAAAAGCACTAATTATTTTAGTTCTTTTTAATAATGAAAAATGTATAATACTGTCCAGACATAAGTATACATGTACATAGTCACAGTTGAGAGGCAGGCTTGTTTAAAGCAGAGGCAGTCTAGATGAAGTCGGTGTTTATTCATTGACTGATAGCTTTAAACCTCAGACCCATGCAGGCGCGGGTTGCTTTCTCACCTTTCTGAGTCTTCTTCTCAGCTGAAGCCTGAGAGGCCATGTAAATGGCAGCGGCTGCCACAGAGATGGGGCTGCGCCCGGGCACCAGGTCCATGTCCACGGCCTTGCGGGCGATGTAGGTGGCTGCCATCTGCACCTGTTTGGGGAGGCCCAGGTTGGAGCAGAAGCGGGACATGAAGTCTCCACTGGTGATCAGGTCCACACTGGTCTCCAGAGCCTTCAGGATGAGTTTGAAACAACGACCAATTTCCTTCTTTGAGATCCGGGACACGGCGCAGATCTCTACAGAAACCAAACATATCAAATTAACTAGAATGACAATACTACCCTTTTGGATTTTGTCAAGAAATGTTGGAAAGTTGGTTTCATAAAACAAGACTAATTTCCATGCGTATGACCTTTGAACGTCCGAGGAACGCCCTCCTGTCGACAGGCGATGTAGAGGCAGGCTGAGGCAATGGCGTCATTGGCTCGTCCCTTCAGACTCTTCTGTTCATAAACCTGTTTGAACAAGTTGTTTGTCCGATCCTGTACAGCGCGCACACACATTCAGAGTCACACATAAACAAACACAGTCACAGAAACATTACAGTTGTGTTGCCTCCTGATTTACTGCAGTCTTTAAACACACTCACCACGATGTTTCGGGGCAGGTTGATGCGATCGGCCATTGTGCTGATCTCTTTGAAGGCGTTGAGCATGGCGCGGTCTGAGCTGCTCATCGTTCGTCTGTTTTGGTATTTGGAGTTTCCAAATTCGTCAAAACTGGCTGCTCCTGTTCCCTGTGGACACAGAACATGGATTTAGACTCTGCACTCCTCCAGTGTGCCCCCATCTTTGCCTGTTCTTTGCTCCTCTTGCTCCTCCTGCTTCCCTCTCCCCCTCTCCTCCTCTCCTGTCCCAGTGGCTGCTCTGGGCACAGACCTTGCTGATCATTGTGGTCAGGTCTCCTCCGTTGAGCAGAGGGTTCTGGGCGTCTCCCACTCGAGATGGATCTTTGAGGGCTTTTTCATTTGAGAACGTTCTCCACTCAGAGCCTACGTCAATTACTCTGTCACCTGAGGAGATACAAAAGAGCTATGAGAACATAGTGATATCCAAAAGTTAGATTTGACTGTATTTAGCACTAGAGACTGACCAATTCATGGCTGATGAGATACCAATCAAAACCAGAGAAACCGATGGCCAAAAAGCACGGCCAGTAAGCTCTGTTGATACAGTATTTTGGGGCTGATATGTGAAGCCGATTTTTATTTTTTATCTGATTTGAATTTAGGACAAACCTATCCCCGACTTTGTCTTACTACAAACAGTATCATAGAGCAGAGTATGCAGTACATTTTGTGCAGTGTCCTCTCCTTTTTGTAGTCAATTGTTTTATTTTATTTATTCAGTATTTTACCACGCAAGTCCATTGCGAATCATACAACCTTGCCGTTCAAATTAAGCTTTATGCACATTCTTTAGGCAGCCACATATCAGCCTCTGCTGGAGATTTAAAGCCAAGAGCCAATACACTAAAAAGGGCAAATATTGGCCTGATATATCTGCTGACCCAATATATCGATCCATTTCTATTTAAGACAATGTTAGGCTGAAAAATTCAGCTACAAGTAAAGTACACTCCATCTTTAAGTATTTTATGTAGATAAAAACATGGAAAAGAGGTTAATTTACCATAAAAGTGTTGTTGCCATTTGCTCACATTCTTATTACCCATTTAACCAGTGACTCAAATATCTCTCCAACCACCATGGGCTGCGTCACTGGAGGCACTTAAAAGTTGAAAAGGAAACATCATTCACTTGTGTATTTTGTTGCTTTGCCTTTACCTCTGTCACCCACGTCTCATCACACACACAGAGCTGAGTAATGGCCGACTAAACATAGCCCTCCAGTGTGTGACCTCTGTCCTCAGGTGTGTGATGTTGGAGAGAATCAGATCTGTGCTGTAGTAATGTGTTTATGTGTCCTGTCTATGGGAGAGGGGCAGATCAGAGGGGGGACACAGGGGAGGGCTGTGGTTGCATCAGAGACCCCTGGGGCTAGTTAAGGGGCTAGTTAAGACTCACTTCCTCTGCTCTGGGAATACTGCAACTCTTACCTATCATGTCATTTCAAAAACTATTGCCACCTTCATACAGTAATGATATGAGTCTTTGTCAACATTTTCATTTGAATGTTTTCAGACACATGTTAAATGTTGTAGAATGAGATTAGATGAATAATCAAGTACTCAAAAGAAAAGATATGGTACGCTATAATGCATGATATTAACAAAAAGGGTGTTTGTAATTGATGGTTGGGGACAGCTAAGTTTGTAACTGCCAAAAAGCCAAAACAAAAATGCCCAGACATCTTACATAACTGCTTGCAACGGAAGGTGTGAAAGCCTCGTGTCAGACTTTGGACTAGTTGCTGATAATGAAACTGAAAGATTTTTCATAATAGTTAATCACTCTCTGGACTACGCTGACACTAAATAAATGCCAAGGGACGTTTTATAACAAAGACATCAGCATTATTAAATCAAAAGAAAAAGAATAAACATTTAATGATTTTCAAAAATATGATCCATTTGTAAATATTCTCTATCTGAACCTCTTCATATTTTTTTCCTTTGTTTAGTTTGATTTAAATTAAATAATAATTTCACTAGTCAATTCATTGAAAAACAATATAAAAAAAATTGCAGACTACAGCCCTGCTGTAAACAGAAATGTATCAATAATCGGTGACATTTGGACATTTTAAAACCATCTAAACCAGTGGCTAGTGTTTCCCATCGATTCTGCTTAAACTATGGTGGCACAAATACTTTCTATGTTAATAATTTTCTTTCATTTAATTTTTGGAGTTTAAATGTCAGTTACTTCCTGTATTTCATAAGCAGTGAACAGTGGAGTTATTTTTTATGTGAATAAAGTGTCCATGTTCTTTTTAGAGAATTAGCCACCATAGCCTATTCTATTAATGGGAAAGTCTGTACTCTGAACTTTTTACATCAAGTTCCACCAAAGAAAAGACTAGGCTTTCCGAGTACCAACAGATCTAAACCAGGTCTATAACAGGACTATTCCAGGTTTAATCTAGGGCTAAATCAGGTCTAGGGCTTAATCAGGTCTAAAAGTATATTTCCATTGTAGTTTCAAACAAGAAATATGCAGAGGACGACAAAAAATGCATAAAATGAACTCAACCCCACAAACTGAAGATGTTTATGTACAAGCTTGTGTTCAACTCACCAACGACAAGGCCACACTCTGGGCAGATCATGTCCCCAGCTCTGTAGTCCTCCACCAAACAGGCGTCTGGGTGGTTTGGGCAGGTCACTCTGGGCAGAGACAGTCCATCACCACTGCAACACCACAACCAACAGTCCCAGGTTACCCTCAAGTACATTTGTCATGATGCTAACATTTCAAACTATTAATATTAAGGAAAACTCTTGGTACTTGATACAAATTTTGACAATGATGTAAAAAAACAAACAAAAAAACACTTGGACAATAGAATGTAACTGTCAGCACAAAAATAGTAGTGCTTTCTTTATGTTACCATGAGGTTCTATACTGGTGTTGATAAAGTAGATTACTCTAAAACTGTTCAAGAAAGTATATTTTCAATACTAGTTGTGTATCCAACATGTTTTTATCCAGCACAAAAAGTCAGTGAGATGGTATAGGATAACGTTACTAAAAGACAAATTAAATAACATTACAAGAATACTTAACATTAATCTTAAACTTTCACTAAAATCAATTTTGATTAATGTTACATTCAAAAAGGTGAAATTAACTTAAACAGATTATGTTTGATAGGGATCTAACTGTTCTCCATCTGAGACTCGCTGTGGCTCTGATATTTAATATATTTCTACATTTCTTGCGACTGCTAAAATTAGTAGTTCTCTGGAATTTTCGTTTTGTAAAGGTAAGGAAGAGGAAAAAGGTTAGAGACCCCAGACTTAAATTATTCTAAGATCTATCAGTCACAGCCAGCAGCAAAACCACACAGATGCATTATATTTAAGTTACAGCCAAAGAAAGACCAAAGATAGTCATTCAAATTCTTCCATCTATTAATCATGTTACCAATACAACAAAACAAACCTGAACGTGTGAAAACAGGGGAAAACCCCATGTTTACAATGACAAACCCTAAAACGAGGACATGGCCGGCTGCCCACAACTTTCCCCCAAGCTGGAGTTAGCAATCTGAAATGTTACTACGAGCCACGGGTAAATAAACAAAACTACACATTATTATTGCACTTTAGCCAATAGCAAAATCACTAAATTAATCGTTTAATCCACGCAGCGTTTGTCGTGATTTCATTTGAACACACAGGAAATTTCAGTCAACAGCCTAGCTATCTGTTCGCCGCTAACTAGCCGCACAATACTACGCAGTCTCTGAGGGGAAATAAAGTCGGTAATCTTCCGTTCAGCGTGGATGTTTAACGCGGTAAACAGTTCGGTAACAACGGGGTAAAAACACACGAGGATCCGAGAAGGTTAACGGTGAAATTAAAGGGCTATTGAGGATAGTACGCACCGGCTGGTAGACGCCATATCGCTTCTCTGTTCTGTAAAAGAAACAAACGACTGCACCACCTCTATTTATAGATTTGGAAGGGCACGTGGTGCGCAGGTGACGAGAGGGTAAGAGGGCCAAAAAGTACGAAATGCGACATTAAAATGCTAACGCTTTATTCCGTACAAAGGTTTTTCATTTACATAAATACATGTTAAATTGTAGTTATATTCAAATCAGTGTAAATATAATTATTCCCGTATTATTTTCTTCTCTGTAGCGTATTATTATTTTTAAATATTCTGATATAAGCTTAGTAAAAAAATGTGTATGATGCTTTGTTAGAAAAAGCTGTAGGAATGCCAGGGTAATTAGGTTAATTGATAATCGTGATTATTCATATAACAGCTAAAAATAATAGGCTAATCATTTCAGAAGCAAAATTAAGT